>JASAOG010000182.1:0-738750 GCA_030265305.1 Biomphalaria pfeifferi
GTGACACTAAGGTAGCCAAGTGACTCACTAGGTACCTTCAGTGACACAGGTAGGTGGCATTAAAAATGTCTTTATGGGTTGATAAGCTTTTGTTGCACCGCTGCCGCTTATAAACAAAAAACATTAAAAAAAAAACAAACTTGGTATCTCTACTTAAAGCAGCTCTGAAATGAAGGTGTATTAGGAAGAAATGTGTGAGAACGGTGTGTGTGTGGGAGGAGTGTGTGCGGGTGTTCAATGAAGGAGGTGTCGAGTTTTCTCTTCATCAAATTTACTTAAGCGCGAATTTAAACAGCACACGTGCGCCGCATGGTGAGTGTTTGTTTTGTCGACTTTCACCCCCCCTCCCAGCCCCACACACATATATAGAGAGTGATTGTTTTGTATACTTAGTCGCCTTCATTCTCCCCCCGCCCCCCCAAAACCAAGTATTTGAACACTGACGGAGTGCGGATTTATTTCTTCAGATGAGTTATCTAGTGTTTTTGTTTTCGGTTCGCTGCTAGAACAGGTTCAGCTTCATCCGCGTTACGGTTCCAAACGACCATTAGACTCACTCGATTTGGTTCTATTATTGAGGCTTAATTTTTGAAACCTTGACTTCAGTTACTAAAATGCAAGCCATCCAGATAAATGCTCCTTTAGCAAGAGCTTACGTGTGTACATACTGTTACTAGAGATGGGAAACGAACCGAACCCGGAACGCCACTTAGGCCGAACGCGAACCCGAACTATAATCGTCCATCGAACCGAACCTAGCCCGAACTTAAATCTGACCGAACCGAACCAGAAATTTAAAAGAAGATTTTGATTCCCATCTCTGTTGGTATAGCAACACCACTAGCAAATGTACGGTACACATACACATTACAATTGATAATAAAGACAGAGCCAATATTGAGCACATTGGAAACGAGAGAAAAAGACTGCACATAAATAGAAACGAGATACAAGGTCAGTCCCTAACCAGGGCCGAGACCCAATCGTTACACAAGGCCTGAACACTGACCTGCAACGTCCAACAACCTGTTGGGCAGTATAGACCAATAGATCGTTGCCACAACACAATTCTGTACGGCTCTGGCAACGAGGCGCCCCTAAAGACCCCCCGAAATTAAAAAAAATCAAATAAGAGCCCGGATTCGAAACCCGGAACCCGGTTTGGAAACAAAGCGCTTTATCACTCACGCCTCTGGTGCTTGTAAGCCATCTTGAATATAGTATTTAGAAAGTACTGATGGGAGGAAACACTAGTTAAAAATGAAAGCTTTCCTTCCACATTTCGATGAGGAATTTAAAGTTAGGGCTCATATATTTTCACCATTTAGAACTTGAACTACCAGAAGGCAGGTGTCCTCAGTAAGGGGTCTTTGGCCTGTATCCTATTGCATGTGAGAACTAGCCCCGTGACGCCTCATAATCCAGTCATTTTATCTCTTCCACCCCTGTGTCGTTATACTGTTTTAAAATGACACTAAACTCAAGTTGTCTCCCTTGTTGTATTGGTTCTATTCCCTGGTGACCTTGTACACGTAATTTGGGGGGGGGGGGGGGGGGGGGGGGGACACACTTTTTTTTTTTTAACTTCACCGGCCATTTTAATCAAGAGGTTTGTGTGTTTCTCTTTTCCTAGCAGAAATAGATTGTACTAAATCTCTTCTGACTAGAGACACAATGAGTCTAGCCGTGGTAGACGGCAGTAATATTGCCTGAGAGTTTAGACCAACACATTGATGCATCGGCTCTACAGATGCTGTCGGACATTGACTGATTGGGTCAGCTCATGTTTAGAACACTGACAAATGTTTTTTCGACATAGAAACATTTTGGGCGTCCACTACTTTTTTTTTTTAAAGCAAAAATACTATCTTGTGTTTGACCAAATAGATAGATCGTAAATACGTTTAATATGGGCTTCTTGTAGAATGTCTCAATATATTAAGGACTAAACTGTAGGCGTTTCAAGTATCTAATCCACATTGTTCATTCTTCAGATTCTAATGACACTTGATCATTTTCTTCTAGTTACTCAAAATTTGGCCAAAGTTACTAAAGAAAAGAGTATTCTAGTTAGTTCTGTTGATTATTCATCATTGTCGTAATGTACTTCGTTCCGGTTCCAAAGAAACCAGGGTTACAAGTCGTGTAGTGTTAGAACCACTTGTCTTTGTGTCATTGAGACAAATTGTTTCCATGTGATACGAAATGAGAATATCTCAGATGAATGACAGGAAGTGAAATAAAACGCCGTGTGTGTCTTGTTCTCTTTCCACTGGTTCCGTTATGACGCCAGGAATCAACTCCAACCTGGTGGGATGATAGCTTATCTCCGCAGCGATAGGGCAGTGAGCACTCCACTTGTCGGTCCCCGCGATGGTGAATCCAATAAAATTTGACTTAATCAATGGCGTCTGCTGAAACATAGCGCTTAAGAGTTTTTACTATTTAACTTTATCAAGATGAACAAGATCGTCTGCCGCCAAGACTCGTTGAGCCACCACCTTCCAAGTAGCCGCCTTTGATTGCCCTTGACCTCGAATGTCATCGTCAGGACTGAAACAAAAGTAGCCCACGTGGCCTTTTTTTTTTTCCTCCTGAAGTTACCGTTATGTGGCCATCATGCATGAGCTACAAAGCTGCACAGGATATGATATGTTGATGACACTAACTCCTGGTATGTCCCTGGAAGGAGCAGGGGTTGGGAGGGGGGTGTGAAATCAAATAGTTTATTCCCCTTGTTATATAAAAATAAATTCTCCCCTGAAGAATTTGAAGTCATATTTGGTTACACACTTAAAGCAGCGTGTGTTTCTTAAAACCTGTATACTGTGTATGTATTTACCTCTTAGCCTATATAATTATGAACTCCCACACTCTCCAGGAAGCTCCTGGGTATAACGTCAAGCCTCGCTGATTTTCATAGCCCCCCTCCCCTTTGCCATAAAGGCAGATTACAGTGGAGCTACTTGTTCCTTCTCCCCCCCCCCCCCCCCCCCGGCTCTCCCTTCCAGCTGTTTAGTACTAGCTACTTATTAAAACACCGCCTGCTCCATCATTGCCCCGTGCTGGAAACAATAGTCTTCTTTGCGGCTAATCCTTTCTATTTATGTCGACAAGATCTCTCCTTGACAAACAGCTTGGCGAGGCCGGCAGTAGCAGGAGTGTCGTTAAAAAGATACCACAGACAGCTTTAGAAGAGGGGAATTAACGTTTATTATTGTTCCACTTTTTCTGTGCACTTTTAAGTTTCTATGTGGACATTTAACTTTCAACATTTAGATACTGTCATAGACCTAAAGCAAAGGAGATTAACTCTATCAATCAAGAGACAGTGCAGCTGATATGCTTTCACTTGAGTTCACTCCCTTTGAAGCTGCTTCGATCAAATGATCAAACATGTAATTTGTATGAAATTATCTCATGACGTTGTCTTCGAGTCTGAAGATAAGGAAAAATGGAATAATAAAGGTGAAAAAACGAACGAACGCATGCACTATTAGTAAAATGAAGAAAACTGTATTGATCTACTTCAGTTAAGTATTTGCGTGTGTCGCAGTGTGTGCGCATGGGACGGAGGTGATCACATGATTTGTCCACTCAGCAGACTTTCTTTGATTGCAGCTTTCATAGCAACCCAACTTTCTCAGCATTGTTTCAGCGGGTTCTATGCACATAATAATAACCAATAATAGTATCAACAAGTTTAGAACATAATGGTCAAATTGATAGGATAGAAGTGGCTCATTACATATATTAATCCAGGCACGTATTCGCGCACGCAGGCGCACACAGCTACACTCACGTGATCGATATTATCAATAAGAATTAATGCCAGAGCCTGACCTATATATCGATCTCATTTTTTTCTCACGCAAACCATCTGAAGAGTCTTCAACTCACTCTTTGTACGCTCCCCTCCCCCCAAAAAAAAATCAAAATTTAATAAAATTGACCCCCAAAAGTTGTTTTTTTCCGAAAATATGCATCAACACAAGTTCTACCCACGTTTTCATTCCTGTAGTAAGATTTACTTGTAGGCCAGATTTGTAGAGGCCCTAGCTTTAGAAGTAATTGCGTGTGTGCGACGTGACTCCACGTGATCACCATCATTGGACGAGGGAGTCACGAGTCTTTATGCCGGCCATAATGTTAGGCCCCAGAGATGACGTCCAGAGATTTCTTTCAAAACTACAACCGACCGAAAAACGAACCAAGCCACCGTTGGCAATGATAAGAAGTTTTCTTTTACCCCGTGAAGGGGTTCTTGTGAAGAAAACAAGTTAGCTAACATTTGGTGTCAGCGGGTAAGATTTTCTATCGCCAGTCCTCTATTTTAAATGATGTCTGTCTACCCACCAGAGAAACGAATCTTTATTGTCTTGAATAGATCACCGGCAGGCATATCCATTTCGTACTTTTGTTTACTGCTTCTTCTTCTTCGTTCTCATTTTTTATGTTGGAGTGTTCAGATGACTAGACCAATACATGAGATGAACTGCGTAGTGGTTTCCCAATCAGGGAGCTCTCCATATAGTTTTTCTTTCTATTGGGGGCTTTGGGGGCCATTGTCTTGTACGGGCCTCTTGGTAAAGAGAGCAGTTTTGGAGGACGTGGTCGGCATTCTCTGGTGATACTCCACATGGGCAGATTTCACTGGTTCCAATTTTGAGCTTCCTGTACATGTGTTGTCGCATTCTGTAGTGTCCGGTCCTGAGTCGAAAGATTAGACGTTGGTCTTGTCGGGATAGCTTATAGTAAGCGTCATCTTTCTTGTGATTTGGATGAGAGCTCGTCCATTTCTCATTTATTTTATTTACAATTAATTTCTTCAATTCTTCTGTATAGAGTGCAGAGTTTATTTGTAAATGTTGTTTACTGCGAAATGAAGGAATTGAAAAAAAACAACAACAAAACAATGTGTCACTTCATTCACGCAACTCTAAAATGTTCGTGGGTTCTTCCTAGATTTTTTTTTTTTATTTTCCTTACAGTTTTGACCTGCTGCTTGTTAATCTTTCTACCTGCTATCAAAATGACTTAGATATTGTTCGGGACCAATGGTTAGGTAGAAAAGTGAAGACAGAGCCTTCAATTGACACTGTAAGGATCTGATTCATATTCTTTCGTTAATTTATTCTCTAGTCCAGTGTTTACCAAATGTTTTCCTTTACGGAGCACTTCGCACATTCCGAGTATTTAGCGAAACACTTTGATTGTTTGTTGTTTTTTTTGTTTGTTTTTAGAGAGATTAATTATTCCAGTAGCTCGCGGAACACTTTATTCAGGCCTCGCGGAACACTAGGGTTCCGCCGAACACAGTTTGGGAAACACTGCTCTAGACCTTGGTGTCATGATTAGTATGACATTTACATGGTGATGTCTGTTTTAAACTTGAAACCATATTCGATTCCATCAACTGCTGTTGAATTGTAAGTACTTAGTCAAACCAAATGTTAAGTTCATCTGTTTCTATGGTCAACGGCCAATGAGGATGTCATATAGACAGTACAACGATTAACCGTATATCAGTTGGGGTCACTCGGGGGCGTTTCAGTCTTTACCAAGTTTCAACACAAGAGGACCTCCCCACACAACGGTTATAAAGCCAAGCGCTCCTAACAATAGCGTCACAAGTGACCTCGCTGTTTATGTCATCATGGACATATTCGTCGAACTGCGCTATTTACAGAAACGAAATATACATCAAAGGGATGCAACTCTGTGTGAAACCATAACACTGCGTCACAAACTCTTACTGAAATCTCGTTTACATCCCGTGTAATGTGTAAAACAATACTAACATTTTTTAGTACATCTCATAACAGAATTGTAACATTTCAAAAGTGCTTGAACTGAGTTTTATGTCCATTGCTTTCTTTCGGTAGGAGCTAATGTTTTATATCTGTCACATTTTCTCATGTCATAGTCACATCTGTATAGTCTCTGTTTATATATTTGTATGGTACTTTCTGGCGCCTCCTTAGAGACTACAAACTGAAGTGTTCACTCTTATGACTAGAGACCAACAAGCGTGGCTGTCATCCAACGAATTGTTAAACTTCCTTGAGACGCAGCACTGTACTATAATCACACTGCCAGTTCACGTCAGTGACAACTTGCAGACCTGAACGGACCCACTGGTCATAGCTTTAGTGACATTTAATTTCGTTTAGAGATGTTTAGTAGAATAGGCATCTCCCCCCCCCCCCCCACCCCTCCCCTTCATCTCTCTATTTTAAATGCGTAAAGCGTAATGCGCCAGGAAGTGGTGTGAGTGCTGGGCGCTGCCAGAAAATGGCGTTTGTGTTGGGTGTTCTCCAAGTCAAGTTTGAGGACTGGTGGCAGTGCAGTCCTTCACTAAGGCGTCCCAGCGCCCAGCTCTTGTACAGACAGAAGAATCACTTACTGTACCGACTTGTCACATTCACACTCCCTCTCATTTCAATGGCGCCCCACTCCCTTCCAAAACCTTTTTTCAGCAAGCGCCTTGTTACTACGGGAGCGTGGCTAGCTAATGGCTTCAATGGGGGAGCCACTTTGGCCTTAATGACATCATTTCTAGTAATACCCAATTAACGTCAGGATGACGCCCCCCTTCCGCCCCTTCACGCTTCCAATGCCGGCTACTGTGCCAATAGATGGTGACAGTGGGATTGGTCCCTAGTCTAACTCGATCAAGTCCAAAGTAGAATCAGTCACTGATCCTATCAGGTCACGTGTCTAAGAAGATCTGACAGGACTTAAAACTACCCCAGCCCCCCTTTAGCACTGCGCCCACAGTGACACGCTTTGGCTAAGCCAAATGACCGCCTAATACTTTATTCTTAACGTCCACTTGATCATTGATACAACGGACGGTCCAGGTCTTGGCAGGACCGCTCCTTGTGAGATTTGGGCACTACACTGGGAAAGACGGACTAGTGACTACGGTCTTATACAAGCACTACTGGAACAATACTTTGGCGTGAGACTTCACTCTGATGGAAATACAACTGACTCAATGGTGTCAATGAGAATTTAAATGTTGACAGCCATTGGTCCACTTTAATCTTCTTCTGTTAAAAAAAACAACACACACACAAAAAAAAAAATTAACTTTATGTCTCGGTGATAGAAGTGTTTGCTGACTCCACAATACGTTTCTAAACACAGAAAAACTGTTAAAAAAAAACCAAAAAAAAAAAACCAAACAAACAACAACCCATAACACTACGTTTGTAAAATAAAATAAAATAAAACCCAGAATCTCTTCCTCAATAAAATGAGCTAATTAATTAAACCAACACGGTGGAGATTTATAACTCTCGATCTTGTTTTGATTTAATTTAAACACAACAAAAAACCACAGTGTTTGTTTACTTTTGATGTCATTAGTTTAGTTTTGAAAACAGTATTCTTGACATTTTACCATTAAATGCAATCATTTGATGTCTTAGCAACAACTTTATTACAGATTTTAATGAGCATTGCTGACCGCCCCCCCCCCCTTTTTTTTTTATTTTTTTTTTTTATTAATCTTTTTCATGTTTCACGTATACTGTCTCTGATTGGCGTTATAAACACGACGCACCAACAGCTAAATTTGACCTTTGACCTTGCGGCGCTTCTTTCCTCGTAATAACTTTTGGCCCTTAAATGACCACCGCCCCCCGAAAGCGACCCCCCTACCCCATAAACGACAGCTCTCCCACACAGACAATAGTCATTGATTACTCTGGCCGTGAGCTATCTTGGAGAGACATGTCCTAGGCTTTTTAGACCGTGATCATGAGACTGTCACTGCATTCTGAAGAGCCAGGACACGGAGATTATCAAACGCACTATACAACTTACGGCATAGATATACATTCCGTTTCTATAGGAATACAGTATATACAACAGTATATGGAAATTTATTTATTTTTGTAAAGTTTGTTTAATATTTGGTGCCAGATTCTTTAAATATGGACACAGATCTAAAATACAAATCCATTCTAATGGCTGCCAGGTCGTGCTGTATACATTCCTTCGGTCGTCTCTATGGTTTAAGGTTCATACCCTGCCCGCTGAATCGTGTCCCCCGTCGTCCTGCGGGAGGTTTGGATAAGAAAGTAGATTATCTTCAACTCCGAAGGAACATCCGAAACATGTCAAAACATTTTATTATAAACATGAGCTGCTTCCTGGACTAGATTCCCGTTACAATTCCTCTCTAGTAGCTCTATTAAGTTAGATCAAAACTTTTTGATGCAAGATGTCAAGAAGTCCTGGTCTTGCCAGTCTTTTGCCCAAACTTCACAGCTTTTTTTTTTTTAAAGCGTACGCTACACGGCGTTCATTTTGGCCAATGTAACTGTTATGGGCAGTCAGTTGGTCATGTCGCCTGGACTTGACTACAACAAACACAACTGCTTGTTGAAATGGGATTGAGCCAACGTGTCCAGGCATCACTGGGTCAACACAACAGAACGATTGCAGATTTGGAGGATAGTGCAGTGCTAAAGGGGATGGGGGGGGGGGGGGGAAACAACTGGCCCGAAAAAAAGGTCCAAGATTTATGAAGTCTTTTGGCCAGTGATATGATTAAATTCTGACCTATGTGTGTGTGTTTTTAGACCGTTTGTGTCTGTGTTAGACTCTTAGTGTGTCTGTTAAAGGCAATTTGTTTATCGTTTTACATATGTACTTGCTATTTTCTTAAAGACGTTCTCAATCTTGACTTCTCAATTCCTGAACTATGAAGGTATTTGCAAACATATGAGATGTCGAAATGATAAACTATTTGTCTATACGGTTTGGGTTTATAGACATGGTAACAGGATCAGGTTCAAACCCGGGTATTTCTTTAAAGCGTTCTTTTTGAGATTCTTGTCCAGAGCAGACGATTTCGTTCTTCTGACATGGTTGTCAATTTGACCAAAACAAAAACAAAAAAACAACACTACCTCTAGGACGTCATTATGTGTGTTTGTTTGAAGCTTGTTGGTAGAAAGTCTTCAAAAGATTTTCAAGAAAACAAAAACATCGTGTATGTGGCTGAGGAAAGAGGGGTGGGTGGGCGAGTACTTGGTCTCGACTTTAACTCATGGACCTGTGTAGAGCGGGCATAGTGTTGGTGGTACGAAGGTGTAAGGCCGTCAGTATTTACCCAGGCACAGCGTTTGAATTGACCTCATTCACCAATCGTAAACAAACAACATTTAGTCACGTGATCTATTGATAAAACAACGGGGGGGAAAAAAAACCTGTCACGTGACAACCATCATGAATTAAACATTACATCGTAAATTATATAGAAGAGATAGAGCACCACGTGGCTAAATGTTGTTTGTTTACGATTGGTGAATGAGGTCCATTGAAGCGTTGTTTTCTAAGGCTCGACGTCATCACTGTGCTTTTATAAGACTACAAAGTACTGTAACGATGAACTCTTTCTCTCCGTAAATATTTTTTTCCCACATTTCGGCGGAATTCTTCATTTTTCGCTCATTACCATTTCACTACCCTGTTATGATTAGGCTTCAATAGCTTTGTCGCCTGTTATCAGAAAATGTTTTATTTTGTATAGATTTAAAGGAGGATGCATGCTCTTTTTAATATAATAGAAGATAAAGGTTTAAAATTAAACATTAACTTAATTGAATAAGGTCAAATCAACGTTAATATTTTCAATTGGGAGAGAAAGAGTTCTTATGGGATCTCCAGAATGACCAAAATCGCCACACAAGTGGGCCTAGTCTGTTAATATTTTTGCTGTGCGCTTTCTTTGTATACATGTTTGGTGGTTGACCCTCATAGCCGCTCCATATCCCCCCCCCCCCAGCTTAAATGTGTACTTAAAAATCTTCCTGTAAATGTTATTATATCGTTACCTCTTATTGCTATCTGTACTCCATAAGATTAAATCCAAAGTGTCTGTATTATTTTCTGTAATTATTTTGGTTCGTGTGTTGGACAATGAAAAGTTATGTTCTTTAGAAATCTGTCTTGCCTCGACCTATCCCAGTGGTGGAGGTAGATGTAGACTCGAGTAGTTTCTGTGGCGAGTATTTGTGGCCAGCAAGTGTAGTTTGTCCTTCCCTATCAGGTCATATGATAAAGATGTTAATGAATTGGTTTTGTTTCTAGGTTATATCGACCTAGTCACGCTGCCATTTTGTAATGTTTAACACACAAAAAAAATCCTTAATGTGGATTAAAACCAAAAACAAGAACAGGGCTTGATAAAATATTTTGTAAGATATGATTTCATGCTTCCATTAGAAACTCAATTAACGTTGATTCATATTTAATGATCATTAATTTGGAAATCAAATAATCTCTCCCACAGTGCACTATTAAGCAAGGATCTACCGGGTGGGGGGGGGGGGGGCAAAATGGGGAGTCTCTCAGCCTCGAGTCGTGAATATTTCAAAACCTTTGTGAAAATCAATGGTCTTGCCATATGCAGTGCACATTCAGGTCCATTCACATTGACACGTCTCTCGCTATGACCTCGCTGAACTTTGAAATTGTTTATTTTAACCTTTGTGTTGGGTGTTTAATACTTTAAATAAAAAAACAATCACTCGAAACAAAGGGAAAGTATTGAGCTATTAAACATTTTTTTTTACGAAACCAAAAAAAATTGAAAAAGTTGTATGGAAAAAAAAAAAGAAAAGATTTAGCCTCTCTCTCAAAACAAAAAGAAGACTCTCTAACCTTTGGAACATTTTCCATTATCTCTTTGTTTTTTTGTCATCGAGTCCTCTTGATTTATACGTTATTCAAAGTAATGCACTCGAATAAATAAGTTGGGGAGATCGTTGTTCAGGTTTCCTTGCACTGGACTTACGAGAAAGTCTGTCACGACATTTGGTGAATGTCAGTCTGGCGCCCCTTGGACATGTTTTTACTGCAGATAGACTGCACCAAGGGGAGAGAATACGCTAGTTAAGGCAGCAAACGACAGTGGTGTCAATCAATTCCCGTTTATCAAAAGCACGTGGAGGATCACTGCATAGTCTGCCCCTAATAGAAAAGCCCCTTTTCCCCTCCTGGTCCCCTACATCCAGTTTTTTTTTGAAGGTCGTTGTTGTTGAGTCCATGAAGATTGCTTGCTAAAGTGAACAATCAAAGGCTCATATAAAAGTTCATGTCGGTCTATTTGCTTTTATACTGACCGACCCCTGCTCATAGAACAGGGTCCATATCTATTGATGACCAGGTTACTGACCTGCATAATCATTTGTAGAAGGAATTGATTTAAATTTATATTTTGAAATGCAGTTAAGATAAAACAACAAATGGCGCAACAGTGACCACTGTTTTTTTTTGTTGTTATGTCTGTATTACTTCATGACTCACTAAATGCAAGCGTTATTGGGTCATGACTGTTGTTTTGTAGCGCTGTTGCTGTTGACGGCCGTTGACTTGTAGCACCAAACCGCTGGTAAACTACTAAACCATGGTAGACATATTATTTCATAACTTATAAAAACTTGAATAACTTCCTTGTGAACAATAGTAAGTATAATTTGATACATGTAATATATAAAATAAAATATAAACAATATCAACTTGATTTGATATGAAAAATAAATGTAATAGACTCTAGTAAAAAAAATTAAAAGTTCTTATTTTAAACAAAATTGAACTCATTACAGTAACACTTCTCTTCGGTGCGTTTATTCCTACGAAGTGAATTTCATTGAGTGAATGTTAAGAGGTACACTTATATGTTTTATTATTGGTTTAGTTGTTTTAAAATAAGTTTTGGAAATGCCCTAACTTTCTGAAGGGGATGGCAGCAGGTGGGACTCGATAGTTCCAATTGTATGTCACCCAAGTAGGCAGTTACTGAAACTAATTGTTACGTTAATCTGTTTTCAGATTATTTGGTATGTTTCTATTCTATCGATAACTTTTAGTTACCGTTATATATATATATATATGATGTATGTATGTCTTTGTGTTTTTTTTTTTTTTTTTTTTTGTCATTGCGGTAACACTATAGTTGCTTTAACATTAGTTGGGTCACGGACCTCATTACTGCCTGAGTCCCCTCCCCAAGAGTGTACTTAGTGGGGTTCACTCTTGAGGATCAAATCCTTTTGGTCTCGTGTTCAGCAGCCATTGGTTTCATTAGCAGACTCGTTTCTGTTCTTGAACCCCCGCCATTGAGGGTGTCTCGTTTTTTCCTTCACAGATCTCTATTCGTGTGGATGACGTCAATGACAACCCCCCTGAGTTCTCCAGCACCCTGTTTGACACCAGCGTGTCCGAGAACCTGGCGCTGGGCAGCTCGGTTATGCAAGTCACTGTCAGCGACCCCGACATCACAGGGACCTTGACATTGACCCTTAGTGGACCGGACGCTAGCAAGTTCCGAATCGTCCAGAATGGTGAGCATATATTTTAAATTTAAACATTTCTTATAGATTTAGACATTACTAATAGATTTAGACATTTCTCATAGATTTAGACATTTTTTATAGTTTGTTGGCGTTTCTTCATAGAATTATAAAGTTTATAGTTGCGAGATTCTGTGAAACAAAATACGGCTGTAGATAATAATAATTTATTTATAAACACACAAACTGTAGGCTCAAGGCGCTGTAATAACATTACAAACACAGACACCACAACAGAAATCAAAAACGAATCTAAAAAAGTTTGAAACAAGTAGGTCTTAATGTTCTTCTTAAAAGTGGTATAGCGTGTTGTCTGTCTGAGACCAATGGGCAGTGAGTTCCAAACCTTTGGTCCGTGTACTGAAAAAGCCCGCAGACTGTAGCTTTTGAAGGAGAAACGTGGCACCACTAAAAGCGTTGAGTCCATTGAGCGCAGGGCTCTCTGGGGGACATATGGAGTAATCAGTTCTCTAAGGTACAGGGGCATCTCATTGTTATATATATATATATATCTATAATATATAGATGTGATGAATGAAAAGAAAGAATGGCGTATATGTGATAAATAGAAAGAAAGAAGTATATGACACGGTGGTAAGGCTGGTGTCTGGAAATTTAGGCACCCGTAAATTTAGGCAATGGTGTAGCAGTGAGAGGAGAATCATCTGTACCTCCCCTCCCCTGAATCCTGTGAGGTGTATATTTTGTCATCTTTTCTTTTGTATCATGAAAAAAAAAAACAGTAAGAATCGTTATAGAGGTTCTATTTTGGACAAGGTCACCGACCACTCATCGATAGCCCATAGCCTAAGGATCAAATATACGTTAAAACTTTGTAGTTATGTTCAAAATTAAGGTCGCTATTAAAGAGTGCCTAATTTTCCGCCCTGTCAAAAAGTGTCAAATTATCCGGTACCTAAATATCCGGTGCCTAAATTTCTTAAATTCTGTACGGATAGGTTTCTTACACATGAATAGCTTGAGGAAATATCTAGAAGTTTTGTTACTCAGATCTGCTCTTATTGCCATGGTCCCACCACGCAGAGAGCATATTCAATCTCCGCTAGCATGACATTATATATATATATATATATATATATATATATATATACTTGCTTTAGATAATTATACTAATAGACCAATCGGTAATGTTAGTTCGTATTCATAATACTGAAGTGCATTTCCCCTTCCACAATTTATATCGTCATTATAAGGCTGTGGACTAGTATTACGTGTGGACAGCACATTGACCGCTTGACTTGCGCCATTCAAACTAAATATCTGGTGCCCTGGTGGAATCGAACATTTTTGAAATTCCGAAAAACAAAAAAAAACCTATTTTAATTTAAGGTTGGAGCTGGAAACCTTAAGGTCAACTGGTAAGTGCTCCACACCGAATGTGTATGCTCAGTAGATTGGGATGTTTCAAGAGAAGAACAAGCAAAATAAAAATAAAAATACTTTTAAAAAACAAAGCTTATATTAAGTGTATCAATTAGTCTGGATCTGACATGTAATTAAAAGACGACAATCTATAAAGGGGACTAATTCAGCCTATACCACCATTTTACTCAAGTACCATTTCTTTCCCTTGTTTGAATTACCAAACAAAGTAATTTATTACCAATAGTTATTTAACTGTTTTTTTTTAATTATTGATTCTTGTGTTGTCAGGTGAAAGAAATAATTTTGCAAAAGTTTCAGCTTGATCCGAGATTGGGTGTGAGAGATATAGCGTGTACAAACTTTTGGCCAGACAGAGTGAGTTGATATAAGCTTTGTAAAAAAAAGACGTTCAGTTCTACTCACATGTAGGAGACTACTAGAATAACTGGTCATGGTATGGCTTAAACATTAATGAAGGGATTGGACAGTCTGTCTCGATAGAAAATTCATATTGTTCTGGTACTTCGTTTTGCGTTTAACGACTGTTGGCGGCCATATAGTTTATACATAGGAACTACCTATTTGTTGCTGATATAAGCCATAACTCAAATGTTTGTCTCAGGTACCATCTACCTGACGCAGATGTTGGATTATGAAACTGCCAGAGTACACGACCTGAACGTCTCGGCCTCTGACGGCGCCCTCAGGTCATCGGCCCTCGTCCGCATCTACGTCATCGACGAGAACGACAACGTCCCTGTCTTCCAGAGGAACTTTTACAGCTTCGACATCCCGGAGAGTTCCGAGGCGGGGTACACCGTGGGGCGCGTCAGCGCCACGGACTTGGACTCTGGGAATAACGGGCTGGTGCTGTACGAGGTGACGTCACAGTGGGGGCTGGACTACTTCCGCCTGGACAGCACCAGGGGCACCTTCACCTTGATCAAACCTGTTGATTTTGAGGAGGTAAGTTAACTTTGAAGAGTATTATGTTAGCATATTGGGTGACTTAGGTGTTGGGACTAAACAGCCAAGAGAGAATTAGGAGTATGACATTAACACACTGAGACTCATTGACAAGATTTATAATTTAATATTTATAAAGCTAAAATTTTGCATTGTTGTACTGTTTGTGTGTTTGACTGCCCCCCCTCCCGCCGATGGTACCCGGACACGAGAGCCATAGCTACACCCATTAGTGGTGACGGCGTAGGTCATCCACTTATCTTGGTCCGGGATCCGGGTATCGCGAGTCTAAATAAGTCTTACACCAGTGAAGCGTGACCAGCCTCGATGTAATCTCGCACCTCAAGCGAGATTTTATTTTATTTGGGAACAGAATTAACACTGCTGTTAGAAATCCAGTTATTTCGCCTTAATGGGTTGTACAAGGACATTGTTGTTAGGCTATAATACTTTTTTTTTTGTGTGCAAATTTATTTATTTTTTTTTTTTGTTAATAGAAATATGAAAAAAAAAATGATCTTGATCTCTTTTTGCAATGCAGTAAAAATGTGATATGGGTGGATGGATAGATGGGCTTTGTGACTTAGTGGTAAAGTGCTTGACTCTGAGCCGAGAGGGGTCAGGCTCGAATGCAAAAGTAGACTGGGATTTTGAATGTTAGAATTTCTAGGTTTCCCCTGAGTCCACCCAACTCTAATGGCTACCATACTTACGCTGAGGAAGTAAAAACGCTAGATCATTGTGCTAACTACATGACACCCTCGTTAACTGAAGGTCCTAGAAACAGACGAGCTTTAAACCATCTGCTCCCTAGATCGCGTTTTGTACCAAAATGTGAGAGCAACCGATTGAAACAGAGACGCTGGAGATATGCTGGACCTAATGAATTGACTCAGGTGTAGAGGTAGACACGGGTCTTTTATTCGGCTTCCATCAGGAATTTGGTGAGAGAGGGCGTCTAGGTGGCCTGAAGAAACGTAGAGACTTCACGTGCAAAACATAACAAACAAAACAAACCCAGTGCACTTAACAGTACGTCTATCTTGTGTCGCGAGTTCAAGACTTTAGATAATGCCGCGAGTCAAGAAGAATCAATATAGTCTCAAACAAGATCTCATTAAGACTTACGTAGGCGGAGAACGTAAAGTTTAACGACCTTGTGGATTGAACAGAATTACGCGCTTTATCGTGTGTGTGTGTGTGTGTGTGGAGTTCATTACAAATGTGAACTAATTGATCAGTATACTTGTTTATTCTGTGTTTCAAGCCAAGAAATGATTGTTTCGTTCTAGAAGACTTAAATTTAAAGTAGAAATTATGCATAAAACACTGAACCATAATCTTCAAATACAAAAACAAAATTTAATAAAATACTCAGAAAGTCACAAAGATCAGGTAACATTTCTTGTTCTATATGCTAGGACAAATTTGTACAAATACTCCTTCTTCCCTAGTGCTATTAGAGCATGAAATGGGTTGCTTAAACCAGCCAGGAAAACCAGTGACTTGGCAGAATTTAAGTCATTGGTTAACATGCATGACTAGATGCATGACGCGTAGGACGTAATCATCTTCTTTTTTGTTAATGTCCGTATTTTATAAATCAGAAAATAAGATAAGAAGTTTTTAAAGACATTTTCGGACATTTCTTTTTCATCCTCTTTATTTTATATTGGTGGGCTCAGGCAAGCAGTCTTAGAGCTAAGATAAACCGCACTGTGATTTCCAGGCCAGGCATTTCTCCACATACTCGCTGGTCTGGAAACACACATTGGCCTTGGTTCAGTGTAAATACATCTTATCAGGTGAAAGGGGGGAGGGGCTTGTTGTTGCCCACAATGAGTGCAATATGCAGCTCGCAACTGGGTTTGCGTTGTTATGTGAAACAATGTACTGATCCTTTATCTAAGGAATCGAAGACATTGCCATCACAAGTTAGTTAATTTCTTCTGTAGAAGAGTTTCGGGGCCAGTGTCTTGTTCTGACTTCTTATCTTATCTTATATAATACAGACGTTACTTAAAAAAAGAAGATAATTACGCCCTACGCGTCGTGCGAATTATTTGTCCGAAATTACTAAACCATTTCAAACAAAAACAATTTTTTAAACTTTAATACATATGTCTATGTTTGTATGTCCACTGGGTCTGATATCATTCTAGAGAGTTCTAATGGTTTGTTCGAGACCTAATCTAAGGCGTAAATCAAATTTCGTTTGCGCTCCCCGACACGACTATTTCCCCCCATGATCCACTTATCGTCCTGACCGTGCGTGTGTGTTATTGTCCCAGTGTGTGAATAACGCCCTCGTTGTGGGCTCTAGTGGAATAACAACCTCCCTCTCCACCCGATAAGGTGTATTTACACTGAACGAAGGCAGTGTGCGCTTTCCCCTCCCACATCGACTGAGGTGTGTGTGCTAGGAGTAGGTGTTGATTAACTGTTCGACCCGCTCAGAAATCCTGGGTCCTAACTCTTATCGACAGGATAGGCAGATTTCCTCCTCCCATGACCGCCCTGCTACGAATATTCTCTCCCCCTTTTTCTCCTCTTTTGTCCTAGTTCCAGTGATTGAATTCCCGTTTTGTTGTTAAGTCAACACCCAGCAGTGAGTCTTCATCAATTTAACAATCATCCAATGACTCAGTTAATTTCATCACTTCATATACATATATATTCTGACTAGACTAAAAACAACATTGTGGAACAAAAACTAAATCAAAGAATGGGGTTGTTCCGAATCTCAGACCTACTTTATAACCGTCACGTGGTTATTGTCTTATACATGACAACAGTGTCAATGTCTTCCTACGATCTAGTAACCTACAAGCCTAGATCTAACAGATCTACTAAATAATCATATCAATTAGTGAATTATTGTAACATGCTTTATATTACTTTAAGACGTCTAGATTTAGACTAGTGTCATATTGAAATCAAAACGAAGGCCATTGATGTCAACAAACATTACCACGTGACAGGGAAGAAATACGGACCAAGGGGCTTAACTCTAAACACGTCATCAAAACTTTTGAAGCAATGCTTTATGTGTGATGTGACTTGAAATTCCGACATTCATCTTTAGTCCAACATGCCAACAGAACTCCTTCAAGTGTGAATGTGTGTACAAGGCTGTCATGCATTGCACTTTCCAAAGAACATCTTTTGAAGTATTGCCTCGTAATTGTTTACGTGTAAAACTAATTTATCCCTTGTGGGTAACTATCGACCAATAGCACTAACAAGCTGTATCTGCAAAACCATGGAAAGAATGATTAACAGTAGGCTGGTCTGGTACCTGGAGAGGAATAAAGTGATCTCCAATTACCAGTGCGGATTCCGGCAGGGGCGGACAACAACTGACCACCTGATAAGGCTGGAAGCCTATATTAGAAATGCATTACTCAGAAGAGAACATTTAGTAGCTGTATTCTTCGATATAGAAAAGGCCTATGACACAACCTGGAATCATGGCATTCTACGTGACCTGGAACTTTTGGGGCTTAAGGGACAACTTCCCCGCTTTGTGGGTGAATTCCTGAAAGACCGAAAATTTCAGGTTCGAGTGGGCAACTCCGCTTCTGACACTCATGACCAGGAAATGGGTGTATTCCAGGGCAGCATTCTGTCAGTCACCGTGTTCAACATTAAAATAAATAGCATCATAAATGCTCTGTCCCTTGGCATAGAGTGCTCTTTGTATGTTGATGACTTTGTCATCTTTACTTATGGGAAAAACATAAATATCTTAGAAAGAAAATTACAGTTATGTTTAAACAAAATTCAAAATTGGGCAAACGATAATGGTTTTAAATTTTCGGACTCCAAAACAGTTAGTATACATTTTTGTAATTTAAGGGGACTCCACCCAGACCCTGAACTATTTATACACAAAAAGAAGATCCCTGTCGTGAAAACTACAAAATTTTTAGACCTCACCTTAGATTCCAAATTTAATTTTCTCCCCCACATTAAGGAACTTAAGAAGAAATGCCAAAAGTCATTAAACATACTTAGAGTACTCAGCCATACGGACTGGGGAGCTGACAGAGATACTTTGCTGCTGCTATATCGGAGTCTAATTCGATCCAAGCTAGACTACGGATCCATAATATATGGAGCAGCAAGGAAGTCGTACCTAAAAATACTGGAACCAATACAAAATGCTGCCCTGCGTCTCTGTCTCGACGCTTTTCGTACATCACCTATCCCAAGTCTCCGTGTGGAGGCTGGAGAACTCCCCATGGATATAAGAGGGAAAAAGCTTGCAATGCAGTATATAGTCAAGCTAAAATCCAACCCCACGAACCCTGCTTTCGACTCCATATTTAACCCTACAGAGGTAGAATTATACAATCGAAGGCCTAACGTCATACAACCGTTGGGCCTTCGAATGAGAGAACCCATCCAAAATTTAACCCCACCCATTGACCAAATCTCTAAAATAGAAACCCCTCAGAATCCTCCTTGGTTAATGAATAAACCCAAATTAAATTTATCCCTCCTTAATTTCAAAAAAGAAAATATAGACCCAAGCATACTTACTACAAGTCCACTTTAGGGAACTGCAGGAGAGCTACGGAGATTGTGGCACCATCTACACAGACGGATCCAAAATGGATGGAAAGGTCGCGTGTGCCTGCTCCTTTCGGAACAAAACAATCTCCCGTAGACTCCCCGATGGCTGCTCCATCTTTACGGCCGAATTGCATGCAATATCGCTTGCACTTATGGCCGTTAAAGCATCAGAAAGGACGGAATTTATAATCTGCTCCGACTCCAAATCTGCATTGCAAGCTTTGGGGCGGATAAAGACTGACATCCCATTGATACATAAGAGCCTGATGCTGTTGGACCAAATAACAGCCGACCATAGGGATGTCACCTTCATCTGGGTCCCCTCCCTTGTTGGCATTGAGGGAAACGAAGCCGCAGACAGAGAAGCAAAGAGAGCCCTAAATCATGCGGTGTCAGGAACCCAAATTCCCTGCTCGGACCTGAGACAAAGTATTGCCTCTGCCACCTATCGAGAGCGGCAGAACCGATGGGAGGCTGAGACAATAAACTCAGGCAGATTGTGGCGGATGTCAGGTGGCGGCCCACATCAAAGGGTTTGACAAGGCGTGGTAGCATGACCATGCCCAGACTTAGGATTGGCCACACCTACATCACGCACTCTTTTGTGTTGAAGAGAGACGAGCCCCCACTTTGTGAGTACTGTGACTCTCGCCTCACCGTGGAACATATCCTCGTTGATTGCCCCAGATACCAGGATGTCAGGGAGAAATATTTTAGAGCCACTAACTTAAAAGCACTATTTGATAATGTCGATCCTGGGAAGGTACTGGGCTTTATCCGGAAAGTGGGGTTGTCTACGAAGATCTGATTTATGAATTTAAAAACATGTACTATTTACATTAGAGATGGGAATCGAACCCAACTTTTAAAGTTCGGGTTCGGTTCGGTCAAATTTAAGGTCGAGTTCGGTTCGATGACGAGTATAGTTCGGGTTCGGTTCGGTCAGGTCTAAAGTTCGGGTTCGGCTCGTTTCGATGTTATGAAGTTATGTAATAGCAAAATTAAGTTATGAGGTTTAATACAATTTATCAGTTTTATTTTATCACTTTCATTTTAATTTTTACATAAAACAAATACTTTGAAACATATAATAGGCCTATGAGCAATACTTTTTCCAAAATAATGTTGCCTACATACATTTTAAGCATTGTAACAATTTCTTAATGGAGATAGACTTAAAGATGCGGCAGGTTTTTGCTCAAGTCGGCAAGTGGTTTAATTCTGGGCATGACTGGGCGCTAAACGTATTCTAACCTTTTTCTCTTAGTAAGAAGAGATATTTTGTTTAAAAGGCTAATATCGAGGTGGTTACTTTCAGAACGCACTATTCATCATCATAAAAAAAACAAATATTCTTCATGTAAAGACGTCTCTATCGAGGATTTTTTTTTTCACACATAAGTCGTCACTATAATAAATTGCACTATACGGAAGAAATGCGACTATTCTGAGACAAAAAAAAATGCAGAAGAATCTCAATAGCGGAGATGTTTTAAAATGTTTTCTTCAAAACGTTTTGACCCATATTGTGCATACGCGCCTAGCAAAAAGCAGTCTTCAGTTGACAAGGTCAAGATACAATGACATCTCCTACTTAATATAGTTGAATGTTTAACCATGTCATTAGACTAAATAGTCAGAGAAGTTCAACTGAAAATAAAACTTTTTTTTTCGACGCCCCCCTCTCCTTGTTAGTTGGTCGTTGTTGCTTAGTCACTTACAAACAGCTAGTATAATTGAACCAATAAAGGCGTTTCATAGTTTTACCGGTAAGGATAGTATAGAGGGACTTCTTATGGTCCGTCAGTTACGCTGGGCAGGGCAAGTATCCCGTATGGGAGACGAACGTATGCCAAAGACGGTCTTATTTTTTTTTATTTTTTTTGTGAGCTAAAAGGTGGCCGCCATAACAGAGGCGCCCCCACGGAAACGCTTCAAAGACCAGCTTAGGCGTCAACTTTGCTTAGCTGACATAGAAGAGAGCACCTGGTTACATGCGGCTTCGGAACGAGTCAGTTGCAGTTCACTCCCGAAGGCCGCGGGATACACATTTGAGACCAAAAGAAAATCCGCTGCTGAGGACAAACGCAGACGCGAAAAGAAAAACTAAATGGACCACCTGCGGACAGTGGTTATGCTTGCCCTGAGTGTGGCAAAATATGTAGGTCACATCTAGGACTGCGCAGCCATGGGAAAAACTGCATTCCTCACTAATCTTCGGACTCGAAGACAAGCCTTAAAATAACATATAAACATATAAAATTCTTATGTGAACAACTCAATATAGCCTAATTGTTATTACAATATTCACATATTTAACTTTTGATAGAGATGTAATATTAATGAAATATACTGATATTTAAACGAAATCTAGGTCACCACAAAACAACGTCTTTACTCTTTCATGTCTCAAGATTATCTGCCGTTTCACATTTGCATTACACTAATTTCAGCATACTCAATGCATAAACACAAATCAGTCGCTTAACCTCTTCTTATCGCCACCAGACAACACACACACACACTCTATGACACCCCTTTTTGTCAGGAAGTTGCGTCTCCACATCCCCCAATTCAAGGTACTCGCCTTCCCCATCCACGGGAGAGGACCCAAAGTTTGAGAAACGCTGCATTAAAAATACTGATGATCAATAATGCAAAACAAAATAATAGTAAAAATATTCAGGGACGTTGCTAGGAATTTTTCATCATTTGGGGGCCCGGGAGGGGCTGGATCTCTTTGGGGGCCCCTGCATTTTGCGTAATATTTAATATTGTAAAAAAAAAACACTCATTTGGGGCCCCTCTCAAGTGGGGGCCCGGGGAGATTTTCCATTTCTCCCCTTCTCCCTCACCCTTGCTACGCCACTGATAATATTCCAATATGGAATACTTCACAATTTTGTAAAAATAATTCACTTAATAGAAGATAATTAAAATGTATTTTAAACTAGAACACAAATGAATTTATTGTAGATTTATATCTACACTCTCTAATCGGCAAAAACTATTCTTCTCTCAATTAACAGCCATCTCAAATAAAAGTGACAATATTTTAATGTTGACTTTCTACTTACTAGGATCTAGAGTCTACATCTAGATCTAATTAGAGGGCGCCTATTCAACTCAAAACCAATATTGCAAACAGCCCGCGAAAATTCAAGGCCAGGGGGGAGTCGGCACATGCGGAAAAACCCATGGGAACCCCAGCGCGCCGCTTTTTTTTTCTTTTTAAAGTTTTCAAAATACCCCCCCCCCCCTCCCAAGTTTTCAAAGTATAATGGAATCATTAGAATTTAAATAAAATATTTAAGTAATTTTTTTTTTTTTTGTAAACCAAAAATTGCAAAATTAGTTCGGTTAAGATAAGGAGGGTTCGTTCGGTTCGGTTCGTGCCAAGCAGTTTCAAAGTTCGGGTTCGGTTCGGTCATAAGTGAGGTTCGAGTTCGGTTCGGGTTCGGTTCGTTTCCCATCTCTAATTTACATTACATTTTTACCAAATAATTAAATTTTTACCACCTTTAGTATTTTAACTGTGAATAGACCTTGATTTTAATGATATGACTGTATTGAATTTGGCCCTTGTTGTTTAGAGAGAGAGAGTAGTCATTAAAGGACTGCAGGCACGACATGGCCTAAATTGTGCCGATGTGCCTAAAATCAAATATCCTTGTGGGATCATAAAGATAGTTTTGTTATTGTTATCCGAATGATATAGTGCAGTGGTTCCCAAACTTTTTTCCTTGACGGAACACTTCACACATTATGAGTATTTAACGGAACACTTTGCTATTATTTTTTTTAGAGAGATTAATTCACGTGGTGGCCGACTAGTTAATTATTCCAGTTGTTCGTGGAACACCTATTCATGCCTCGCGGATCACTAGGGTTCCGCGGAACAGTTTGGGAAACACTTATATAGAGTTATAGGTTGTAAAACAAAGCATCCAAGTCAATTGTAACAGCAACGTATACCCCACCCCTGAGTTGTACGTAAATCTACTGTACCTAAGGGGCCGCTACCCCTCCTCCCATCCAAACGAAAGTGAGACTTGTTACCTGTGTGCAAGGTTTGAGCGTTATCTTTAGAGTCATAAGTTTTTACTGTCTTCTGACTTCCTCTCAAAGGATTCTCAAACTGTCAGAACTCATATATGTATATTAGACATCACCCCACCGAGTCTTATCAAACAGCAACTAAACTACCAGGCAGAACATTAGATTCATAGCTTAATAACGCCGGGATCGGTTTTGTGAAGGCAATTTAACTATCTAATAACTGAATAGCGTGAATCTATTAGCCACCGTTGACCTGTCTCTCTCTCTCTCTCACACACACACACAAAACACACACACTAAAGCGGATAGAACACTGACATTCGCATACAACGCACGCCAACATACTGTCAGAGCATATAAATACTCATTCATATGTGCATATTGTCAGTTATATCGTGAGCTGTTTAGACCCCAGTCGATTCGTGTGAGAACCATCTGCACCCCCCAGCTTATAAATCACATCGGTGAAGACCGTCGTTAACAAACAAAGTGAAACTTGTAGCGGGGGGGGGGGGGCGGTAGAGAATGGTGTCACTCCATAAAGCCAAGTGGACTGGTCTTACTTCTAGTGCTTGTGACGAGTGTCTCTGAGAGACACTTTACGCCTTGGACACACATAACTCTAATATATTGTCTAGCCGTGGCGCTGATTATCTGCCATGCAGTTTGCTGCAGCCCTCCCCCTTCCCTTTTATGTTTTATATCTATGGGGGGGGGGGGGGGGATGTTTGTTGTTTTTGGTGGGTCCTGCCGAGGAGTTTGTTGTGGCAGCAGCAGCCGTCATAACATTTGGTTACGCCTACCCCCCCCCCCCCCCCCCCCATCCCTCTCCTTATCAATGACCTTCTTTGTTTCAGTGTTGTTATCAATCTATACTGGTGTCGGCAAAGAGGAGATGATATCATGGGTCTGTTTTGTGTGTGTAAATATATCCTTTGGTTTTCTTAAGCATTGTTTCTTAAACCCAATGCCTGCAGAAAAGTGACGAGAATGGAAGCCATTTCCGTATCTTGAACCAGTTCTCTCTAGGCTTCCTTGACATCCCAGTCTATCTACAGTAGATCTAGTTCTAGTTGCGATACCCGAATGAAGAAAAGTCGATCTACAGTAGACATATTTCAAGTCGATATTCAGTAGATCTAGATCTGAAGATAAGTCGATCTACAGTAGATCTAGATCTAGTCAAGTCGATATTCAGTAGATCTTGATCTAGTAGCGATAGCCGAATGAAGTAGAGTCGATCTACAGTAGATCTAGTTCTTGTAAAGTCGATTTTCAGTAGATCTAGTTCTAGCAAAGTCGATATTCGGTAGATCTAAATCTAATAGCGATACCCGAATGAAGAAAAGTCGATCTACAGTAGATATAGTTGTAGTTAATTCGATCGATAGTAGATCTAGTTCCGGTGAAGTCGATCTACAGTAGATCTAGATCTAGTAGCGATACCTGAATGAAGTAAAGTCGATCTTCTGCAAATCTAGATCTAGTAGCGATTAACAGGATGTAGAGAAAAAAAAAGTCAATTGATTTCGACTCCAAATTTGAAGAACTACTGGACTAATGAATCTCTTTATTATAGAGTCAAAAAGTTTTGTTCCTTAAATTCAATATTCGAATAAATCCAACTGTAGACTACTCAAGAGCGCTATACACTAGGCCACCCGCCACACTTTTTATCATTTTAAATTCTAGCGATTGGAATGTTTGCTTCAACATTGGAACGTATCTGTTCTAGCGTGTATTTCTGTATCAATAAATAACCGCCATTTCTTGCCTTCTTTCTCGTTGTCCTGAGTGATCCCAGAGTATGTCAAGATTGTGCCCCCATTGTTAGCTGTTATCAGTCAGTTGCGACCAACATTTGAAAGGTTTATAGACAGATATTCACCTTGGAAATGTCAGATTAGTTACAATTATAGCGTGGAACAAAGGTCTCTTCTAGGCTTTAGTGTCTATGTCAAGTGTATTTATAAGACATAATGATAGGGGATTTAGCTTTTTCTTTGCATTCAATCCCATGATAAAGACTATTTAAAAAATCGTTTTACTTTCTTGTCTCTTTTTTTTTTTTTTTTTAGCGATACTGCTCCTCCTTGCACACCCCATTAACGGGTGCATGTGCGTATACAATGTACTACCATCCACCACGGCGCCCACTCTACGCCACCGATACGTCAATGTCACACTGGCATGTATACTCGTGTTTTAACTCTTTCTTTCCTAATCGACGATACTTACGTTGATTCCATCAGAATGTGGTAAATAATTACGGAGAGAAAGAGTTAAACATCGCCCATCTTCATCGCCCAGCTTTGAATGTTTTCGTGGAGAGATCCAATGTAACCCAACGTCAGAAACAACATTAGTGTCCCCCACCCCGCCATCTCCGCAGGAAACATTATTCTCTCTCCTAATTGCCACCATCCCGTCCCTGTGTCCGACATTGACCAATGGTCGCCTGTCAAACGCAACGTACAACCACTTGACAGGCGCCCCGGCCCCCACTATGTATTTTCTCGTGCGTCCAATCTTACGGTAATGAGACTATTGTTTGTCCGGACCCGGGGAGAGCGATAGAATCGACCAACACTCGATTCTCCGAGTGGCCAACTTGATGCTATCTATTGGTCAAGCCGGACGCCAGAATGTATTACTTTTCCCGCTCTTGCCCCACGAGTGGTGTGCTCCGCGTCTTGACTCTACTAGTGCTTGAACGAGCCGTTGGTCGTGTGTTCGTTGACAGGAGCTGAACCCAAGTCACTCGCTTCCCTTTTTGTTGACGAAGTGTTTTATTAGAACTACTGACTCGCAACGCTAAAGTTTGAAACATTTTTCAACAATGATTTGTTGGTGATGAAGAAAGACCTTAATGTTTTTGAGAGCAATGATCTTATTTATACCGTTAAAAAAGACAGAAACTTATTTAAGTATGAATATGGTTTAGGAGAAACTTTTAGTGTTTTTTTTTTAGCTGTGACTATCTAGTCACTGTGACACAAACAGTTGGAAGTTCAGGAATTTTTAAGCTTTTCTTGTTTCCCAGCGGGGAGGGTGGGCATTTTTTGTTTTGTATTTGTGTGTAGGAACACACACCACTAATAGTATTGTTTTAAAGTTTGTCCATTTAGGGCATTAAAAGTAAAAAGAAAGTTCCCCTATCAGACTTTGCGATCTATAAGGCAGATGGTGTCAAGGTTATCAAATTCTGCAGCTCACGGTTAACGAGGGTGTCATGTGGCCAGCACAACGACAAACCAACCGCCTTTACTTTTCCCCAACTTATGTCAGGTACCCATTAAAGCTGGGTGGACTCAGGGTCGCCATAGATCCCGAAATGAAAAATCCCAGTCTTCACCAGGATTCGAACTCAGGAACCCGGTTCGGAAGCCAAGCGCTTTACTGCTCGGCCACCGCGCCTCCATTTAGGGCATTGGCCCTACAAAAAGCTCATAATTACCTCCAGTGTTAAATTTAAATACATATCTACGACCTGAACAAGATGTTTCACACAAGATATTGTTGGGAATTAGAAATCGCTTGAAATAGCAATGAAATGTATGCTGGCTGTTTCCCCATCATAAAAGTTTTTTTTTTATTTTTATTAGTATCTAGTAGCTCTACATTAGTAACTAGTAGCTCTACATACATTAGTACCTAGTAGCTCTACATACTTACATTAGTACCTAGTAGCTCTACATACTTACATCAGTACCTAGTACCTCTACATACTTACATTAGTTCCTAGTAGCTCTACACACTTACATTAGTACCTAGTAGCTCTACACACTTACATTAGTACCGAGTAGCTCTACACACTTACATTAGTACCTAGTAGCTCTACATACTTACATACTGAACATATTATGATTATCAGCGTGCACGTCATTTGACTTTGTGTATGCGCTGGCCTGGTAATCTGGAAGTCGATTAAACTTGGCGCGTGCTCTTTCTAAGACAAGAATGCCTGGTAATGAAGTCTACCTTGTGCTGTTTTTTTTTTGTTGTTGTTTGGGAAAGGGGGGGGGGGGCGGCAGACGTAACGACTCCAACGTTCTTACCTTCTTCACCTGTCCTTGTCTGTAACACGGGTCATTTCCGACCAGCTGGGGAAGCCGTAGAGAGAAACCCGCGGACCTCCCTCACTGTGCGATTGAAAGAGAAGGAGGACGTTAAAGGCAGTGTTCACACGTCATGAGTGGTACATAAAGGCACGTATTCACGGCTACTGTATCATATAATAATCTCGTGTCACTGCAAGGGATTACTGCAGATAAGTCTTACTTATATATAATTGCTTTAATGGGGACACACAAAGGGAAGAGGAACTGGGTTTTTTTGTTTGTTATTTCACTATATCGAGGAGGGACGGATTTAGCTGAGCAAACAGTTGACACATTGCATCAATTGAACCAACTTCACCTACCCGAGAGACCAGATTCAAGTGCGGCATCTCTCAAACTGTAAGGCCTGGCCTGGGCTTTGGCTGCCTAATAAAAGACCATCAGGAGTTTTTCGTAGGTTGCAATCTTGGTTTAGTTGTAGCATGATCGTATTTAGTTGGCCCATTCGTCAGTGATGATTTACATTGATGTGTAACTCTAGGGTAACATAATTTCCCTGGACTCTCGTGGGTTGAGAACCTCTGTGTTAGGCAAGCGCTGTGTTTAATAGCCAACTTCAAGAAATAGGTATATTTAAATCTACCTTTGAAGAAAAAAAAAAGGTGGGTTTTTGGAGTGGATGTGGAGGGGAAAAAGGGAATGATTGACATCAGTGATGTCCCCTTGAAGAAGCTTCTCAAATATTGACATGGTGCTGGCGAGGACAGCAGGCATACCTGAAGTGAAACCGTTACACGCAGCTGCAAACAGAACAATCTGGAGAGTAAACTGTCTCTCCGTTCTTACGCCCCCTCCTCCACTCCCTTCCCGTCTCTCGCATTGAACCCCCCCCCCCCCCCTTTTTTTTGTTTGTCAATTCTACATTGTCTTATTTAATTCTTTCCTCTTCCTAGTCCCAGACTTTTGGAGAGATAAAAACCCAGGGCCCTATGGAGGTGATAAAAGTCCCCTCGAACGTCCCCGGGGGGGGGGGGGGTCACGTTGCCAAAGGCAGAGCCTCCCAACAGAGACGACAAGAATTTCGGAGTTGATGGCCGAGGCGAAACTATCCCACGCACATTTACACGCGTTGACACATACACTTGCTTAGGCCCGCGCGCACACACACGCACACACCAAGATTAACACCCACTCACAGCGACACATGCACCTCGAGAATTTGATAGAAGTTTCGCCCCCCTCATCTTGGGTACAACAATCTGCATTTCTACATTCTTAATGAGGTCTTAGGAGACTCAAATCCTTTTTTTTTTAAACTTTGAACTTGTGTGTTTGCATGTAGGAGGAGGAAAGAAAAAGAACGAAACATTTTTTAAGTTTAAAATAAAAATGACAACAAATGATGTATGCAAGTGCTCATGTCCTTATTTCAATTGCTTAATTTAGATGTATTACTGTCAATGTATTTTGATAGTGGCTCATTCACACCTGGTCCTTCCGTCTGTCTGCCAAAAAAAAAAATATAATAACATATACACGTTGTTTCTCGGATCAAATTGAAACTTTGCGCAAAATTATTCATTGTCGATGAGAAAACGCGAGTTGATTTAAGAAATTAATCAATCAGTTAATCAGTAAGTTGTAGACAATTAATCTTGTTCTATATGGTAAATGTACTAAATCGGCGGTGGGGACCCGCGACAATAATCACACTCAGTCTCACTCCGACAAACAAGCTAAACATTTTAAAATAACAATAGACTAATAAAACCTGCTATTGTAAACACTTGACTAGCTCAGTGGCAAAACACGCCGGCCTCCCATCATGGAGGCTCGGATTAGAATTCAGACTCGAGCGACTTTTTTTTTTTTTTAAACTGCTTTTGAAAAGGCAGCACGGAAACCTTCTGTCGCATACCTCCCCAAAACTGGTCCACAAAATTGATCGGACCCTAGCGGACTGATAATTCCTTTGAAGATGTTCACGATCAACAAAATAATGTCAAGAACGCTAAATTGAATTTCGAACTTGCCAACTAAATACAAGTTACAAACAGAACAACTTAAAAAAACTTAGTTTCTCAACACTGCCTTTTTAAAAATTTTATCTGTACACCGGATGCACCAAAAAGCGTACTATGTAAAGGTTTTCCGCCATTTATGAAAATCTCCAATAAGCATGAAAAGTGCGCTAACAAGTTCAATCAATTCCGCTGCTCTTCTTCTTCCGGTGTGTCTTAACCTGGTTAGAATCAGCTGTGTGGGGCCAGATTTAAGGGATTATTTTGGGAAACTAAGATTACTACATAAACCATTCATATATATAGATATATATTTATATAGATAATAATAATAATTTTATTTATAAAGCGCTGTTAACAAACAAAATGTAGGCTCATGGCGCTGTAACAACATTACAAACACAAACACAAGAGCTAACATGACAAACTAATCTAAAAAAGTTTTAAACATTTAGGTCTTAATGTTCTTCTTAAAAATGGTG
This sequence comes from Biomphalaria pfeifferi, assembly GCA_030265305.1. Taxonomy (NCBI): domain Eukaryota; kingdom Metazoa; phylum Mollusca; class Gastropoda; family Planorbidae; genus Biomphalaria; species Biomphalaria pfeifferi. The sequence goes on from JASAOG010000182.1 coordinate 29,925, forward strand.
TAGATTAAGATAGATGGATATAAATATACATATAGTTATACATATAGATAGATATATAGATATCTATGAATGGTTAGCGCCCGGTTATCCCATGCTTTGAGACGGCTCTGGAAAGTGAGTTTTCTTTTGTTCTTTTGTCTGAACAGAGGCAGCTGTACACCATGAAGCTCATTGCCAGAGATCAAGGCTCACAGCCCAGGTCATCCGAGGTCACCGTCTACATGAATGTCAAGGATGTTAATGACAACCAGCCGACCTTCGACCCCATGTCCTACTACCGGGAGATCTCCGAGGACGCCCAGGTCTTGACACCCGTGGTCAACGTCAGTGCTACGGATGTGGACTCTGGTGAGTAGTAACCTTTGAAGTTTAATACGTCATTTCCCCCCCCCCCCCTCTTGCTGGTTCGCATCTGTTCCTTGGTCAGCCGCATCATCTAGAACAGTGATCCCCAAAGTGGGGTAAGGTACCCCCAGGGGTACGGGAAGATTCGGGAGGGGGGGTGCACCTAATTAACTATGCTGATTTTTAGAAAATACCCATTTGTGGTGGTGGTGGTGGTGGGGGGAGGGGTACTCAGCATTACAAAATTAAAAAAGGGGTACACGTTGGTCAAAAGTTTGGGAAACACTGAGAGATCTAGTACGAAGGCAGCTCTACTGTTTATATTGTTTCATCTAGTTTGTGTGTTCAATACGAGCTAGAAGCAGTTAGCCTTTCCATAGTGGCAAGAATCGAGTCCAACACAATCTTTATTCGGTGTTCGTTTTTCTTTTGCAGTTTACAAATAAGCTAGAGACATGTTTGCAGACCAAACAAATTGCACAAATCTTATTTGACGTCGTGTCAAACTAATTACGAAATGATGTCGTTAATTAGTTTCGGTGCACACTTTTTATGTGTTTGACTAGGATTTTTTACTTAAAGTAATAAGAATTTTTTAAAAAAATATATAAAGCCAGATGAGGACAGCTTCTCCTACGTTCTTGTAGGTTGTCCTAACAAGCAATGATTTTAAACCTGTGCATTGTGTTCAACTAACCAATGCTCTTACTGAGAGTCCTTGACTAGCTACTTAGTTTGATAACATTCCAGTTTCACCTGGTCCTCCAGAGTACAAGGCTCATAGGAAGAAGGTCAAATCTAAGACTTAGAGACAGACATGTACAAGGCTCATAGGAAGAAGGTCAAATATACGACTAGAGACAGACATGTACAAGGCTCATAGGAAGAAGGTCAAATCTAAGACTAGAGACAGACATGTACAAGGCTCATAGGAAGAAGGTCAAATCTAAGACTAGAGACAGACATGTACAAGGCTCATAGGAAGAAGGTCAAATCTAAGACTAGATACAGACATGTACAAGGCTCATAAGAAAGTCAAATCTAAGACTAGAGACAGACATGTACAAGGCTCATAAGAAAGTCAAATCTAAGACTAGAGACAGACATGTACAAGGCTCATAGGAAGAAGGTCAAATCTAAGACTAGAGACAGACATGTACAAGGCTCATAGGAAGAAGGTCAAATATACGACTAGAGACAGACATGTACAAGGCTCATAGGAAGAAGGTCAAATCTAAGACTAGAGACAGACATGTACAAGGCTCATAGGAAGAAGGTCAAATCTAAGACTAGAGACAGACATGTACAAGGCTCATAGGAAGAAGGTCAAATCTAAGACTAGAGACAGACATGTACAAGGCTCATAAGAAAGTCAAATCTAAGACTATAGACAGACATGTACAAGGCTCATAGGAAGAAGGTCAAATCTAAGACTAGAGACAGACATGTACAAGGCTCATAGGACGAAGGTCAAATATACGACTAGAGACAGACATGTACAAGGCTCATAGGAAGAAGGTCAAATCTAAGACTAGAGACAGACATGTACAAGGCTCATAGGAAGAAGGTCAAATCTAAGACTAGAGACAGACATGTACAAGGCTCATAGGAAGAAGGTCAAATCTAAGACTAGAGACAGACATGTACAAGGCTCATAAGAAAGTCAAATCTAAGACTAAAGACAGACATGTACAAGGCTCATAAGAAAGTCAAATCTAAGACTAGAGACTCGCCCCCCCCCCTCTCTCTCTTCTGTATAAATAATTGTACCGTGTTTGTTCCGTCTGACTGCTTGAAGTCTTTTTGTCTTGTTTCTCCAACACATTTCTCCATTATGGTCTATATCTAAGCAATCTATTACTTCCTAAGTTCTATTCTCTCTATCCATGTCTACAGTCTCCATTATGGTCTATATCTAAGCAATCTATTACTTCCTAAGTTCTATTCTATCCATGTCTACAGTCTCCATTATGGTCTATATCTAAACAATCTATTACTTCCTAAGTTCTATTCTCTCTATCCATGTCTACAGTCTCCATTATGGTCTATATCTAAACAATCATTACTTCCTAAGTTCTATTCTTACACTTTGTTGTTCCATTCTATCTGCCTAGTTATCTTTTCTTTTGGTTCTATCACAATTAACCAACTATCTCACACTCGCCCTCTCCTCTCTGGCGTTCTCTCTCGCTGCATGACGTCACATTGACTTACCTTTCCCAGGCCTCCCCCTTTTCGAGACAGGTAATCTCTGATTATTAAATAAGAAACATTCCAGAGGCGTGTTTAATCTAATCAGTGCTCCCAGTAGACTTACAAGCAAATGTTTCCTTTCGCTGTTTCTGCAACTACACACTATATGGGGTTGTGTTTTAGTCTGTCTTGTCCAAAACATGTTTCATTGAACTTTGTGTTAATATGAAACATGTTTTTGTACTTGGTGTTAATATTATATCAAACTTGTTATCGTAACCCTCACTTTGTAGATAATCTCATTCTTTGAAGGTACAATGATACCCCGGAATTCGGTCGACTCTCAAATCGAACAGTTTGGTGTTCGACTAAAATATTTATCTGAAAATGAACAGATTTTCGGTACTCGAAGCACCGTAGTAAGTCGGCCAACACCGGGTCGGGTGCTCATGCTGATATCACGGCTGTCAGTTCTTGACAGGGTTTCCATTTCATCCATTATCTGAGATCCTTTGTTTCGTTATCAGAGTCACCCCAACATTAGCTGAGGCTTTATTGTGTGAGTGTGATTAGGACTTCTTTATAAACATAGAAGGGGTTTACATTTACTGACATGACGACTGTATTACGTACAACTCTAGTTTTCATTCTCCAAACATTAGAACTAAATAAGAAAATATTTATGGCACCTCGCGCTGTTTCTACTTACTCATCCATTCTTTGCACCGCCTTATTCATGATGGCCGCCCCCACGTCATGAAAGGCGCCTCGAGCTGTTGTTGCGATGGTCATTGGGTTCGAATCCCGCTCGTCGTCATCTCCTGCCGATCTGCAAATGAAGAAATAAATGAATGCACTGTTTTTTAGAGACCAACTCTCTTCAGTGGTTCTAACTTTATTCTGACTCCCTTTAAGTTTATGAATGTGCATGTCAAGTCTGTATGATTAGCTCCCTTGTTTTACTTTACCTACAGACCTAAGAAAGAGATCTAGCATGCTTGTGCGTTGGGGTGCCCAAGGACCGAGTCCTTTGCATTGGCGGGGATGGAAGAAAGCTCCAACAAACATGACCGCTTTTATGGCCGACTCCTGGTAAAGAGAAGAAATATGGAGGAGTTTCCCCGGTGTGCTCGGCCAATGGCCTCGCATCTTATCCGAGCGCCTTGGTATATGAGCCATGGGTAATAGGGATGTAAGAATTTAAATCTGATTGAATTCTTTTTTAACAGACAGACGTTAAGTTTGTACAGACAGGCAAATGGAGGCAAGCTTCTATAAGAGCCTAGAGTTCCAAGATTCTTTGACTCAACCTTTATGGCAATTACAAAGAAGAACAACAGAGGATCTGGCAGTGTAAGCTCTCAGCATTGCATGTGTGAATAGAACACAAAAGACGTAAAGAACATTATGGGAACCATTTGGCTTACACCCATATTTACATATAGTTAATTAATGCTAGGTGGGATCAATACTTATTATGTAACACCTTCACGGGCCAAACATGCTTCACTGGGAATGTCACCACGAGGTCATCTCTCCCGGGAGCCAACATTTCTACCTGAGGCTCTCCTGCTGGGCGACACAAAAGGGGCAGCAACAAATTGTCTGTGTGTACACCAGCTGTAGAGTGCGTCTGATCGCGTGTTCGCTCCGGTGGCGCCCACAAGCTCACCAGACCGTGCAAGGCAATGATGTTATCATCTTGGTTTGCCTCTGAGGATGGAGGATTGTTTGGTGTTCTCATCCTCTGAGATTTGATCTGGGACAAGTGCAGTCAGTCATTCAGCTCTGCTGCCATTCCCTGCTGCTAGTAGAAGTAGTATTTATCATTGTGTTGTTTTTTTATACTGGGAGCCGTACATTTCTATCACAACTTCTAGTTGACTATTAGCTTACACTAACACATATTCTAACAATCTTTACACACAAACACATGCTATAACAATCTTTACAACCAAACACATGCTTTAACTATCTACATACAAACACAAGCTCTAACAATCTTTACATACAAACACATGCTCTAACAATCTTTACATACAAACACATGCTTTAACTATCTACATACAAACACAAGCACTAACAATCTACATACAAACACAAGGTCTAATATTCTTTAAGTACATGCTCTAACAATCTTTACATACAAACATATGATCTAAAAAATCATTACATACAAACACATGATCTAACAATCTTTACATACAAACACATGACCTAACAATCTTTTCATACAAACACATGCTCTAACAATCTTTACATACAAACACATGCCGTAACAATCTCTACATACATTCACAAGTTGCATCAATTTATCTATAAAGTAGTTTTTTCATACACATTCCGTTATTTTTAAACAGGGGGGGTGGGTTGCACTTGGGGTCAAGGAGAATCGAGAAATTCTAGATCTCGTCTTGTCTCACAATCTGTTACGAGATATGGCAGACGAGAATTTAATACGAGCACGACCTGGTGTCTTTAAAAAAAAAAGCTTCTCGTAGCTGCTTTTCCCTCAAGACCACGTGACAGTTTTATCTAGTTTGATATCGGTGGTGATCTCCACACTGTGATTGGTTACTGACCTAACACGTAGTGTGCATGTATGTCCTAGAGAAGAGAGCGTATTGACTACCCCGAGATAAGGTTCATGAGATTTTAAGTAGAAATAGGGCAGAACAATAACCACGTGACTAACTAGGACCAGGAAATATAATTTGAAAGTAGATTTTAGGGATGGATTGCGTGGCCAGCACAACGATCTTTCACTTTTTAGTTTGTAAAACCTTATATTTGGACTGCTAAGTGGACTACACACATACACACACACACGTAAACAAGCACGCACACACACGTGACTGCAATATATAGCTATAAACACACATACACACACGTGTATCAATAACTTGTTGATCTAATTCATGGTCTAGTGCTCAAGAGCTCAAGTGGGAATCACTAAGGACTATTTTAAATAAATATTTAAAAAAATGATGGATGTTTAATGACTTATGAACATTGGCGAACTGCAAAGATCGAAAATAGAGATAATCTAGCGGGAGGCCATTCACCGATCTCTGTGGAGAGAGTCTTCCACAGAGCGGCGCAAAGGAGGATCTAAGTCTTTAAGTAAGAAACATTTATTACATATTTAAGACCATTACAACCTCAATCACCTCGTCCACCAAAATTATGTTGTTTGTGTGTGTGTTGTAAAAAGGGTGGGGGCAAAACTGAATATTTATGACAAAGATCATTTATCCTGCCCCCCTGTCCTTTAAAGACAGGTGTTAAAAATACACTTTGATGGCGGTGTGAAAACCACATAGTGAAAAGTGATTCATTGTTTTCCTGCCCCTACTGCTAAACATACTAACACATACACATAGAATGGGAGACAACTTTCTTGTAATATAGTCAACGTTCGTGTCCATGTAATGCATTTCTCCTAAAATATCACAATTCAATAACAAACAATCGGGGGAAATACGCCCCGCTGACACAAGTAGAGTCGCATTTAAACATAATCAAGAGTTGGGGGGGGGGGGGGGGGAAGTAGTCCCAGATTACGCGCAAGAAGTTAAACGAAATGCCAGAGGAAGAAGAGAAGGAAAACAAAACGAGGCTGTGAAGTAATCGAGTCATCAATCACGCCTGCAGACGTCAACCGTGGAATGACTGTACATGTAAAATTAGTTGCGTTATTTTGTAGCGCGTGTGTGTGTGTAGCAGATTGGATCGTGGTATAACATGCTGTCTATAACATGGTCATTACCTAGCTAGGAGAGATGATGAAAATCACAAGTTGTTGTTGTTGTTTTTTTTTGGGGGGGGGGGGGGGGCACCAGTGGCGTAGCTAGGGATTTTGGTGTCCGGAGAGGGGGGGGGGGGGGTGAGCTTGGTCTCTCTAGCGGCTCCTGCACTTTGACATTCCGCATCATGACAGGAGATAAATTTAGTAAATATATAATTCTGATGTGTGGAACTTGTGGAACTTGGTCACTAACTTACATAACAACATGAATAGCAAGGTTATCCATCAGTGGTGTCAAGTAGGGGTCCCGGGGCTAAGCCACCTGCTTGTCTCTAGAAAGGGTCCACAGTAGTCTTAGAGATATTACGTGGGCTACGGCTGTAAGGGTTGGACTCATGAGAGTAGAACTTGTGCCATAAAGTCTTCTCGAAAGGCGCTACCCAAAGGAGGGAGATGATGAAAGGGGCAAGAGTTTACCGACTCCAGTGTCCGGCATTTCACACTGTGCTGACGTGTAGAGAACATGGATCTCCAAGAGTTCTTGATATTTAACTAGCTGTTTGACCCGGCGGTTTTTTTTTTTTCCTCGTTCCGCTTTTGTTTTGTTTTATAGTAAAAAGACATCTATGCTGTTTTAATAGTCAAAATCTAGGTTAAGATGGCGGCTCATTGACCTAACTCTAGTAAACTCTATGTTAGGGCAACGTAACATAGCCTAAGATCAAGGCTATTATCTAAGGAATGTTAATGGCACGTTTTATTCAGATTATTCAAACGGTTTAAATTTCTATAAAGGAAATACTCCTTACAGTTTACTTCATATATTAGATCATAATTTAATTCAGTGTTATCTCGTCTCTCAATTCAATTTCAATCATTTAGCCCCTCCCACTACAAACAAGCGCCCGTGCACCTATATGGCGCTGATGAGGCTTTTTACAAATTTATTGGCAAGAGCATTTATTTTGTCTAGTTCATTTCAGAATGTGCTCTCTGTTTGAGCGTGTGTTACAGTCACCGGTATTCCTGTGACACACATTGGACAGACAAGAACTAAACAGAGCAATTAAAAGGGGAAAGAAATACCAAGATTTAAGAGATAGCCCAGAGACGTGTTCAGGGAAATGACAAAGAAAATGGAACATTCTTATCTCTACTGTATCCGAGAGAATAGGCGGAATGGGAGCCCCCCTCCAGAACAAAGATCAAATCTCTCCCGACCCCCCTTTTTTTTTTGACAACCTGTTCAGTGGCTTGATCTGGTCTAGCCGTGAGTCAGTAGCTTTGATTGAAGAAGTTGAACCAGTGTGGAAGTTGGGGGGGGGGGGGGGGGGGGGGGGTAAGGTGGGTGTGTGTGTGTTTCTCAAGTTCAGGTAACTTGACATCGCATGTGATGCGTGTCCCGCTCTCTTCACTTATCTCTCACTCACACATCGCCCGGGAACTATCTACCATCACCCTCCCTCCCAATCTGCATCATGCCCGGGGGGGGGGGGGGGGGGAAGAGGAGGTAGACACGTCACGGTTGGCTGACTATATCTCTATACATCCTCGATTATATACTTATAATTATGTGGTTGAAGCAAAAGGTGGGGGAGGGGGGGAAATCTTGTTTTCAAGACGAGGGAGAAGCCACCGTCTTTATGTTTGCATGCTAGCGCCAATTAGAGATGTTTGTCATGCGAACAGAACATAGGGAGGTAAATGGAAATACAATGAAACTGACCCTCATCTAAAACTCTGTGTGCGTGTGACTGTGTGTAGGTGTGCCGTAAAAGGAGATATCCGATGTGGCGATAAGATCCCATTTTAATATAGCGTTTACTGCAGATAAAGAGGATTATAATCTGTCGAAACTTCTCTTTTATCAGGAGCTTTAACTGCCAAAGACCCAAATACCTAGTGTCTCCACTGCGGTCTACACAGCAATATACTTGGATAGGCAGGCCCGGTGGTGGGGTGGGCCTTTGTGGGGCTTGGAAGGTATTGAAAAATATGAACTGTCACAGAAAATGTGACACGGTTCTCTCCCTTCCCTGCCTAAACTATTGAGTGTTATCGTGGTATGTATACAATTTAATAACTTTGCTATAAAAGAAGGACCGACTCCGATGTTTTGTTTTTTTAGGGCAGTAAATTCACGGCTTAGAGATACTGTAAAACTTGATCGTGTGTGTGTGCCTAGTTGATGTAAAGTGGAATACAAAAGAATTCACATTCCATTCCGAGCATTAATCCCCCCCCCCCTTTTTTTTTTAAAAGTTCAAAACCTTTCTTGTTTTTTTTTTCTTCGAAATATGTCCAAGCTAGACGGACTTGATAGCGGCAGTATGGTGGACATTGTAGAGGTCATTGGCTCACGCTAGGGAATGTCAAATAGTATTGTTTCTTTTACCCTACAAACCCACCACTCTGTTCATGTTAGATCAGTGTTTCCCAAACTTTTGACCTTTGTGTATCCGTTTGATATTTTTTGTCACTCCTCACCCCCCTCACCCCCTCCCCATCATTGGCCTCCTTCAGTGATGAAACGACTGTGGGCTCATCCCGGATTCCTGGGGTAGGCGTACACCACTTTGGGAAACACTGATGTAGAGGATTGGCTTCTCTGGCATGTCCAGTTTTGGCCGTGTATGCATCATGTGTTTGTGCTTACAAGTATGTGTGTGTGTGTGTGAGAGTAGGACTTGTTGAACATTATTAGAAAGCCTGGTCAAACTGTGTTGTGTCCATATTCTAAGGTAGCTTTGTCTCGATCATTTTATAATTACCTACTCTCGAGAAACAAGCTCACAAAGACATCATTTTCAATTCCTCCATCGCCCTTTAAAGGAATTCTTAACTCTTTCTCTCCGTAATTATTTTCCACGTTCCGATGGCATTCGTAATTTTCTCATCAGTATTTCTTTTCCCATTTAATGATTAAGCTTGAATTACTTTCTCATTTGTTATCAGAAGATGTTTTATTTGGTCTTGAACTAAATGGGAACGCATGCTCTTTTTATAGAACACAGAGTCAAGTTTATTAAATCAAACATTAATTAAATTTAATGAGGTCGAACCAACGATGGTATCGGCAATTAGGAGGGAAAGAGTTAACTATGAGCGTTATCACTGGGGTTAATTGAGGGTTATGTGTGAGGAATAGAAGATGTAGTATCAGTATTGTGGTTCGAGCAACATGGAATCTTGAGTTATCCCTGGGGATGGAATACACAAATTCTTGTGTCTTTTGTTTGTTTGATGTTTCTCAAATCTTGCGATGTATAGGGCAGATGATGTAAAGATCGTTTGGTGTTCCACGCATGACCAATCGCATTTACCTTTCCCCAACTAATGTCAGGTACCCATTAGAACTGAGTGGACTTAAGATATCGATGTTTCAAAAATCTTCAAAAAGAATTTTAACTTGAGACACTTCTGTTTAGAAGTTAAGCGCTCTACCACCCAGCCACCACGCTGATAATTGAAACACATGGAGTGTAATAATTTTAGTTGTACTCGGATCAAACTTTGACGGTAAACACTAGATGCTCACGACCGTGTGGATAAGTTTCTGTTTTCTATTTTGTGCCGTTGTTTTTGTTTTACGAAGACGAAGTAGCCGAAATGTTGATTTTCTTTTCTTTTCAATCCTTGTAATCCAGGATTTCCCCCCCCCCCCCCCCCCCCCCCCCCCAAACTGATTCGCTGAAAACGTCAGGGTTAAGAGGCTCGCTCATTGTGTTCAACACGAGAGCTCCATTAGTCTTTGCTTATTGTTCATACCTCTTTCAATTAGTGACAGCAGCTGGTCTTAGTTTGTCTTGCCAGTAATTGGCTAATTTAATTGTGCAGATTTTGTTTGACTAACACCAGAACTCAGTCTGATCAATGGAAGGTTTGGCATTTCTTGTACAGTGTAAAACAGTTCAAGGGGAAGAACTGTGTAATTATGCACTTTTTTATATTTTTTTTTAAAAGGAAACCTCAGAATTTTTTTTTTTTTATAAAATAGTTTAAATTAATAATTTACACCTAGAATTTGGGTGGGGCCTATGTAAGTTCGGGGCCCACTGCGGTTGCATAGGTTGCAGTGGCCGGGGGCAAATTAGCGGCGTATGCTACGCCGCCGGTCGACTAGTATTACATCAAACGAACTGAACTGACATTTCTTCGGCTTCTTGTTACTTTTGGACTGAAGCTCTTATTTTGTTATCACTCTGGTCGTAACACTGTATCATCCAAAAAGTGTTTTCTTTTTTCTTTAACCTCCACCCTCAGCACACACCCACCCACCCACCCACACCCACACAATAGGTAAACGAGTGATGCAGTAATATACGTCTCACCTCCGTCTGGGTATGTGACGGTAGGAGCGGCCCTTGGTAACTCGGGCGACGGCCGAGCCGGTATGGATCTATTTACGGTCATTATCTCATTTGGTGTAACGAGGGCTAGATACTTGTATGGCAGAAAGATTCCTCTCCATGCTTGACCACAGCCGAGTACCTCCAATTAGGTGGTTCGCCTTGGACCTGAACATGAGTCCGTTGTAGTCCATCATGGGACTCTTCCGCCCTGGCCGGTGACCTTAGTCTAGAAGGCCGTTCACCCAGTGGTGCCCTGTTATCACCATCCCCTCACATGGTTTAGTCCGCCAGCTGAAGCGGTTTTCCATGGCATGGCGCTTGGAGCCACATGTGGCTCATGAAGAAATAGCGGGAATCTAATAAATAAAGTCATCTCACTTTGCTATAGTATTGTCTCGATTGTTAATTTGTAGCCTACATTTAAGTGTAGGGCCAATCATTACCATCCGTGGGCCACTTTTATACAAGAATGTTAACTTAAAACTATAAACTTACTATCAGAGCATGTTGTCAATTCGGCTGCGAACGAGCATTGTATTATGCACCTGCCAATGTGTGCCCAAATGTCAATATAGCCATTCCACGTTGGGTGTTACAGTTTTGAATGAGATATAAAAAGCGATGACTGTTTCTGTAGTGACATGGCAAATGGTCTGGCACGATATTTGTGCAAAAAGCGTTTATAGATTCAGGCGGCATTTGAAAGATGGATGCTATTAGCAAATACTTTTTATATCTCGACCAAAACTTTAATTTCTGCTGTTATTGAAGTTTCTCGCAAAACGGTAATTTGTTTTAATCAAAGAAAATGCCCAAAGAAAGGTCTCATTGTATCCACCTTGAACCATTAGAAACTCATAGCTCGCACAAAAGTAGCTCAACTTTTATTTCAAACAATCCAAGGGTAATTTAAAAAGATGTCAATTCTAATTTATTAAATCAGACTTTCTCCATCTTTAGTGTTTTTAAACAATAATATTCCAGAATGCTTTCTTGGACGTACAGTCTTACTACTTATTAGCAATACAATCTCCAGGTGACTTGGTTGGTGGGGTAAAAAAACAACAACTAATAAATTCAATTTATTTTTGGGAAGTTTCATTGCTACATAAACGTGTACATTTGTAGAGAACGAAGTTCTCTCTCGAGAATTTTTTTCTTCCAATTTGTTTTTATTTGTAAGTTCTCATAATTCACAAGTATTAAATCATAAACAATTGAAAATTGATTAACCTAAAAGTACAACAATAGTAACAGAAACATTATTTAATATCAAAGACATACTACCTAACCATCCTAGCCATTGAATCCACTAAAGACAGAACAATGATTCAAGTATCCTCTACCCCAGAACAATCAACACAATATCAAATATCCCTGACCCCCATCACCCCATTTCTGGAAAACTACCTGAGCATTGTACAAGTATATGAAAATCAAACTAGATAATTCTCTACCCTAAAATCCATTATTTTTCTAAATGTCAATTCTAAGTGATTAGGATGAAAAACCTTATTATTATGTAGAGCTTTGAGCCAGCTAGCCCAAACAAGGTTCCTGTATTCGGAAACAATAATTAAGTTAAAGTTATGTATCATTTATTTTTTTAGTTTTGGCAGCTTGTTTAATACAATTGACAAGTTAACATTTACATAGTTGCCACAGTTTGCTTCTAATAAGTCCCTTACGGTACTTCTAACTTGAAGGAATAATGGACATTCCAAATACATATGTTTCTCATTGTCAGCATTTTCAAGATGGCATAATATACAGGCACGGTCATTTGCTCGTCTTCTAACCATAGGGGTCATCCCAAAGATAAGTCTATAACTTATCTCTCTAGCTTTTGGTGGGATATGTTTGCTGTGTAGGTTTATGAATGTGTCCTGGAATTCTGTCACCCCAAGAACTCTCCCCCACTTAATCCTATTCACTAGACTTTCATGTAACAGCTTTTTAAGTGTTGTGTATGATTCTTTGGTTTTGTTGTGTATTAAATGTTCATTACCAGGTAAAATTCTGGAAATAGACCTGTAAAATGGATGAGTGACTGTACCAAAATAGTGAGGAGTATCATTGTGTATTGGAAGAAGACTACTTAATCTTAAACCATAATAGTAAATTGTCAAGGGAAAGTTTGTTGGGTTTCTAACTACTTGACCTACAAATTTTAGCCTCAGCGAATGTATTTTTGTTTTGACATCTTGTAAGTTTATCCCCACATCTTCTTTGTTTTGAATGAGTGTAGTGTGCTTAATGCTCCTAATAGTGTTTTTAAATATAAAGCTTCTAATTAACTTGTTCAGTTTGTTTATGAATTTAGGAGGTGGCTCTGTAATGTTAGCTAAATAGACAATCTTTGGAATGACCAAACTATTTATCAATACAGCTCTATCAAATATTGTAGAACCTGTGTGCTTATAAAGTTTTAGCAAGTTTGAGGCTTTGGCAAAAATATTCTCCCACTGGTCTTTACAATAGAATAAAGGATTACAGGTATAGACAATACCACAAATCTTGATTTTATCTACAATTTTGAAAGTGCAATTCTCTTTGAATTTCCATTTCTCTAGTCCCATTACAGAGGATTTATTTATATTTATTTTTGAACCACTAGCTTCTCCGAAGAGTGTAAATTTCTTTAGTATATTCTCAATATCTTGCTCTGAAGATAGAAAAAAAGTTGTATCATCCGCATAGGCTTTAACTTTGATGGTTGAGAAGGAACTACCCGGTATATTAATCCCAATAATAGAGGGGTCAGATCTTATAGATTCCAAGAAGGGTTCCAAGCAAAGGATATACAAGAAGGGGGATAAGGGACAGCCCTGTCTGACAGACCTTTGTATGAGGATACTCCTACTGAGAGAATGGTTAATTATCAATCTACTTGCTGCATTTGTATAGACAAGCTTTATATATCTGATTAACAGGGAACTTATTTTACATTTCTCAAGAACATTGAACAAGAAGCTATGGCTTACTCGGTCAAAGGCTTTTTCTTGATCTACAGATAAAAGAGACACATTGAGGTTTTTATCCTTACCGAACATGATAAAATCCCGTAAAAAATGCGTCATGCCGTCTATGTTTCTGTCAGGGATACAACAGTACTGGTCATCCTATAAGTTGGTTTATGAGAGGTTTCATTCTAAGGAAAATCATTTTTGTGAGAAGTTTATAGTCTGTATTGAGAAGTGAAATGGGCCTAAAGTCGCTAGGTGAAGTGTTATTTTCAGATTTCTTGGGTAAAAGCGTGATGTATGCTTCGTTAAAATTTGAGGGAAATTGTCCCAGTCGAATGGCGTCGCTATATAGTCGCAGTAAGAGAGGACCCAGCAGGGTGAAGAAGGTTTTATAGAGTTCAAAGGTTAAGCCATCTGGACCGGGTGATTTATTGTTCTTAGTCGAGTCCAGGGCAGTCCTGAGTTCGTCTAGCGTAAATGCACTCCCTAAAAGATCTTCATCTGTCTTGTCCAGCTGCTTTCAAAATTTTAGAAAATTATCTTGAGCATCAGTATATACTGGCTCCTCACTGTATATAGTAGTGAAGTGTTTTGTAAATATATTCTTAATATCCTCATAATTATCTAATTTATTCCCCTCACTATCCATGATTTTGTTTATTATTTTACTTGATTGCACATTCTGTTCAAACGATAGGAATAGTTTACTAGGACCTTCATTACTTAAGTAATTTTTACGCCTAATCTCAGCACCCTTATAAGTATACTTGTTTAATTCTTCTAGTTTTTAAAGAGTGTTTTAACGATTTCATCATCCTTGTGTAATAATGTGTATTTGAGTTGTTCATATTCTTGCCTCCTACGTCCCTGAGCTAATCTAGATATTAACTGGCTTTGCTGCTTGATAGAACTTTTTAGGAGTGGCCATGTCTGTGTTAAATCGAAATGTGGATCATGTATATCTTGTAAGTAAGAATTTAGATTAGTAGAAACTAACTCCACGAAAAGGGCAATTTCCAACAGAGAATTGTTAAATTTCCAGTGGGATGACTTTCTTTTAATTTCTTTGTTTTTTTTATGTCCAAAGTAACTAACACCTGCTTTGTGGTCTGTGTATTTTTGAGGGACTGCAGGCACGACATGGCCTAAATTGTACCGATGTGCCCAAAATCAAATCAAACCTATTCTAATGATTCTTCCAAATGCGACACCCGACATATAGAATTGATTAGGAGTATACACTCTATCTAAGCGTGTCGAGTCGGGCTGTGACCTATGCACCATGGTAGTGTCACGACCCATAGTCCTGTAAGCATCAACTAAATTAAAATTCCTCTCTATCTCCTCTAAAAAATTAAGATTCGGAAAGGTTTTATGAGAGGGAGGGCCCACTGCCAAAGTAGTCTGTTTATCTAATGCAGAAGTTATGTAGTTGAAATCCCCCCCTATGATTAGCGTATCCTCTCTATAATTATTGTTTAGTATATCGATCAAATTTTCATAAAAATGCTTTTTTTCCGCGCTCTTTGCTGGTGCGTAGATGTTTGCAAGTGTAAATGTTTGATTTCCTGATTCTACTCTAATGATCACTATTCTTCCCCTGGTGTCATTAAATGCATGCACTACTTTAAACCTATCTGAAACTAGAAAAATAACTATTCCTCTACACTCGTTTCCGAAGCTAAACCAGCCCTCTTTCAGCCCTATGTCGGATGTGTATTTGCGTGAATTATAATGTGTGTCTATATTTGTTTCTTGAATGAATATGAAGTCTGGCCTGTATTTTCTTGATAGGTGAACAATGTATTTTTGCTTGTTCCTAATACTACGTATATTTAATGATAAAATTGTAATGTCTGTCATGCCTGTGTGTAAAAGTAAATTTAACCTGTTTTAGTGGTTGGTTATGGGTGTTCCCCCCTCATCTATAACCAATGTGGATGGAGTCTCAGGAATGTCCAATGCACTAACATCAAAACTCGTGTTAGGAAGGCTTACAACTTCTCTTATAATACGTGGGCTCGCGAAAAGATCCTCACACGAGGAGACAGATAAGCATCTCTTCCTTTTCAATTTTGTCGGAGACCCAGGAGCGGATCTCACATGCTCTCTAGAGTGGAACCGCTTTTTTAGTTTGAAATCTTCGCAACTCTGAGGGGTCCCAACCTCCGCATCAACAGCTATCTCTGGTGTACTGGCAACAACCGATGAAGTAGCTGCATCCGCCATCATCGATGTAGCCGCGACATCCGACACTTTAGATATCTTCTTTGGCGAAACTTTGAAGACTCCTTTTTTACCCTTCTCTACCATCGTGAAGCCGTCCTTCTGCAACCATTTTTCGATTTCCTTCTCCTTGGGATTACATTCTTTGACCGCATGTGCTTAGCTCAGAGATCCGGGTTTCTCCTTGGGAGGCACAGTTCGAGCCGGGCCGGCCTTTCGGGTGGGGCATTGATTTGACCAATGCTGGTCCAGTCCACAATGTAAGCATTGTTGCCTTGGACCAGGTATGGTGACTAGAACTTTATAAATTTTTGGGTCCCCTTCATACCGTAGCTGGATGTAGTGTGGGATGGGTGCATCTTTTTTTGCTTTGATGAAGGAAACCCACTTGTCAGAAGCACATATTTTCGTCACCTCCACCTTGGATCCTTGTTCTGCAAATGTTTCCATGATTTCAACAATTCTGTTTTTCGCAATTAAAGGCGATACCCAATTTAGGGTAATTTTCAGCCTTTCTTCCTCTATTGGGAAGATCTCAACCTTGAAGGAAGTCTCACTACCGAAAGACTTATCAACAAGTCTGTCTCTTACTTTCACAGTTGTTGATACCAAAAACCATGAAAATGGGTTTTCAAATCTATATAATGCTGTTACTTCAGCAGCTGACAACTTGAGAGCCTCTAAAAGGCTACCAATAGAAGATTTCATGGCGTTATTGCCAGATAGTTTCAACAGTAGAGTACCCTTCGGGTGGACAAGACCACCCTTTAAGTCCTTCTTGTCAATCAAAACGTTGGATAAGGCATTCTTTGAATAAGTGCACAACAATAACAAAAGGAACAGGAAATGAACAATAAAGGAAGTATGACGCGATTGGAACGAGACCGACTTTAAGGAAATAAAATTATGAAGAAGAACGCAAAAATTAACACTGCAGTTTGAAAATTCAACTATATCGATATACTCCCTTGACAAATAAACCTAGGAGCAATCAAAACTCACAGGCTAGAAGCAAAAAGCGTCCAAAATCCTAGAAACAAGGCATTACAATTCACTAGATCTAGATTACAAATAATGCATCCGCCAAAGTATTTGCCCAATGACCGATTGTTACAAAACAAAAAATGATCTCTACTTGTAATGATCTATACTTCTGACATATAAATACAACCATATAATGTAACACGCATATGTCTGACTTGATTACGTAATAAAACATTCGCTCATCCTAGTCCATAAACAACAGAGTCCTTCAGGAGTAGACAGATGAACACTTGAATAAGATTTATTCGTAGTAACCATTGCTTGAAGCTATCCACATCAACGTCGCGATACAAATCTATCAAGATTGCAAATCGTACCAAACCGAGACCAATCGTCATAGAAGGCCTGACAACGTCACAACCTGTGGGCCGTTTACACCATAGCTCCTTGCCACGTCGTACAGACATGTGACGAGGCAACGTGCAATTGGTCTAGACTGCCCACAGGTTGTGACGTTGCAGGTTAGTGTTCAGGCCTTCTATAAAAGGATGGTCTCGATCAAATCTGGTTTAACTCATGTGTGATTCTCAAACTTTACACCTGGAATGGAATTGCGATCTTGACTACATGCTGCTAATAATTCCGTACAAAAATGTGTTGGTCTGAGATTTAATCTAACTTGTAAGATGGACTATAATTACAAAGTGGTATTTTGCCTTATTAAATTAAAAATCAGGGTGCTGAATACCAACGGGTTTATTCGTCCCTGTATACAGCATGCATTTTTCATTAGAATAACAAAATGGCATGCCGTCAGAATCTTATACACGTTGAAGGCGATAATGAAATAATTATCAAAAGCGCATACCTCGATTACGTGAAGACCTGCGTGTAACAAGGGCTCACGTTGTCTCAGTGTTTTAACAATCGGGTCCCCTTTTTCGGGAGATCAAAAGCCGTGGCGTCTTATTCGAGATAAGAACAAGGGAGATTATTTTTTCTTTGAGCAATACACAGACAGCACACAACCATAAAGACATGTTCAGCCATTTCTAGAAATGCTTAGAGAGTGTCATCAATCATTCATACGACAATAACATTCTCTGTAAGCTTCTAATAGGATTTATTTACTTTTTACTTCCAATGCTTTGAAAGCTTGAGTTCACTGGAATCTGGATGTGTAAAACATGAATCATAGGAAGATAAATGTGTGGGGTAGATGTGTGAAGAATGAAGGGACCATAGGAAGATAATTGTGTGGGGTAGATGTGTGAACATTGAAGGGACCATAGGAAGATGACTGTGTGGGGTAGATGTGTGAACATTGAAGGGAATCATTCCTTGCAAGGATTGCTCTTACTGGGATAGGGAGGAGCTCTGACATTTCTATTTGTTTTATTTTTGGCATTGAAACACTGATTTGAACTCCAGTGATGTATTGGTGTATATATTGATGTTTGCATTAGTGTAAGTTTTGATGTTTGTATTGGTGTATGTATATATTGATGTATGAATTGATGTATGTATTGGTGTACGTATATTGATGTATTTATAGGCGTACGGTCAAAAGGTTTTCTTGCTTTGCCTCTGTTCTTTCTACTTATTTTTTTATTAAGCCTGTTTCGATAAACTGCTATTTCGAATACGTTATAAAATAGGTGGCAGAGCTTTGCAATAGTTTCTTTTCTCTGACACCCTGTAGCTCCTAGTTCTGTCACGAACCAAGGTCACTCCCTGGTGCATGTCTTTAATTTCTTTGGTTGAAATGTACTAATAGAGTGATCATTGGCATATATATATATATACACACACACAATTGACAATACAGATATCAGATACAAGAAGTGAGCGATGTAATGCTAGTTCTTTGCCAGGTGCTCTGTAGGTTTAAGTCATCTTTCAGTTATATCTTCTCTCAGTCATTTAACATTCGAAATCTTCTGCATCAAACTCCGTTTAAGTGAGGCCTGGAGAAGCCCTTACTTCCAAAAGACCTGGACCAAAAACTTGAGTAACATTGGACATAAAAGAAGGCATGTACACAATCTACACATTTTGGTGGAACGGGAAATGTGTATGTGTTTGGGGGGGGCGGCAGGGGAAATGTGTATGTGCTGGGGGGCGGGACGGAAAATGTGTATGTGTTGGGGGGGGCGGGACGGAAAATGTGTATGTGTTGGGGGGCGGGACGGAAAATGTGTATGTGTTATACCCCCGTGCCATGTCTGTGTCTGGAAGCCAACATTAGAGCTGAAGCTAACTGGCAACACGTTTCCCCGTGTCACGTGTCTGCCTGTCAATGGCCGCGTTTATCTTTCTATCCGTCCTTCTTACGTCACCGTCTGTTTGTCCGGGATCTCTCTCTCTCTCTCTCTCTCTCTCTGTGTGTGTGTGCGCCTGGTTTTTGTCTTTGAATTCAAACTGCTACCTCCCCTCCCCGGTCCAGCTTTCTTTTGACATGCTTTAGTAACCTTTTATGTTTAATGTATAACTCACGCCTGGCTGCAGGACTCAAGTAACGTACTCTCTGTTTAGACACTCTGTCGTCTGAATCAGGCAACCACCGTAAGAACAGATCGTTGACTCAGCAGATAGTCAGGAGGTAGAGGAAGATTGTATTTATTTGTATCTCTCATCTCACGAGTTGCTGTTTGCACGAGTGTCCCGCCACTGCACTTAAATACGAGTTCTAAGGTCGGGTCATACCTGCACGTGCTGGTTAGTTTGAAAGAAAAGGGGCACTATTGTGACAGACCAGGTGCTGAACAACCTGCTTTGTCATAGATGTAGCCCAACCCAAGCCATCAGCATCGTCGCTGTAGCCTCATGTAATCTAAGGCGGAAGAAGTATTGCTCTAGCATGCTGAAAGCCAAGGCTCTAATATCACAGAAAGAGAGAGATGTCAAGATGTGCTATTGCTACAGCTTCCGTGGCGTTACATTGTACTTGGCAACAAGCGTTTAGAAAGTAACAACTTCTCGTTGAGGGCTGTGTAAAACTGATCAACTGATCTCACTCTGACTAGACGTCACTTCAGCCCTCCTCTCTCCCTCTTCCCCCCCCCCCTTTCTCTCCCAAACTCCCCGCCCCCCAGATCGTTATCTTTCCTCCATTTTAATTTGTCCCTCTCTCTCTCTCCCCCTTTTTTTTATCTTTCTTTATTTTCCCAGGCTCTCCAATCTGGATTCCACTATCACTGGTAAATCTAATTAGTTTAATAATAGGCCGAGAGTTGTCCCTTTCATCAGTCGGTAGTGTTGCTAGTTCTCATCTCTCCTCTGTAGCTGTATCTTGGCCATTGCTTGGGACATAATCACCATCTTGGACATATCAGACTGGTCCAGTCAATGTCTTATCATCTCTACTTTGTTTTGACTAAGTCACCGGCACTTTTTAAGGTCGTTCTATCTCGTATTGTAGTCACAAATGAATTATCATTTATTAAGGCTATTTTTAAAATACTTCTTTCCTATTTCTTAATATATTTTGTTTCTGAACTTTCTCAGTGCATGGAGAAAATACTGGTGTCACTTTTCTTGGGTAGAAAATGTTTTGTACTTGTACATAATACATTCACCGATATACAGTTTTCATTTGTCGTTTTGGCTCCTTAAGTCTCAATTGTATTGTTATAATAAGAGTCTTGAGATTAATGAGGAATGCAAATTTGTACAAATACTTCTTTCTTCCCTAGTGCTATTAGAGCATGGCATGGGTTGCCTGAGCTAGCCAGAAAAACCAGTGACTTGGCAGAATTTAAGTCATTGGTTAATATGCATGACTAAATGCATGACGCGTAGGACGTAATCATCTTCTTTTTTGAAGTAACGTCTGTATTATATAAGATAAGAAGATGCAGTATTTCCCGTGGCTACGCAGCCCCAGCTTCGACCTACATATTTTGCCACACCTTACGCAAGCCAATTGTATTTTAATATTTTACAATAAAATACCAAGAAACAGACCCACACTTTTGAAATACCAGCTCTCTTCCATTGATCGAGTTCCTTTGCTTCAAGTTGTGTGTTGTCAATACTCTTGTAGAACAGCCTTGTCTAACAGCCCTGTCTAACAGCCTTGTCTAACAGCCTTGTCTAACAGCCTTGTCTAACAGCCTTGTCAAACAGCCCTGTCTAACAGCCTTGTCTAACAGCCCTGTCTAACAGCCTTGTCTAACAGCCCTGTTCCTACACTTGATAGATACTGTTCTCATGTTTCCCGTCTTGAGTTTTGGTAAAAGTATAAGCGATAGCGTTGTGTTGGCGTTTTCTTTGGAAGAGAATCGAACTACAATCATAATAGCAACAAACAAGACGAGGATTGCTAGGACCAGAGATGGTCACATGATTAGAGGAAGGTGCCCCCCCCCTCAGACTTGGGGGTAAGATGGGCTTCAAGATAAGTGGGGATATTTCCTTAATGGAAACTGGGCTAACATGATGAGAGATAGCGACAGAGAAGGTTTTTTTTTTTTGGGGGGGGGGGGGGGTCATGATCTGAAGAAAAGGAATGGGGGTTGGGGGCTGGGATGCTTCTGTCAAGTTTTTACTTGCGCGTTGTTTTTTTGTCTCGTTCCGGTGTTAGTGCTGGTCACGTGAGTTTCATGGCTAGCAAAGCTGTTCTTATGTTGAACACGGCACAGAAAATACATCGTAACGATGATGGAACTCTTGAAATATTTTGACTTAGCGTGCTGAGAATAAAATCTGTGAAACCATGTACCAGTCCATTTACTACAGTTTTTAAGCTGATCATATCGCACCATTCATTAGGAAATGTGTATCAATCTGATAAAGGCGCCTGGCATTCGACTGAACACGAATTAGCATACATAAATATTGGTCATATTTGCATACATAAATATTTGACCAGATAGCTATCTGAAGTGTCTAGCATGCTGGCCATTTGATAGTATACTTGTGTTAAGTTAGATTTGTAAAAATATCTTCATTGACCATTAAAAAATAGTTCTTAGTAAGTATGCTGACTTCTTAAGGAAAAAAATGACACGATCTGAAGTGTTTAATGTTCACGTCTTGTCACTTCATTCTGTATGTGTGCCGCTTCTGACATTAAAACCCCTTTCAGACCTTACACACCATGTGTGCCGCTTCTGACATAAAACCCCTTTCAGACCTTACACTCCATGTGTGCCGCTTCTGACATAAAACCCCTTTCAGACCTTGCACTCCAGGAGGCAGATGATGTAATGCTCACCTGTTTCTATTGCCTACGATTAACAAGGGTGTCTTGTGGCCAGCTCAAGGATAGTCCACCTTGACCTTCCCCAACTTATGCCAGGGACACATTATATTTTTGGTGTCCGGAAAGTCCAGAGCTTCATCAGGGTTCGAACCCGAGGTCATTCGGTTCGGAAGCCAAGTGTTTTATCACTCTTAGCAAATTAAATTTCAATAATAACTTTGTTGGTGTTGCCTTTTCTCTATCTCTCCCTTCCTCCTTTCTAAATCACCAAGTCTGTGTTGAATAACTTCCTCCTTTCTAAATCACCAAGTCTGTGTTGAATAACTTCCTCCTTTCTAAATCACCAAGTCTGTGTTGAATAACTTCCTCCTTTCTAAACACCAAGTCTGTGTTGAATAACTTCCTCCTTTCTAAATCACCAAGTCTGTGTTGAATAACTTCCTCCTTTCTAAATCACAAAGTATGTTGAATACTCCCCCCTCCCTTTTTTTTTTACAAACTATGTGTTGAATATGTGTGACGATATTTCTTTAACTCTTTCTCTCCTAATCGACGATACCATCGTTGATTTGACCTCATTAAATTAAATTAATGTTTAATTTTATAAACTTGATATTGTGTTATATAAAAAAGAGCATGCATTCCTCTTTACGTCTATACCAAATAAGACATTTTCTGATAACAATCGACTGTAATTGAAGCTTAATCCTAACAGGGGATTGAAATAGTCATGAACCAAATGAAAAAGTCCTTCGAAACGTGGACAAATAATAACGGAGAGAAAGAGTTAAAGGTTGATCACTGTGAACAATCTAAGTCATCAGCTTCAAAACCATGAGATCGACTCCTTCTCAAAACTTCGCGCTAATTACTCAAGTCAATATTAAGACTGAGAAAATGATTAGAAATATTGTTTCTCTGTGGGCCTGAAACTATTCCTGAAGTTAGCAAATACACCCCGGGGATAAAAATCTGTGACGTTCTTTTGTGAGTGTTCCAGCAAATTGACTGGCTTTGTTGGTCAGTTCACATTGTTTGGTCATATGAAGACATCCATAAAGCACCAGTTTCCTGTCTTCAAATGTTCACTATTTACTTAGTGAAATGAGAAGTCTAGAGCTGTGTGTGTGATTCAAAGTTTCTTGTGAAAGTTATTGGAGAAAGTTCAAATTGCGAGGGTGCTGATGGTAGCAGCACACTTAGAGTTGAATCACGATGACACCAGAAAGTTATCGATGGGCTGGCTGTTTGATGACTTAGATGACTTTGTTTGATGACTTAGATGACTTTGTTTGCTTGGACGTGCTTTCATTTTAATACTTTTACTCTCTCTCTCTCTCTCTCTCTCTCTCGTGGTTCTATTGTTCTAACTTCAAGTCTTCGGTTAACAATAGGTCGATTTTATTGTTCCCAACTGTTCCCCTGCCCAAACACTTCTGTTTTAGAAGCTACGCCACTAACGATCTATATGAAGATGTTCATACTTATATTCATTCAATCTATTCTTCATTTTGATATTTCAATTTAGTTCTACAGTGCTCAAACGTGCACACACTAAATGTAGAGCCAATAGTGTCTTTAAAATGTACAGTGTTTCAATACTTTCTCACCGGATACACACACAAACACAAGCTTTGCCTACACTTAATGGAAAAAAGAAATCTATAGGAAACTATTATGATGAATCTAATGGTATCTTTCTAACATCTGACTCAATGCTCGATACACGTGAGTAAATGTCACGCGCAGACCTCGTGTATTGTTCCAAAAACTTGTTGGTTTGAGTCTTCGAGTCGTACTGTGACTGAACATATTACTGAAGAGTAGCTTACTAGTCAACACACTGATATGAGTGGTTTTGTTAGCTAGTCCACAGGTTGTATGCGCATCTAGTTGTAGGTCCAGAACTTAACTCTTTCTCTCCTAACTGACGATACCAATGTTGATTCCTAAATAATTACGTAGAGAAAGAGTTAAACGAGATGACCAGTTCAGACGTGTGAAGTCAGAGATCTATATTCAGAGGGAATTGTTAATGTATTTGTCCTTGATACTCTATGCTACAACGTTAGAACCGCTGTACAGCCAGAGGAGAGTTTGAAATGATTTCTCATCCCTTTCGATTGACACCAGCTCCCTTCCTTGTTGATGTCAAAGGGCTGAGCCGAAGGCTCTTCGAGCTCTAAGTTTGAAAAAAAAAACCTGTTTGGACGCCAAACAGTAAAAAAAAAAACAACCTGTGTGAACACAGTTCTGTTTGAGAGAGACCCGAGTCAATGCCTATGTAAAGCATTGCTGTTTCCAATGCCTTTGTCCCCCGACGCATGCAAGGCTGCACATGGCCGAAGGCCGAGGACACCGGGAGCCTCCGCCATTTTCCTTCGTTATACCAAGCTAGCCGTGGGGGACTCGCCATTTACGTAACGGTCCCTTTGAGGAACAGCGCATGGATGTGTGACATGTTCGTGGGGGCTTTTTTACAACCCCGCCCGTGCAAGAGGTTGACTCTCGTCTACCTGTGGGCATCCCCACGGGAGTTATGTTTCGCCATTCATTTAGCCTAGCTACCCCCCCCCCCCCCCCCCCCCAAGTAGCCGTTTCCACCCAGGTGCCACGATGAGGCAGAATAGCGTACCAAGGGCCCAGCTCCCTTCCTCCCTCAGGTATACAGGTATAGGACACGGTTGACCTACTTTTTGGTGAGACCGGGTCAGGGATTCACCGTCAGGAACCTTTTTTTTTAACGCGGCACCCATTAATTTAATGTGTTCCATGTGGTCCTACTGTAATCCATACATAGATTGTAGAACGTTAAAAAGTCCACGCAGCAGATGAAAACTTCGGCTCACACGTGGTTTGTTGAAGTCATTTTATTTTAGCTGCTTGTTAAAAAACTTGAGAAATAGCCACTTCATAGAGTGTATCACTCAGTACCTGGTGATTGTGTGCGTGAAGTTTGAAGTGTGTAAACTTCGGTGTAGAGAGCTCCTCTTAGCCTGGTCACGTGACTGATGAATTAATCAACTCTTGCAGATAGAAAAATGCGATTATCCACCAGGATTCACCCCCCCCCCCCCCAGCGAGGGGCAATCTTACCTGTCTATCTGACTGCGTATCGATCTATCAGTCTTCATCACACTGCAAGGTATTTCTAAGCTTCCTTTCTTAACCACAACCGTTGCACATCTCCTGCTGTAGTGAATGCTGGCCTTTCATCCAGGTTGCCGTGGTGGGATTGAATTATTTCACGCTGCAGCTCTCAATGTGAAGCGAGAACAGACACACAGTCTACTAGTGAGCCAAGCCTTGGTTCAACCGTTTCGAAGGAGACAAGTCCTAGCTGTATAGACTAGACAAGGAAAGAGTATTCAACTCTCAGAATAGGCGCAAGTTGGGTTTTAGGGTGAGGGACTTTGTGCAGCAGTTAAGTGGTTGGTTGTAGCAATACTTGATAGGGATGGTTGATTGTAGCAATAGTTGACAGGGATGGTTGATTGTAGCGATAGATGATAGGGCTGGTTGGTTGTAGCAATAGTTGATAGGGCTGGTTGGTTGTAGCAATACTTGATAGGGCTGATTGGTTGTAGCAATACTTGATAGGGCTGGTTGGTTGTATCAATAGTTGATAGGGTGGTTGGTTGTAGCAATTCTTGACAGGCTAGTTGGATGTAGCAATTCTTGACAGGGTGGTTGGTTGTAGCAATAGTTGATAAGGTGGTTGGTTGTATTTGCAAACAACGTGAAACTAACCCTGGTAGGTGTATGACGTTCCTACACATCTATAGACTAATAAGATACATGACAAAACCTTGACGTACGTTCTCAAACACTTACAGTTGTCAGTTTCAATGTAGATCTTTGTAATTAACATCAACATTAAGTCGATCTGCATCAGTCTTACTTACAGATTGCATCACACATTCTATAACAAGATTACATCACACATTCTATAACAGACATATGGGGATAATATGGAACCTTATTGATATAACACATATATTTTCCTGGGGTTCCTATCAAAGACGCCTCTTGCTTACCCCCCCCCCCCCCCGGCCGGTGACCTTTTTAAGGTGATTTTTTTTTTTTTACACGTTTTGAAAATTGTTTCAGGAAAATATCCGGGAAAACTTTTGAAGAGCTGTTTTTTTATATGTAATTTTGAGCTAACGTTGCTATTGAAGAGTGCTCGGCCCTTGTTTTACTTTTGTAATGAGCGAGTGTTGAAAAGTTTTGGCGTCCTGGTGTCCAATGAAAAGACTTTTCGTTTCGTTTTGTTCCATTGTGTTTTCCTGTTTTTTTGTTTTTGGTATTTGCGTCTGTCTAGCTAGTGTTTACTGATATTCTCTGGAACCAGTCACAATAATGTTTTGTTCTTGGGGCAGACCTGATTGTCAAAACCGCTCCACCAGAGACATGATTGTCAGAACCGCTCCACCAGAGACGTGATTGCCGGAGAGCAATCATCAATTTGAAAACATCCAAAAGTTAGACGAAACATCACGCACTCTCCCATCCCCCCCCCCCCCCCCCCCCCATTCAGCCGATGAAGCGAAGAAAGAAATGGACATATTACTTCACAAAGCCCCATCACTGTTTTATCTATCAATATTTATACATCTTGTACCGGGGGTGGGGGGTGGACTTAAAATAGTTGTTTTCACCGAGTCCCAAATATGGAAGAAACTATTGCAAAGTTTTGCAGACGGCACAGCAGACGAGAAAGAGCTGAGGGCGTTAGGGAGAAACATTTTTAGTGCTTTAAAAAACCTCTAATACTCGTGCATGCAAAGAGTTGCTCTGTAAATAACAGCGGAAATAGAATAGAAAAACTATTTATAAAAGTAGAGAATTTCTTGTCAATTAATTCGTATTTATAGAGTTCGTATCTCTCTAGATCTATCTTATCTACGTTTTACGAGGTAACTTAAGGTGCTTAATAAAGCATTTAAAAAATCCTGTTGTTTTTTTTCCTTGTCATGTGTGAACATGTGTGCGTTTGGCTTTGTGCCTGGGACAAGCAAACAACAAGACTTTGAAAGGATAAGTGTGAGACATAAATGAAACTTTGGGAGGAGGGAGGGACTACCCCTGCTCTCCCCTAGCCCTAGGGGGGGGGGGATGGTTGAGTCCATAATTCTGGCCGCAGTGCTCAGGCTGTAACGAAATGAATTTCACATCCAGATGACTTAATGGCCGGCCCTCGCCTCCCATTCCAACACGCCTGTAGCCTCGTTAACTGAAGACTGCTCGTTTCATGCCGGCTTTTACACCATAAACTACAATCATCTGTCCATTTGTCGCCGCCCCATTGGGCAGCTTAGTTTAGGCGGGAGGTGTTTTAACTCTCCCAGGAAGAGCTTATTTTGGCGCCTCGGCTTTGTCTTTTTATGATTCGGTTGTGAAATATCCTTATAAGATAGACCCTGTTGATCACCATTATATTTCCTTGAATATCCCTGCTTTATTGTAGTTTGATGTGTGCCATTTTGTAAAAAAAAAATAATATATATTTGATGTTATCTCGTTAACGAGAGACATTTTTGTCACAACCAAGTTGGCGAATACAACGCCACAACTCGTGATATACTAGACATGTCGACTTTGATTGTAGTCTGTTCTGAAAAGATGTGTTTTGTGTTGGTCTGTACTTCAGTTCAATGAGTCTATCAACAGTAATGTTAAAAATAATTCATTGATGTAGTTACGCTCGTGGTCGATGAAGGGGGTTTATTGGGCTATAGTACTAGATGACTAATCCAATTTACCCTGTAGTGTTTATCAATAGGACACTGAAATATGGAGAAAGCTAAAAAAAAAAATAAAAAAATAACCTCATATAAGAACAAAACAAGGCTACAAAGAAAAAACTCAAAATCGGCTCCCGAAGTGGTCCACCCAGGCTGGATTCAATATTTTCAGAAAGAACATCCTAAAGAAATTATATCAAAGACAAATGAGAGATAAGAATGGAGAAAGAAGGTTGACAGATCTTGTGTAGTGCCCCAACGGTCCAGCAGATCAAAGGATAGGTGCAAGTGAATGCAAAGTTAGATGTGAACCTGGCCTAACTAGTTCCCTTTTCAGACCTTGTGGGCTATAGGGCAAAAAAAAAAAGTTGCCTTTGCATCAGAACTTTGAATGGTCTAAAATATTGTGAAAAAAGTAGCTTTTGCATCAGAACTTTGAATGGTCTAAAATATTGTGATGTCGGATTTTCACTATCTTTTCTAGTTTACGAGATCTAAACAGGACAGACGGATAGACATTTCACAACAAAACTAATAGCGTCTTTTCCCCTTTTGGGGGCCGCTAATAAATTGATTTGTATTTTAAATAGTATTTAAAGGCATTTAGTATTAGTGTAGAAATGTTCGGGTACAATTTTAAAACTAAAGCGTAAAGGGAACCATATAGGACCTCCTACAGATTTTGCTGTCTCAGTAGTCATTGTATAATCCTTTTAAATTCGTTTGGTCGATTTTGTTAGCATACACTTTGAGATTTATAATTCTGTTTTTAAATAATATTAATGAAACATCCTTGTTGCTGAAGTAAGACGTGTAATTATTTTGGATTGTTTCATTTGCTGAGCAAGTTTTTGTTTCAATTTTGATTTTTTAAATTTTTTTGTGTGTGTGTCTTCTGTAATGAGATTTCATTATGAGCAAATGTAATCTGTCCTCGACAGGTCTCAGTGGAGTTGTTCGCTACAGCCTCGTGGGCAGCTCGGCTTCCAAGTTCGCCATCGGCCCAATTAACGGAAGCATCTATACCGTGGCAGGGCTAGACAGGGAGCAGGTACCCTTGTATAATCTGATTGTCATGGCCACTGACCAGGCTCCCAACCCGAAAGATAGACTCTCCACCACTGCTACAGTAAGTTGGCCTTCAAAAAAAGTTTTTTTTTTCCTTCCTTTTTTTCTCTTTCGTTCTATTTCTTTCTATTTCTTTTTCTTTCTTTCATTTTCTTTCTTCCTCCTTTTTGTTCCTATTTCTGTATAATATTTTTTTATTTCTTTCTTGTGAAATCTGTGCTTCAGCTATTTCTATTTTATCTTTGTGTTAAATATTTCACTTACTTCTATATTTTAAAAGTAATATATTACTACCCCCCCCCCCCTCTCTCTCTCTCTCTCTCTCTCTCTCTCTCTCTCTTTCTTTCTCTCTTTCTATTACTATATACATCTCCATCAGATTCTCCTACTGTCTCAGTTTGAATTCTAATACAAGATCAATTCTTATCAATCGTTTTCCTTACAGCTTATGCGATACTCCCTTTTACAAAAAAACTTTGAAGCTTTTTTGCAAGTTACTAGAAAAAGATGATTTGCTTATCCAACGGACTGCTAAACCAATGGCCATCCCCTGATAGCAATTAGAATTATCTCCCGTGTTTGTTCTATTTTTAGGTTCAAGTGAAGCTCAGAGATGTCAATGACAACTCCCCTTTGTTCATCAGCCCAGAGATGATTGAGGTCAGGGAAGACGCTAAGTTAAATTCCAGCATCTTCACAGTTCAGGTCCAGGATCTGGACGAAGGCACCAACAGCCAGATCACTTACCGTATCGTATCCCAGACTACCTTCATCATCAATGCCCAGACGGGAGCGCTGTCCCTCAAGTCCGCTTTGGACCGCGAGACCATTGCGAACCACAGCGTGCTTATTGAGGCCAAAGATGGGGGCACTCCTTCAAGGTCGTCCCAGCAGACCCTGGTTGTCCAGGTGACGGACGCCAACGACAACGCCCCAATCTTCACTAACGCAGAATACAGGAAGACAGTGGACGAGGATGTGGCTGTGGGGACTAGTGTCCTCCGAGTCCTGGCAACAGACAAGGACATCGGGTTCAACGGGGCGGTGCGATACTTCATCGTGAGTGGCGAGGGCAGCAACGACTTCAACCTGGACATGACCAGCGGCGTTCTCCGTGTCCAGAAAATGCTAGACTACGAGAGGATCACCTCCTACAAGATAACCATCCAGGCCGAAGACAGCTCCGTGGAGAACCGTCTCCAGGCCAACGCCACCATCATCATCACCCTGAATGACGTCAACGACTTTGTCCCCGTGTTCGACGACTCGCCCTACGTCACCTTTGTCCAGGAGGGGATGCCTGATCGCCTGGTGCCCATACTGACCATCTCAGCCAGGGATGAGGATTCGGGTTACAACGGGATGGTCTCTTACACTATGAGGGATATAGCTGAGACCAGCTACTCTGGGATCTTTGATGTGAACGCTACCTCTGGCCAAGTGTTTGTGAAGAGGACGTTGGATAGAGAGGCTACCCCAATGTACATACTCACTATTGTGGCAATGGATTCAGGTATGTGAAATTATTTTTTTCTCTTAATCTCCCAATGCGTTCACCCCATTTATTACCTGCCCTTTCCTTGCCTTTTGTTTACCGCTGCGGGTTACATCCCTTGAGCTGATTGTTTACTGCAGGGCTCGTCTTTGTCTATGCTGCCACTTCCTATGTGTGGGGTAATTCTTGTTCTGTGTACATTTATTGTTGTCTCTCTTTATGGCGGGGGCTTCTCCCCTGTAGAGAATTTGGCATCATTAGGATTAATCAGGATAAGAAACTGGCTGTTGTTGTTTTAAGAGACATACTTTTCAAAGGGGGGGGGGGGGGGCGGTGGCTGAGTGGTTAAGCGTTTGGCTTCTGAAACTGGGGTCCTAGTTTTGAATCTTTGAATTTCATTGTTTTTTTGGGCGCTCTGAGTCCAGAGGCCACCCAACTCTAATGGGTTTTAGTTAGGGAAATTAAAGGCGGTTGGTCGGTGTGCTGGTCACATGACACCCTGATCGTTAACCGTTAGCCATAGAAACAGATGACTTTAGTATCACCTGCCCCATGGATCGCAAGGTCTAAAAGGGAAACTTTACTACTTTAACTTTTCAATGGAGCTCTGAAGTTAAATACAAAAACGTAGTTGACCTGGGAGCCATATAAATCTCCCTCCCCCCGGCTCCGTCACAAAAACGACCAGCCCAGTGGAGCAGCTGCAGGGCCGGTCTTAGGCCACTGCAACCTATGCGGCCGCAGTGGGCCCCGCACTTTCATAGGCCCCGCGCGATGCGAATTCTAGGTGTAAAATATTAAATTAAACCATTTTAAATTATTATTAAAAGGTTCTTGGAATTCTCCTGAAATTATAAAATATAAGAAAAAGTCATAAAAATGTCCTGAAATTAATAAAATCTTCTGAAAACTGATGCAAATCTTAAAACAGACAAAATTGTTATTTCGATGTGTCATTCAATATGGAAAACGCCAATCATACTCGCGATTTAAAAAATAAGGCATTGTCAGCTTTCATTTAATAAAAATGTAAAAATAAGCTGAATTTTAACCAAAACAAGAAGTTTAGATACTTAATTTACTTCAATAGTCACTGGCATACTAATATAGATCTAAATCTATCTCGACCTCTTATATATGTATATAAAAAGTGATATTTTGCGAGTCGATAGTAAATCTAAAAGGCAGATCGGAATAGAAACCTACTATCTACTGTAGATGGCTCGTAAAGTTAATTTGATAGTGATTTTGTACTTAGTAAAGAATGAATAAAATGCAAAGACGAATTTATTTTCTAATACAAAATCTTAATTTTCACTTATTATCCTTATCACAACCCAAATAAGGTCCCGCGCAATCTGTTTCGCATAGGGCCCCGCAACCTATAGGACCGGCCCTGTCTGCAGCTGCACGTAGGCAGGGATTTCGAAGACCTGGATCGTTAAGATCGGGATATAGCCCTCTGGTCGTAGTTTGGACATCTTTGTTTTTCTTTTCTCTTTTTATGTCACTCATGCAGTTAGTACCGCGTGTTGTTTTTCCCTATCTGATGAAGTGACTACATGAATTTGTTTGTCTCAAGAACCCAGCTCACATGGACTTTCTGTGGCTAGCCGTAAAGTGGCAATAACGAGAACCAGATAATACATCGTCCCTAAATACTGTTTAGCATTCGCTTTGTGCCAAGAGCGCTGTGTGTTTGAATAGACGCCTCGGTTGCTATGACTACAGCAGAGGATAGAAGAATGATTGTGTTGATAGGTCCAGTTCTATTCTAGACTTATTCTACTGAATGAAACGATTAATTGTTTTCTTGTTAGTTTCATTACATTTTGTCTCTTTTTTTTTCTTTTCTATAAGTTTGAGCGAGGGAGCAGGTTTGGAGGGAGACGTGAACTAAATGTAAGATGTAAACTAGATGTAAGATGTAAACTAGATGTAGGATGTGAACTAGATGTAGGATGTGAACTAGATGTAAGATGTGAACTAAATGTAAGATGTAAACTAGATTTAAGATGTGAACTAAATGTAAGATGTAAACTAGATTTAAGATGTGAACTAGATGAAGAATGTAAACTAGATGAAGAATGTAAACTAGATGTAAGACGTAAACTAGATGTAAGACGTAAACTAGATGTAAGATGTAAACTAGATGTAAGATGTGAACTAGATGTATGATGTGAACTAGATGTAAGATGGGAACTAGATGTAAGATGGGAACTAGATGTAAGATTTAAAATAGATGTAAGATGTGAACTAGATGTAAGATGTAAACTAGATGTAAGATGTGAACTAGATGTAAGATGTGAACTAGATGTTGTTTGTTTGTTTGTTTTAAATGTTTCGGATGTTCCTTCAGAGTTGAAGATAATTACTTCCTAGTCGAAACCTCCCGCAGGACGACGGGGGATGGGAGCGGGCAGGGTTTGAACCCTGGACCACCGATAAATCTGAACGACAATCCAGCGCTCAAACCGCACGACCAGGCAGCCATCCAGATGTAAGATGTGAACTAGATGTAAGATGTAAACTAGATGTAAGATGTAAACTATATGTAGGATGTGAACTAGATGTAAGATGGGAACTAGATGTAAGATTTAAACTAGGTATAAGATGTAAACTAGGTATAAGATGTAAACTAGATGTAAGATGTGAACTAGATGTTGTTTGTTTTAAATGTTTCGGATGTTCCTTCAGAGTTGAAGATAATTACTTCCTAGTCCAAACCTCCCGCAGGACGACGGGGGATGGGAGCGGGCAGGGTTTGAACCCTGGACCACCGATAAATCTGAACGACAATCCAGCGCTCAAACCGCACGACCAGGCAGCCATCCAGATGTAAGATGTGAACTAGATGTAAGATGTAAACTAGATGTAAGATGTGAACTAGATGTAAGATGTAAACTAGATGTAAGATGTGAACTAAATGTAAGATGTGAAATAGATGTAAGATGTAAACAAGATTTAAGATGTGAACTAGATGTAAGATGGGAACTAGATGTAAGATGAGAACTAGATCTATTTACGCTGTTTGTACACGAGAAGTAGGTGGGGCTAGTGTTTGGCTGATTGAAGTCTTGAGCTTGATCACTTACATGCTAACATTGTGAGGTTTTGTGTCTGTCAGGTCAAGATGACATGACTAGTTCTAGAATCTAGATTAAGGGAGCAGAATCATTCTCTTAAAAAAAATAACGCTGAAATAAGAATTTTTATATTCTAACTATTTAAACCGTGATTCTTTTTCCAATTATCTAGTGCGTGTGTGTGTGTAAATGTATTTGAGTAAAAAAAAAATTAGAAATCTATTGGACATCTGTCTGGTGTGTATATCACTAGCAGCTCTTTGCCAACCTCTAGATTTCTTGATGCTCCATTTCAAAACATGTTGTGGCGTCATTATCATAACTGCTGTGTTCCCTCCCCACCCCTCGGGTCTAGCCAGGATCAAGAAGATTAACTTAAGAATAGTTCAAAGTTTGGAAGGAAAAGAACAATACATTTACGAAACAGAACGAAGAAGAAGAAGAAAAAAACCAAGTGAATGATTCTGGACTTTTAGAAAGTCTATCACACAATGAAATTAATTCTGGTTTAAAACATCGGTATCAGAATTGTAATATACTAAATCAATTCCTAACCTTAGAAACAAGGCTTTATTTCAATAATGCAC
Organism: Biomphalaria pfeifferi; assembly: GCA_030265305.1. Lineage (NCBI taxonomy): Eukaryota > Metazoa > Mollusca > Gastropoda > Planorbidae > Biomphalaria > Biomphalaria pfeifferi. The sequence goes on from JASAOG010000182.1 coordinate 63,928, forward strand.
GACTGATACACACAAGAACACAGTACAGACTGGTCACGATTCACTGACTACGATAATGCGAACACGATTACAAATACTAGCACGATTACAAGCACGGGTAACACACAAGTTCATTTAACGATCACTCCGAGAATCATTGTCAATCTGCATATATGTATATTAATAGAACATCATTCGGGCATCTTTTTGGGCTTTTACATCATTCGGGCATCTCTTTGGGTTTCTATATCATTAGGGCATCTCTTTCGGTTTCTATATTATTCGGGCATCTCTTTGGGTTTCTATATCATTAGGGCATCTCTTTGGGTTTCTATATCATTCGGGCATCTCTTTGGGTTTCTATATCATTCGGGCATCTTTTTGGGTTTTTATATCATAGGGCATCTCTTTGTGCTTCTTCATCATTAGGGCATTTTTTTGATATTCTACAACATTAGGGCATCTTTTTGGGTTTCTACATCACAGGGCTTTTTTGGGTTTCTACACCACAGGGCATCTCTTTGGGCTTCTATATGAATAGGGCATCTTTTTGATATTCTTCATCATTAGGGGACTTTTTGGGTTTCTACATCAGTAGGGCATCTCTTCGAGTCATCACTGACTTTGATTCTTCGTACACCTGCTATAGAACCTTGTTTTATTTTTCGCCACTTAGTTCCGTTGAAGATTGAAGTGTTGTATGTATTGATTTGTATCACTTCGCAAGAGGAGGTGGTCATTTCATGACATTTTTGGTCGTTGGTCGTGACACCCTGTTCATCATTGAATAATCGAAAAGGTCAAATCTAGCAGAAGTGACCTTTTGAACTATACCTCTTCCACGTTGGGTAGCCGTGAAAGAATCGCCGAGACCCAATATCTACGGACATGTAGTGTCTTGAGGGAATTACCTAACATATTGGGGGAATTACCAAACACATGGAAGTGTTGACACACCATGTCGTCCCGTGTACTCGTATGTTGATCACAAGTTTAGGTAATCTGGGTTTTAAAAAAGTGCATCAAATAGGAGAAACACATGTAAAATCTAGTGCAGACGTGATTTGTCTATCCTTTGAACTTGAGTCTGCAGCAACGAGTTTCACTGTTGATTAGAGCGGGAAGACATGTTTACACTTCGTTTATACACAGCCCAACATAATGTAATTGATAGAACAATTTTGTTTTTCTTTTTTTAAAGCTCTAGATGCTGGCACATAGTGAAAAGACTTGAAAGCAGACGATACGGGCAGAAATTACCTGTTTTGACTTGGTATAGTCTTTTGACTTGGAGTCTTAGAGACAAAAAGGGCATAAACTCTAGTGCTTTGACTTAGACGATAATAGGCACACTCTTTTGTTCTGGGAGCAGACGAGGTGGGATTAGTGTTTTGAACCGGAAGCAAACCATGCGGGCAGTATGAGTGAGCTGGAAGCAGACGACGCGAGTTTGTTCGCATTAATATAATTTTGGAATGCTTCCAGCTGCGTTAATTTTCTTGAATGTATGATCAACTCAATGATTATAATTAGGCTTGTTTGAACAGATTTAGTCGGAGAGCAGGAATTAAAAAAAAATCTTTACAGAAAATTGTATGTCCCTCGCTCTTGGAGAAAATCCTTATTTACTCTCTCTCTCTCTCTCTCTCTCTCTCTCTCTCTCTCTCTCTCTCTCTCTCTCTCTCTCTCTCTCTCTCTTTCTCTCTTTCCCGTAAAAATAAACAAAGACTTCAAATCTCTTATGAAATCTTCCCTCCTGTGGAGCAATGCTATTCGGGACGGTGAAAGGAAACACAATGATGTGCACATGTCATCAGTGAAAATGACATTTGATGTCGGCGCAGATCTCGATCAATGCTTATCATTACGGGCACTTTCTAGAGCCCATGCTCTATGTTTCATCAGAGAAGATATTAGGATATCAAAGATCTACCAATACTATCCTCTAAAGATGTTAGATATTCATCTTACTAAAGATATTATATATCCTTTCTGAACATCAGGAGAAGAAGATCTAATAATTTATCATTTCCTTTAAAAATAATTAAAATAAAAACGTTAGGATTCGAACTCATGTTTATCAATCGCCCAGCAATATATACTAACGTTACGTCCACCTCATCTCGCGCGCACCTAACATTAAATAAATGAATGAAAAGCAAAGAAATGAAGAGATTAGAAACACGATCAGCCATTGGACCCCACGATGACCTGATAACTACTGTCAAAAATCGCAAGCTAAACTCTATGGGCACATCAGAAGATCCCCAGGGCTTTCACGGAACAGTACCAGGAAAAAGAGGAAGAGGCAGACTGATAAAGCGATGGGGAGACAACATACAAGAATGGGTGGGCCTGTCGCTGAATGAAACTCTATATCCAAGGCAAAAGACATAGAGGAATGTCAACGGATCTTGTGTGGTGCCTCATCGGCTCAACACACAAGAGGTGAAGGCGACTCCAGTGACGCAATAAACTGACAAGCTTCTGATGGCCAACACGTGAGCCAAGTAATGTCTGTAAGTCTTGACTCTGTTCCCAGCAGCCGGCTGGACTTGAAAGGCAACATGCAAGTCAAAAGATAAAGCTACACAGAAGGAGAAGAAGTATGCATTGATAAATAATAGTATGCAGCTTCTGAAGATTTATTTTGTTGTCTGAATAATAAGTTGGGGGGGGGGGGGGGCGGGTAGAACAAAACCGTCCGATGTATGCGTGGTTGGGGGGGGGGGGGGGCGTTTAGACCTTTTTCTTTTGCGGGACACTTTAGCTAATGAGCTATTTATTCTCCTTACTTCCCCCCCCCCTTCCCCGGGGCCCATTTCATCTGGATACTGGCTGATATATGACTTGCTGTCCCTCCTAGTTTCGTCCGGGGGAGGGAGGGGGCGCCGCCTATTTATTAAATGCTTCCACTATGCAATCTTGGCATTAGGTTCTCTTTTGTTGCGTGGCACACTGCAGACCCAAGCGGGGGGGGGGGGGGGGCTTTTGGGAGGATGGACGCCCCGTGCACAATGGCTGGGATTCCCAGAATAACGAGATGATCTTTCTTGTGCATAAAACAGTTACAGGAAATGTGTTTTTTTTTAAAGCAAGGGTTTTGTTTAGTTCTGTCTTCGTTGTGTCTGCGGGAGCTTATCCCGTAACGACGACTATAGCGTTGACTCGTGTACACAAGAGGATTCCTAGATTGATTTAGTTGGAGATACGTACTTCCTTGTACAGGCTCTTCATCTATCATCTCTTGAAAGGCACTCTGATAAATTTATCGATTCTTTAAAATATATAAACATATAACAAATGAACTTTAGCTAGAGAAAATAGGGCAGAGAGAAATACACATTAAACAGAAAGAGAGAGAGAGAGGAAAGGAGCCTGCATGACCAACATCTACTATGAACATAAGTGTAACTTGTGGACTGTATGGCCGAGTGGCCAACGCCGCTTCGCTACGTTTCAGAGTGGCTTGAGTTCGAATCCTGGCTCGAACAGAGTTGTGTTTTGATGAAACGCAGCCCAGAAACCTTTTCCCCTATACTCCCTGCCTCCAATGGTCCACAAAAGAGATTGGGAAGTCGAGTTCTGGGAAGTAGACCTCTGGGAAGTAGAACTCTGGGCATGCTTCGAGCATGAAAGTTGCAATATACAAAGCAATAAAAAAAAACAAAAAAAAAAACTACTGTCTGATGTAATAGTTGGTTAGTAAAACATAACTAAAACAAGAGAGTAGTGGTACTAAGATGGCTGCGCCTGGTCGTGCGGTTTGCGCGCTGGACTGTCGTTTAGATTAATCGATGGTCCCGGGTTCAAACGCTGCCCGCTCCCATCCCCCGTGGTCCTGCGGAAGGTTTGGACTAGTAAGTAAACTATCTTCAACCAACTCTGAAGGAACATCCGTAACATGTCAAACAAAACAAACATTACACTTTTATTTCTATTGAAAAGATAAGTAATAAAACAAACGAGTTAGGGGAAGTAATCAGTGTGGAGGGATGTGGGTCTCGTATGGCAATACAATGTAAGTGGTCATTATGGGCGTTGTCGATAATGTAATATTGAACAAGCAAATGAATATAATAATCTAGTAATGAACAAGTAGGAGCCAAAATATTGATCTAAATATCTAGTAATTATGTAGGGCACTCCTAATTTCGTACTGGAGATTTCCGTAATAAACAGTAGAGTGCTTGGTTACCGAAACAGGGGTGTTCAGTTTGAATCTCGATGAAGACTTGGAATTTGAATTTCGGGATTTTAGGACGCCTTTGAGTACACCCAGCTCTCTAATGGGTACCATTAGTTGGGGAAAAGCAAAGGCGGTTGGTCGTTGCGCTGTTCACATGACGGTCTCGTTAACCGTGGGCCACAGAAACAGAGGACCCTTTACATCCCAATAGAAGGTTTGAAAGGGAAACTTTTTTATAATCTTGTACTGATACTGTTAGAGGTTGTCATACAGTTAGAGGCTGTCCAATAGTTCTAGAAGAAGAGGGGTAAAAAAATGTTTTGGGAAGAGGGCAAGTTTCCAGTCACGTGACCGTTTCTGTTACCTCTCACTATTTCCTCCCTCTTAACCCAGGACGGTCTAGCCTCTCCCCCCCCCCCTTTTTTTCCCCCCTCTCATTTTATTTTAAAATGACATTTTTAGCAAGTGTCTAAGATCCCACCCAAGGAACAGAAAACAATTACAGCTCCATGTGCCATCAGCCCCCCGCGCCCTGACATCTCCCGCCCCCCACCTACTCCCGGGTTGTCCTGAAGGGCTGTGAACCAGCGCACATTGTGCTCCGGGGCCATCCAGAAAACGTTCGTAGAAATAATTGCTTGTTTTAACTGTCCAGCCGATAACAAAATCTATTGATCTCTAGTAACACGTCCGGAGTCTCACAGTTGTCCGTCTGTTTAATTCAATTTCAGGAGGCAATCCGTCGCTTCCCAACTTTTCCTTATATTGTAAACTCTCACCCCCCCCCCCCTTTTCCCTCCGTTTTTTTTTTCTTTCTTGCTCTCCTAAAAACGAAAGTTAACACATTCACAGAGACCTCCATTTTGAATTAATGAATAAATTTCCAGAGCTCTTTTGGAGACTGTAAATTGCTTTTAAACTACTTTATGGCTGGGAGCGCTAGTACGGCGGGGAAAAAAAAAAAGGTTCATGATATTACGAGGTGGCTAACAAAAGCCAGGGGTTAGGTTCTACACGGTACAAAAGCCTTTTCATTATAGACGACCTCCCGTTTTATTATGAGCTTCGTCTTTCCTCCGAGCCTTGGCTAGACTTCACATATACGTTTGTGTGTCTGTCGTGGATGGCATTCTAATGGTAGAACGCAATCGTTTACTTTGAATAAATAGACTGGAAGAAAGGGAGCGAACTGCGAGTTTTACATTTTGTGGTTTATCTGTGGCATGGTTTAGTCAATCAATAGATGAACTTGTATGTAGCAGTACTTGTATGTAGTATTTATAACCAAGATATAGACTATATTAATTTATAGTCAATCTCTATCTTATCTGCAGTGTATATTGTATTTGTAGTCTATAATCTATTACCTATTTGTAGTGTATCCAAAAGCTGTTATGTTTTGTTCTTAAATGGGGCGTGGTGACTGATCAGTAAAACGCTTAGCTTTCAACCCTAAGGATCTCGAGTTTGAATCTCGCTGAAGACTTGGATTTTGAACTTAAGTACTTTCAGGAGGTCCACCCAAATTGGTGATTTACATAGGGAAGTTAACCGTTGGCCATACAAATTTATATATATAAACATTTTTGTTAAAGTTTCGGTGATTCTTTGTTTTATTATTATTTATCTTTTATAAGTCCAACTTAATGCCACCCTTTATCAGGGACCCTTGTTTTGCAGGTTGGCAGACCCCAACCCCCACACCCAAGCCCACAAATCTATGTCCAATCTCTCCAGGACAAACTGTGCTGTGGCTTGTAGATTTCATTGAAACTGCTTTGGAGACAGCTACACCTCATCACCCTCGTTATTTTAGGATTTAGCAACCGTCGCCTCACAATAGACAATGGCGCCTCTTGAATATCTGTGTTTTTTTAACATTATTTTTTTTTCACTCAAGCAGCCCTGGACTTTTCAATGACACCCTCCTTTTTCCCCCAATACTTTAGCCGTATACACAAACAAAGCTGTGTCCTAAGCTTCTTGAACGGGTCAGCCTACCCCCGGGTACATATCTTATTTACGATATAGACTTGAAATGTGAGTGAAGGTCTGATTAATTCGAGAATGTTTTGATAGATTTGTTGATAGCTCTTCACGTATAACCAAGCTATTGAATTAGCTAAGTTCCTCTGTATGTTAGACCAGTGTTTCCCAAACTGTGTTCCGTGTAACCCTAGTGTTCCACGAGGCCTGAATAGGTGTTCCACGAGAACTACTGGAATTATGAATTACTAGGCCACCACGTAAATTAATCTCGATAAAGAAAGTGTTCCGCTAAAAACTCGAAAAGTGCGAAGTGTTCCGTTAAGGAAAACGTTAAGGAACCACTGTGTTAAAACTATTAAATCTTGTGGAGTACTAACTCGATCTAGAACTGCGATGTATTGTACGATCTCTTGGAGCTCAGAATGAACTAATCATGCACGACAATACAGATCTTCCCCTCCCGGTGGGATGGAACTTATACTTGTACAAAAAAAAATTACACACTGACACGTAAATTTCTGTCGAACCTACGTATATAATTTTAAAAAATGTGAGTGTAAAGGGGCTCCTTTAAGCACATACCTCCATGTTTAGACTTGCGAAATACGCCTCCGACATTGAACTGATACTGATGGGCGTAAATACGCCTCTGACATGGAACTGATGGGATTGAAATACGCCCCTGACATTGAGTTGTTACTGATGGGCCTACAAGTTTGAATGAGATTGTGCGCTTCCTCATGTGAGTGTATTTCTTAATGTGTGGCTGTGCGTCGCTCACCTGTGTGTGTAGGCGTTAATGTATGTGTGTGTAGGTCTGATACTTGACTTGGTGTAAACTTCGGGCTCATCTCACGATGAAGGCTGTCACGGCAGGAGATTAGCCGGGGCCTGGGGATTGAGTGATTGCTGATTGATTGAACCCCCCCCCCCCCAGTAACACTAACGTTTAGAAACTCCCCCTCTCCACGCACGCACGCACACACTTGCCACATCTCTCTCGCTCTCTTGATGTCCCAAGACCAGCTCTTATCTTCGCAGTTCCGGTCATCATACACCATCGGCATGTGGCCACAACTACAACAGGCCCCCGATGGTAATCTTATCTCAATATTAAAACACAAATTTGCATTCGCCTGACAGCCTGCTGGGAAACGGACGTCGTCGTGGTGGGAAAAAAAAAAGGGGGGGGGGGGGGAATCATTGGGATGTGCACTTCGTCCTTAAATTGAAAATGGTCAAATCCCTTCGGCCCCACGCGAGCCTTCGTAACTTAGATTTTCGACGGCCTTTATCCTCCTGTCTGCCTCAGAAAGCCGCGGTTTGAAATATGGTTTGCAGAGAAAGATGTGAATTGTCCCCCCCCTCCCTCCCTCCTCCCCGACAGAAGGCTTTCCCCTAAAGCCTTTCCCTCCATTCTCCTATTTGAATATTTAATGAGCGAAATGATTAGCTTTTTTGAAAAAAAAAATAACGTGCACATCTGAAGACTTTTTTTTCCTACACAACAAATGTAACTTTTTTGTAGAAGAGCTCTGGTGATTGATAGATGTTCTTGACATTATTAGTGTTTAGCTTTCAATGAAAGCCTCTCAAAGAAGTACGTCGGATGGATATCTTTCCGAAGAAAAAGAATGCACCGTAACTAAATAGACTTGTGGGACTATTTTTTTTTTCCAAAGCTTCTATTATTTGAAATGTATAGTCTCTGCATAAGTAAATCGTGAAGGCTGATGCTACGTAAGAATTAAATATTTTGTCAGTTTTGCACAAATCTAATGATCCTCTCTTTTTCTTTGTGTTCTACTTGATCAACTCGAGTGATCTCTGCGGCGGTAGTTCTGTGGTCTTCAACGACACCTTCTCAATCGTCGGGACATCAAGACGAACGACCGAAACTTTCTTTTAGTCTCGGGTCATTCATTCAAACACTCAGACATCGTTCGTACACAGTCTTGTTGTATGGTGTGCACTTGAAGATACTGTTTATCGTGAACTAATAGTCACCTAGCCGAGAATCTGAAGCGAAACTTACCAATGCTGTCAAAATGAAAAAATACGAAATTCAGACTCATATCAGTAACCAGAGAACAATGTGGCCCATTAGCGTGAGATTGACCACATCATGGATACCACATGTGGCCACATTACAGCCCTCCATCTGGACTCCCAGCTATCAGAAGGCTACATAATAAATGGACATCAATTTCATCCAGGCCTTCCACGCGAGTCACGTGATCACAGCCACCGGTTCTGTGCGCTACATCTTATTCCAACCCCTTGTAATACATTCACAGAATAACGAGGGAATGTTTGAAACATCGTCTACGACTTAAACCATGGAACCGCCCCCCCCCCCCCCCCCATACCTCCAGTCTTTCCATGGAGTTCACCAGATGACTGGGCTAGTGGTGAACTGCAAAGAATCCATGTTTTTGTTTATTTCCTCTGTCGGACTCGCCGCCTTTTGTTCATCTGAAATCACATGGGCGTTTCTATAAAGTCATCGTCCTATGTGTTCTAAGTAGTTCACCCCTTTTTTTTTTGTTGGATGGTTCTCAAACTAGTTGACGTGAGTCTTCACCTTATGCAGGTGCATGAAGCCTTTCAGTTCTGTATCTTTTTTTTGTTTTTCTCATACAAACATTTTTATTCATTGTGTCGTTTCTTTTTAGTTACATTTTTTGTATATGCAAGTGGCCCAGATGGTGTATGGAGATGTATTCTATTTAGTAGTTATTTCGTGTCAATATCCTGGTCTAAGTGAGCTTGAACTTGGCTTGTCTTGGCTACCTAGAAGGGGGGCCCGACTCGGGCAGAGTTGCGTTTACTGAGCGCCTAAAAAAAAAGGCAACTCCTAGATACCCACCCCCAACTGGTCCACAGCGATAACAATGAGATTGGACCAAAGCGCTCTGAGCATGCTATAAGCTAAACTATTATTACACCTTATAGGACAGCAACATAAACGATAAAAGGAAGATGGCCGTGTCTCTTGTAGACCGGACTTCCAGCACTGAGTTTGTCTTTTGTTGCCCGCACTTCTTTATGCGCGACCTTGTCTACACATTACCCTTCATAGTATCAGTTTGAGAAGCGCTGGCGAAGACGGACATTTTTAGACATATTTATATTACTCTGATCGTGAGGCAGCCTTTTTGAGCTCCCGAGGTCTCATGACCTCTGAACTATGCCCCCAGCGCACCTAGTAGAAACAGACTGACACACACACTCGCGCTCTTACTCGCACGCACAGACGCTGGCATTCTGGAGACAACTTCAAGAGATCTCTAAGCATTCCGTGTATCCAGGGGCGCTGACATGGATGCTACATACGTGAGACCCATCTATGTGTGTGTGTGCTTTGCTTGTTAATTCCCGGTTTTGGGGGGTGGTGGTGCTGTGCGATGCTGAACAGTGTGACTTCATACTAAGGTTTAGCTTTCTTCCAAAACTCAACGTGTAACTAGAAGACAACTCGGTTTTACTCCTGGCCACTTACGTATTGTGAATGTCAAGTTGACATTTGGTTCAACCCAAAAACAAAATTAGAAAAAAATAATACTTAAAAAAAAAAAAAAAAAAAAAAAATCAAAGCTTTTTTAACGGTAAGAAGCGCTAATTACTGCCATTTATCTGAACATTACAGCGTAAAGCTTCCTCTCTTCTATATATAAAACAAAAATTAATTCATTAGTACTAAACGATTAACTAATGGATAATTTTTTTTGATTGATTCGTGTATTGTCATTGACTATGAATAATTATGCAAAAATTCAACTTGTACCGAGAATGGGAAGTGGGAGAAAAAAGTTGAAAAAACGTAATAAGGGGATTAAATCCATATATACATTCACATCGTACGTTAAATAGCATTTATTCTCCTTATTTCGATATCAAACAAAATAATTAATCACCAACAATTAATTAACTGTTGTTTTTTTTTGTTGTTGTTGTTTTAATTGATTCATGTCTTGTCAGGTTCAATGAATAATTGTGCAAAGTTTTAACTTGATCCGAGAATGGGAATTGGAAGAACAAACATGTTCAAACGTTTTGACAGACAGAATTAATATAAGCTTTGTGAATAGGTGACAATAGTAGATATCTATCACTTGTAATTCTAATTTTGTAAAAAGGGAAATTTGTTTTTAGCCAAATGAACATTTGAAACAAAAGCAACCACTTGGGATTGTGTTCCGTAACCATGACAGCAGACACTTTGAAGAGACTCATAGAAATCATGACTCTAACATCATTGAACTATTAAACTACGTCTCAAAAGTTTAAGCATTAAAAAAAAAGTGAAACTTCACGCTTTTTAAAGACTAAGCTCATGTTTAAGTCTGACTGGTTCAGTTCTCCAGTCTGGTGGTTAGAGGTTTTGTTTATTACCATATGCGGGTAGGCCTACTAATAGACATTTAGTGGGAACACATAACGACAGTCAAGCTGTCCTGTCATAGAAGCTGGTTCCCGGTTTTAATTAGACATTTAGTGGGAACAAATAACGACAGTCAAGCTGTTCCTGCAATAGAAGCTGGTGCCCGGTTTTAAATAGACATTTATTGGGAACAAATAACGACAGTTAAGCTGTTCCTGCCATAGAAGCTGGTGCCCGGTTTTAATTTATTTCAACTTAAATGTCACCTAACTGTCACTTTGGAACATAGCGGCGCGATGAGAATGGAAGTTTTGCCTCTACAATCTGATTCACTGATTAACTTCAGCATTGATTAGATCTTTCAGACACACCCACTTTTACCTTTGAGAGATTCAACATCGATGGAAATTTCTTAGTTCCTTTTTATTGTGTTGTTGCCAAACCCCCCAAACCTTCATCTCAGTAAAGGTGTGTGGGGGGGGGGGGGATTATTTTTTCAGCCAGCTACGCCCCTGTGTTCAAGATCTACGACTACCCCTCCCTCAGCATTCAGCGAATATATTATCTGTCTAAATGCTAGAATAACATTACGACCCGCCATGTTTTGAAAACGAGCACGTGACTGGATGGCGTATTATGATTAGGCGTTGACTCGTCTGTTGAATTCTCATGGAAATGACATTTAATCGAAATGAGGGGCCTCGCGTGACATTTTATTCCCATTCGCGGGGTATCTTCTAGTTACTTACCATTGTAGTAGACAGCCATACTTGGTCATTCCAATTCTTATACAGCGGTCATTGAAATCTACAGTTTGCTATTTCTTTTAATACATTCCCGAGTCTAAAAAAAATTAATATTTGTTAAAATGTGGTCCAACTTTACCACTTGTTCTGAAAGTATGTAAAAGCGTAAAGTAAAGGTCATCTGTTTCTTTGGCCTACGGTTAACGAGGGTGTCATGTGGCCAGTACAACGACCAACCGCCTTTACTTTTTCCCCAACTCTTCGAGTGCCAAGGTCAATGATGATCATTAGAGCCCAAAGATCCCGAAAATTAAAATTACAGTCTTCACCAGGATTCGAACCCGGGACCCCCGGTTAAGAAGCCAAGCGCTTTACCGCTCAGCCACCGCGCCTCTTATGCAGTAACGTGACGAGGTGTTCCAAATGTTGTGCTTCTTTTTTTTTAGCTTCCACTGACAATCTCTTTCCATTGAAATGCTTCTGGACTTGTAAAGCTGGGATGTAAGCAAATCACCGAGAGTTGTTTCCCCTTGATGCACCCGTCTGACCTTTCACCCTACCGACATAAGTAATTTAGTGTGAAATCCTCCTGCCAGCCCGCTGTATGGTCAGCGGTGCATGTACATGTCAGATTCTGTTAACTCCTGGATGTTGGAATTAGACCTAGTGCGCCAACCCTCCAATCCCAAGCAGTGGATTGTTCTTCATCTGTTCTGCAATGGCGTAACACTTGTCCCGGCAAGCACTTTTAGTTCTGATGGTAATTGAGTTCTCGACATGAGACCATCTCCAATTTATCTACAGACGCCGCTCTAAATAGTTGTCTCTTAGTGGCGTGTATCTGTCTCTGTGTTGTAGCGCAGTTTTCATTCTCTATTTAAGCAACTGTCTTCCAGTGTCAAGGTCAGTGATGATCAATCGTTCTCTGTTCTTCATTGCTTTGTGTTGTTTAGGCACTTGTTCATTATTCTTCATAATGTTATCTTTGTTGGTTTCATTTTAGGCTTGTAGCTTCAACACTACCGCGGCACTACGCAAGGATTCTAGCTTTGTGTTATTTTTTTTTTTTAAATTACAACGTTAGAGCAGTAGCTTAGAATCGCTAAACAATTGTATATTTCAAGAAGGGCAGTATTAAAATTGATTTATGATAAAAAAAAAAGTATTATTAATGTAATAACTGTTCCCCAAACACACACAAACAAAACTTCTTGTCTTCTGCTTTTAAGCGCCATCCCATGACTTTATTGATAAAATGACATCAAGTCAACATGTCACTGTAATAACATCATGTTCCATTCTTGTGTAAAGACAATCATTTAACAAGAAAATTGGAGAAAGCTGGCTACCCTCCTCCCCCACCCATTTTATCCTCTCTCTCTTTCTCTCTCTGTGTGTGTGTGTGATGAATGCACCTCCCTCCCATCCCTAAAAATGTTTCCACCTAAAAAAAAGGGGGGGGGGGAGAGAGGAGTAAAAGGAGAGGAAGTTGAGAGTTCTTAAAAAAAAAAATGTCCTTACTCCTGAGCTGATTTCATCTGTGTAAACTAGCCAGATGAAGCGATCAATCTCTGGGGGGATACAGCGTGGACAGATTACGTTTCAAGCCGAGAACTGTACACTTGCCACTGGTCAATTGGCTTCTTTCTCTTTTTCTTTTTTGTCTTGTTTGTTACCGCGTGTCCAGTCTAATGGAATAGATCAACACAGATTATAGCTGCTTGTTGACTTTCTGAAATATATTTACGCAGTGCATATAGACCCGTTGATTTATTTAACGCGGAGAATTGCTCGCCAATGTAAGACAAAGAACACACACACACATGTATTTGTTGTTTTTTTTTTCTGGAGCAGTTTCTGTTCTTGTTGTTTCGGCAGTTAGACTAACTTAATAGCATAGTGGCTACGTTTTAAGCCTTTGTAGAGAGCCGCCTATCATGGCATTATGTTGTAAGTAAACACGAGGTCACGAGAGTATATTGCTTGAAATTCAAGCTTTGAAGTCAACAAGCAGCTGTAATCTGTGTTGATCTATTCCATTAGACTGGACACGAAAATACCAGCATTCATTGATACGTTTTTGTATTTTTGCTATCATTGTTTTTGGGTTCTGAATACGCTAACACAGCTTTTTTCTCAAGGAGGTCTGGATTCGAATCTGTTGACAGCACTGTTCAGCTGGATTTTTTTTTTCAATTGATCTATATCTTGCTATGCCCATCTAATCCATGTCCTATTGTGTTCACTAAAGCCTGGGTCTTATAAAAACACGAGTTTAACGCTGCAAATACCCATCACTATGACCACACCCTAGTAGGTCAGACAAAAAGATGTATTTTCTCAACCCAAAAAAATGTGGGTTTTTTTTAAATGTGTTCCTTAGTTGCTCACATCATTTAGAATTAATTGAGTCCCTAAGCTCTTGCCTGACAGATCCCCGACTCTAAGAACAGTGGCGGGTCTATCTGTATTCAGTGTTTTTGTTAACACACGTTGTTAGTTCTCTTCAGTCCTGGCTACATCTAGATTTGAGCTAGTTTTGTTCAGTTCTTACCGCATCTAGCTACCTTTGTTCAGTTCTGGCTACAGCTTGTCGTACATTCATTCTAATTTGTTATATGTTTCTATGTCTAAATCAGTCATCTTGTTATTAAAATTGGTATTTCATTAATGATGTATTTTTAAAGTGTTCCGAAATGGTTTACTCCCCTGACCTATATGTTTTATACCAAGTACTTTCTCGTTATCTCCCTTATCCAACGGAATGTTCAGTAATTGACAAAGGCTTTCTTATATGTTCATAGAATTGAATTTAAAGACACATTGTACCCTAAGTGTGGTAATAAAGTATTTATATGTTTTCTTGTTCAATTACATCCTGTTTGAACTTGGCTGCGTCGAACTGACCAAGTCTTCGTTTTGTCAAACCAATTCAGTTAATGACCGTAACGTCCATTCCGTTGTGTGATGTTATCTGATATTTGATATTGTTCTAGTCCCAACAAATGCAGTTCTATTTTATCCGCTTCTGTGGGGAGTAATAGAAACTTGACAGTTGTTTCCCCTCGATAAAGATCTCTCTCTCCCACAGCCTGGGCTCTGTGCATGATCTAGCGTTGATCACAGGCAGACACGAAATACCCAATCATATACACGTTCAGACAAGGGGTAATTCAAATGGCCTACTGTTTAAACTGGAAGCGACGCCCCTGATAAGGCGTTGTCTCCAGAGATGTTTTGGGCGCACCACTCCCTTTTTTTTTCTTTCTCTTTTTGTTATTAGACCACATGACATTATCACACCAGAGACAGTTTGTATGCTTAGTTGTGTATAGGCGCCACCACTAGCAGGCTCCCTGTCTCCAGAGATGTTTGGGGCGAAACATGCCCCACCCCACACCCCCCTCCCTTTTCCCTCCTCTTCCAGCGTTCACGTGTCCACGCGACATAATCCCACTAGAGAATGTCGCATTGCTTAGCTCTGTATGGTTACGCAAGGAGAGAATGTTCATTGTCGAAATGACTACAGATTGCAAGGGGAAGTTATTCTCTGTGTTTTTTTACATGGGAACGGAGACGAATCTCTGGGTTTGACGAACTCTAAAATGCAAAGGTTTTTCCATAGAGTTCAATAATCGCGTGCTGTGACAATATTTTTAAACAGAACTCGTTAGTTCATGAGGGGGAGGGGGGGGGGGGAAATGGCGTTAAGGAAGGAGAAGAGGTAGGAGTCAATTATTTGTGAAATAAAAAAACAAACTCCAAAGTAACGCTATTCTCTATTCAACTCCAAAGTAACGCTATTCTCTATTCAACTCCAAAGTAACGCTATTCTCTATTCAACTCCAAAGTAACGCTATTCTCTATTCAACTCCAAAGTAACGCTATTCTCTATTCAACTCCAAAGTAACGCTATTCTCTATTCAACTCCAAAGTAACGCTATTCTCTATTCAACTCCAATGAGTGGAAGTGTAGTGCGCTCAGACTGCCCACCAATGTCCCCCCCCCCCCCTTCACGCCACGTGCCTTTCTAGATAGCGCTTTGGATGGGAACCACAATTTATTGAAGCCGTAAAAACAGAATTTGCATTGAGTAATAATCCATTGTCTTTCATGCCAAACTACTGACGCCAGTACAAATAGAATTTCGGGAAAGGGGGGGGGGGGGGTATTTTCCTTTTTTGTTTGTTTGTTATCTCACTAGATGTCGTTCCCTGGGGCGCCAACTTCCCTTATGAAGCCCGTCTAACAACTTAACCATCTTTAGCTCTCCTCATAAAACTACGGGACCCCCCCCCCCCCCCCACCATGTTTTTGTTTTTGACATACATGCAGTTGTGGGACTTGATGTTTGACATATTAAAAGAGTTGTCTTGACCGACGCATTAGTCTCCCCTCGCCATATCCATCCCTTGACGTTCTCAGTTGTCGTATGTAACGTTTGAAGTCGTTCGTTTTGTCTGGAATACAAATGTCACATGGTCGTCTTGACATTCCCCAGGGCGACCATTCAGCTTTTTCCACACAGCTCTCTGGTCGGCTCTCGCTATTAACACACAAATAATCAAATTGTAAAGGTCCCGCGACTCAAGTCTAGGTTTAATGCTAACTTTAACTCTAGGTTGATCAAATGTTGGATGCCAACTTTAATTCTAGGTTGACCATAAGTTGGGTGCTAACTTTAACTCTAGGTTGACCAAATGTTGGGTGCTAACTTTAATTCTAGGTTGACCAAATGTAGGATGCTAACTTTAATTCTAGGTTGACCAAATGTTGGATGCCAACTTTAATTCTCGGTTGACCAAATGTTGGGTGCTAACTTTAATTCTAGGTTGACCAAATGTTGGATGCCAACTTTAATTCTCGGTTGACCAAATGTTGGATGCCAACTTTAATTCTAGGTTGAAAAACTATTCATTTAGGTTGAGAGTGGGAAGTTTGGCAACATATAATATTGGGAGTCCTAAATAGTATGTATTCCCTTGGACTTCTTTCCTCTCAGACATCAAATTCGCTCCTATTAAGATAAACATCTGTGCGATCTTGGGAAATTATTTATATAGTTATTTTCCAGCAGTTAATCTACGCCAAGAAGCCACGATCTGGTCTCGTATATTTCCTGCACCACCATCTCTATTCCGGTGTCTGGAAAATATCAGTTTCTGTCAGAGTCCATAAAACGACTTATGAAGATGGCTCTACACTCACTCTCCGCCACTAAACAGTGGGATATGGATGAAATTTTGTAAAAGACACGTGTCAGTGAGTTTACATTGGAATCCAATGAATTGCATTGTGAGCAAATGCTTGAAAGGGCGTATATTTGATCTTCAGAAATAATCGATTAGCTTATGTTGAGGATGAAACAGGAAGCGGAATTCCCTGTGGTCACGTGACAGAGGGAGGAGACAGTGGATTCACTTTTCTAGTCTTACATTGCTGTAGGACGTCTTGAATTAAACTCTCTTGTCGAGGGGGGGGGGGGAGGGTTGGGGGGGGGGGGGATATCTCTGTTAAATAAGAAAAACATGGGGGATAATTATAGAAAACATATCTCATGAACTGCTGTTTGAGATGGTTTCGATTCCCCTTACCATCTTGTTCTTATCCTGACTACCTTTAACAAGGTGTTACATAATATACTTACAGTAGAAAGCAATCTTGTTACAAAGCTTCTATCAACTCACTCTGTCTGATAGAAAGTTTGTACACGTGATTTCTTCCACACCTTATTTCGGTTCAATCTGACATTTTGCACAATTATTTCTTTTACCTGACAACGCAGGAATCGATATAAAAAAAATTACCAATTCGTTAATTCACTGTTGGTAATTAATTTATTTTTTTTTTGCTTGGTATCATAAACACGGAAACAAAATGGTACTTGTCTGAAGTGTTGGTATAAGCTGAATTAGTCCACTTTCTAGGTCGTCGTTTGAGTCTTGGTGATTACAACTATGAAAAGTAGGACGAGACTATAGAAAGAATAGATAACTATGTTCATAAACCACAGAGTGGTTACCGTGTTGTCTTGAGCCAAGAGTTCAAATTCAGGTCGTTCCCCCCCCCCCTTTTTTTTTTTAATAAATGCTTTTTTTTTATTGTCAGTCTAGATCATTACAAATTTAATGACTAGACTGATCCCAACTGATACATCTAGGCTTAATATAAGCTTTGTTTTATAGAATTGTATTTTAAAATATATTCTTTTTAAAATTATTGATACAGTTTTAGAAATATTTCATCCCCCCAATATGCACATTTAACCAGATGAGGAAATATTACATAATATGCACATTTATTAGGTAATGTTTATATATGATAGGATCTAATAGTGTTCAAATTTCTATGGCCGTCTTCAGTCGTAAAGTGACTATAGATCATCAGATAGATGGAATCAGAAAACTGAGTGAAACTGTATGTCTTACACACAAGTGTGAATCTATTATCCTTGGAATATAAGATCTCTATAGTAACTGACACCCACTAAGTACTTGGGGTAGTTGATAGAGGGCGCTGCAAGCGTAGAAACACTTGAGAGAGTATCCACAGCGTCGTATCCAAACATAGAATCATTGTGAGTAAATAGAAAGCCACAGGAGACGCGCGTCCTGGGCAGCTAAATGTCTTTTAGTGCTTAGAGACAGTTGTTT
The DNA here is from genome assembly GCA_030265305.1 of Biomphalaria pfeifferi. Classification (NCBI taxonomy): domain Eukaryota; kingdom Metazoa; phylum Mollusca; class Gastropoda; family Planorbidae; genus Biomphalaria; species Biomphalaria pfeifferi. The sequence goes on from JASAOG010000182.1 coordinate 81,869, forward strand.
GATCTGTGCCACAGGGGAGCCTGGAATTGTAGATCTAGTTGGGAGATATGATGAAATATTACTTCTAATATTATTTCAAATGCCATTAATGTGAAGATATATATATTCTTGTGTTTTTTGTGGGTTTTTTTTTTTTTTGTTGGGCGCTGAGGGGGAAAAAACTGGATCATACCATTGTTGTTTTTTAACAAAGCTAATATCATTTCACTCTCTCTGGTAAAAAGTTAGGACACGTAATTTCTCTCACACCCAATCTCTGATCAAGCTGAAATTTTGCAATTATTTCTTTTACCTCACAAAACAAGAATCAATTTTAAAAATAACCAATTAGTTAATTAACTATTGTTAATGATTTTTTTTGGTATCGAACAAGGGAAAGAAATCGTACTTGACAGATGTCGAAGTATAAGTTGAATTAGTCCCCTTGAAGAGTGTTGAGACCTGAGTGAATAAGTTTTTTCCATGCATTAAAAAAAGCTTTCACGGTAACATTCACCCAGATACCCCATTCTACGCCCCCACCCAATTTCCCAACAGGTCCAGGTAGTGACAGGATTATAGCATATTGAGAACGATAAAAGCTTGAAATTGCGCTTAATAAAAACACTTCTGAAAATATTTCTAATCGCACAGATTTATTATTTGCTAGTCTAGATCTATTACAAATGGAATCATACGACTGATCCAAACTAATTGATAAATATAATTACACTTACTATCAGCTTTTGTGTTGTTTTTATAAAGTACATCTGATGTTCCTAAAGTTGGTAAGTTATCTTTGCTTGACTACTTGTGAAATAGTTATTCACCATAGATATAGGTAAAGAGAAATGGCTTTATGGAAAGTTGGACTACTTTTTTATACAGCAATTAAGAAAAAACATCTTTTTTAAAATCAATTTTGATGCCATTCCTAACTGAATAAAAACTTGGGCATCATCAATCCATGGACCACTGGATTGGTACTACCAGCAGAAGTCAAGTCTGCATCCAGGAGTTTACATCGTCACCTTATTTTGTGTGTGTGTGTGTGTTTCTTTTCAGTGCTCCACGCCTGAGATATTCTCTTTAAAAAAACATGGTATGGCTTCGAGAGTATTACCACTAAAACGTCGCGCAGGGTGTCAAGTATTGTCATCGACACGATGACGTAATTAGTTTTGGAGTGCTTGGGCTTTTCCCAGTGTTAACGTAGCATCTCCCTCCCCCCCCCCCCCTTTTCCCGTTCTCCGCGAGCGACGGCCTCCACACGCTTCTCGTTTTCAGCGAGATTTGATATACTCAGTTTCTCCCCCCCCCCCCTCCAGTTTGTTTTTAAAAGAATTAATATTACGTTTGGTTGTAAATATGTTGACACTTCCGAGTAGTGCTTTTGAGGTCACGTTGATATCTCGAGCAGTGCTTTTGAAAAAAAAAGATTTTATTGATTGAAACCATAATTAGATGTGTTTTTTTGTTGTTGGATACAATAGGATCAGAGTCCCTTAATTTTCTGCGTGACTGTTATAGATTCATGACTTCTCTTCCCCCCCCCCCCCCCCCCCCCTGTAACTTAACACAAGTCCTTTCAGTACGCTCTTGTATCTTACTCCCCAGGTGCCCCAGTCCAGATTGGCACTGCCACAGTCACCGTGTTTGTGAAAGACGTCAATGACCACAGTCCAGTGTTTGACAGCAACGGGCCCTACTTGGCCAACGTCATGGAGAATCTGGCAGCAGAGACACCGGTCATCACGGTGTCCGCCACGGACTCTGATGAGGGGATGAACTCTCAGATTATGTGAGTGTTTTTTGAGTTCAGAGGTTCTCAAAAAAACCTTGGACTAGAACGAGCACTTAGTAAAATGGAGCTTGTTAGCATCCAAGGCCTACTATTTTGTAATTGGTGATAATTAATACAATATACTTATTGTTTCACACCGAGACTTTGTCCCATCAACACATGTACTGTATAAATATTTTATGTACAGGATTACACACAATAGGAATTACTGTAATATTCTTTTTTTTTCAGACTCTGTTCAATATCTGGGTGTACACAAAGAGGGAATGTACAGCAATATCTAGGTGTACACAAAGGGGAAATGTAAGCAATATCTGGGTGTACACAAAGGGGAAATGTGCAGCAATATTTGGGTGTACACAAACGGGGAATGTGCAGCAATAGCTGGTTGTGCATGAAGGGTGAATATACAGCAAAAATACCTGGGTGTACACAAAGGGAATGTACAGCAATATCTGGGTGTACACAAATGGGGAATGTACAGCAATATCTGGGTGTACACAAATGGGGAATGTACAGCAATACCTGGGGGTACACAAAGTGGGAAATGTGCAGCGATACTTGGGTGTACACAAAGTGGGAAATGTGCAGCGATACTTGGGTGTACACAAAGTGGGAAATGTGCAGCGATACTTGGGTGTACACAAAGTGGGAAATGTGCAGCGATACTTGGGTGTACACAAAGTGGGAAATGTGCAGCAATACTTGGGTGTGGTGAAACATTTTTTTTGTTTTTACTTGATTCCTCATTCAGTCAGACATTTACAGCTTCTTGTACCAATGTTTTCCACAATCCAATTATTTTCATGGGCTGAGAGGCTCATTCATTTCACCTAGCACTTCATCCATTTTAACTAACTAGAGTAGACATTTAGGTCTCTTTGTTATGTGAGCATTAATTATAAGATGCCTTGTCATATTATCTGCCCTTGGTTTGTGTTTGTTGACTTACTTAATAGAAAGACTGGGAAATGTCTTTAAAGTGGGCCAGCTCACACATTATTATACTCATCTATTAGCACTTATCTAGATAATATTCATTTCAAAGTTTTCTAATGTATGTTTGCTTAGTTACAACCTGGCTGACAACATGGGAAGCAAGTTCACCATCCACCCAAGCACTGCCCAGATCTCTACAGCGGTCTCCTTGGACAGGGAGGTAGATTTCATGTACACCCTGACAGTTATAGCCACTGACCAGGGAATACCTCCAAGGTCAGCTAGTGTCCAGGTGATAGTGATGGTTGGAGATGACAATGACAATGCCCCAGAGTTTGATAGCAGTGTGTACACCTCCTCAATGTATGACTCATCTGGTGAGTACAAAATATTGCCCAGGGGCCTCATTACCACCACACATGTCATAGCATTGCCCCACACATGTCATAGCATTGCCCCACACGTCATAGCATTGCCCCACACATGCCATTGCAGTGCCATGCACATGTCATAGAAGTGCCACACACATTTGATAGCAGTGCCACATACATGTCATAGCAGTTCTCCACTGTAGTGTAACTGTGTTGTTTATTTTCTGCGAGTGTCCAGTGTGCCAGAAGGTCATGTCCAGTGTGTGTGTGTGTATATTCTTCATCAGTGTTATGTGAGAGGTGCTGGTTTCATTCACTGTTTGCTGAAGTCTAATTTTGTCAAATAAAGCCATGTTGTTTCATTACACCCACACTTGTCATAGCAGTGCCACACTTGTGTCTTAGGCCAGTGCTGAATATATCATACTGCAATTCCTCTTGTTAGTGTCTCTCTCAGTGACCAACTTCAGTTCAAATAGAGAAAATTTGTTTTTGTATTATAGTAATTACAGAGCTGTGGTTCGTAATCAATACTAACTCACACATAGGTAGATTGACAGGTAATACAGACCAATTACTAAGATATCTGTTTCAAAAGTCTGAATCTGAATGTTCAAATCATTTCAGTGACTGGGGACTTTGTCATTGGTGTGACTGCAGTGGACCAAGACCTGGGTAAAAATGGCCAAGTGGTCTACACACTGGAAGGTTCTAATCAGGCTCTGTTCCGCATCAACAGTGAGACTGGGGTGGTCACTCTGGCATCACCTCTGCCCTTGTCTGTGACCTCTTTCAACTTTGTTGTCCGAGCCTCAGATCTGGTGAGTGCATTACACAGGATAAAATATGATTTGATTAATTTTTAAGTTTTATGGGGGTTTTTTAAGCATAGAGCTTCAAAGTTTTGGCCAAAATTATTTTTTTTTAAATCCTTTTCTCACCAATACCTTGCAGGGTAAAATCCCACTCAACAGTTCCTCCTCTGTCACAATCACTGTTTCCAAAGCGCCAACCACTAGCAAGCCGAGATTCAACGACTCAAACACCAATCTAAGGATCGTGGAGAATTCTGTCCCTGGAATGTCGCTGACTATTGTCCATGCCACCACCGCCACCAACAATCGCATCACCTACTACATCGTCGGTGGCAACGTGAACAACGCGTTCAGCATCAACTCTGAATCTGGTGCCATCACTGTGAGCAACAACATTGACTATGAAGTCATCAAAAGGTAAAGAGATTATCTTTATGTCTCTTTGAATTCAAATCAAATACATTTTTATAGACCATCGAGAGAAAGAGTCAGTACCAATTATATAGATCACCATGAGATAAGAGTCATTACCACTTTTATAGATTACTAAGGGATAAGAGTCATTACCACTTGTATAGATCACTAAGGGATAAGAGTCATTAACACCTTTATAGATCACTAAGAGATAAGAGTCATTACCACTTATATAGATCACCAAGAGACAAGAACAAATACCAAAACAGGCAAGGAAGAGGCAATGTAGAATGGTGTGCTTTGAAAGTCTTTTTACTTTCTCAAAACTCTTTTAGGGCAATTGTTAATATCCTATTAAAGTTATTAAACTTGATGCCTTGAGATTTCATTTGAAGTTCTTTTTAAAAGACAACATACCACTTTTGTACTTTCATGAAAAGTTGGTGACCTATTCAGAATTACTATTATTTAAAGAGTACTTGGACAACTTTCTTTTGTGATCCATTCCTGTTAATATTTACATTTATCTGACTACCTGAGAAATCTTTCAGTTCCTTCTCTTGGGGGAGTTCATTACTTATATTTTGCTCAATGTTTAGTTCAATTTGTAACTATATATTGTTTGTAAAGTCACAAAGTCTTAGATGTTTGAACACATATTTTCCTCTAGCTTTGACCTGTGGATAGAGGCTCGGGACCAAGGGACCACTCAGCTGTCTAGTTACCAGACGTTGAAGATAGCAGTCGAGGATGAGAATGACAACCCCCCAGTGTTTTCCTCCTCTCTCTACATAGCCTCAGTTTCAGAGAATTGTCAAGTTGGAACTTCTGTGTTCACAGTGAGTACAGTTTTCAGGTCAATTTGTCTTCAGTAAACAGCTCAAAGGAGGCCCAGTGGCTGAGCGGTAAGGTGCTTAGTCTCTGAACCCAGGGTCCAGGTTTCAAATACTAGTGAAGACTGGGATTTTATAGTTTTGGGATCTTTGGGTGCCTCTTGAGTCCACCCAGCTCTAAAGGGGAAAAGTAGTGGCAGTTGGTCATGTGCTGTCCACATGACACCCTCATTAACTGTGGGCCAAAGAAACAGATGGTCTTTACATCATCTGCTCCTGGAGCTATTAGAGCATGGAATGGGTTGCCTGAGCCAGTCAGGAAAACCAGTGACTTGGCAGAATTTAAGTCATTGGTTAACATGACTAGATGCATGATGCGTAGGACGTAATCATCTTCTTTTTTGAAGTCATCATTGGCCTCCTTCAGGCGTAGAACGACTATGGTTCATCTCAGAGCAAGTGAGATGAAAGCCTGAGCATTGTTTATGGTCGGAACGATGTAGCCCACACAGCAGTTCCCCCCTCTCCGCGCAGCTGATGTGACCAAAGGAACGGAATATCCAATACAGTTTGGGATCAGTAGCGTCGCAGGATCTGCCAGGCTGTAGCACGGTGTGCCACAGTCTGCCTAAGGGTCACCAGCTCCTGATTTTTCCTCAGGGTTGTCTCCCGAAGCCTTTCCCATGTTTGGGTATAGCGCAGGGCAGCGGAGGTTTTCCTTCTCCTAGATGGGTAGCCAACCAAGGCTAACGAGACCCTCCTGCCTGAAGCTTACTGGTTTAGGCGCCAGTTGCTCGCCTTTTTTGAAGTAACATCTGTATTATATAAGAAGATAACAAAATTGACTGAAGATAATATTATTGACTGAAGTGTGGCAAGGTCTTAAATGGAAACTTTGCTTTCCTTTGTTCTTTTTTAAAACATTCAAAGAATGAGTCATGATTCCTTTAGTTTCTGTCTCACTTGTTTTGTGTAAGAGTTTTAAAGTGTTAGTTTGTCTTCAGTAGGCTCTCAATTAATTTAAAAAAAAAAATGGAAGCCATGTTTGAAGAAGCAGCAGATTTGGGAAGTAAAACTAGACAACTATGCCAGTTTTATTATAGACTAGAACGATTGGAAGTCATTCATAAGTATGATAAGACATTTTGGTAAGCACAAGTGGCATGTTATTGGTTTTTGTTGAAATAGTGCATAGTATGATGAACTGATAGGTACTTAAAGAAATTAGCCACTTGTGATTGGAAAAAATTATACAAAGATAAACAATCTATCACATTCACCTATCCCTTAGTCTTTTGGACCATTGGGGCAGAATCTCTTTCAATGGCAGGCCCGTCTATTATTATGTTGTTTTCCCATGAAGGTCCCATCAATAGGGACAATCAATAGGGCTTGATAAATCTTAGTAAAAATAATTATAGACAACTTTACTTGTTAGAATAGTATAGTTAGATTGAGTTTTAATTCAGAGATTATTTTGCTAGGCTTTTCTTGTTATTGTCCTATCATGTTTGTAAATCTTTGTTAGAGTCGTTACAGCATGAACTCTGTACATTTTATGATTTTTTTTTTGTCACAATGTATTTAAGTTTTAGACTTTATTTTAAATTTGTAAAATGAAGTAATGACTTTAAAAAGTTTCCACAAACCAGTGGAGGCTTGATCCACAAATATCATGAATGATATTTTTGTATTTCAAGTGAAATATACAATAAGTTACACACAACAACAACAACAAAACATGGACTGGTCAGCAACTTAAGTACTCAGCTGCTAGTCAGTTACTTAGTTACTTAACAGCTTGTCATCAACTTAAGTATTTCTTTTTGCTCAGTATCTGATTGCTTGTTTTAGGTGACAGCCACTGACTTGGACAGCAATGGGAAACAAGGGATAGTCTACTCCATCAAGTATGGCAATGAGAACAACACCTTTCAGCTGGACTCACTGACTGGGCTACTGAGTACATTGAACAGAGTGGTGGACAGAGAGAAAATAGCCGTCTACAACCTGGAGATACAAGCAGCTGATGTGGTCAGTACAATGCTTCCTATACATACTGACCTAACCATTTTCTAATCACAAAATTATCTAATTTTAGAGGAGGCTTTTAAAAAAATTAATTTGCCTATCAAATGTTGTACAGTTATTGTCTCAGACCATTGTTCTGTAGTACTATATATATAAGAAATGTATAGCAATATTCTTGACTATGACAAAAAAAGTCTTTGTACTAATCTGTTCCTTTTTTGTTTTAAAAAAAAATAGGGAACACCTCCAAGAACTGCCAGCACAACTGTGCGAGTGACAATAAAGGACTTGAATGACAACCAACCAACTTTTGTTGGACCCCGAAGTGTTGCTGTACCAGAGGATCTCCTTGTGGGCTCACTTGTCCTGCAGCTGTCCTCTGTGGACCAGGACATTGGAGAGAATGCTCGAGCCACTTACAGAATTGATACTCCGGATTTTCCCTTTGTAGTCAATGCCAGCACAGGCACTATTACCAACAGCCAGCCTTTAGATGCAGAGACCACGGAGAGATACACTCTGTTGGTCAGTGTCACGGATGGCTCCTTTATTCAGCGCACAACAATCACCATTAGAATATTGGATGTCAATGATAACCCGCCTCAGTTCAAGTCCAGTGTGCTGGTGTATGAATTCACAGAACTCCAGCAGCCGAGTACAAAGGTAACTCAACTGACCGCCCAAGACCTGGACAAATCCAGCCCTAATAACCTGTTCTTCTTCTCACTCAGACGTCCATCATCACAGTTTGAGCTCAACTCCGAGACAGGGGAGATTATCGTGCTAGAGATGATGAGATTCTATGCTGGGCAGTCTGTTGTTGACACAATGAATGACCACATCCTGGATGTCCTTGTTTCAGATCTTGGTACTCCATCATTATCATCAGAGGCTACAGTAAATATTAAAGTCATTGATGCCAATGACCATAGTCCAGTGTTTGACAAGGACAAGTATTTTACAGCCGTTCCAAACAATCTGAACCTGTCACAGAATGTCATTCAGGTTACCTGTTCCGATACATTGGACTATGGAGTTAATGCGATGGTCAAGTACTCTTTGACCAAGGGCACAGGTCTGCCTTACTTTATAATCAACAACTCCACTGGGGTCATTTCCTCCAAAGCATCTTTGCCCTCAGCTGGCAGTTCTCCCCTTCTGACACTGACAGTCACCTGCTATGACCTGGGTGTTCCCAGCCTGTCCACCACGACAGATGTTCAGCTCTACATCACAGCTCCAAACGGCAATGCACCAAGGTTTAACAACAACCCATTTCAGAAGCAGGTCAAGGAGGATGTCATTATCGGCTTTGTTATCGACACCATAACTGCTACTGACAGTGATTCTGGGCTGAACGGTGAGATAGAGTACTGGATCACTGGCGGCAACAGTGACGGAATGTTTGCCATCGAGGTGGACACTGGTAAACTGGTTGTAAACCAGACACTGGATTTTGAAACAAGAGTTTCTTACACAGTCAACATCACTGCCAGGGATAAGGCTTTGTACAGTAAGGAGGTAACAAGAGCTTATGACATCCAACTGATTGACGTCAATGATAACAAGCCTCTGTTTGACAGTGAATATTACGATGCTTATATCCAAGAAAACTCAGTGCCATCGACACGAGTCTTTAGAGCCATAGCAACTGATGCCGACGGCACTGCCGCTAACAGAATCATCAATTATGCCATAGTTGGGGATGCCACATCCAAAAACAGCTTTCAGATAAATGCCAACACTGGTGATATTATCACAGGCAGCACATCATTTGACTATGAGACACGAACCCTTTACACACTTCTGGTTATGGCCTACAACCCAGATCAAGGCAATGGCGAGGCCTCGTACTTAAAGTCTGTCACCACCATTTATGTCCACATCAGTGGGGAAAACGAAGACAGCCCGCGTTTCCCTGTCCGCTCTTATAACTTCTCTATTAGTGAATCAGCAGAAATGGGCAAATCTGTTGGCAGAGTGACCGCTTTGGACAAGGACCATGGTGTGGATGGCATAGTGTACTATTACCTTGAGGCACAGAGCAACCTGAAAGGTTTCTTAATTGAGCCACTCACTGGCATCCTAAGGGTGTCCAGTCGACCAGACTTTGAGTCATCTCCCACTGTCTTCCTTTCAGTGATTGCCAAAAACTGGGGTAGTGTCCGAGGCAATGATACAGACACATGCCTTGTCAACATATCTGTCATAGATGCTAACGACCCACCAGAATTCACCAAAGCAATCTACTATGCCAACATCACGGAAAACTCACCACCGTAAGTCTACAAGTTGAAATCTTTTTCTGAAACTTTAAAAATGGTTCCAATATTTTTAAATTGGGCTTTTTTTTTTTTCCAGTTTAAGACTTAAAATGTTTTTTATATCCTACCCCTCTCCTACCTTGTTTTGTAATACAGTCACACTGTAAGGAGATTATTTCCTATTTAAGAGTCAAAGGGGAGGCAAATGTTGAATTTACTGGACACTCATTGAAGAGGTTAGTAAGTTTGTGTGTCTCCACTAAATTTCACTAGCAGGACGCATGATCATACTCCATCCTGTGTAAAAACATCGTTTTTGCCAGTATTTGAAACCAGGACATACAGCTGGCCAGCTGTCTGTCACTTAGCTACTATGCCTCATACTACTGTATAAACCAGTGGGGTAGCTAGGGCGGGGGAGGAGGGGGGTCCAAACTCAAAAGTCTCTCTTGGGCCCTACTTCGGGGGGGGGGGGCAAATGAATATCCTAATTTTTTGTTTTTTACATTAAATATTAACCAATGTCATGTAATCTTGCTATTCATGTGGAATCAAAAATACTAGACAGCATTGATCTAGATGATGTTATAGTTGCCTTTGCTGCACAGACGTGAGGCGATATGAATAGAGATTTGTCACTTGTGCATTATCTCGCCAATAAACAACAGTATTACTCATTAAAAGAGTCTTAATGATTTTTTGGGGGTTAATTTTATTTATATACTGTACCTATTGGAATTTAGACTTATATATATTTATTTAGTACATTATTTCATGTCATGATGTAGAATGTGTTCAGTACATCTCATGCATGCATCTTTAATACCATTCAGTGTTTTAACTGTGAAAGAAATTGATCCTTTTGGTACTGTGTTAAAGTATTTAGAGAATGTTTCTGTTCTATTCTCACCAGAAATACGTTTGTCACCAATGTTATGGCTGTGGACTATGACATCAGAGCAGATTTCAAACAGTTTAAATACAAGATCATCAGTGGGAATGTTCCGGAGAGGTTTCAGATTAGCTCCACTGGCAGGATAGAAACCTCAGGACTTGGAGTCTTGGACAGGGAGACAACTTCAAAGTATACTTTGGTGGTGGGAGCGGAAGATTTAAATGATCCTACAATCATAGGTTAGTCCAACAGTTCACTTGTATCTTGACAGTCAAACTGTTCATTTGTCAATTTACAGTCAAACGGTTCGGTTTTATCTTTACAGTTTAACAGCTCACTTGTATCTTTACAGTCCATCGGCTCCCTTGTATCTTTATGAATAAACCTTTCACTTGTATCTTTACAGTCAATCAGTTCCCTTGTATCTTTACAGTCAAACTGTTCACTTGTATCTTTACAGTCAAACTGTTCACTTGTATCTTTACAGTCAAACTGTTCACTTGTATCTTTACAGTCAAACTGTTCACTTGTATATTTATTGTCTAAACACTTCATTCATATAATAATTCCATGGTCCACAGAATATGAAGATTCAAAGTTGTTTCTTTATAATTAAAAAGTCAACATTTTTTTATTATAAATAATTCTAATCTAGAAAGTGATCATTTGTCTTCTGCCTTTTTAATTGACTGTAATGAAAAAATGATAGAAGAAGTCAATTGAGGAAAACATTTGAACATATTTTCCTCTTTTCTGGACTTCATTCTCTTTCCATTAACTAGGATCACATATTCCCTTGGTCAAATTTGATAGTGGGTTCAAAGATTATTGAATGCAGTCATTTTTAACTCAAACATAGGATTAATATACATATTAAACATAAATAAACAAAGGCGACCAAGGGGCAGTCCCTTATTTTCGTCACATTCAATTCACTACTTTCTCTCATTTAAAAACTGGGTCCTTGGTGCTGCTGTTTATTTATGTTTAATATGTATGTATCATCATTTGTTTCAGCACCTAGCTTCATTTCTATATTAACATAGGATTAAATAGCACTCCATGAGATAAAGACAAAGAGTCACGTATTTAAATGTACTCGACTTTGGGTCTTCTAGTTTCATGAAGTATCTTACAAAATCTGTTTGTCATCTTTGGTGTGCAATGAGTTAAAAAATATTTTCTGTTTATTTTTCAGGGACAGCTACTGTTGTTATTGAACTGCTAGATGTCAATGACAATGGGCCGAGGTTTAACCCTGAGACCCTGAGGTTGAATGTCTCAGAGAATGAAACAGCTGGAATAGAGGTGGCAGTGCTCCGAGACTACACTGTAGATGCTGACCTGCCACCCAACCAGGGGCCTTACAGATACAAGTTCACTTTGGGCTCCTGGTCTGACTACTTCTCATTCAACGAGCTAACTGGCCGCATAGAGACAACCAAAGTTCTTAACCGAGATCTGACACCACAGTTTGTCATCCCGGTAGTTGTGTCTGACAGTGGGACTCCCACCATGACATCGACACTGACTTTCACCATCATTGTTACAGATATAAATGATGCCCAGCCCAGACCACGGCCACTGACTGTCCTAGTTAACCTCCTTGAAAATCAAAGGCTGTCTGGGAAAATTGCAGATGTTCGCCCGCTGGACTCGGATCTCTCTGACCCATTCCGGTGTAGAATCCTGAGCGGAGATGCAGCCAACTTTGTTATCAATAACAATAACTGTGACCTGGAAGCGTTGCAGCTGACCTCTGCAGACACGTATAAACTCAGGGTGCTAGGAACAGATGATAAATACCCCAGTGTGGAGTATGATGTCACTGTCAACGTCCAGTTACTGACCAATGACAGTCTGATCAGTTCTGTAGTCATGGAATTAAGAAATGAAAAGGCCTCCACATTCTTGGAGAAGAAATACACTTTGTTTAAAAAGGCGGTGGAAGATGTGTTTGGGGTGTATGTAACCTGTAGGATCTACAGTGTGAAAGAGTCTGGATCAAATCTTTATGTCTTCATGTTTGCTAACGACAACCACAACAGATTACTCAGCAGTAGTGACATGATTAGAGGATTGAACTCTTCAAAGTCTATTGTAGAAACTGCAAGCTCTGTTAGTATTCAGAATGTAGCCCTTGTTCGGTGTAGTTCTGGTACTTGTAAGAATGGGGGAGTCTGCTCAACAGTGGTTGTTTTGCAGAAGGAAATCACTATCATCGACTCGCCCGGCTGGGTGATGACCTCTTGGAGTCCTGACCCCGCAATATCATGTTTTTGTATGCCAGCTTTTACTGGGCCTTTATGTGAAGATAGTCAAAAGCCATGTGGATCAGATTACTGCAATCATGGGGGAACATGCAAGAACAATGTTTGCAGCTGTCCCAACAACTGGCAAGGCCCGTTTTGCCAGATAGATGTGGATGAATGCAGTCTTGCTCCAGAATGCAAAAATGGGGCAACCTGTCACAACATCGATGGCTCCTATGAGTGCATCTGTACTCCGGGGTACCAGGGGAAATTCTGTGACACTCCCAACTTCTGTGCAAGCCAGCCTTGTTCCCCTCATGGCACCTGTGAAGAGCTCATAGACACCTACCATTGCCGCTGCAACTATGGCTACCATGGTCCTACCTGCCAGCTGTCAAGTATGTCTTTCAGTGAAGGCTCGTACGCTGTGTTCCCGTCTGTGGACAACTATCACACCTTCAACATCAGTCTGTATTTTGCTATGGTCAGCAGCAATGCTCTCCTCATGTTCAGCCCAGTCTCCATAGGCCAGCTCCGACAAGGCTTCATTGCTGTTGAGGTAGTCAACAGCCGAGTCAAAGTGTCATTTCTGCTAGATCCTCCAACTGACGCCCAGGATTCAGCAGTCATTACCTTGTCCACCACAGCCATTGTGAACACTGGATACTGGTACAGACTAGAGTTTACTAAAGTCACATGGGTAAGTTTGTCTACAGGTTGAATCTTACTTATGAATTTATTCTATTCTAAAAATTTGAAGGGTAAACTGATCCATTTATAATCTTCTCTACAGACTCATTGTATCATTTGAACTTTCATCTCATTGTCAGAACTCAATTTGTTGTGCTTAGTTTTCAAATGTAGTGATTTCTATAAAATCCGATTGATCGTCACCACATCAAGATAAAATTCAAAATACCTTTTAAATTTGTTGACCATATTCTTATGTTTTTCCCATTTAAAAACTTGGTTCACTTTGAACTTTTGGGAAGTTAAATGTTTTGTCTTACCTCCCTTACATTGATTTGATTCTAGACTCGTCTGGCCACTTGGACTGTGAAACTGTTCAATTTATGTCATTGAAATCTATTTTTCTCCATTTGACAATCTTAGATAAATGATAGTAGGCATTATTTTATTATAAGAACAGATCTCATACAAGCCCTACACACTTAATAGAATGATTGAATTTCGGGGCATGAACTTGTGTTATGAATTAATTTTAACTTTGCATGTATTGTCAAGACTGTAGTCAATGTTTCTTCTATTATTACCTAATGCATAGTCACATGATTGCACACATTTTGTTGACTGTATCATCAGACGGCTAACCTAATAGTTCAGAAATGTCCGGATCAAACGTGTGACAGCTGTGTTGATAAACGTAAAGAGTGTTACAACGAGACCAACTTTGCTCTCCAGTAAGTTGGCACCTTTTTTTTTCATTCTGTCAGTCTCGTTTTTTTTGTTTTTTTTTGTTTTTTTTAATATTTATTCTAGATATTACTTTAAATAATAACTCTCCTATTATATTTGTGGATTAAGCCATCACTGGTTTCAAGTAACTTTTTTTTTAAAGTCAATACCATGCCTTCATCTATTAAAGATAAAAAAGAACATTGTACATAGGTTCTTAAAAAAGGCCATTTAAGATCTTTATGACTGGGGATGTGAACCACTGGACTAAATATCCAGTGTTCAATTAGGGTTGAGCTTGTGCCCATTTATAACCAACTGTGACCAACTGGAAGATGTTTACCAAAAGGCTAGGAGTAAGAGAGATGGTTCTTCACCTATCACTCTGTCCAGAGGTTTCCCTTCAACTATAAATAATCACATCCGTTAACATGAGACATGGCTCATTGAGCCATGCTATGGGTTCCTTCTTACAGTGTGAGGCTGGAGGCCAAGTCCATGAAGGCTTCTTGCATTTTCCTATGATGCACTGCCACGAGCTGTGAGAGGACCTATGTAGCCTGACAACTCTCAAAATTTTCTTTAATGATTTATATGTGACCAAGGTTTCCTGGGTTACTAAATAGAGCCTGAAGTATAATTTCATTATTTATTATTTTATATGCAATTTATCAGGATTATTTAAACAGGTAACTCTCCAATTTGGCGGGTGTTAGAAGGGGAATGTACTAGGTCAACTTGCTAGATGTTTGAAGGGAAACTACTTTGACAATGTTCAGTGTAATTGAGATTCTTATCATTTTCAATGTCTAAATTTCAGAAACCTCCAGCTGACTGGTCAATACATTAGCATAGGCGGCATTAAGAATTTCAAGGACATAACTGACCAGAAAGGTGCTGTGTCCACCCATGACTTTGTTGGATGTATCCACAGTGTGTCCATCAACAACCGACCTTTTGGTGGATCCTCCCTGGTCAGTGGTTCAGACTCTGGAGCCAGCATGCCTATAGAGAGTCTGAATGTCAGCAGCACCTGTCCCAGGCAGCAGGCTACCAGCGTGTGTGTCAACATGGACTGTCATGATGGCACCTGTGTGGACAAATGGTCTGAGGTGACCTGCAAGTGCTCCAGTAAATACATGGATGATATATGCTCTTCAGGTCAGTAACATTGGGATCACTGATGTTCATCTGTGGGGCTATCATAATTTCTTGTAGCCTGTGTGTAAGTTATAAGTGTCAGTGTTTCATAATGTGTTTGAGAGGTTTAAAGGTTAAAAGTAAGTGTAACCAAGAGTTATCCCCTTATCATACTGTGTTATCTGCCTTAGTTTAAAGACTTTATTTATTTTATCCACTTTATTTTCTACAAAATAAAACTCTGTCGTTCTTTTAATGAAAAGATCATAATAAACTACAAAGATGATGGAAATAGACTGTCTTGCAAAATATTAAATGCTCATAATATCACCAAACTACTTTTAAATTGATGCTCATTATATCACCAAACTAATTGTAAATTGATGCTCATTATATCACCAAATTGTAAATTGATGCTCATTATATCACCAAACTAATTGTAAATTGATGCTCATTATATCACCAAACTAATTGTAAATTGATGCTCATTATATCAACAAACTAATTGTAATGAACCTTTCAGCTGCATTTATGATAAAATCATTTTTTGTTTAGCACTAAGCTTACGTTTAGATTAGATTATTAGTCTAAAGTATTTAGGAAGAATTAAATTTGGACATATTAAGTACTGCCATACATTTCTTAATACCTACAATACATTTGTGTACAATAAATCTACTAACAGTGAGGCAACCCTTCACTCTGGGAAACAATGCTAAAGTCAAGTACACCCTGCACCAGTCGTTTGTGAGAGACGCCACATTGGCCGCCCTTAGGGCCAGACGTAGACGTGCTGTGGCTGAGTCTACCCTGGTGTTAAGACTGAGGACAGTCCAGAACAAAGGAGTAGTCTTCAGTTCATCCACAGACACCAGCAGCTGTTTGCTTTGGGTGAGTACTTATCTTATAAAAATACAGTCGTTACTTCAAAACAGAAGATTTTTATGTCATATGCGTGTCATACTTGTGTTGATTTTCAGATCTATTTACAGTTATTCTTTACAGACAATAATAATAATAATCTTATCCAAAAGGCTATTTGTCTTACAATTTGTGCATTTCTGAAAAAAAAAAAAAAAAAAAAAAACATAATAACTATAGAAAACAAAATATACATTGACACCAGATTCACTCAAAAGTTGCATGTGAAATGTTTATTTGTAGATAGTTGTATTGTACCTAATGATTAGATTACCAAAAGAGTTTTTGTGTCTGTTTGGATTTGTAATCGATGTCTTGTGTTTCCTTTGTGATGGTAAAATAAAAATCCTGACCCCAGAGGGTGTTTTTTTTTTATTTTAAAAATCTTTTTAGCTTTCTTATGAATGTTTTTCTCAAACAGTCGCCCAAATAGTAAATGTTGGGTTTTTAACCAATGACCTTACAAGCGGCATTTAAAATTTTATAAGTTTATTTTTTCTTTTTAATGTTTAGATCGCCATACCAGGCAGTACTATTGAAACTTAAAATATTGCCAATGAGAGGGTGATAAAACATTGCCCAGGCATTTTCACTAAGACTAGGAAGGACATTTTTCTTAGTAAATCATACAAAAAGATAAATATGTGCCAAATCATTTGAATGAGATAAATGCATTATGTTTACGCTGTTGGTTTCTTTGGTTAATTCAGAGATTACTTGGTACTTTCTCTTTTGACAAAGCTTCTATCAACTCACTCTGTTTGTCTGTAGTGGAAAAAGTTTGTACACGTTTTTTCTACCAAACCCATCTCAGATTAAGCTGAAATTTGCACAATGATTTCTTTTACCTGACAGCACAAGAATCAATTAAAAAAAAAATTAACCAATTTGTTAATTAACTATTGGTAATTAATTATTTTGTTGGTATCTTGAACAAAGGTGAGAAATCGTACTTGACAGATGTGGTGGTATAAGTTGAATTAGTTCCCTTGAGGATTCTTGAGCCCTGTGTGAACATTTTACTTTTTTAAGCATTCAAAAAAAAAAAATGATCATGTTCACCAAGACACCCCCTTCTTTCCTCCCCCTTTCACAACTGGTCTGGTCCAGACTAGTGATAGGATCATAGCGCTCTGAGAAAGCGAAAAGCTATATAAAAACAACTGGTAAAAATATTTCTAATTGCACAGATTTATTATGTCTAAGTTGATCATATATATTTTTATATATGACATCCAAATTAATTGATACAATTACACTTAATGTAAGCTTTGTTTTTAAAAAGAGAATTTTTAAAATGTTTTTCTTGTTATGCTCTTGGCGTCACTGTTTAGATCTAGTTAGAAAATCTTGTACTTTATATATAGGCCTTAAGCTGAGTTTAATACCATCTAATACAGTACCAACCAACATGCAACAAGTCAATTATTTAAAATAGTTCACACTTATTGGGCTATCAGTTATATAAAATATTATGGGCCCAGTACTTGGATTCTTGTTATTTCCATGATAATAGGTACTTAGGCTAAGCATGGCCTACTATTTTTGATTGAACTCTTGATAACCTTTTGTTCTCTATGTATTCTCTTTAGTTTGATGAGGTCGGCCTGCACTTCCTGCTCAAGTCTCCTGATGCTGTCAGTGATCCAATTACCCTGACAGATGTGACCATCGGTGATGGGTCTTGGCACAATGTGACAGTGTCCAGGTTTGGCACTACATACACCCTGGACTTTGATGAGCATAAGTCTCAGACCAAAGTATTTGGAGAGACATATGACTTTGATAGTTTGAGACTGATGGAGATGGCGATTGGTGGATCAGCCGTTGTTCCAGCTAATCAAGAAATACAAGGTGTGTCCATGTGATTTTATAGTCATGATCCTCCTTTTAAAAAAAATAAGATATTTTCAAATTGTTTTCTTATATTTAGTTTCAAGTGACAATAAAACTTAATTCAAAAATTAAATGAGAAAATTTTAAGAATTAAACAAACAAAAAAACATTTCAAAATTTGTATGGTTTCAGGAGATGAAAAAAAACATAGTTTGCAGTCATATTGCTTAGTTTTTGATGAATTAGAAAAATAGGAATGAGTACTAAGACATAGCCTATTGGAATGAAAGTACTTTTTAGTTTTTCTGGTTTATTTGTTATTTTGATACTTAGGATTTCAAAGATTTTGACGTGGTCAGGTTGACATTTTGTTTCATTTATTTTTCAGGTTTCCAAGGTTGTCTGTCCCAGTTTCTTATCAATGGAGAGTTGATGCAGTTAAATGGTACATCCGACAAGTACCTCATAACTACTGTGGGTGGTGTGGAAGGAACCTGCCTTGCCCTCTGCAGCAACTTCCCCTGCGGTGGTAACAACAAGTGCACCCCAGACGGAGAGAAGTTTAAGTGTATGTACATGGCGGAGGAATCTGCCGGCCTGGAGACGGGAATCATTGTCGTCATCGTTTTCTTCTCCATCCTTCTGTGCGCCATTGTGGTCGTGTTTGTCCTCTTCCGTACCCGGCGGGATCTGTTCCACTGGTGTGTGAGAAGCAAGAAGAAGAGTCCTAGCATTGGCTCCAGCTCCAGCCATGGCAAGGTCCTAGACAACATGATCACGTCTGGGGGGATCAACTCCAGGTACGCCTTGAACCCCAGCGAGGAGGAGATGATCATTCGAAATCACATCGCAGAAAATTTGAATGGTTCCAAAGGGAGCTCGCTCTCAGCAAGACCTGATCTGATTGGTTCCAACTTTTCTGATCAGCCTCTGCATCTGTCGGACGGGACAGTTATCATGGAGACAGGGGTGATGAATAATCTTCTTGGTGAAGAGGATGCCCCTGAGCACTATGATTTTGAAAATGCCAGCAGTATTGCTCCATCCGACATTGCACCATCAGAAGTGATACGACATTATAAGGATTTCCGCAATGGCACTCATCACCACCACCACCACCATCATCAACAGCTGCAACCGTCACCACTCAACAACCAACTTTTTAATAAATACAGAGACAGCCCTGTGTCAGGGTCCAACTACAGGACTGGACCTAATGCCAATCACGTTCGTCAGAGTCCTTTGTCTCTATCAGGTTCTGCACTGTCTGTGCCGCATAATGGTTCCCAGGTGCTTCTACCAACTGGGGGACGACCAAGTTCTGCCCTGGCTGCCCTGAATCAGGCAGAAGGCTCCAGATCCCGAATGAGCCCACTGACGCAGCTCAATGTGCGCAGCCCACGAACCCTGCCACAAAACTACAACACCAACAACCTAAGTCGCAGTAATTCCATTGGCAGTCATCATAGCCACAGCTCTAGCTCCTCAGCCACTGGCCACCTCATCCCCCCTGTACATTCCCAACACAAACTCACTAACAATAAATCTCTCTCTCTAGCCAGGGGAAGTAATCCCAAAGGGTTAACAGTAGAGGACGTTAACCGTCTCAATGCGAGACCAGATCTCACTGACCCCCTCATCCTCCTTGAAGTTGGGTCATCCTCCGTGGACGGCAGACCAAAGGTCAACCACCACATTTTACCTCAAGAACCAGTATTAGACAGCAGCTTGCTCCTGGAAGCTCCAGACTCCAGCTCCTCAGATAGCGGAGCCAACGACTCTTTCACGTGTTCAGAATTTGAATATGATAATGATAATGTAAGAACTAGGCTAGATTTGGACCCAAAGAAAATATTTTCAAAACTGACCGAGGTTGAGAACGAGAGTGATGACCATCATCATCCCCCCCAACACCAGAAAATGAACTCTGATGGGTTTGTCTCTAATGGGGATTCCTTTACCAGCACAAACCCATCCTCCTCATCCTTGGGAAGTCCCTCGACACCCAACCATCAGTACCTCATTTCCAACCAGTATGACTTTGACGCCCTGCTAAACTGGGCCCCCAACTTTGACAAGTTTGTGGGTGTGTTCCGGGATATAGCCCAGCTGCCCGACACCGGAGGACACAAAAATGTTACGGACCATGATTACGAAGAGTATGTGTAGCCTGGTAGGGTGGTAGAGTTTGTACATAATATCCGTTAATTTTTAGTATGGCTGTGTGTTTGACTTCCATGGATGCCAGTGTCTATTCTAGAATCTAGAATCAAAACACTATATATATATATATATTATGTCTAGTGATATTGACATTGTTAAGTTATCAATTAGAATAGTTCATTATCATTGTGAATTCATCCTCAAACAACTAGTTTTGAAATTAGAGAAGAAATTATGTACTAGTAAAATGTTATAACTTTTTTTTTTTTTGTTGAAATTTTGCTGTTAGTTTGGGAGGGAGGGAGTGGAATAGTCTAGTGTCAAAGAATTCGTTAGGGTACAGTTTGGTGTCTGAAAAGTTTCTAGTTCTAATTCATCCACTGACACTATGTTCTCATTGATTCTCTTGCAGTCAACCTTCACAGGCTCAGCTAGTTTGAGGTCTTATAGTTTTAGCATTATCTGTCCAGTATTTGATCCACAACAATTAAAATCAAATCTGATGTAATTCCAGTTCACCTTGAATTGATTTCCAGCAATCTGATGCACTGTTGATTATATGGCCTCCTTTAAGTTAATTTTGATCTGGTTGACAGAATGTCTGGGTGTAAGCTCTCAGCTTTAATCAATGCTTTTATTCCATGTCATCTAACATTGTACAGAGTGAGGGAGAGAATGTGTCTGTACTTGATGCAATCATGTAGATACAAATTGTTTGCCCTGTATTATTGCCTCCCATTGTTATCCTGTATTTGCCTTTTGTAAAGGCTTAAGATTTTGTTTGCATCATAAGAGTAACAGATTTTCAGACTCTTTTTTTTTTTCATACTTGTGACTTGCATTTGATCATTTCCTATCAGTGACTGCCTTCAGTCAATCTGTTTCTATATCAGAGTAATCATTCCTTTAAGTCAGTGTTTCACAAACTTTTTCCTTAACGGAATGCATCACACATTCTGAGTATTTAGCGGAACACTCTGCTTATTTTTTTAAAGAGATTACTTTGGGTGGTGGCCTACAAGTTTATTAATCAAGTAGTTTGTGGCCTCACAGAACACTAGAGTTCTGTGGAACACAGTTTGGGGAAAACACTGCTTTAAGTTATTGTTCTTTGTTCCTAAGTAATAGTGGCATCTTTGATGTTAGAAATGGTAATGGCAATAATAAGCTTTCATGTTTAGAGAGTGAAGTCTCATGATGAAGATTTCTATGACTAGAATCATATTAGCTAGTTATGAAGATAAGGTTCTAATATGCAACTTGTATTTGAACTTTGACATAGAATAACAGAAGGTCAAATGTCATTGTAAAATGTCAATGTGTTGTAATTAGTTGATGATTTTTTGTGTACATTTAAAACATTCCTTGATTTATTGAACATAGACTTGACATGAAGGAACAAGTTCTTGTCATCTCTAAACTTTATTCTGTGTTCTCTCACTATGTAAGAAATAGTGCTTAACCTTTGACCACTGTTGTACTTGACATGTTCAAAGTTGGCAGTGCTGTGTCTGGTCCTCGGGAAGGATTGCATTCTTTATACACTTCTGATGAACCAAAAAAAAAAAAAAAATGTTTTTGTTTGTAAAATATGCTTTAATGTTTTTGTAAAAAACTGAGATGATATTTTTATGTAACTTAAGTGCAGCTGTACTTAATCTTTACACTTGGTTTTATTTTGATTGATTCTGGTAAGGGAAGTATTCTCTCTCTCTACAATGTTGTGTGTACTAGTTGAGTGTGTGTATTATACAATAGTTCTTGAATGAAGCATAAATATGTGATGCATAGTTGAGAAAAACAAAGTTTTGTAGCCCACAGTTCATGAGCACCCAACATAGTTTGTGCAGGGGAAAAGTTTCAGTAGTCCAAGATAACAAGTGTCACAGAGAAACTGTGATTATTACTATGCAGGCCATAACATTAGCTCTAGTCTTCTTCTATATCAAGATTGAGTCCATCTCAAGCTGTGAGAACATGCTTTGAAGTAGATAGAGACTAATGAATGTCAAATCAAACAATGTAAAATAAATGTTGGAAGCAAAGTTCAGGCCAAAGTATTGAAGGGAGATAACACTATTTATTGTGAAATTTTTTTTGTATTTATTTATAGCTCTGGCTAACCCTGATGTTTTGATACACATTGAAATATTTAATAAACAGCACAAAAAAAAAAAAAGTGCACAAATATTGTAGGTTTTTATGGCTGAGACTTTGTATTTTCAGAGTGTTTTTTAATGCCCATTGGTGAGAACAATTTTTATTAGTTGATCATACATTTGTATTTTTAACCAAATGTTTTTCTGCTATTTATAATTTTTAATAATTTCTTTCTAAGATGAAAGATGAATCGATTTTTTTTCCCATAGCAATTATTTGTACTGTTTCCAATTTCTATTTGTATCAAAAAAAAATTTATTGAATAAATCTACTAATATAAAGACACATTTGTTTTGTGTGTGATTTATGAGTAGTTTTGTTTAATAATAACTAGTCAT
The DNA here is from genome assembly GCA_030265305.1 of Biomphalaria pfeifferi. Classification (NCBI taxonomy): domain Eukaryota; kingdom Metazoa; phylum Mollusca; class Gastropoda; family Planorbidae; genus Biomphalaria; species Biomphalaria pfeifferi. Next base: position 104,440 of record JASAOG010000182.1, read on the forward strand.
GTCAGACCTTCATCTCCAGAAGTCTTAGAAATATCTTGAACATAACAGTGGTATGACAAAATAGATAACACCAAACTGTGGGAGATAAGTGGACAAAAAATTATAGAGGTACAGATCTTAGAAAGTGGAGATGGATAGATCACAAGATGCAGAAAAAGACCAAACAACAACATGGCCACACAGTGTATTAGATGAAGCCAAGAGAACAGGAAAGAGCCGGGAAGCCATTAAAAAACTAGCTAAAAGAGACCATGAAGAGTGGCATATTTTTTTACTGAGGCCCTATGTTCCATGAGGGTCTCCAAATAAAGATTATGATATCTATATCTCCAGGAATTTTGAAACACTCTGTAGGCTCCGTGGTTCTGATATAAGTCAGAAACAAAATACAAAGTTGTGTTATAAAAATGAATTTTGAAAGATACATATGAACATTTGTCTAGAATGAAGTTTTGACCAACACATGGGAAGTTTTCTTTTTTAAACAACTTTAGATTTGATGTGTTATCAATGTTGGGTTTTTGTTTAAAGTTAATTTCCAGGCATATGTCACATTCTTTTCACAATACACAATGGTGCTGCTTGAATAGCTCTATGCAATTAGGCTGTTTCACATCCACTCCACTGGCTTCTAGAGCATGCTAGAGTATCCAAAGTGTATTTGATGAATGTCCCTCAAATATGTCTGTGTGTTCTAGTTGGGCTACACTTATTAAACATCTCTCCAAATGTCCCTCAGAGGTGTCTATGTTTCTAGTTGTGCTACATTATTAAACAGATCTCTCCAAATGTCCCTCACAGGTGTCTATGTAAGTAGTTGTGCTACACTTATTAAACAGATCTCTCCAAATGTCCCTCACAGGTGTCTATGTAACTAGTTGTGCTACACTTATTAAACAGATCTCTCCAAATGTCTCTTAGAGGTGTCTATGTTTCTAGTTGTGCTACACTTATTAAACAAATCTCTCCAAATGTCTCTAAGAGGTGTCTATGTTTCTAGTTGTGCTAAATTTATTAAACAGATCTCTCCAAATGTCCCTCACAGGTGTCTATGTTTCTAGTTGTGCTACACTTATTAAACAAATCTCTCCAAATGTCTCTTAAAGGTGTCTATGTTTCTAGTTGTGCTACACTTATTAAACAGATCTCTCCAAATGTCCCTCAGATGTGTAAATGCTGCACTCTCACCAAAAAAAGACTTGAAGACATGGACTAAAGATTTCGAACTCATTTCCCATTGAGCTCAGACATAAAACAAACTATTCATCAAGAACATTAGATCCTGTTCAAAACTTATTTAGAGTAGTCTACCTTTACTTTTGTGCCTTCAAAGCCTAAAGCCTAGACTGTGTACTACAGTATATAAAATTATTTTTAATAATAATCTTTAATGTTATTTTCTCAGTAACTAAAAATGTTTTGAGTGTGCCTGTGTGATTTACGACAGCTAATCCTGCTATAACAGAAGTCAATCTATTGACTGCAGTTTTACTCACTAAATAATACAGAGTAACATCTTATCTTATATAATACAGACGTTACTTCAAAAAAGCAGAAGACTATGTCCTACGCGTGATGCATCTAGTCATGGTTTTCCTGGCTAGCTCAGGCAACCCATTCCATGCTCTAATATCACTAGGGAAGAAGGAGCATTTGTACAAATGTGTCCTAGCATATGGGACGAGGAATGTGCCTTTGTCTTTGTGTCTTTCAGGGTATTTTATTAAATTTTGTTTTTGTATTTGAAGATTATGGTTCAGTGTTTTATGTCTAGGCTTATTGCTACTTTACTTTTGAGTCTTCTTTCCTGAAGGCTTTCTAAATTTAGTGATTTTACTAAAAGTGTTACTCTAGCCTAATGTGAATATTCGCTTGTTATGAATCTCAAATAGCCTCTGACAACCAGTCAAACTTCTGGCCTTCACGTGTGGCTCAGATATTGAGTCCGGCGGAACTGTTCTCACTAACAGGAGAAGGTGCAAAGGCGAGTAACTGGCGCCTAAACCAGTAAGCTTCGGGTTGGAGGGGCTCGTTAGCTATGGCTGGCTACCCACCTAGGAGAAGGAAAACTCTAAATTCAAACCTCTGCTGCATTGCAGCTATACTCAATCATGGGAAAGGGCTTCGGGAGTCAACCATGAGAAAAAATCAGGAGCTGGCGACCCTAAGGCAGTTTGCAGCACCTAGTGCTACACCCTGGCAGAACCTGCGACGCCGCTGACCCCAAACAGTATCGGCACTAGCCGTTCCTTTGGATACATCAGCTGAGTGAGAGGGGGAAACTGATGTGTGGCGACATCGTTTCGACCACATCTAATGCTCAGGCATTCATCTCATTTCCATGAGATGATCCATAGTCGCTTCGCTCTATTTTGTGTCTGTTCCAGTTTCTTAATGTTTTCTTGAGTTCAAGGGTCCCAAACAGAGGATGCATATTCTATTATTGGCCTAACCTAGGTTAAATAACATTTTAATTTTTTTTTTACAACACCTAGGTATTTTGCGTTTTTAGTCTGTGTTACTGGTTTACCATAAATAAGATAAGTGGAATTAATTTTAGTTTTTTTTTTAATGTTACTTTTAAAAACAGATATTTTTCTGGAAGGAAAGACATGCTCCAATTTGATTCCCATTTCTGTATTTCATCTAATTCTCTTTGTAAAATATCTGTGTCTTTATTGTTCTAGATCTATATTATTATGCAATCGTCTGCAAATAATCTGACTTTTGTTCCTGAGCTAATGCACTTTGGTAAATCATTTATTTAAATTAAAAAATAGTAGTGGACCCAAGACTGTTCCTTGATGTACACCTGAGTTTACTGTAATTGGTGTTGATTTAAAGCCATTTATTATTATAGTTTGTTCTCTCCCAATCAGAAACTCCACTGATGCAATGGACCATAAATGCCAAAGTATTTTAATTTTTTAAGCAAACTATGGTGGTGAACTTTGTCAAAAGCCTTGGAAAAATCTAGTAAGATAGCATCTATTTGATCACTGTTATCTAAACCTTTTGAAAAATTATCAATTAGTCCTATTAGTTGTGTTTCACATGATCTATATTTCCTATAGCCTTGTTGGTATGGGGTAAGGACATTATGTTTGTCTAAGTGGTTTATGATGTTGCTACATATTATGTGTTCTAGGATTTTACATGTGATGCTGGTAAGTGATACTGGTCTGTAGTTTCCTGGGTCAGATGTTTCTCCTTTTTTTAAATAGTGTGGTGACATTAGCTTCTTTCCAGCCCCTTGGTACTCTGCCCTGTTTAAAAGATGCCTGAAAAAGTATTTTGAACACTGGGACTAGCTCATTGCTTAGTAATCTAGCTGGAATACCATCAGGTCCAGACGCTTTATTTGGTTTGGTGTTGGCTAATAGTTTTTGAATTCCATTTTCTTGTACTACTATATCTTCTATGTCGTCTACTTGGTTCAAATTCAGTAATATGTCTTTGTCTCCTGGGGCTGAGAATGCTGATGCTAAAAATATATTAAGAATGTTAGCTTTAGTTTCATTATCATTATGTGTCTCACTACATGCACAAAAACTTTTTTTTTTTTTGAAAAAAATTGACACAAAAATGCAATTATAAATAAAATGACATGTTTAATATTTTCAGCAGGTCATTAAACATATGAAATAGTTTGACCAAAAAGTATTCAATCATTGACAAGTATCAATTTTATTTTCAGCCAATGTTTTTGTTATCAAATGAACATCATCGGGTCCTATATGCACAACACTCTTCCAGCAACACACTCACACATGGTCTGTCAAGATGAAAACGGTTTCATGTCTTTCTTATCCATTTTTACCCAACTTAAAAGCTCGAGTTTAAAAAAGTTCTAGCGCTACATACATGATGTTCAATAGATACAATAAATAAAGTTGTCAATTTGATGATTGTAGCTCTGTAAAAGTCTCCTGGTCTTCAAGTTCTTATAAAATAGTCAAACATTTTCAAAAAGTGTAATGCAAGTCCAATTCATTCAAACAAAACTCTAGATCAATGTCAGGGGCACTTTTAAAAAAAAAAAAAACGTAGTTAAGATCATAAAAAAATCATTAGAGACAAAGTCTTTTCATTTGAAATACAAATGGATGAGGGAGACAAGGGCATTAACTCTTCGTGCTCAGTATTGTACTGTTTGGACTACACAGAGACTAAATGCATTTTGTGCAATGATAAAATGAGGCAGTTATCTATCTTGATGCTCAACATCCCATGGAGTCACAGTTTACAATGAGTCTCATGGATAATAGGCCAAAGGAAATGGAAATATTGCCACAAGATTTGAACTTTCAGTGCCATGAACTTTGAACCCAACCAAGACAGAGTCTTCCCATCTAACCCCGTATATCAAAATGCTTCAAAAATCCAAGGTACAAATAAAATCTGGTAAAAACTTTGCTAAGTCCTGGGGGGATTGTATGCTCAGCATCAGACACAAGACATTAGAATAAAAGAAAAGGAAATATATGAAAATAAACAAAGCAATTAAAATCTAAGTGTAATCAATAAATACATTGTATGATATAAACATCAGAAATCAACTGTGGGCATTCATTCACCAAGTCAATCATCTCTAATATTCTAGACATTATCACTTCCAGGGAGAGGTGCAATAAAAAAATAAAAAAATAAACATCTTTATTTCTATTTATTACAATTGTGTTGTGTAATAGGTGCACGAGTTTCATGACATTTTCCTTCATAAATTAAATAAATTTGACAAAATTATAAATCTTTCAATGTCAATATAAATATATTAAAAAAAGTAAAAACAAATCAATATGTTGATCACTTTCTGATAAACATCTAATGTGCCATTCAAGTCATTCAAAGTTTGCCTCTCATGACAATGCAGCCAAAACAAAAAAAATGTAAGACTTCTCAAAATGTTGTCCCTCAATTCTCAATGTTGTAGTATTTAGTGTAACTCAAAAGACAAAGCATAAGATTATTAATGTCACAGCCACATGAAGAGATACAGAACACAGTGTCACATTGACCTTTTGCTTCCATTGCCAACTGGAAAATGAAAACAAAAATCAAAAGCAATACAAAATGGACTCTCTCAGAGAATGATTCAAAACAGTCTCATGACCATCAAATCAGCACCCAATATACTGTACACAGGGCCGACAGCACAATCATTCTCACATTTTCTCAACACCAAGCTTACACACACACTCACTCAATGTAACAAAAAACTGAGAGCACTGAAATGAAATGAAGCAAGCAGAAGTCTGTACAAAGTTACCTCCCATACACTCAATATTATTCCCAGTTGTATGTTGGTTCCATTAAGAAATGTATAACTAAGTGATGTATAATGTGATATGCATGCAGCTCATGAACAGGGGAGAGCATCCAATAAGAGGGGGTACAATTACGATTCTATATAAACAAAAACAATTGTAAGGCTTTATTTCTCTTTCCACCCCCCCTCCCCCATATGATGACAAACTTAAATATTTCAGTCACAGTGAATGATTTTTTTTTAATGTTTTTTTTTGCTAAAGAAAAATGTTGGGACACCAAAACTAAAACAAGAAAAATTGTTTTTTTAATCTTCACTCAATGTGAACAATTAGTAGATCATTGCAAAAGAACATGCTAATTCATATGATATTTATTACTGATCTAAAAGAAAACTTATTTTTAAAAGTTCTGGAGCAGAAGCTCTACAGCTATTGACTTGTATCTTTAGATGTGCAAAGAGTGGGATATCTTCAGAATAACATTTTTATTACTTTAGTTCCACAGCCCTAGCAGATGGCAGACCAAGCTTACACCAATAGACAGCCTTGTCTGCCTCAGTGACAAAACATGTTGGCCAGAGCAGGGTTCTTGTAGCAATGTAAAATGTGCTTTTCCTAAATTGCCTGACCCATTTAGTTACATGCTATATTTAGATTGGGGCTAAGTGGCGAAGAAAGGGAAGTAAATCTGATATAAAGACAACAAGAAATCACCGGTGGTAAGAAGCACAAGCTTTCTAGCTATGAACCCAAGAGATAAATGATCATTTCAACTTTAAGAAACCCTTTGGTCGAGATAACTCTTCTCTATAATGTGACTGTGGCTCATACGTCAGAAATATGATTCAAACATAAAACTCAATTACATCGTCAAAATGGACAAACTACTTTTAGAAAAAAAAAAATCAGCCAACAAAAACAAAGTTGTTTTTGTTTTTCAGGTAATTCTTGAGGGCCACGTAAAACAGAATGTTGAATGTAGCTACTGAAGCAGTATACAGTGATAAACATGTATATATATTTTAAAAAAAAGCAAGTTACAATAAATGAAAAGGTATTTTAAACATGTACTTTGAACTGTGCTCCAGATAAAATCAGTGGCGGACTAGCAGTCTAATAATTAACACTTGGCATAAAATCTGATGGCCTCAAGTTAAATTCTTAAAGGAGACTTTTGTGGGGCAGTGGCCGAGTGTCATCAACTGCTTGGCTACCATTCAAGGGGGGCTTGCTGAGCACCTAACAGCATGGAAACCTCCCCCCCCCCCCCCCATCTCCCCCTTTGTCCACAAAAGAGATTGAATCCTAGTGCTCTCAGCTTGTTTTAGCATAAACATATGCGCTCTATAAAAAAATAAAAAATTACATTTGAGCTAAATCAAGCTTTTTGAGCCCATGACAGTTAATAATGAAATCTGACACAGATAGAACACCATACTTCTTTTTTGTCATGAATGTTCTGTAAACTTTAACCCCATGAGTATGTTAAAATATGAGAAAATCAAGATACAGGTTTCATTATAGACTATCATCAACTTGACCTTAGTTTTAGAACATTTCAGTCTTGTTTAAAATTGTAAACATTTCTTTCTTAAATAATTTAATTTATAATTTCTACTATAAATGTGAAGTTCTGTCTTGTTAATATCAACAAGTAAGTAATTCTATACATGAAACATATTGGAAGTTTTCAGCAAGAGAGATTGAAAAATTTTAAACAAAAAAAATGAACGCATGTACACTAGAGGAAAGGTCATCAGTCAGCGTACACTTTGATCAAATTTATGACACCCTCCAGATATTAAATGATAGTTCAAAGGTCATCCTGACTTGACAAACTTGTTTCCAGTGTCTCTGGAGTGGACTTAGTTTGAATCAGGTTGACCACCTGTAGATGACCTCTTCATGCTGACTCTATCCCTTTGTTTTCATAACTTGATTCTGAGAGATGGAAGAAAAAAAAAAAAAAAAAAAATCAACAACAACACTATAACTAAAGGAAACATTCAAGATCATATAACTATAACTATTCAAGGAAACAAATGCATTTCAAACTTCACCTCAATCAACCCAGATAAACAATTTTTGTACCAATATTTTTCAAATATTCAACTACATGACGAGTTTAAACCTTTGTTGTTGCTGGTTTGTTGTTTTTTTTTCACAAAAGAAAATTAAAACTTGGCCTATTGAGTAATAGGATCAATTTAAAAGGCAAATCTGAACAAACAAAACTCCAAATAAAAAGAAAATCAAACAACTGTGAACAGCTTTTAACTTCTCACCTGGTTTGTCTTACATATTCAAATTTTCTTTAAGTATTTAATTTTTAAACCAAAAAGCCAAGCTGGGCACCAGTACAAAATGTGTTCTTGGATTTCTCGAGTCTAGCCATTTCTGTAAACATTTAGTGTGAACAGGATGTGTGTTTGTGAGTTAAAATGTTTCTTATGTCACAGAATGCTAGCAATCCTTAGGGTAAAATTTTGTCAGAAGAAGAAAAATACATAGCTCAAAATAACCACTCTGGGGTCAAAATAGCAAGGCCCAGGTCAAAATAAACACACGGAGGTCATAGTAAAAACACCCAGGTCAAAATAACTACACTGGGGTCAAAATTTGCACCCTGAGGTCAAAATAACCACACTGAGCTTAAAAAAAAAGTTTAGACTGACATCCATTAGATCATGTACCTGGCTTTAAGTTGAGAAGAAAACTTTCTACCTAGCCTTTCAAAGTTGGCAACAAATTTGTGACATTTTTATATCCTAGTGTACAACAATGTGAAAACAAAAACTGGTACAGACAAAAACAAATTCATCACAACCAGGGCAGTACTGGGCATAAAGTCAACTCAACCAGGGCACTGCTGGGAATAAAATCAACACAACATGGGCAGTACTAAGCATAAATTTAATACAACATGGGCAGTACTAATCCTGAATTTAACACTACACAAATAGTACTGAGCATTAAGACAGACACAGCTCATGTAATCATGCAATCAAAGGTCACCCAACAACATATATGTCAAGATCGAAATAAAGGTTAGGGTTAAAGTGAAGCTACACACCAGTATCTCCCTCTTCCATCCATCTCTGTCTTTGTCCAAGTAGACCATCAGAATCTAGGTCAACCGTCCTTGTTGGGTAAGTTACTCCATCCCCCAGGCTGCAGATTGAAAAAAAATATACACAATTATTAGGCTGCATATAGTTTTAAAACCTTTATTGTTGTCTTTTAACTGTAATATCTAAATAAATATTTTAAAAAATGTAAAAAGTTTAAAATTCAAGCTACAAAGCAAAATAATTTGACAGAAATATTGGGTTCCCAGACAACATATGATGATGCTCTAAAAGTAAGGCGTCCTCAAATCAAAGGTGTACAAGTATTACAAGTACAAGTCTCAAGTATTAAGACAAATGCCAAGGGAACTTAAAAATGGAAACGGGTCTCATACTGTAACAAATTGAAAAGATTATGTCTGAATAAATATTTGAATTACTTGAAAACATTTATTCAAATTAAAATTGGAAGATATAACAAGTAAATAGCACAAAAAAAATTAATAATCTATCATTTGTCATTATTTTCTGTGGCATTTTGAATATTTTTAGCAAAGTCTACACAAAATAGAAAGCTAAGACATAGTAAAGATAAAAGTTCTAGCTAATAACAATTATACATTTGAGGCAACGCAATGCCAGCGTATTATAATCTCCTCTATCCTTTTGATTTGGCCTTGACTAAATTGTTTTGCTCATAATGAAAGTCCTATCACAGATGTCACGTACACGAAAAACATAAAGCACACCCTCAATTTCATACATAAGGTCAAATAAATATTAAAACATTATTATCATCTTTTTTTTTTTAACTCTCGATGTTTTTTGCAAACAAAAAAAAACTAATTGGAATAAAAGAAGTCTATGTCACAGATAGCTAGATCAGGGCAAGTGCTTATTTTGTTTGAACAAGTAAAAAAAAAACACACAAAAAAAAAACAAGCACTTGAAAAAGTATAATATGAAATAATAAGAGAAAAAGAAAGATTAATATCAATCAACATTCCAAAAGTAAACAAGTGGAAGGCCAGTGACAATGAAAGGGTTCAAGAAACCTGTTAAAAAAAAAAGTTTTATTTGAAGTTTACAAATCAAACAAGGACTTAGATATTTCAGCTTCAATGCTACTATATTTTTATAAAACAAGTTATTTCAGCTTCAATGCTACTATATTTTTATAAAACAAGTTACAAGTTTCATTAACGATGCTTAAACAATTGAAGATTTGTCTAATTTATATTTCTGTTTCCAGAGATACTGTTATTTACTTTAAATCAACACAAAGCAAATCAGATTTACTTTTGTTTGTCTTTTTCTAACAGGTTTTGCTCACAATTACAAATGTCCATAACAAGCTGAACAGTGAAACAAAATGAACATTTGTGTGGATGAACTTGTGTCTCTAGGACATCAACATGTTGAACACATTGGACCTGATGTCTCAAGGACATCAACATGTTGAACCTGAGTTTGAATCACCAAATTAATTGTTGGACAATCATGAAAAGTAGGTTGTTAATTCAGCAGACTAGGTTGCTTATACTATAGCGGACTAGGTACACTACTAGAGATGAGGTCACTTATACTGCCTTGAATTATGATTTTTTTTTCGTGTGTTTCATTTTTTTCTATCAACATAACAACCAGCGAGTGTGTGTGTGGGATGTAAAGGCTACTGGTCAAGAATGAAAAGTGTCCTACCTGTTATGTCCATACAGATGGGTAAAAGGAAAACAAAGAATACAAAGGGATGTGAGTAAATGCTTGACTGTTTTAAACTACTACAAAAATCTCCCCGTTGACCATCACACAATTACAAATAAACTAAGCCAAAAAAAGCGCAAGTAAATTCAAGTAATTATGGATACAGTTACATACAATATTAGTACGAGTTAGATGCTACAGCACATTCATATAGATATTTCAAAGTTGAAGTCAAATTGAATACGTTTTTTGTGTGTGCCATGTCTGATTTAGATATAAATTAACATTTCTTTTTTCTTTTCATCCATAAAATTTGTAATTTTTTCATGTTATTTCTAAGGAAAAATACATATATTCAAGCCAGTGCATACTTATTGTATTTACATCTTGAACATTTTTTATTCAATATTAAATTGACTAAGAACACCAGAACCACAACAAATATTACTTTTTAAAAAAAAAAAGAAAAAGGTAATAAAATTTACGATACAGAACAAAAAAAAAAAAAACAAAGATTTTTTTTTCAAGTTTTTATATTCAAAACAATACTTTTGAACTAGCTGCATTATTCATAATTTAAGATACCTAATGACAACAAAAATGTGAACATGTTGCATATAGGTCAGGGTGAAGCTATTAGAACTACACAGAAAAGAAAGAATTGTTTATAAGATCTACAACTCAAGTAAAAATGTTGAAAATAGAAAACGACTTAATTTGTGATTACTTCCATTTGTTTTGTTTTTTTAAATATCTAACATTTAAACAGATGTACCAGCAGCACTGTGAATGAATGACCTCAAAACAAGTGAAATCCCTGACCCTCATATTTTAACACAAAACTTTTAAGTCATAAAAAAAAAAAAAGCAAAAAGATAGTATTGACAAGAGGTTTGTTTGGTTATAATAAATAGTGGATTATATACATATTGGATTATTTCTACAGTTAGTATGGGTTGGCTCTGTAGTGGAAACAATAAATATACTAGAAAGTAACACAAGCATAATGAAAAATATAAGAAAATACAAATATAGACAAATTGGGGGAAAGTAAATTTAAAAAAGTGTTTTAGAGACTATACTACATAAAAACTAATTGCTAATTAATTAACAAAGGTTGAACTAGTAAAAAAAAAAATAATTAAACTCCTCAAGCCAGACAAAAGCCATTACATCTATAGACTTCTATAATTAACCAACACAAAATAAGAATATCACATTTATTATTAGCAAATTTCAATAGCTTATCTTTTGATATTCAATAATGTTCTTTCTAAGAATTTATTATGATATATTAATGTGGTTAAGTTGCTAATGAATGCAGTCGGCCCAGCTACTGGCTCAACTACATCAGTTTTAGAGAGAGGAAAACACACAATACTAACTTTGTTGTCTCTGCCCTGGGAGTCGTTCCCATAGTGTTATAACTGATAGTGGGTTGCAAACGAGATGCATAAGACACACCATCCCCGAGGCTGCAGACAAGGAGGTCAGAAGGTCAAATTACTCATGGACTTCAATCTTTATTTTCATGTGTTTTTATCAGAAGTTGCATATTACATTTTATTTTTGTTAGCTGGGAAGCTATTCAACTCTTTCTTGAGAATTCAAACTTTATTTTTAAAGGTTTTATCTTAGGTTTAAGAAATTTTTGATTATTGAAGGAAATGGGTTGATATTGACAAATTTAGTTGACTTAAGTTGATCATTATCATAATCATTTACATGGTGACAATTTACTTGTTTTATTGTTTATAATCAATACAGTCAAGGATGACTTTAGTTGAAAAATAAATTATTTAAAAAAAAAAAAAACTGGAGCAAAGTTTAACATGACAGAAACAGAAAGATTATAGGAACGAGTCCTGAGAGTGCCAAGAAAAAACAACCTACAAAGTGAAGTATCTTAGTGCTATAAAAGAAAAGAGCAGCATACAGAGCTGGGGTAGAGGGAGGTATGGACTTCACACGAAGGAGTTGAATGACTTCAAAGAGAAGCAACAACTATAAACTTGATTCTATTATTAGACATGTCCACAGATAATCGTTACAGTAAAACAACTTCGGCTATATATGCATAAGTCTAGGGGACCCACCCAGAACACAACCACACAGCAGGCCGCAGTCACTGACACAAACATTGCCTATGCCATGCAAAACTGAAGCAGATGTGTTTCAGCTAACGTGAAGCTAGATTAGTTGACAAATGAAAACTAATCCAATGCAATTAGTCAATTTCTTAAAACATTCAAATCTGACCAAATTTCTACAATTATGGAAATAATCTCATAATCTGTTTTCTTTTATAATTTTATTTCCTCTTTCCCTTAATTTTATCTGGTTCAAAAAGTTTTGATTTAAAAAAAAAATAGATTGCAGCTTTTATTTAAAAAACAAAAACATCAAATGGCTCCTATATCAGAAGAAGAGCTCTACTGTTTCTTTAGTTTCTCTAAAGATTGATGACTGTTAGCCCAGACCTTACCCTGAGAGACTAAGTTATATCCATGTCATTCCAAATACTATCCTAATATTAATACTGACATTTTAAAAATGTTTACCCCCCCCCCCCCCCCCCCCACCAAAAAAAAAATAACATCAAGGCCCACAGCACCACATACAAACTTGTTTTAATACTAGAGGTCTAAATCCCTGCCTTTACTGGCATCAACTTTCTCAACATAGAATGACAATTCAAGCAACATTCAAACAATATCTCTTGGCATCTTCATGTTGTTGTTTTTTATATACTCTCTATAGAAAGCAATGAGCTTGTATAAGTAAATAAGGAAAAACTTAGAAGTGAACATAAATCAACTTAGATTTGATTTGAAAAATTCCATGATTTTGTAAACAGAAATAATGATTAAAACAGAAATGATGCGAATGTCACATGTATATGACTGAAATGAAGTAAAGTAAAATGTGGTGTAGAGGAAAATGTGTAGGACAGGTCTGTAGTTTAGATGCCAAGTGTAGGATCAACGTTTAACCCTAATGTGCATCTCAAAAGACCAGTAGGACTTGATCTCTACTAGAGTTCAATCTGAAACTACTGAATGACTCTCTGATCTACTTTCACCCTAATGTGCATCTCAAAAGACCAGTAGAACTTGATCTCTAGAGTTCAATCTGAAACTATTGACTGACTCTGATCTACTTTCTCACTACAAGAACAAAGGAGACAAGGCACAATGTAAAAAAAACAAAACCAATTTAGGATGGGGAGTGGGGGGACAAAGAAAAAATTTTTTTATTGGTGATTTAAACTCAAGTTAAATTATAAACAAAGAAATCCAAAATATTTCTCAGATTGCATATTTATTTATAAATTTAAAATGTGTTAATTTGTTTCAATTTTATTATCATCAATCAATGAAGTAAAACTTTACCAAATCCAAATTATCCAAAGTTAACAAGAAATTCTGAAAATTTGAAGCCCCCAAAAATGTAATTTAAAAAAAAAAGGGCTAAAGTTTGAAAATAGTTTAATCAAAAACGTCAATACCTCGTAAAAATCGGTAGAAACCAATGAGACTTTTTATCTCCAAACACCTCAGCAAAGTTGGCCCTCGAACCTAAACTGAAACCATCCTTGTCAGCCCCTGTCTGGAAAATAGGGGCTCGGAATGCCTCTGAAAAAAAAGAAAAGAAAAATAATTTAAATCTAATCCTATTTAGTTGTGTTTACTGAGCGCATAAAGACATCTTCTCCCAGATAACCCCCCCCCCCCCCCTTATCCCCACAAGTCTGCAAAAGAGATTAGACCAGAGTGCACAGAGCATGTTTTAGCATAAAAAATGTGCAAAAGAATTTTTTTTTTAACTGCTGTACAGTAAATCAAAAAATAAACACTCACCAAGTGTTGATCTGTTGTGAACTGTAAGAAATATATGATATCCAAACAATGAGATGAGACTAATACCAAACATCACAGCCACAAAAAACAGAAACAGGATGTGGAATCTGCCAACACCAGTAGCACTACCTCCCTGCGGGTAAATGGAGAAACATTTACACAGACGTAAGCATCAGAATACATGTGTAAAGAGAAACAAATTTCTTTAGCTGTTAGAGGCCTAACTTAAAGGAAACTTCATGGGGGAAAATTCTAGTCAACTTAACTTGTGTACTTATACTCAACCTGGAGGCGCGGTGGCTGAGCGGTACTTTACTTTTTTTTTTTTATACTTAACTTACTAAGTTACTAAAGATGATGTAATCTAATACTTTAATAAATATTTATGCGACACTTTTGTTACACAATAATAGTTTTTAAAAGCCAGATTTTTTTTTTATAAAATAGACAAAAGTGAAAATTGTTTTTTTTTTTTTCAGTGATTTAAATCTAAAGCTCCCGGAAATACTTACCGACCAGAAGCTAATAAAATATTTCAGAGATGATACAGCCACATAAATACAATAAAGCAATGCGTATCCAAGAAACAGAACAAAATATTTGTAGTTGTGAAAACCCACACAGTTGTTCACCCTGGGGAAAAAAAAGTGAATCAACAATAAAAAAAAATTCTGTTTAATTTAACTGACTAATAAATAAATAAATATTGTATGCTGCTTCGCATTTTTATTTAAATATTTAACGGCATATTCTTTAATTACCAAGATTAAATATGAGAGAAGTACGTCATGTGACAAAGCAAACATAGTTGCGAGCTGTATATTTTGCTACATTTGATGCAGACAAAGTTGTTGGCCATTCGCTGGTCTAGTTAGGTTTTCATATTCAAAGACTGTCTTTGAAAAGGGATTTTCTATTAGCCTCATATGAGAAGAGGTGTCACAAAAAGTATTTAATCAAGAGAGACAACAAATACTTACCATGGGCAATGATGGTCCATTTTTAAAACACATCTGAAAATTTATTCAATAATAAAATGTCAAAAAAAATTGCAATCATACATTTATAGACTCAATTTTAAAAAAATGTGATTGATCATCAATGGTTAAAAATGATAAATATAGACATAAAAAACGTACAATGGTAAGCTGACCAACCCTTTTTAAAGTAAAAACAGGAGTAAGATGAGGACGTACGCTTTTGCCCTTGATATATTTGTTAGTGATTGATTGGGTCAACAAAGGCACCAAACAATCAACCCTATCACAACATCTGGAGGACCTGGATTTCACAGATGACAACTGCTTCCTCTACCAGACCTGCCTACCCTTACACAAAATGTGTATTCGTTGCCAAAAATCTCCTCTCTAGACTAGCTTACGAGCGGCCACGCTAAGCCGTCTATTGTATTGGGGGGGGGGGGGGGGGGGGGGGGGGCAGAAAAAGGTGGGGTGAAAACATTGTGCCCAGATCTATAGATACGTTGATTGGTTTTTGATAGCAATTAGAAATAGTCTAGAAATGAAGAACGCGAGAGTGGTGGAGTACCAGGATGGTACTGTTCAGTTATCTGTTACACCAACATAATTTTTTTTTTTTAAGTTCATTAGTACAAATTAAGTATTTTGAAGCTTAAAAAAAGTTGGATGCAAAAAAAAAAGAAGCCCTGATTCCCATATTCATTTTAATTTTTAAAAAATATCGATGTGCTATTGATTCAAAACACATTGTAGATCTAGATCTTGATATCTATTAGATTCTAGGTCTATCATCTAGATTACTTATTATACAGGAATGGATCTAGAGTCTAGACTACAACCCTATAGAGTCTAGCGAGACATTACATTATGATTCCCTACATTCTAGATTCTATACTAATTTAGTAGACCAAACTGACCACACTCTTAGAAGTAGCGAAAAAGACTGGATTTCTAATCAACAGTAAGAAAGCCAAGGTTATGAGGATTGTAGAACAAACAAGAGAACCCAATCATACTACCATACTGGAGAGTCACGAAAACAAAAATGGAAAAACTTCAGACCTTTGTTAACAGATGCCTACACCGGATATTGGGAATTAGGTGACCAGAAAATATAACTATAGTTAACTTGTCGGAGAGAACCAGGCAAAAACCCATAGCCCAAGATATCAGAAAGCAAAAGTGGAGCTGGATAGGACAATGTTGCAAGCACTTGATTGGAACCCACAAGGAAAGAGAAAAGTGGGCAGACCCAAGTAAACCTGGAAGTGGTCAATCGTCAGTGAAGCTGAGGATACTGGAATAACATGGGAGCAGATGAAGAAAGCTGCTCAGAACTGAGTGACATGAAGAGGTGTGGTTGCTGCCCTATGCTCCCCTGGGAGTTCACAGGATTAAGTAAGTAATCAATTCAATACACCCAACACTCTAGCCCATTCTATCAGCTACTGGATCACTAATAGCAAAGAATCCACATGATTTTCTTTTTTTAATAATAATATTTATTTCGTTGTTGATTATTTATTATCTAACTAGATAATCTCTAACCTAAAACTGTTATCATCTCCTATCTAAACTACTTTTGTTGTAGGTTAAAACCCAAATAACCTACTTGCATTAGTTATGAAAAGACATTTTTTTTTATCAGAAATTTTGATGCTTAACTGAAATCAACTGTTTTACATACCAGCATTTTTATAAAATACATGATATTAAAAAGATTGATTTAGCTCTTTTATAAAAATGTTTTCCAAGAGTTTTTGTTCTTTCTTCCTTAAGTCTCAGTCGTGTTGCTCCTTTTTACAATCAAAAGTAATTGAAATTCTAAAACAAAATCCGAGGTTATAATTTTTTTTTAACCCAATGAGACCTTCCAACTGACTAAATGTTACAAGTACTTACATTGAGCAAACAGAACAGTGATGACAACGATCTGGTTTCACACATTTACACTTCTCACAATAACGTGGAACTAGTGAGGAAAAAAAAATACCCAGGCATTACACATTTCTTATTTAATATTAAGGTACATTAGAAAAAAAAAATTCAGGTTTACAGCAATATGTGAAGTTAATTCCTTATTAAAGCTATATATACAAACTGTAAATGTAAACTAATAATAGATATTGTGCTAAATAATTTTTTTTTATTACGATAGAATAAACAGTTCGATGTTTCAGTTTGTAAACAAAAATCATGAACAAGGTCCAAATATTCCCTTTTCATCCAGAGGCTAAGTAGGCTTAGCCTATTAAAGGGGCTCGAGGTGCGACACCCAACTCGAGCAGAGTTGTGTTTACTGATAACTTTTATTGGTCCAATCAAATGGAAATTCATTTTGACTACAATTGACCACCTCAGCATAACTACTGTAACAATAACAATATAGATGCAAAACTAACAACATTCACACACGAAATACATACACACTCACAACCAGCGCTTTATGAATTAGACTTCGATGACGACAGATGACCTACTGAGCACCTAAAGGCAGCACGGAAAAACCTTCTCCAACATACCCCTCCCCCCCCCCCCCCACCAATGAAATTGGACCATAGCGCTCTGAGCATGCTATAAGCATGAAAGTAGCGCTACATAAAAGCTATAATTTTTTTCATTTTAACCCCCAAGGAATATGTTGGCAAGATATTACTCACAACCAGCAATTGTTCTATTTTGAATGGGAAGTTTCTTAGCGAAATTGTTTAATTTATCTCTTTGATTGTTTTCATTTGTTTCTGATTCAAGCTGCTGCCACTCTGTTTGACTTAGGAAAAACTGAAATTAAAATAAAAAAGAAACAATGTTGTTGTTAATATAATAAATTGGAAGCTTTTGTTTTAATTAATCACATTACCATATATTTATAAAAATATTTATTATTATTTTCAAGTCATTCCACTCTATACAAAACAGTCAAATTTAAAAGAACAAGCACTAGAAACTAGATTACTTTTTTAAAAACCAAAGCTTTTCTTAGAAGTGAAATAACCGCAATTACTGCCATTTATCTGAAAATGGTAGAGTTAAGCTGCCTTTCTGCTATATAAAACAAAATTAATTAGTACTAATTGATGAAATAATTCCTTAATTTTTGGATTGGTTGGTATATTGTCATCGACTATAAATAATTATGCAAAACTTCAACTTAATTCGAGAAATGGAATTTGGAAAAAAAAAAAAGAATGTGCCAAAATGTAATATGGAGATCAAATCCATATATACATTCAAATCTCTTATTAAGTAGCATATTTTTTTATTCCCACTATTTTGACATCAAACAAAATAATTAATCACTAATAATTAATTAATTAATTTTCTATTCACTGATTCTTGTTTTGTCAGGTACAATGAGTAATTGTGCAAAGTTTCAACTTGATCCGAGAATGGGAAATGGAAAACAAAATTTAAACTTTTTACCAAACAGAAAAATAGACAGTGTGAGTTGATAAAAGCTTTGTAAAAAAAAAAAAAGAATGTGCTAGTTAGTACTTACTTCTTTTGGAGGCGTTTTCGCTTTAGCAAATATCGTCTGATAGTAGGACCAGACAAACAAAAATAATATTGGATGGTATAGTACCAAAAATATAACTGAAAATAAATAAAGATGCTTTCAAATATTTGAATTTTGAACTAAACAAATGTTCTACCAAAACTAAAATGTTGCAATAATCTTTAAATATGTAATCCTATTTTATTATACCAAATGTTTTTTGTTTAGATTATCATATATATATAATTGAATGTAAGGTGTATGTATGTAAGTATGTATGTCCCACATAGAAATGAAAACCGTTTGACCAATCTTGATAAAACTAGGCAAAAATGTTCATAGTGAAAACTCTAGTGTATGTTTAACATCCCTCCCTCAACAGATAGGCCCTAAAAATAAGAGAAAAAAAAATCTTTAAATTAATCTTTATTAAAGAACGAAACTTTTTAAAAATTGGGTAAACCCATTTTCATAGTATTTTTAAAAAGTTACATATGCATATAATTTTTTAAATTTAAACTGTGAAAGGAACATTTGCCATGTTTGACTTAGATCTAATACAAACCCAATAAATCAGTAATACGCAAACTAAGGCCAGCAGGGGGCGTGTCATATCCGGCTAGTCTGTTATAAATGTTAGAGAAGACGAATGATGTTTTTTTACTATTCAGCAAGTGTGACACAATTTTAAGATGACAGCACATATAGAATGTTTTGTCTGCGTTTTTAAATGATGAGATAACAAACACAAAGATGCTTACTTTTTTCTGCTATTGTATCAGCAGTTACTGAAAAGAAAACATGTTAAAGTAATGATTGAATTGAAGGAACTATGTTAAATGGTAATAAATCTTTACAGCTATATAGAAATATTGCATTCAGCTTAGATGTTCTATAAGCCAGATGACTGGACAAAAGGTCAGCCTACCAGGTTGACAAAAAAAATGTGAGACCCAGCGTGTCTTGACCACTCACTCTGTTTAGTGATTGTGACTAGAACTGAATTTACAGTAAACAGTTTTTTCCTTGGACTAGATCTACTAACCATTATGGAGATACAAATGTAAAAATTACAGCAGTAAGGCTTAACTTGTTCACAAGATGTAAATGACCATACTGACTATAATAGACTATCTAGTACTATAACATTAACTATATCTATAGATCTAGATTTATTTGATTTAATAATAATAATAATATTGAATATTGTAATTCTTCATTCCAGACTGTCTAGATTAGACTGTAGTGTATACTTCTTGATGACTAGATTTATATACATATTATTAGTATTATGATAATCTTTTAGGTTCTAGATAAACTGATCTAGGTCAAGTAGATCTAGATTTGGTACTTTGATTAACATTTCAGACTCAATATATTGTAATGAAACTGATATAGTTAGGTAGAGCGTTTTAAAATGAGTTTATTGATGCCTCATTTAAGTTTCTAAGTTACTTAGAACAGAAGTTATAGGAATTTTAGTGGGAAAAATTTTTCCTGTTAGATATTTTTAAAAAACTTTTTGTGACAGAAAAGGAAAAATTTACAAATTATTTGAGTTATTTGAATGACATTTTCACCAAAATTCATGATTATGACCTGATATTTATTTTCATTTCAAACAAGTGATAAACTGTGACAGATTTTTTTATTCGTTTTTAAAGTGAAGTTACATGTAAAAAAGAAACGATTGACAAAGAAATTCTTTTTCACATTTAAAAGACTGTAACTTTTGAACCTTAAGAGATGATTGAATATAATTTAAAACAGAGATGCTTGATTATCTGTTGATACTTATTTTACTTTTAAATTAATTAAATTTTAGATATAGAAGTCCAAGAAAATATTTTACACTTCATGACGAGACACCATATGTCAAAAAATGACAGAAAAAGTACTTTTTTTTTTCTGTTAAAAAGGCTGTAATTTTTTTTAACTTTCAGAGATATTTGAATAAAATTTTCAACATAAATGCATGAATTTAATTGTGTCGTTTTTATTATCATTTTGAAACCTGAGATAGAAGTTAACATACAATTGTTTTTTGTTATAGATCTATATCTGTGGTGAGAGTATGTAAATATGTCATCAGGTCGAAAATAATTTTCCAATATGAATTTTTTTGCTTGTGCCCAATGATGGTGTCAGATTCTGTAAAAGTATTTATTACATCCCTGTCTGTTTGCTGCCACATTAGTGCGTATGACAATATTCATGTCACACCGCAGCCATATCTCCTTACTTGATCTAGAATTCTAGATCTATAAAGAATCAGAATGACTTAGTCGACTTAGAACAAATTTTGCCTATTAGATATTTAAAAAAAAAAAAAGACTAATGTTACTGATGACTGATCTAGTAATAGTAATATATTAATATAAATTATATAGATCTAAAAAGATTTAGTTAATAGTTACAAGAGATATCTCTACTAATCTAGTTCTAATTTATGATTATCTACTATCTAGTACTAAAAATCATGTCTTACTCAGTCTAATTTAGTAATTATGACGAAGAATAAAATTAATACAAATATTAGTCTAGTCAATTATGAACTTAAGTTTAAGTTAAGACATCCCAATACTTACAGATGGCCAGGCATCTGTTATCTTACTGTCTTAGACTATCTAAAATCTAATCTAGATGTAGATCTATTACTAAGTCAAAAATGACTAAAGTACTAAATTGTAACTAAATGGGACTAAAGTAAAAATCATGTCTTAGTTAACTTAGAATTAGTAGTCTTACTACTTAGTTACTAACTAGATTACTAGATCTAGAATTCTAGATAGTTAAGTCAGTTAAGAATAATAATATAATAATAATAAGATAGACGTTAAAACTAAACTACTAGAGTAGTAGAGACGAAGAGTACTAGTTTAGTAGTTAGACTAGTACTAGTAGACACTAAGACAGTAGACTGAAGTAGTACATTCAGTAAAGTAACATTCAGTCATCACTCATCTATGAATTCTGTGCAGTCTTAGAGTCTAATTACGACGAGGAATAAAATTACTACAAATATTAGTTTAGTCAATTATGAACTTAAGACATCACAATACTTACAGATGGCCATCTGAACAACATAGGCATAGTAAGACCAGCCCACTATAGCAGATATAAATACAACAGGGGCCCATTTTACTGCCTGACAACACAGTATGCAAACCCTTGGGGCCATTTTTCCTGTTTATGATTGACGAAACGTCATCAATTTATGTGTTTGTTCTAAAAATAGAATAATGTGAGGTACTTCTAATTTGTATAGATATAACAATATTTTTAAAATCCAACGGATTATAAGAAGAAAAAAAGTTGTTTACATCTTTTTTTAAAGTAAATTTTAGAAAACCTTTGAAAATTAAAAAAAAAATGACTAGATCTAGATTCTAAATTTAATATTCATGATTATGTACCTTTTTGAAGTAACGTCTGTAGTATAAGATAAGATAAACGTCTTTTAAGATGACAAAAGATAAGGGATTGTAAAATAAAACTGCAGCTCAAAGATACTCGAGTGACTATTAGAAAATAGTAGAGAGCTAATCTTAGGTTCAGTAATTAAGTACGCCTTAACTTTTTGTCTTTAATGTATGTTCTGTCAACAAGAGAAGGACTTGCAGATTGTTCAGTATTTGCTATAATATCTATCTCGTGTATTACATGTTTGTAAATTATCAATATCAGGGAGAAAAGGGGAAGGTTCAAGAAATTACTAGATATCAACATGGATCATAAATATGGTAGAGTTCTACCGTAATGTTACTTAGATCTATTTGTGAACTATGGAAATTTAGTATGACCCCGTTTCCAAACATTCTAGTTCTAAAAAAAAAAAAAAACAATAAGATCTCTTTATTTCTAGATTATTTTAAACAAGTTAGATCTAAATTCAATTATCTAGATCTAATTTTTCAGAATAAAATAATACCATCAGATAGATCTAAATCAAGATATCCTACTTATAGATCTAGACTAGAGAGTTGTCTTTATAGATCTAGTTTAGATGCAACAATTTTTATTCGAAAAGGGAAAGTTTTTAAATAGATCTAGTTTAACTAGTTATCCCCAGCAACACAATTGTGTACAAGATGGCGCCCGTATCGTCAAGATACTATTCATGGACCATCCATCTATGATTCATTTGCCTTTTTAAAACTATTATCTTATTGTCTCTATGGTGCTATAAGGTATTGTAATAAATATTTGCCTTTGTTTTTCAGCGTTCTTAGAAAAGTCAAATTTGGAATATTTTTGATAGATCATAAAAACTAGAAATTATTAGAATAGATGTGTTCTTTTTAAAATCAAGACTTAGTCTACTCCGAGTGCTCGAGACACTATATAATAATAATCAGTTGAGTAAAATTCCAACGATTTGGGCTTATTAAAGTTATTTATTTATTGTATGCATCCTGCATCATAAATGATCAATGACAATGAAATGGAATTAATGATGCTGAGTACCTACAAATATGTTATATTTTTTACTAGTTAAAATTAGAAAGAAATCAATTGAATCACTTTAAAAAATAAATCAATATGAAACTAGATTCTAGTGAATTTAGTCTAATTAATACTAAAATAAATAATTACATCTACATTATGTTCATTCATTAGTCCAGATATAGAAGCAACATTAGAAAAAAATATTTAATGCTTGCTATGACGTCTTGATATTTCCCAAAGTAAAAGGGAAATAAGAGTTTGATGAAAATCTAGACATTGATCCATTAATACAATTATGTTTTATCTTTTAATGTAAACCAGTTCTTTAATATTCATTCATAAATAGTTAAAATATGTAAATATAGTATTATGAATGAACATAATTAATATTTTATAGAAAATATATTTTATAATAATTACTTTTTAAAAATGAACATTAATTTCTTGTTACTGAACACATTGTGGGTGTATTTATTAAAATAATTGCTAGTGAAATTCAAGTGCTGAACAAGATACATTTTTGTCCATGATTTCTTCTCCATTAAATCTAAGTCATTAATTGTAAATACCCAATTACTGTTCTGCCTTTTGATATACATTTGCTATAACATTATACCCCACCTCATGTTACCTTGTCAACTATACTACAGGAGGTTTGGGCTAGGATGAAATGTATCTTCAAATCTGAAGACACATTCAAAACAAACAAAACATTTATTGTAGGAATGAAGCAGTATGTTTAAATGCAGAAGTCATTTCAGCGCGATGGTTGTTTTGGCTCGGGGCATCTTAGCAATAAATGTTTTGGACACACTATAAATGTTTATTTTATGTCTTAAAAAAATAACATATATATATCAATGTTTTGTAAGTGTGTTTGTTTCAAGTGTATTTTTAATGGGAAGAATAATAATTATCTTAGTCCATTAGATTTGGGATTTAAGTTTTTGCATAATTTTGCTATGTCACTTAACATCGTATTGTTGTTTGGGTTTAAATATTACCTTAAAAAAAGTAAAACAATGACTGAACAAAATCAATGCAAACTTTTGTCCACTCAAAAATGGTAAATTTAATTTATTGTAATTAGAACTAAATATTAAAGTAAAAAAAATGATGGACATCATAATGTGTTTTGCTTAACTCAGGTATAATTTATGGGGCAAAAGTATGTCAGTATCATCATGAATAGGAATGTAACCTATCATAACATTGTGATATTTATTCATAAAATAGGCACAACCTGTCAGTATCATTATCATGAATAGGAATGTAACCTATCATAACATTGTGATATTTATTCATGAAATAGACACAACCTTTTTTAAAACTTTATTTTGGAGGGTGGGTGGAGGGGGAGAATGTATACTATTTGTACTATAGTATAATGAAAAATAATTTATTTTTTTTTAAAACTTTGTGTTTTTTTAATTATCATCAAAAAATATTTTGCAATCATTCCAAATGGGCTGCACCAAAACATTACATACCCCGATAGGAAGTAGATTATATCCCTATATTTAATAGATTTTATTTTACTAACAGTTGAGTAAGACTACTTTATATTACATATTACAGTTGAATTTACATGAAATACATACCTCTAGTCATAATTATATACACACATTTTAAAGGGAGGGGTAAAATTGTTTAAAGTATGACAAATTTTTTTTCAAGGTAGCCATAAAATCAAAATCAAATCTATCTAGGTCTAATTATGCACTGTGTAATAGCCACATTAAGTATTTGCTATTTAAGTTAAAAATAACAAATGCACTAAGGCGTCTATTGGCATGACCTGCATGATCAAATGTTAATTTTCTTTTATTAACCCTAATGTTTTTGTTCTTTATTATTCTTATCTCAAGTGAAACGTAGTCCAGAACAGATTTGACAATGACAGCAGTATCTCAAAGAGTTTCTTCATTCTCTTTCTGTAAGAAAAGTGAGTTGCAATCAAGTAAATTCTAAGTTTATTTCTAGACAAATCCTTGTTTCATTTATCTAGATTAAGCCCCATTTTCACTTGCAATGAGTTTTTTTGTTGAAATGCACTTTTATTATTCATTTGTCAAAATATTGAAAATCAATTTGCTCTCTCTATATCACTGTATTGTATCAACATGCTATGCAATGCTACCTTCTTTTCTTTTCTTTTTTTAAAATTAAAAAGTGTGTTGTAGTTTTTTTTCACATTATTGTGTATATAGTTAATATAGTTGTTCACATTAAATTAGGTAAAGTCCTTAGTTTTCCTAGCTAACTGAGGTAACCCATTTCTCGCCAAAATGGGACTTATACAGAACAATCTCTCATATTAAATTTAGTACTAGCGTTTTGTGTATTTGTGAGTTTAGGTTTACTGTATTGTATTGTACAACTATTACTGCTACTTTAATTTTCTTAATGTTTCTGATGTCTGTATTGTAGTCTGCTATTTTATTCCTAGAATTTTAAAGCTGTTTTAATAAAACATTTTGAAAAAATATATTTTATCATAAATAGTTTTAAACGAGCTGATCATGTGGTATGCACTTTGGATTGTCGTCTCAACGTCCCGGGCTCAGCCTTGCCTGTCACCATCCCCCCTGCTTTTCTGCAGTAGATTTGGGCTAGGATTTAATAATCTTTGGTTCTGAAGGAATGCCAGAAACAAGTTAAACAAACAAAACAACAATCAGTGGCTTTACTTTATTTTTGTTTTAAGTGGAGGTCCAAAAATATAGGCCAAAATATAAAAAGAAAGACTTTTTTTTAAAGTACCCTAAATTTCCCACAAAAGTTAGGCAAGCATATTGATAGTGGAGTCAAATTTGTAATAAAAATCTTTAGTCCTCTGTTCACCAAAGGCCACAATCATATTGCTATAAATTTTAGGAAGGCAATTCAACAAGGACAGGTCTTTATTAACAGGATATCACAAACATAGATCATAACAAGGTCTGCCAGCTTCTTCTCAAGCTCTAGACTTGGGCTGAACTTTGTTGTTTCCCTCTAATGTCCACATTCCTTCTAAGTCTTAGTCTCTAACAGGTTATGACATAGAGCATATTTTCTAGCTTGAATAGTACGTGCGAGGCTAACAATACAATTGAGTCAATACAATAACACAGTGATTTCTTTTGTATGCTCTCAGTGTGCTCATTAAGTTACACCTGTTTCACCCCCTCTCTTATAAATGTCTTCTAAGACATTTAGTACAATCAAACTATTTGGCAAAACAGGCCACTGTTTATTCAACACATGAGCACACCTCACTATATTTTTTTAAAGTCATTTCACATTAGAGTCAACAAACAGACTCAGTGTGTTTAACTGGTACAATCAGCATATTACATTCAGCATATTACATTGAACAACACTTATTGACAAGGCATTGTCTTTGATGAGTGCAGTATTTCATGTGACCACACAAACCTAGTGTGTGACCTGAATATTTATTATTTAATTCCATCTGATACAGACAAAGCCATTGTCAGTAAGAAGTATATTTAATGTTTTCTTCTCGTCTGTACCTGTCTTTAAAAGGCAAGGGCTTTTTTTTAAATCTCAAATGTGTGTCCCATGATCTTTCAGAAACCATCTGCTTTCATCTAGGCCAGTTACAAACTAGAAAGTGTTATAGAGCAAAAACAAATCAACATCCATCATAATGAAAAAGAGGCTCAATAAAACAATACAACAATGAGGTTACTTTCTAAGATTCAGCAGACAGAAAGAATTGCTGCAAGACACACTATAAAGAAAAAAGTAAAGTTCCCCTTTCAGACCTTGTGGTCTATAGGGCAGATGATGTAAAGGTCATCTGTTTCTGTGGCCTACAGTTAACAAGGCCCTTTACTTTCCCCCAACTAATGTCAGGTACCCAATAGATCTGGGTGGACTCAGAGGCGCCCAAAGATCCCAAAATTCAAAATCCCAGTCTTCTCCAGGATTCGAACCCAGGACCTCCGTTCGGAAGCCACACGCTTTACCGGTCAACCACATCGCCTCCAGACACACTCTAATTGCTTTTTTTTTTTTTTTCTTCTCAGCTGTCACCTTTGACCTAACAGAGAAGACAAAAACTTGTAATCATAAGCTCTACAAGTTGAAACCAGAAGGTGAAAATATCATTTTGGATCTGCCAAAGACTGCCAGGCCTAGAGAATGGGAGCTCGATGTCCGCCCACTGATATCTTCTCAAAAATGGCTTCAAAATTATGGGCTGAGAAAGAATCGACTTCAGCTCAATCAGATATTAGTTTCAATTGGATTTAAAATTAGTGATGGTAAGAAGCAATAATGATCTTACATCAAATTGTTTTGAAATTATTTCTTTTGAAATGTTATGAAAAATGTATTATTTACATAAAAAAATAATGCAATGTTGTCACATTATTTGAAAGGAATATAAACTTAAATCACATAAGCTACTTAATAGATAAAAAATAAACTTGTCTCTCAAGTTTTTAAACTTAATTCAATCAATGTAGGCTCAAGAGGATAGTTTTGTTGTACAAATTACATGAAGTTGTTTTCAATTGTCTTGAGAATGTTTTTATAATTTATACCAGAATTTTAAAAATTTGATAATCTACCCACAATTTTTTGTTTTTCATTTTGGTGGCTTAAAAAATAACTAAACCTAATCATTCATGCACATTCAGAATTTGATGACTCTCTTAAGAAACCTGTAAGCTCACGCTATGGAAGTGGACTTTTTAAACAGATGTTGCGGCCTGATGGACGTACATTCAATGTGAGTAAATCAAAACATTAAAAGTAAAAAAACAAAGTTCCCCTTTCAGACCTTTCAATCTATTGTCAGATAATGTAATGGTCATCTGTTTCTTTGGCCCATGGTTAAGGAGGGTGTTATGTGACCAGCACGATGACCAACCTTATCCTCAATTAATGTCAGCTACCAATTAGAGCTGTGTGGACTATCTTAACATATTAATACATTTTAAACTCACATTAAATTTTCTTGCTTGTTTCAGCATTTTTATATTAGATTTGTCTGATTTATTGCACACTAGCCAGACATTACCTATGGCCTGTGGGCCTTAGTTTGTGTATTACTAATCTAGTGGATTGGATTTAGATGTATGTTAAACTTAGCTAATGTTCCTTTCAAGGTTTTCTCTTTTGTCATGAAAATAAAAGTACTTTAGCAAAAATGGGTTTACCCGTTAAGCAGATACATCCATATTTATTAAAAACGAAAGAAGCTCGAGATGAATGGGATATAAAGTAATATTAAAACTGGTTTACCCGATTTGTTAAATGAATGGGATTATAAAAGTATGTCAGGAAGTAGAAATTTTCATATATATAAGGAACGAATTATGTAAAAATGCTTTTAAAACACAAATTTGAAGCTTAATTTTATTAAATAATTAAATCAATAGACTATATTTTGTAATTTTCATGTGTCAAAGTAAAAAACTATCTGTGCAAAGTGTGGTTCTTAAATTATTTTATGTAAACATGGCCAAGATCCATGAAATAGTAATACTTTCATAGAGTTCGTCAACTTTCTTTTTTTGAGGGTCTTAAGCTTGTTTTAGGGCTACTATACATATGTCACGGTTCCAGTTAGTACCCAAGGAACATTTATCCCAAGTTTTATCAAGATTGGTCAAACTGTTTTGATTTCTATGCGTAACATACATACATACATTTTTTACATACGCCTTACTTTCTGCTTTATATTATAGATTGGCATTATTTAGTTAGCATTTTTTTCTAATCATAAAAATGAAAATCTTTAATCAAAAGATAATGAACTAAAAACTGCAATAACTGTTACTTTTCTCAGATCAATTGCTCTAAAGAAAAACTTACTCAGCTTGTAAAACGACTTGAACAAGTTATCAATCTTTTTAAAAGAAGATTAGAATGGCTAACTTCAGAAAGCAGACGACTATTTGGAGTGATAGAAGAGCGTTCTGTGACTATAGTCTTAGACATTCAGAGCAGCTCAGCTGAAAACTTTGACAAATACAGGGCGGCACTAGAAAAAGTTCTCAAAGAGCAAGTCTCACAGCTGTCTAAATTTAATATTATTAGGTATGTCTATTATTTTTATATAATAATAACCAACAAATAATAAATTTCTTGCATTATCATTGATAATTTGGATCACATCTTTTTTCATGTTCCACTGTTGGACCAAACCAAAAAAAAGTGTTTCTATTTCCCAGGACTTGTGAAGATGTGAAGTCATTTAGCAAACATTGTATCCCAGTTTCACATGATACAATAGACGCTGCCATACAATGGCTGTGGAACCTAAATCCATCAGAACATTTTGCCATTTCTTCAGTAGCTGAATCTGTTCTGATGGCCATAGAAGATTATAATGTGAGTTTATAAGTCATTTCAGTTTATTTCAATAGTTGTTTTTTCAGACGTACACAAATACATTACACTTGTTAAAAAAATGAATTTGTGATGACACTTTGTTGTGAAATTTTTGTAAACTTTTTTTTTTTGGCTAATAAAAAAAAGTAAAGTTCCCCTTTCAGACCATGTGGTCTATAGGGCAGATGATGTTAAGCTCATCTGTTTCTTTGGCAAATGGTTAAC
Source organism: Biomphalaria pfeifferi (assembly GCA_030265305.1). Taxonomy (NCBI): domain Eukaryota; kingdom Metazoa; phylum Mollusca; class Gastropoda; family Planorbidae; genus Biomphalaria; species Biomphalaria pfeifferi. Next base: position 133,840 of record JASAOG010000182.1, read on the forward strand.
AAGCAGGGTGTCATGTTGCCAGCACAATGACCAACCTCCATTACTTTCCCCAACTAAGGTCAGGCACAGATTAGAGTTGTGTGGACTCAGGGGCATCCTAAAAATCCCAAATTCAAAATCCCAGTTTCACAGAGATTTGAACACAGGACCTCATGTTTCGAAGCCAAGTGCTTAACCTCTCAGCCACCATGCAACCAAAAGTAGCTAATGATAAAGTCAAAATGATAATTTTTATAGAAAAATATACTCTGAAATTGATAGTTTTAAAATTTTGCTAAACTAGCTTTGTGTGATTATATTCAAAGTTTAATAGGAAAATATCTGACTACTGTAGCTACTGTTATATTCACTTAATATTATTTATATGATGAAAGAGTTTTTAGTTCTCTTTGTTTATTTTGTTTATTTGCAGAGTGAGGCTGTTTATCTGTACACAGAAGGAAGTGCTATTACCAATGGTAAAGAAATTCTAATGGAAAAAGTAAGAGAACAGTTGCATCTTGGGAAATGTTTGCTTCATTGTGCATCCTTATGTTCAATTTAATAATAGATGTAACATCTATTATTACATTTAATGAGTGAGTCATCAATATCCCAGTCGTTGGCCAATTTGATTGAGGAAGTTTTTCCCCCTTTGTGATCCAAGATGAACACAATCTGACTTTCTTTATTCATGAAGATGTTTCCAATCTTTGTTTTGACGTCATTAAGATCATTCTAATAGAGTTGGGTTGAGCAGGATGAAATGTTTGGTGGCTGAGGAAGCAAGGCTTGACTTATGTGTTTATGCTACTAAAAGTTGAATGGGAATTCTGTCACAAACTTTTGCCACTTATACCATAGCTGAAATTTGACTAAGACTAAGACTGCTTTATTGATCCTTACGGAAATTTGTTGTGATTACAAGGACTCTTTTCTTATATAAAGACAACACAACAGAGCTTGCTATGTAGGCTATAATAGAATGAAAACTTACTTTGCAAAAATCAATTAATAATAGAAGTACTAATACTACTTATGATCTAACATATAAAGTAATGTTAGGAGGATGTATATATGTATGTATGTATGTCCCAAATAGAAATCAAAACCATTTGACCAATCTTATCAAATGTGGCGTGAATGTTCCTTAGATAACAGCAGAAACCGTAGTGTATGTTAAATGTCTCTCTGACAAGAAGAATGCCCTAAAAATACAATTTTAAAAAGTATCTCTATTGAAAAACAAAATGTTTTAAAAATTGGGTGAACCCATTTTCACATTATTTTATATTAGCTATGTAAGGGAACATGGCGCTAGATCAGTGATATACAAACTAAAGCCTACAAGATGCTGGTCATATCCGAGTAGTATAGTAATAATAGTATAAATTGTAAGCCATATTTTTTTAAAAGGATTGGATCATATCAAAATGTGATATGTAAAAGTTAAAGTACATTCGTCTAAACATGCATAACTTTTCTTTTTATATAGTCTGATTCTTTTAGTAGTTCCATCCTATCATGACAACACTTTAGACCCAATGTTTGAATAGAAACAATTGTACATTGTTTAAACAAACATCCTTTATGATCTATGCAAACACATCTTCAATAGGTGTCCAAAGCAGAAAGAAAGATCCCAATCCATGCTGTGTCATTTAACTGTGATTCAACTGATGTGATCAAATTTTTGAAAGATTTTGCCAAGACCACCAAAGGGAGGTCAGTAGAAAAGAAATTATTTTTTTTTTACCACTATGGAAAGGAACTCTTTTGTAATAGCTATCATTTCTTAGTTCAAAGAATAGAGTAATAGATCAAATCAAAGTGTTATAAGGATGATGACAATTATTACTTTGCATATTCATCAGAAAGATTAAATAAGGAAGTATATTGTTTTGTTTTATGTTTTGAGCATTTCTTCACAAATGAAGATAATTAAGTCCTAGCCCAAACCCTCTGCAGAACAGAAGGCTAGCATATTAAAAATTCAAGTCAAGCTGTTTCAAGTTTATTTTTCTGTCACAGAAAAGTACATAGAAGCCTAATTCATAAAGCGCTGTTTGTGTGTGTGTGAATGTTGTTTGTGTTTGCATTTATATTGTTATTGCTATAGTAGTAGCCTAATGCTGTGGTGGACAGTTGTAGTCAGCCTGAATTTCCATTCCAATAAAATTATCTAATCTATCTTTGTGATAACAAAGTACATACCTCTTGACTAGGCCGCATCTGTATATTACTATAAAGTATTTGGACAAACTGATCTACATCATAATCAAACTCTGTTTAAATGCTGCTGGAAAAAAAAAATACCCATTAGGGTAGCTGTTTTAGAAAAACATTCATAAAAAAGCTAAAAAGATTCTAGAAGTAAAAAAATCACCCTTTTGGTCAAGATTTTGTGACAAAAGAGATACAAGACACCGATAGCAAAGACAAACACACAAATTCTTTTGCTTCCCTGACAATCAAATCATTAAATAGAAACTGATATAAACTTTTTGCATGTAAATTATGAGTGAGTCTGGTGTAAATGTATATTTTGGTTTTCTATAGATATAATGTTTTGTTTGGTGTAATGCACAAATTGTAAGACAAATTTTTGTTTGGATAACAAAGATATATTATTATTATTATTATTAAAGTGATGGTTTGCCAGATTCATATCTCCCTAGTTAAACCTCTGCAAAAAAACAAACCCTGGGATCTGTGGTCTGATGTTTTTCTTTATTAAAGTGTGAATTTCAATTTAGCTTGTTAAAGAAAAACAATAATGTATAAAGCCTTTCATTCTCTGCTTGTTACAGATTCCATGCTTATGGTTTGGTTATGGAGCTGGAGACATATGAGACAGAAGTGATTGACACGTCCTTAAAAAGAGCTAACATTATTCTTAGACACAAAACAATTGGAGGCATTCCACCAGGAGCTGGCATGAGAGAAGACGTCATTTTGATTTTTGAAGAGCTTGAAGAAGCACGCAGCAATCTTGCCCAAATTAGATCTCTGCTGGACAATGCCCCGGAGCCAAGAAAAAATATATTTGGTAAGTAAACATTAAAGAACAAAGATTGTGCTACACAGAAATTCTGAGGTGGCCATTGCAGGTTTACTGTTTGGCAACCATTTATATGTTAAACAGTGTAAAAAATGTTTGTAAAATGTTTTACATGTTTCAGATGTTCCTTAAGAGCTGAAGATAGTTTACTTCCTAGTCCAAACCTCCCGCAGGACAACGGGGGATTGGAGCGGGCAGGGTTTGAACTCGGGACCATCTATAAATCCAAACGATAGTCCAGCGCGCAAACCGCACGACCAGGAAGCACAAAAAATAATTGTTTCACTTATTTTGATTATGATAAACATGAGAATGAAAACAGATATTAATAAGTATAAGAGTAGATTTCCTCAGCGCTTTTTCTTCTGGACTGTAAACCATTTTTTTTTTTTAAAGAATTTGAAAAAGTTTGTTTCTCACATCAGTATTTAGAAAAGGAAATAGACTTTTGAAAAAAAACTTTTTAGGATTGTTTTCCTTTAACACCATAAATTTACTGGGTGACTGAGTTTATGTGTGAACTGATGTGTCTGCAGCTGACACCATTGTCACAGCCTAGTTCTTGTTGTAGGCGTGATAACGCGAATGTCGTGTTGTAGATACCTCTTGTAGATACTTTAATATACTTTGTCTTCTTAATTAAATACTTTCACTCACGCACTAGATTTGCTAGTGCGTGAGAACACTAACATGCTGAACTCTCAGACCACAATATTCAGAATAATTAATAGACTCACTGGTAGCAGACATGGTTTTTATTACATGTAAAATATAATTCATGAAAGATATTGGCAAGTCCAGCCATCAAGAAATATTCACAAAAACATAGTACATTATAATCCAATGAAATACTTCAGGTATCACATATACTCCAAAATCAACCTTAATATCTATACATTACTACACTGGACAAGATATCCATAATAAACCTCTCTCTACGAGAGTCCAAGATTAACTGCCGAGTCCACCTCGTGGTCAGTCCCCGACCAGGAAAAATCTCGTGCTAACAGCACGGAATAGTTCAGTGATTACTAGTCACCAAATATTACAGGGGTTCTAAAACTATACATGTCATACATGACAACCATCAAATTAATAATTATTATATTTTGTTTTCATTCAGAAACAAAAAGTGTAATATTTTATAACATTTAATTTACCAGAATTTTTAGCATTAATTTAGAGTTAACTGGATATTTTATTTGTTGAAATACAGTTTATTTATTTATGTTTTTTCAAATTTTCCTTAACATTAAATTGAGAGTATCAATTCTGATCATACAAGTCTCCACTATATGGGTCTTGAATTAATTTTACTTTTATCAGAACTTTTTATTTAAAATGTGGATACATTTTTTCTCTTACAATTCATTTATGGCTATCATAATTGTTGATTAACTCTGTTCCAAAAGAAAATCTGGACAACAAGATGCAAGATTCTGCCTGGAAAGATGAACAGTACATGAGTTCCAAAGAATGGCTGGAAGTTTATGGACTCATTGCTAAAAAACTTGGACTGGATGACATTTTGTCAAGTGTAGCCTTCAAGCACAGTGATGGTGTGTTTAACAAATTGCTACCACCATCTTCAGAACCCCCAACTGATGCTGTTAGTACCACACATATTATATTATTCACTCATTGTTTTGTTAAGTGTCAGGTTTTGTTTTGTTTGACATGTTTTGAATGTTCCTTAAAATTTGAAAATGATTACATTCTCACCCAGACCTCCCGTGGAATTGCAGAGGATGGTGTTGGGCACGGTTCGAATCCTGGATTGTTGAGACAGCACTCAAGAGTGCACACCGCATGGCCAGGATGAATGCCTGGTTGTGTGGTATGCGCATTGGACTGTCTTTTGGTTGTCTTGATGTTCCTGGTTTCATACCCTGCTTGCTGCCATCCTCCATGGTCCTGCAGGAGGTTTGGGCTAGGATGTAGATTAGCTTCAACTCTGAAGGAACATCAGAAACATGTAAAACATCTTATTAAACATTTTTACAGGCACTCGTGCAATTAATTGGATTAGTTTGAACTTAAATATATATATTTGATTTGGCTTGTTAGGGTCTTAGTTAGTTTCTAAACTTCCTTTAAAAAGCTAAGCCACAAAATGGTGGAAACACAAACAGATGTTAAATTTTAAATTTTTAAAATGAGAATTCTGGGTATTTGCAATTAGACGATAATAACAAGTCATACAACTAAGACCCAGATACACTACAGACATTAACCTAAATAGTTTTTAAAAATGATACACATTGCATCAGTTGTACATCGCTGGCAAAGATTACATAGCAATACTTTAAGGATAAATGACATTATGCACCTTTCTGACCTAGAGTGCTACCTAACCCTAATAATGCACTACTTAGCAAAAAGACACCAAGCCAAGAATAAGAAAGAACCCTTCAGCTAATTTCAGAAGAGTAAATGATGTGTATATGTCATAATCACAACAAAAGCATTAATATTTGTGCACCAAACTGAAATATAGGCTTGCAATAGATAAATAATAGATTGATCTGAGGTAAGCAGAAAATAATGGTTTGAACAAAAATAACATCCACCATTATCTCACATAGCAAATAAAGTATTCTTCATGGTCTTTGGGTAATGCTATTTAATTTATCATTGCCTCTGTAGTTGTATCAGTTCTTTTGTAGTTGTATCAGTTCCTCTGTAGTGGTATCAGTTCCTCTGTAGTTGTATCAGTTCTTTTGTAGTTGTATCAGTTCCTCTGTAGTTGTATCAGTTCTTTTGTAGTTGTATCAGTTCCTCTGTAGTGTAGTGGTATCAGTTCCTCTGTAGTGGTATCAGTTCCTTTATAGTTGTATCAGTTCTTTTGTAGTTGTATCAGTTCCTCTGTAGTGGTATCAGTTCCTCTGTAGTTGTATCAGTTCTTTTGTAGTTGTATCAGTTCCTCTGTAGTTGTATCAGTTCCTCTGTAGTTGTATCAGTTCCTTTGTAGTTGTATCAGTTCTTTTGTAGTTGTATCAGTTCTTTTGTAGTTGTATCAGTTCCTCTGTAGTGGTATCAGTTCCTCTGTAGTTGTATCAGTTCTTTTGTAGTTGTATCAGTTCCTCTGTAGTTGTATCAGTTCCTCTGTAGTTGTATCAGTTCCTTTGTAGTTGTATCAGTTCTTTTGTAGTTGTATCAGTTCCTCTGTAGTGGTATCAGTTCCTCTGTAGTTGTATCAGTTCTTTTGTAGTTGTATCAGTTCCTCTGTAGTTGGGATCAGTTTCTCTATAGTTGTATCAGTTCCTCTGTAGTTGTATCAGTTCCTCTGTAGTTGTATCAGTTTCTCTATAGTGGTATCAGTTTCTCTGAAGTAGTGATCAGTTCCTCTGTAGTTGTATCAGTTCCTCTGTAGTTGTATCAGTTCCTCTGTAGTATCAGTTTCTCTGTAGTAGTGATCAGTTCCTCTGTAGTTGTATCAGTTCCTCTATAGTTGTGATCAGTTTCTCTGTAGTTGGGATCAGTTCCTCTGTAGTTGGGATCAGTTTCTCTATAGTTGGGATCAGTTTGTATAGGAGAAGAGTGTAGGTAAAGCAATGTTCTCCAATTCTAAGTATAACAAATCCTGCTAGGCAAAAATAGAGCCCCCCCCCCCCCACACACACACACATTTAATGCTAAGCAGTCACATTTTTTACTGCTTGACCAGTGAGAATAAATAATTTTTTTAACTTTTTAAATATTTATTTTGAGAATTTTATAAATTTTTTGGATCACAAATATGTACTCTGTAATTTCTATTACAGTGTATTTAAATTTGAAAAAAAATGTTTGTCCTAATAATTTGCAGGTGTCAGTTCCAGTGTTGGTCAATGCACTGTACTGTCAGGACCTTTTTCCTGTGGTGAAATGGAAAGATGGTCAAACCATGCATGTCATAGTGACTCCAGAGACCTTCAGAAGCTATGAAATTAAGGTCATGGTTGTTCTCAACAAAATACAGCAGAGGTAAAACCAACCTTTCGATCTTAACTTTTGGCATTAACTTTACAACATTTTGTACATAATTTATCGTAATATTTCATTCACCTTATTTTTTTTTTTTTTTTACTTAAACATGACTGTCTTTCCAAGTGGTTTGAACTCCAGATGTATCATAATGGTCTGAGTTCAAACCTTATCAACTGTCATCTCCTGCTGTTCTGTGTCAGCTTTGGGTTGATCATACAAATGTTTATTTTTGAAGCAAAGTCTAAAACTTATAAAGTCAAAAATTTAATTTCACGAACTCCTGTTTAAAATGAATATGGGCTACTTCCCTTGGACTCACAATGTATCAGTTTTAAATCCTTCCTTTTTAAAATGTCCATGAGTTACTTCCCTTGGACTGACAATGCTTGCTCAATTTACTTGTATGTAAATTTATTCTTTTAAAACTTTTATATCCCTTGGGCCTTGAAACTTATTATACCAATCATGTCTGTTTCATTTTAGAATTGATTGGTTGAACAGAGGAAGCAGGTTACTGTTTGGTACATTGGTTGAGGACCAAATGTATATACTGATTGATGTTTCAGCTTCTATTAGATCAAGTCTTGGATTTATCAAGCAGAAAATATTTGCTCTTATGCAGGTTAGTGATGTTAGCCCAAGTAGTTGTAGGTTAGTGATGTGTGCACAGAGCCATCAGCAATGAAACAATTGTTGTTTTTTAAAAGAAATTTGTAAATGATGGCAGTCACTTTGTTTGAAAGTTTTGACTATTGCTTTGTTTTGAAGTTTAAACATTTCAAAAAAGGTAGTATTTGCTCAAACTTTAAAAAAAATTGTGTTATGATGCATTGATAAATTTCATAGCCTATTTCAGTAAAATTAATTGTTTCTTATTTTCAAAATACTCTTTATTTAGGAACAGCTTCGTCATAAGAAAAAATTCAATTTCATAGCTTTCAATTCGAAGATATCTGGGTGGAAAGACAGGCTGGTAGAAGTCTCTGAGTCTTCCATGCAGAGTGCCTGGGCCTGGATACAGAGCTTGACCTGCTGGGGATCCACCAACACATATGCAGCACTACAGCAAGCCTTGGCAGACCCACAGACACAGGCCATTTATTTGTTAACAGATGGTCGTCCTGATCAGGTAAAATAATCATTTTTCTGTTGCAGTTTAATAACTGAAAGTTTGTATGTTTAGCTGTTAACTATACATGTTTCATTTAAGAAACACAAGTCTGTGTAAAAAAAAATTTAAATAACAGAAATGTAAGTATGAATTCTTTAGGGTCAGGTTGCAACTAGGTTTAAATCTTTATTTTCTGTATAACATAAAATATCTACTTGATTGTATAGTAAAATATCCACTTGGGATTATTCAATTGATGGTCATCATATGCAGCACTGTCCCCAAGGTTTAAACTACATAATTATCTTTTCTGAAATATATTTTAAAAAACAATATATCTGTCCATTCATCTCAGTGATGCTACAGCCCATGGAGGGCCCTTGCCTGCTTTAACAATTCTCTCCATTCTGATCTATCCTGGACTTTGTCTCCATGGCCGGACTTTTAGCTGTTGTAGACCTGTCTCTACGTCATCAAGTCACCGTACTCATGGTTTGCCTTTTGGTTGCCTACCTTTTGTTTTTTACCTCTAAGCAATCTTTACTCCTCTGTTCTCTGGCATTCTTTTGAGGTGATCTGATCAACGTAATCTGAACAATATATCTAGTTTCAGTTAAAATAGTATAGCTCCAAATCAGTTCATGACATCAGACTCCAAAAAATATGGAACTAGTTTGTGTCTTGATAGGTATAGCATTGTACTGGCTTGCTAATTAATCTCAACTCTATATTGATCAGAAAAACTAAACAGAATGCTTCTCATTATTGAGTCACTCAGTGATTCCACATTATCTTAGTCATCTATTTTTGTTGTATTCAGCCAGCCAAGTCCATCTTAGCCCAAGTGCAGTTTCAGAAGAATATTCCCATTCATACAATCTCTTTTAACTGTGATGATGTGGAGGCCAATCAGTTTCTTTACAGTCTAGCTGAGATCACAGCAGGGAGGTACCATTATTTCTCTGAGAATGGAGAAAATGTAGAGTATCCTAAAGCATGGCAGGTAATTGGTTCATTTGAGTGCTAAACTTCAAATAATTTTATCATGTTCCATTGACTGTCATTGTTGGCACTGCAATGTTTGTGCTGTATATTATAAAACATAATTTGTGAAAAGAAATATTGAAATGTCTATATTTGCATGACAATTTTTTTCTCTTGCAATTATTGATTTTAATTCACCAATCACTTTTTAGAATGTCCCAAGCTTACAATATCATGCTCTTGAAAAATTATACCATATTATATATAAATTATAATTATTCTATATCTCTTTCAACTTTAGAGTGTCGATGTTCAGCTCCTAAAAGACGAAATCAAACGAGGACTAGAGAACATCAATAAACTTTCTGAACTTAGAGATGAATGTACTCGACTAGTTTGGCAACGCGGGGCTGATGATCTTCGTAAAAGTTTGCAATACACCAGGTTAGATGTCTTGAAAAGTGTGTTGAATGTATCAGTAAATGTTAACCTTGATGCCGTGCTTAGCAAATAATACTATTCAATGATGAAAATATTTAAGTTTGAGCAAAATTACTTCAAATGAGAGAATAAACTATTTTGTAAAGAGAAATCAGAGTATCAACATTTAAAAATATAGCATTTTAGATAAATAGTTCTGAAATAGTATTACTATATTCTCTTTAAGGAAGATTGATTTTCTATATTATCAGAACAGATTTGTTTCATAGTGAATACAGTAAATTAATCTTAGTTTTTAAACTAAGTGCCTGGATTTTTCAATATCAAAGTTTTTTATTTGTTAAACTAGATGTCAATATTTATCCACAGAGAAACAGACGAGACAACATCAACTGAAATTCATGATCTCAAGTCATCGCAGACTCAGAAAAGTTTTAAAACCAATGTGTTTCAGCCCATGCCTTCATTAAGTCCTCGGTTCAACACTGCCTCCCTCAGAAATCATCCTAAATCTTTCTATGGCATCAGAACAGAAGAGAAACAAAGCGTAGCTAAAACTCTAAGACAGACCAGATCAGCCAGTCTTTCTTATTCCAGAAAAACATTTAAAGTTTGTAAGTCATATTACATTTCAATATTTATAGCCATAAATCTTGTAACTGTGTTTTAGCTGACATATCGACCCTGGTGGTCTGTTGTATGAATCAGATATAATTCCATTAGGGGAAATAAAAATTTTGCCAGCTGCTGCTTATTCCACAAGTGTTTTTTTTTTCACAGAATGAGTGGTACTTTGTTGGAAGAATATAGAATAGAATTTGACCTCTCCGGTGCTCTGCCATTGGCCTTGAATGAGAATTGTAGCTAGGAGTTTTCACCTTCACTTCATCTATCCTTTAGTCTGTTGAATCATTGGGGCACCATGCAAGATCTGTTGACCATCTTTTTCCTTTCATCACTGTCTTTTGCCTTAGATAGAATTTCGTACAATGATGGGCCTGTCCATTTTGTATGTTGCCTTCCCATCACTTTTTCTGTCTGCCTCTTTTTCTTCTTGGTACTGTTCCCTGTAGGAAGGCCTTTGCAAGCCCCAAGTATGTCATGGCCATAAAGTTTCAGTTTGCGTTTTTTTGTGTGCAGTGGTTAGCAGGTCATTGTTGGGCCGAATAGCTGTTGTGATCCTGTCTCTAATCTCTTGATTTGTGATGCAGTCTTTAAATGTGATACAGTCTTTAAATGTGATACCTAGGATCCTTCTGCTGCATTAGGATGAGACTAATCATCACAGAAGGCCTGAACTCTGACCTGCAATGTCACAACCTGTGAGCAGTGTAGACCAATATCTCATTGTCACATCACAGGTCTGTATGATATGGAAATGAGATATCGGTCTCCACTGCCAACAGGGTGTGATATCACAGGTCACTGTTGAGGTCTTCTATATGGAATGGTCTCGTTTATGAATCTGACACCTCATAATTGTTATGATAAATTTGCATTTTAGTTTTCATTGAACAGAAAGGATGAAGAGTTATTTATCCAAGTTAGTTATGAGTCCTTTTTATTAGTTTCCAGTCATTGGAAGCTTTGCCCCATTTTCTAAATTGAATGTATTTAAGTGAAGAAATGAAGGAAAAAATGTTGAGGCTTAAATTAATTGTGAGAATGGTTTGTTAAATGCTTTGAAATTCTGAAAGAGTAAAGTATTTCTTAATTGGCTTACAGTTATTTTAAATTACTTGTAAAAAGTTTAAAATATTTTTATTCCATATATAAATACTAATTATAAGCATAACATTTTTCAAAAACTCAAAAGCCTTACAGAATAGCTTTTTTTAAAAATTGTTTTATGGTTTCTTTGTAAAACTCAATACATGTACAGACAAAGTACAAGAATCGTCACTATTTTAGTTGTGATCTTTTAGTTGTGATCTTTTAGTTGTTTTTTTTTACTAACTTTGAAAGAGAATCTATAGTTAATAATGTTATAAAAACAATTTGATTTCTAAAGGCAAGCGACTGGATCAGAATGGTATGCTATTTATAGTCTTTATAATATTTATAATCTTTCTAGTATTATCTTTTTTTTCTTCAAATATCTATTTTAGTTGTTGTTCAACAATTTAATTGTTTTGTTTATTTTTGGCTTGAAGGTTTTGTAGTGTTCCTGCTAGTCTTGAATTCTGTGGTCTAGTTTTTTTTGTTATCTTTGACATAAAAAACAACAACTTTAGATGTCAATATGCAACGAGATTTATAATAACTTAAAGAAATCAATTTCAAACCATACTTAGACCAATGTGCAATAATTTTGAAATAGCAATATAAATATAAACATTTAAAATGTCATTCACGTTTGCCATTCACGTAATCTCTGGTTTATTGCTACTGTTATTCAGATAGTTTGAAAGAATTTCTAATAGTGAGTGACCCAGAACTAACTATTTGAAATCTTGACAGTGTTGTCATTTAAATGTTTATATATATTTTTTTAATAAATTCAAATAAAACATCTCCTATATGGGTTGTCATTATCAAATACCTAAGCCATGCATTCATAACTCACTGTCTTTGTCACTAAGCATGAAGACTGGTTTCATAAATATCTTTTATTTAACAGATGGGGAAACATTAATCATCATGAATGTTGTCACGCTAAAGTATGGTCTTTTCATTTCAACGTCTGCTGAACGGTTGGAAATTTATCTCCCCTGTTCAAATTGAAATTAATTCTTGTTTTCTCGCCTTCCCATCCCCCCTTTTGACTCCCCTCTTTTAATCTCTTTTCTTTCTTCCCCAAGTCACAGCATAAAATCTTTACCATGATGAGTTTTCAGTTCTATTCTGCATCAGTTCTTTAAAATTTGCTTGATACTTTTTTTTTTCATCAGCTCTTTGATTAATCACTTTGAAGTCTTTTTCAAACATTTTTTTATACACTTACAAAAATTGAGAAGAAAGTTAAGTATTTAGTTTAAACAAAGTCATCAGTAGATTAGATACTTACCAGTCAGAGCATGAGATTTATGATTGTCAATTGCTGTGAAACTATTTTGTTTGTTATTAACCTCTGACTTTTATTCTGATCTGTGTTGTCACCTGAACTATTTTTTTGTATTCAACTAATAAAGTAAAAAAGTTTTGTTAACTCTTTCTCTCCTAACTAACGATACCAACGTTGATTCCACCAGAATGTGGTAAATAATTACAGAGAGAAAGAGTTAAAATCACTTGATGTTGATGATCATCTAAAAAAAAAAAAAGGTATCTACAATTTAATTCTGGTTCTGGTCTTAAATGGGATGATTGAAACAAGGAATTGAGAGAGAGAATACTTGTCCATGTGCGGCTAAAGGTCTTTCCTTGTACGGGGATAAGGCGACCTTACAACTCACTGCCCACTTCCTCTTCCTTGCTCTAAGGGAGTAATTCTCACCATGGTTTGCTAGTAATGGGGTTTCTGATTTGGTCATAAATGACAATCTTCTTTCATTTTCAAATTTGCAAATAGAAAAAAAAAAATTGTATACTTTTCCATAGCTCACACCAAGACTAGCATGATGCGAACATTGAGCAGCAGTGGAAGGTTCTCACCTAATGAATGGCTACTCCCAGAAACAAAATACTTGTTCAATCGCCAAGAAAACAATCAGAAACTGGCCATGGGTAAGTTGGTGCATACGTTTCTATGATAGTTACAATTTGCCCTCAAATTTATTTTTTTGTTAACATTTATTTGTTACTTTATTTTAATGAAGGTTGCTGCTGGGCCTGTGTATTCATATGAAATACTGTACTCTTGATTAATGTTCGGACTTGAAGAAAAGCTAAATTCACCTATTCCTTAGTCTGTTGGGGCACCACACAAGATTTGTTGACTGTCTTTCTCCATTCCTCTCTGTCTTTTGCCTTGGATAGAACCTCTTTCAATGGCAGGCCCATCAATGTCTTGTTTTCCCATTCTCTGTCTGCTTCTTCTTCTTTTTCCTGGTACTTTTGCCTGATTGAAGGTTTTTGTGAGCACCAAAGGCCTCGTAATATGGCCATAGAGTTTTAGTTTACAGTAGTTAGCAAGTCATCAAGGGATCCAATCCTGTCTCTAATCTCTTTGTTTGTGATGCAGTCTTAAATATGATACCTGGCATCCTTCTGTAGCATCTCAATTCCATTGCTAGGATCCTCCTCTCTAGCTCTGCAGTCAGCATCCAAGACTCACAAGCATACAATAATGTGGTCATGACCTGGGAGTGCATCAGTCTGAATTTGGTGTTGAGGGGAATGCCTTTGTCTTTCCATATTGTTTTGAGTTTTGCAAGTGCTGATGTGGACTGTGCAATTTAGGTCAGAGGTTCAGGTTTGGTTCCCTCATCTGAGATGATAGCTTTGAGGTATTTAAAACTACTGACTCATGTCGACTTTTCACAATGCTGATGCCCCTTTTAAAGCCTTGTTAGTAATTGGTCATAATTAGAGGTTTTTCTGCATTTATTTGTATATCATATGCTGCGGAAGTCTTGTCAATGTGCATCACCAAGTCAGCTAGTTCTTCTGTCCCTGCTAGGTCATCTATTTTCCGCGAATTACAAGTTAGTCATTCTTCTTCCTCCTATTCTTACAGTACCTTTATAGCCGTCGAAAGCATCTTCAAACCTGTCCCTGTAAACCAGTAAAGTTAAATTATAAATGATCCAAAATGTATAAAATTGAATTATTTTAAAGATGCTTTTTTTTTATATGTTGGAGGTGTGGTGGTTGAGTGGTAAAGCACTTGGCTTTCAAACCAGCAGGGGGTCTTAGGTTTGAATCCTGGTGAAGACTTTGATTTTTTATTCAGGATCTAAAAAGTTTGTAAAATGTTTTACATGTTTCGGATGTTCCTTCAGAGTTGAAGATAGATTACTTCCTAGTCCAAACCTCCTGCAGGATGACGGGGGATGGGAGCGGGCAGGGTTTGAACCCCTAGACCATCGATAAATTCAAATGACAGTCCAGCACACAAAACGCATGACCAGGCTGGTAATTTTATTTCGGTTTACTTTTTAATGTTAAAATATTTTGTAATAATCACATTTTTCAAAAATTTAAATATTTAGATAAAAAGAAAGAAAAACAGCGAAATAAAAACATCAAGAAAATGTTAAAGTAAGTTAAATGTTAAAGTAAGTTAAATGTTAAAGTAAGTTAAATGTTAAAGTAAGTTAATTGTTAAAATAAGTTAATTGTTAAAGTAAGTTAAATATTAAAGTAAGTTAAATGCTAAAGTAAGTTAAATGCTAAAGTAAGTTAAATGCTAAAGTAAGTTAAATGCTAAAGTAAGTTAAATGCTAAAGTAAGTTAAATGTTAAAGTAAGTTAAATGCTAAAGTAATTTAAATGTTAAAGTAAGTTAAATGCTAAAGTAATTTAAATGCTAAAGTAAGTTAAATGTTAAAGTAAGTTAAATGTTAAATTTAGTTAAATGTTAAATTTAGTTAAATGTTAAATTTAGTTAAATGTTAAATTTAGTTAAATGTTAAAATAAGTTAAATTTTAAAGTAAGTTAAATGTTAAAGAAAGTATTTTAGAATGGAAATTGTATTTTTAAAGCATTTGTTAACCTTTATTTGCTTTTTTTTAAATTAAACATTTTTATTATTATTTAATTGACTTCTTTTTTTCTTTTACATCATTTCTTCATTAATTTTATATGTAAATAATAGAAAACCAAAATTGTAAATTAGAAAAGAAAATTAGTCCCTGCTGAAGAACACCATCTGAACATTTTATCAACTCTGAATATCTTGGTGATAAATTATTTATGTTTTGAGTTTAAAAGATCTTTATTTTTTCTAACACGCTTATCAGATTTGGTCATGGCTTTGTTTTAAGGTCTTATGAGATGTCCTCCAAGCAATGGCTGAGTAAACATGGCCTTCATGCTAAACGTCTGACACTTCTAGATGCCCTGGGCTCCACCCTCGTCCCTCACAAGCCAAAGTATATTTCAATATTAGACAAGCTTGTCTCCGCTAAGGTTTTTGATGATGTAAGTTAATTTATAGGTGTTGTGGTTGTAGAATTTATTTATAGGTGTTGTGGAATTTTTTTATAGGTGTTGTGGTTGTAGAATTTATTCATAGGTTGTGGTTGTAGAATTTATTTATAGGTGTTATGGTTGTAGAATTTATTTATAGGTTGTGTTTGTAGAATTTTTTTATAGGTTGTGTTTGTAGAATTTATTTATAGGTTGTTGTGGTAAGTTGTTTTTTTTTGTATCTAATGCACATTTCCTTTATATTGATGAAATATGATATGTCAACCCTAGATGACATGCTGTATCTGACTGACTTTGTGATACATATTATCAACATATGTAGTATTAGAAGATTTTTGAGGTTGTCTTTTTTCTCTGGTGACTATTGTAGGCATATTTTCTAGCATTATGGATTCTACCAGTTTAAAAAAAAAGCTTGTTTCATGTATTATTTATGACTACCTGAACAGGAAAGTTTTCAAAAAAAAGCTTTCTTTGTTCCAAACGTCACTGAACATTCACTGAACATTAGGGTGATGACTTCTCCAACTTTGAGTGTGTATATATGTTATATATATATATATTCTATTCGCGAAGCGACTATGGATCATCTCATGAAAATAAGATGAATGCCTGGGCATTAGCTGTGGTTGGAATGATGTCGCTCACACATCAGTTTCCCCCTCTCCATGCAGCTGATGTATCCAAAGGAATGGCAGTGCCTATACAGTTTGGGGTCAGCTGCGTCGCAGGTTCTGCCAGAGTGTAGCACTGGCTGCTGCAAACTGCCTTGGGGTCGCCAGCTCCTGATTTTTCCTCAGGGTTGACTCCCGAAGCCTTTCCCATGATTGAGTATAGCTGCAAGGCAGCAGAGGTTTGAATTCAGAGTTTTCCTTCTCTTAGTTTGCTTAAAAAATTAAAATATTTCGGCATTAATGGTCCATTGCATCAGTGGATTAAAGATTTTCTGATAGGGAGAGAACAAACTGTAATAATAAATGGCTCTAAATCAACACCAATATCAGTAAACTAAGGTGTACCTCAAGGAACAGTCTTGGGTCCACTACTATTTTTAATTTACATAAATGATTTACCAAATTGCATTAGTTCAGGAACAAAAGTCAGATTATTTGCAGATGATTGCATAATATATAGAACAATAAAAACAACACAAGACACAGATATTTTACAAAGAGAATTAGATGAATTACAGAAATGGGAATCAAATTGGAGCATGTCTTTCCACCCAGAAAAATGTCAGTTGTTAAGAGTAACAAAAAAACTAAAACAAATTAATTCCACTTATCTTATTCATGGCAAACCAGTAACACAGACTAAAAACGCAAAATACCTAGGTGTTATAATAAATGAAAAACTGTCATGGAATCCACATATTGATGAAACTATAAAAAAATCAAACAAAGCATTAGGGTTTATTAAAAGAAATTTCTATAAATCAAATAAGAACATAAAACTAAAATGTTATTTAACCTTGGTTAGGCCAATAATAGAATATGCATCCACCGTTTGGGACCCCTCAACTCAAGAAAAAATTAAGAAACTGGAACAAACACAAAATAGAGCAGTGAGATTCATAACAAACGAATATTCACATTTGATTAGAGTAACACCATTAGTAAAATCACTAAATTTAGAAAGCCTTCAGGACAGAAGACTCAAAAGTAAAGTAGCAATTATACATAAAACACTGAACCATAATCTTCAAATACAAAAACAAAACTTAATAAAATACTCTGAAAGACACAAAAATAAAGGCACATTCCTCATCCCCTATGCTAGGACAAATTGTACAAATACTCCTTCTTCCCAAGTGCTATTAGAGCATGGAATGAGTTGCCTGAGCTAGCCAGAAAAACCAGTGACTTGGCAGAATTTAAGTCATTGGTTAATATGCATGACTAAATGCATGACGCGTAGGATGTAATCATCTTCTTTTTTGAAGTAACGTCTGTATTATATAAGATAAGATAAGATAAGATTAGGTGGGTAGCCAGCCATAGCTTACAAGCCCCTCCAACCTGAAGCTTACTGGTTTAGGCACCAGTTACTTGCCTTTGCCCCTTCCCCTGTTAGTGAGAACAGTTCCGCTGGACTCAATATCTGAGCCACACGTGAAGGCCAGGAGTTGGACTGGTTGTCAGACGCTATTTGAGAGGCATGCCAATAGGAAGCATTTTATAGATATTGGAGTGCTTACATCCATTACCACTTGCGGCAATGACAACCTTGCGGAACCATATATATATATATATATATGCAGAAGTTATATATATTTGATACCTAAATTCTAACGTAGATCTGTGCCAACAGCTGATTGATTTCTAGGTGGGTAAAGGGAAGTGTACAAAATTATAAAAAAAAAACAAATATATTGTTACGTTCTTCTCTCTCCTAATCAGGTGTTCTGTAAACACTGCTAAACACAACACATCACATCTAACACATCAAGGCTTGATGACAAATAATCTGCTGCTTTAATAATGGTAAATTAAAACAGCCAATATGACACAATTGGCAATACATCAACACTAAAAATGTTGTACTGTACATCACTGTACTAAACTTATAGACTCTACTGTCTCTTCCTGGACTCGTACATTTCACTTCAGGACTCCACCAGGACTGACTTCATGGCAGACTAACAGTTCCGGTCTATTTGCTGTCCGGTCTAGAACTGCCCTGCCTTACACACACTGTGTCTCTGGTCCACGCCGGCCTATGATCAGATGACCATAACCCGGGTCCTACTCACGTGCAAAGTTCATGCCAGCACTGTCCCTTGCCCTTCGCCATAGCACGCTAAACTGTATTACTGCCCTGTGTCACATATGTCAGCTTATCACACACAGTTAACCCTATCGCGTTGCGAATAGGGTTAAAACAACATTATAATCAATTAATTTTTTTCTTGCGCAAATTGTGTGATTTCTCCACTAAAATCCACTGGGTGGATGGAGATTGCAGTCAATTATGTAGCAGTGGGAAGGGGGGGGAGGAAATGCTCATTTCTCCACACCTAAAGGAAAAGTTAAGAAGTATTTTAGCTTGCATCTTGTAGTTTCTAGTAAATTATGTGCTTCTTTTCTTCTTTACAGATTTTAAGTAATAGTAGTTTTTAAAAATGAGTAGCTTAGAAGTAGTTTGAGGTTATTTTTTTTAATGGTAATATTTACATTTAAACATTTTTAAAAGTTTGATCAGTACAGGATGAATGTTAAGTATTTTTCTATTGTTAAGTTGTTGTTTTTTTACTTTTATGAATAAATATTTGTCTACTTTATGAAAGCCTTGCAAAATAAATATACTCACTTTGATGCATTGCAGGTTTTTACACTTTGTCATATATCTAAAGATCAACACATAAATTTGATTAATCCTAATGGTGTAAACCTTGTTGAATATGAGAAAAAGTTAAAAATAGCAATTGAGAAGTTTAGAAGGTAACTTTTTGTAATACTTTTTTTTTTACATTTCTGTTTAGTAAAATTAATGCTACTTTAAGCTTCTGATATATATTTAGGTCAGAGTATGTAGTATGTAGTATATTAGTGCACATTGTATTTTGATCTGTCAATTCTTTTACTTTCTCTTTTTTTCAGGAGGTTAAATAAAATGATTTGGAATGTTCTTCCAGAGTCAGAAAAAAAAGAGTGAGATTAACTTAGCAAGAGATTTTAATAAATACTTAGTGGACATTCTTATATATTGAGTTTTAAAAACAATACTAAATAATAATGGGGCGCTGTGGCTAAGTGGTTAAGCGGTTGGCTTCCAAACCCGGGATTCTGGGTTAAAATCTCGGTGAAGGCTGAGATTTTGAATTCCCGGATTTTTAGGCGCCTCTTTGTCCACCCAACTCTACTCAGTCCCTGACGTTAGTTGGGTAAAGTAAAGGCGGTTAGTTGTTGTTCTGGCCACATAACACCCTGCTCATTAACTGTTGGCCTAAGAAACAGATTACCTTAACAACATGTGCCCTAAGGCTTGCAAAGTCTGAAAAAGGAACTTTACTTTTACTAAATAATACCATATCAGTGATTAAAAAAATGTGAATATAAAGGAGTTAATTTTAAAATACACTGGATGCCAGCTCATCCTTTTTCTATACCACTAAACACTTGGTTAGATACTAAGTGATTGATCAAAATTTAAAATAAATAAGAATTGTATAAATTATTGGCCTATATGAATGGTTTTTACTAAGCTTATATCAACTCACTCTGTCTGTCTGGCTAAAATTTAGAAAACATTTCTTCCACACCCATTCTCGGATTAAGTTGAAACTTTCTAAAATTATTTATTGTACCTAACAAAACATGAATCAGTAAAAAAAATTGACCAATTAATTAATGAATCATTGGTAATTAATTATTTTGTTTGATATAAAAAATGGAAGTAATATATAATATAGTTCTTCCCCTTAGATAAGCTTTGTATTTAAGTTTTTTTTAACTACTTTTTATATTTTGTTTCCTTATAAAAAGCTTATCTAATTTTATAAGACCCACAATAATAGTTTCAAAATAAAGTTAAAATTAACCTTTTTCATCCATCTCTTGACTAGGTTCAACTCTGAAGTGCCTGTTTCTTTTGAAGAAAACAGCGCGCGATTACTAAACTATTTAGAAAGCGCGGATTGGCCAGTCAAAAAGAAAGATATTGACCTCCTTATTATTGAAATAAAGCAGGGGGAAAAATTTCTGAGGCAGTCTATTGCCCTGCGAGAAGCTGCAATGTGCAAAGATGATGATGCAGAGGAAAGTTTCAACGAAGGAGACGTTGATCTCAACCAAACAGATTCAACAGCTGAGCAACGGCAGGTATCATCTCAATCCAATCTGACTACTACCAGTTCACAAGTATTAGATCAATCTACATATGTCAGAAAGGAGTATTCAGAAGTCAGCGAGACAACTGTAAGTTTGTTGGTTGCTGTCTTAGTTTTTAAGCTTTATATTTTTTAAACACTTAAGTCACATCTTCCTCCTCCTCCTAAATCAGTGGTTCATAAAATGTGTTTCAATGCTATCCGAGCCCTGATTAGGTTTTCCACAAAAAAAAACCTAAAATAATTAACTAGTAGACCACTATTTGAATTAACCTCTCTATGAAATTTAAGCAAAGTTTTCCGCTAAATACTCAGAATGTGGCAAGTGTTCCATTAAGGAAAAATTTTGAGAAACACTGTCCTAGATCAATAAAATAAAAAGGAAGGTCTAACTAACTATAACAGAGTAATGTAACCATGATCAGCTAAACTGGGTTGGACACACCAAAGATGCTGGTTTAATAATAGACTAAAGAACCTTTGTAAACAGAAGGAAAAACCTATATAGAAATATTGATGAAACCAAGGCAGAAAGAGTTTACAAAAAGTATATAAAAATTAAACACCTAACCCAAAAAGTAAGCAGACAGCTGCAGAGTGAATACATAAACAATGTAATATCTAAAGATAACAACAAAAACCTATGGTCATACATTAAATCTAAGAAAATGGAAACAACAGGCATAGCGCCATTAAAAGATGAACATAACATAATACATAATGATAATGAAACTAAAGCAAACATCCTAAACAAATACTTTGCATCAGCATTCTCAGCCCCAGGAGACAAAGACATATTACTTAATTTGAACCAAGTAGACAACATAGAAGATTTAGTAGTACAAGAAAATGGAATTCAAAAACTATTAGCCAACACCAAACCAAATAAAGCGTCCGGACCTGATGGTATTCCAGCTAGATTACTCAAAGAACTAAGCAATGAGCTAGCCCCAGCGTTCAAAATACTCTTTCAGTCATCGCTTAACCAGGGCAGAGTACCAAAGGACTGGAAAGAAGCTAATGTCACCCCCCTATTTAAAAAAGGAGAAAAATCTGACCCAGGAAACTACAGACCAGTATCACTTACCAGCATCACATGTAAAATCCTAGAACACATAATATGTAGCAACATCATAAACCACTTAGACAAACATAATCTCCTCACCCCATACCAACATAGCTTTAGGAAATATAGATCATGTGAAACACAACTAATAGGACTAATTGATGATTTTTCAAAAGGTTTAGATAATAGTGAACAAATAGATGCTATCTTACTAGATTTTTCCAAGGCTTTTGACAAAGTTCACCACCATAGTTTGCTTAAAAAATTATAATACTTTGGCATTTCTGGTCCATTGCATCAGTGGATTTTCTGATAGGGAGAGACCAAATTATAATAATAAATGGCTTTAAATCAACACCAATTACAGTAAACTCAGGTGTACATCAAGGAACAGTCTTGGGTCCACTACTATTTTTAATTTACATAAATGATTTACCAAATTGCATTAGTTCAGGAACAAAAGTCAGATTATTTGCAGATGATTGCATAATATATAGAACAATAAAAACAACACAAGACACAGATATTTTACAAAGAGAATTAGATGAATTACAGAAATGGGAATCAAATTGGAGCATGTCTTTCCACCCAGAAAAATGTCAGTTGTTAAGAGTAACAAAAAAACTAAAACAAATTAATTCCACTTATCTTATTCATGGCAAACCAGTAACACAGACTAAAAACGCAAAATACCTAGGTGTTATAATAAATGAAAAACTGTCATGGAATCCACATATTGATGAAACTATAAAAAAATCAAACAAAGCATTAGGGTTTATCAAAAGAAATTTCTATAAATCAAATAAGAACATAAAACTAAAATGTTATTTAACCTTGGTTAGACCAATAATAGAATATGCATCCTTCGTTTGGGACCCCTCAACTGAAGAAAACATTAAGAAACTGGAACAAACACAAAATAGAGCAATGAGATTCATAACAAACAAATATTCACATTTGACTAGAGTAACACCATTAGTAAAATCACTAAATCTAGAAAGCCTTCAGGACAGAAGACTCAAAAGTAAAGTAACAATTATACATAAAACACTGAACCATAATCTTCAAATACAAAAACAAAATTTAATAAAATACTCTGAAAGATACAAAAATAAAGGCCATTCCTCGTCCCATATGCTAGGACAAATTTGTACAAATACTCCTTCTTCCCAAGTGCTATTAGAGCATGGAATGGGTTGCCTGAGCTAGCCAGGAAAACCAGTGACTTGGCAGAATTTAAGTCATTGTTTAATATGCATGACTAAATACATGACACGTAGGACGTAATTATCTTCTTTTTTGAAGTAACGTCTGTATTATATAAGATAAGATAAGATGATCTTTTTTGGTAAGCTTAAAGGAGAATTCCATTAAAGAGGTGCCCCCAAGAAGTGCTACAAAAATAAATCCAGACACCATTATCCCTCATTGGCATAGAGGAAAGATGGACATTGAAAGAATGAGCTGAAGAGCTCTCTTCGGGGTCGCTGGACACACATTTGAAATCCAAAGAAAAGCTGTTGCCAAAGATAAAAAGAAAATTTAAGAAGACCCCACAATGTGGCAATTGCTTTATCTGCATTAGATGTGGCAAAATATGTAGGTCACTACTGGGTTTGTGTGGTGATGTAAAATACTAATGTCATCCTTATTCTTAGGAATTAGAGCCAACGCCTTTTTATAGCCAAGACAGTTAATGGTAAACACAATCAATGGATTAAATTTTTTACCCATGAAAGCAAGGGGAACTTATGTTCTAATGTACCATATAGCCATATACCATGTCCCAAACTTTTCAGTTTTCAAAACATATTAATATCCTATTGTTTAAG
Organism: Biomphalaria pfeifferi; assembly: GCA_030265305.1. Classification (NCBI taxonomy): domain Eukaryota; kingdom Metazoa; phylum Mollusca; class Gastropoda; family Planorbidae; genus Biomphalaria; species Biomphalaria pfeifferi. The sequence goes on from JASAOG010000182.1 coordinate 157,144, forward strand.
CAACCACCCTTTGTGGCTAAACAGGGCCACCCTAAAAATCAATATTTGTCCCACTTAATTAACTGAGCATGACTAGAAGAACATTAAGTAATAAATATTGATTGATTAAGTGACATTCTAGTTTATATTCACATACCATATTCAGTTTGTAGAGAAACATTCATCATATGCACAAGTTCATTATGTTAACAGTGTAGTGGGTATTTTTTCGTATAAACTTATTGTCACATAATGTAGCTAGAACCAATAACTTACTAGAGGAAAAATAAGAGGACAAAGTACTGTTAACTTGTGATGTCATCAGGAAAAAAAATAAAACCAACTTGGGAAGATTAATCTAGAAGTCAATACTAGCTAAGGAAATCTCTAAGCTGAACTAGAGTTGTGAATTGAATCATTTTGAATGTTCATGTGATTTCACAGTTTTGAGCTAAAGAACTCTTTAAGCTGAACTAGAGTTGTAAATCAAATCATTGGTAGGATTAATCTAGAAGTGTCTACCAGCTAAAGAAATCTCTAAGCTGAACTAGAGTTGTGAGTGAATTGAATCCTTGGAAAGTTTTGTGTGATTTCAGTTTCAGAAATTTCCATTTCTACCAGTTTTGCATTAACGTCTGGTGCTTGGAAATTGATGGTATAAAATGGGCCAAACTGGAGGGGAGAGTGTTGATTTGTTTTTGTTAATACTAAATAATACTAAATAACTATGAATATTATTTTCTATTTGAATTTGTGAAAAGATTCTTGTTGGAATTTTATTCCTCGATTTGTTTGTGCTTTATTCTATTTCAAGTTGGATTATATAAAACCACTGGAATCAATTACTACTGGAATACTAAATACTAAATAATAACTTAATAACTATGAATATTATTTTCTATTTGAATTTGTGAAAAGATTCTTGTTGGAATTTTATTCCTCGATTTGTTTGTGCTTTATTCTATTTCAAGTTGGATTATATAAAACCACTGGAATCAATTACTACTGGAATACTAAATACTAAATAATAACTTAATAACTATGAATATTATTTTCTATTTGAATTTGTGAAAAGATTCTTGTTGGAATTTTATTCCTCGATTTGTTTGTGCTTTATTCTATTTCAAGTTGGATTATATAAAACCACTGTAATCAATTACTACTGAAATATAATGGTTCATATTGCAATCAACATCTTGTCTATCTTATACTGATAGACTTCTCAGCTGATCTTTTGTAGTTGAAATATTTAGTTTAGGATAAGTGTTTTAAAAATATAATTTTTTATTTTTTTTTTAGAAGAGTTCAAAGATAGTCAAAAAAGTTGTCAAGACTGAAGACATGCAGAAGTCAGTCAAAAAGAAGGTCCAGTTTTGTAATGGTCAGAAAGTGATTGCCAGATTAGACGAAGATGGCCTATACTATCCAGGTAATTCAAGCATTTTTCAACAGCACTTGTTTCTTGTTGTTAGGTTTTTTGTTGTTGTAAGCTTTAGACTTTTTTAAATTTGTAACATTGTACAGTGTAAATGTTCATTCCATATAATTCACTCCATATAATTCATTACAATATATGTTTGTGGGCCTCCTGTTATCTGCTATTGTTTGTCCATCGAAGTTAATAACCTTTTCGGTCATCCAGGAGATTGAGGGTGAGACCTATTTAAGCCCAGAATTTTTCATTACAAAATAGGCTAGTGGTTTTAGCTGGTGCCTGTATGAATAGCCATTTCTTTATGTTCTGTTTCTTTTATCCTGCCTTAAATTTCTCTTCTGGTCTCTTCAGAGAGTCTTGGGCCATGGCCTATAATGCTGTGTATCTTAACAATCCAGTTTAAAGAATGAACAGCTTGAGGTTTGAACAACATGAACCTCACCATCTAATCAGCTAACCTTGACTACCCCTTTGTTTAAAATAAGGCCTGTCTTTGAGTCCGAAGATTAATGAGGAATGCTGTATTTCCTGTGGGTTAGCTTTAGCTGCGACCTACATATTTTGTCACATCCAGCTCAGGCTTAATCATTGTCTGCCGGTGGATGATTTAGATTTTCTTTTTGCCATCTATGTCTGTCCTCTGTAGAGGATTTTTGTTTGGTCTCAAATGTGTATCCTTCTGCCTTTGTAAGTGACCTCCAGCTGTCTTGTTCTGAAGCTCAACCATCTGCTCTCTTCTATGTCAATTAAAGCAAGTTGACACCTAAGCTCATCTTTAATGCATTTCCATGGGGCACCTTTCAGCTCACCAAAAAAAGACTGCTTTTGGTATACATTCGTCCCCCATATGGGATACGTGCCCTGCCCAGCATAACAGTTGGACCATAAGAAGCCCTTCTATACTGTTCATACTGTCGTTTACAATTCATTTGATTCTCTCTTGATCTGCTGGCAGCCTTCTGTATGTGACTTACGCCACTTCAGATACTCATTCCATACAATGTTGTATTTATGTCTATAGCAAACAAATAAAGTATATGTTTCTTTGCATTGAAGTTTTACACATTTCTTTGTATTGAAGAGTTATAACTTTCTTTAAGGCAATACTTTTAATTTAATGTAAGAAAGACATTTTTACTTGATATTTCAGGGTTTAAAAATAATTTTTTTTGCTAGTTTATTTGACTTTACCAAACTTACTATAGCACTATCTTTTTATGAACCTGTAGCTGAGGTGATCAAGTGGCCAGATGTACGTCATGCTGTGGTTAGGTATTTTGAAAATGGAGAGGCCACTGTCTACACTAGGCACGTTGTACCCACAGGTGGAGCCGTAGCTAGACCTTTCCTTCATGTAAGTCCCTGGATAACAATTTATCAACCAAACTTGAAATAGGTGAACACTTTGGTTACTATTCAATAAATGAAACACTAGGGAGTCATGAATCAAAAGTGTTTTGAGCTGTTGTCTTTCAAGTAGTTGTAAAGAAAAAAACCCAGAAAGCTAGGCTAAAACATAGAAGCATCTTAGACTTATACCCCAGCAAGATTAAGAAATGTACCATGTCCTATTGGCGAACAATGATCACTTTATATTAGGCCTTAATGGTTTTCTTTAGAGATAATTACTTTGCTTCTGCAAAGCAGCTGACCAGCTTAACCTGAGCATTATAGATACATATTTTTTTCTCATATACCAATAACCTTTTTTTTCAACCTTTTTTTTTTCCCAATGTTCTTCTTCATTTAGTGAAATTAAAAAAAGATTTAAGCTTGTCTATTTAATAAAAAAACAAAACAGGTTGGTGATTATGTCCTCATCAGAGTTGTCAATCTTGACAATGGCAGGGAGTGTTACGTTCCAGCTATTGTACGAAGAAATCATGAACAATACTTTTGTGCTTGCCAATGTTACACTGTTGTTTTGTATAATGGACAAGTGGTAAGTTGCTCCTAATTTCATCACAATTATTAAGTTAAATCTTATCTTATTTTAGTGTGACATTTGTATTCATAGATATCAATATAATAAAATTGGTTTGCCAAATAAGCATTTTTATTTTATCTTATGTTTTTTGTTTGCAATACTGTTGCAAGTCTTGTGAACTGTTTATTATTAGTTATCTTTGGCTTGTCGCTCCAGACATCTATCTAGTGAGCATATAACTTACTTAATAAAAATACTCTTGAATAAAGCTTGAAAACTTTTTATTATTGACAATATATACAGCTTTCAATTTCATTGTTGAACTAAGAGATAGAATAATTTAAACTATATATCAACTCACTTCAAAAACTATAATCAGCATGTCATTCTGTCTGTCAACTTGAATTTATCAGCCCCTTCCCCTTGCATCCACTCATCTGCATCAATCCCGTGTGAAGTCTCATCCGAAGTCTTCAGACAATACAAAAACATACACACTCCATAACAGTTGTATATGCAATACAAACACACACACACTTTAAAACAAATGTATTACATCAGCCAAAACAAACACACTCACACTCCATAACAAATGTATTGTATCAGGCAATACAAATGCCTACCCGCACTCCATATATCTTATATAATACAGACGGTACTTCAAAAAAGAAGATGATTACGTCCTACGCGTCATGCATATTAACCAATGACTTAAATTCTGCCAAGTCACTGGTTTTCCTGGCTAACTCAGGCAACCCATTCCATGCTCTAACAGCACTAGGGAAGAAGGAGTATTTGTACAAATTTGACTTAGCATATGGGACGAGGAATGTGCCTTTATCTTTGTGTCTTTCATAGTATTTTATTAATTTTTTATTTTTTTTTAACAAATGTGTTGCATCAGACAATAATTACATGCAGACACACTCCATAATGTCTATGCTGCATCAGACAATGTGAACACACCTCATAATGAATGTGTTATAATATTTGTAGGCTGTTACTATGAGACAACATTTGGTGAAAATCAGCAAAGAGAGATTTGAACTTGCAGTCATGTACATTTGCAAAAAGTTGCATGAAGACATAGTGCAGTAAGTTTTTCTAAGCAAAATTAATATTAATAGAAACGTTTTTAATTATAATATTAATAATCAGGCAATGTGTTCAATTACAAAGAAAAGATTAAAAGAATGAGTGCAGTATTTCACCTGATCATGCAAAACCATTGTGACCTGCATAATTTGCCACATATGGAGCAGACAAATCCATTGTTCACGAGAGGTCTATTTAGGTTTTTTCATATTCTGAGCCTGTTTTTGATGTCTTTTTTCTGGGTCTCAAATATTTGTCCTGCAACCTTCTTCAGAGCTCTCCAGCTTTCTCTTTTTGAGACCAGCTGCTTTCTGCAATGTCACTAAAGCAGTGGTCTCACAACACTTCTATATGACTCTGAGACGTAGTTGCTATATAGGAAGCATCTAAGGCTCCTCGCTTTTGCGAAATGTTGCTGTTGATGTTTTTGATTGACAGTTCTTGCAATCACAATAACTTTACAATATGTATCAATAAAGCAGTCTTAGTAATTAGTCTTAAATAAATGCCTCTGGGTATTCTCTTAAAGCCAAGCAGGACATTTTGGCACTGGATTTGTTGAGGCTGAAGGTGCTTAGAGATGTTGCTGGGTCTGTAAGGAAAGTAGGCCTAAACAAAAAGTTTTTCCATTATATTTAATAAATATTTAGTATAATTATATTTATCCTGTTTTTTTTTTATTACCTAGAGTTGAAGAGAATCTCTATGTCAGCCACAGACAAGAGAGGTAAGTCTATAACATAAGCTCAAGTTACTTTTCAATGAGGAGCAGCTAATCTTTGACGTGCACAGAGGCTAATCCTCAACCAGATATATTTGTAATATTTATTTTTATTTATTTCTTCATATTTCAGGTTTCATATTGTAGTTTGTCTTTGCCATTGTAATATACAGAAGTTAGTATCTATATATAAAGAGCCAGTCCATAATATCTAGTCCCTTGATCTGTTGAATGATTGGGGCACCACACATGATATGTCAGCTGTCTTTCTCCATTCCTCTCTTTCTTTTGCCTTGAAACAGAATCTCGTTCAATGATAGGCCCGTCCATTCTTTAATGTTGTTTTCCCATTGGTTTATCTGTGCTGCCTTTTCTTCTATTTCGCTGATTCAGCCCCATAATAATTTGTTTCTACTCGTTCAAATTCAAGAACCCTTTGTATATTTTAGGATGCACACGAATTTAGAATGAAGGAAATATTGAAACATTTCTGAGAAAACTCTAAACATTTAGTCACTATTCTCTCAAATTCAGCTTTATTACTGTATTACTGCATTTGGATTATTGAAGACCAAGAACTAATTACTACACACAGAATATTTCAAGAATTATGTATGTTGAAACATTCAATGTTTCATTGGAAGATATAATTTTAGAAGAGATGTTTTAGATTAATTGATTATAATTTTAATTGAATTGTTCAAAGATGCAGCATCCATTTCTCAAGCTGTTTTTGCAAAGTTTTATCTAAACTCACTCTGCCTGTCTATCTGTCTGGTAAAAAGTTTGTACATGTTATTTTTTCCACACCCATTCCAGGATCAAGTTGGAACTTTGCACCACCATTCATTGGCGTAGACAAGATAGGAATCAATTAAAAATTAACCAATTAGTCAATTAACCACTGTTTATTAATTATTTTGTTTGATTCTCAGATTCTGACAAGGTAAATTAATCATTCAGTATTCAGCCCCCGTAAATTATTATTAAAATTATTTCTCCCATACCTATTTTTGGCTGAAATTTTAAACAATTATTTATTGTACCTAACAAAACATTAATCAATTTTTTTAAAAATATACAATTAGTCAATTAATTATTGGTAATTAACTATTTCGTTTGATATCAAATGGAAATAACATCTACATTATTGAGAGATATAATTGTGCAGAGTTCTTCCCCTTAGTTAAGATTTGTTTGTTTTTTTAAAGGATTTTTGACACTTTGCTTGTTTTATTTCTCTAGTGAGGTATCAGAGAGTGAAGAGGATGAGAGAACAACTCCAGATCCTGTTACTGTCACAATTGAGAGACAATCAGAACCTGAGAGAACAACTCCAGATCCTGTTACTGTCACAAATGAGAGACAATCAGAATTTGAGATTATTCGTAGGGAACTCAGAAGGCTGAAGAGAGAACTTAGACAAATGCAAAACTTGTGTAGGGAAAGATCTGTTGTGAGTAATTTGCATATAAATTCTATTCAATAAACAAACAAAAAAGAGAAATTACTTTACAGATTTTTATAGTTTATTCACATATTCAGCCAGATTTAAATGGATGTCTAGCTCTGAGCTAGTGAAAGTATATGCAGTTGGTAGTTGTGCTAGCCCCATAACACCTTTATTAACCATTAGTCATCCAGGGAACTGAGGGCTTTGCACTGGGGTTTTGTGCCTCCTCATGTAGCTGGTGGGACCTATGTGAGCCCGGAATGTTCAGCCGCAGACTGGGCAGGTTATTCCAGCTGGAGCTAGTGTCATTGGCCTTGCTTTTTTTCTCTGACGCTTTTCTTCTGCCAGTGCTGTTCACTTGTCCTCAGCAATTGGTGCACCAGTTTTAACTTAGTAAATTAACATTCTCAGCCCTAAAGACTAAGTAACTTACTTTTTGCTAAATTTACTTTCTTGTCCATCCTTGTGACCCGAAGTACAAAAGACATTCCATATTTACCAACCACTCATTTATTATTGAATTAGACATCTGATGGCTGCCTGGTTGCGGGATATGAACTCTGGGACTCCATCTCTATGGTCTTGGGTTCACCACCCCCTGCAGACCTTGGGGGGGGGGGGGGGGGGGGGAGGGTAAGGATGTAAAAATCTTCAATTCTGAAGGAACATCATGAACATGTAAAATAATCTGCCCACCCATTGTAATCAGTTTAGGTTTTGAAATTCTCTAACCAGGTTTTTTTCATCTGAAGAATTCTCAAATAAATTAAACCTTGTAAAGGTAAAGAAATACTGGATAAGATTTTTAAAAATTTTCTGATTGTTTTATTCCTTAGAGAACAATGGATCAGTCTGTCCAGCATTCATTGGAAGATGACAGTAAGTGTCTACTTCATATCTTCAGTCAAATAATGCATTGAGGGGTCAACCATAAATTGTATATACCTAATCCTTGATAACAAGAAAAAAGTGTTTTAAAAATATATTACAATATATAAAATATATTTTTAAAAAAACTATAAGTAAACTATTGTAGTTTTATATAAAGTGTTTCATCAAAATATTACTTCTATTGCCCTAGAGTTGGAAGATAAGATGAAGTAGTTCACTGCTGTTAAAACTATTAGAATAGCAGACAACTACAAATCAAAACTAGTATTTCAAGTTGATGGGAAGGTTGATGCATAGGCAATAAGCTTCTTGGAAGAAAATGACACATTTTGGGCATCAAATGACATGTAGTGTCATCAATTTTGTCTTGAATTATTTCTTTATGCTCTCATCTATTTTTATTGTATATTTGTGTCATAAAGAAAACAATCTAGGACTTATTTCTTGTTAGTACAAGGATGAAATATAGTTATAGGTATCACCATTTTATCTTTCAAGAACCTCAAAGAACCATAACTTACAAATACAAAGACACAACCTAATAAAATACTTACAAAAGCACAAAGAGGTATATTACTTATTCCATCTGCTAGGACAAATTTGTTCAAGTCCTCCTTTTCCCCTAGTGTCATTAGAGCATGGAATGGGTTGCCTTGATCAGTCTTTAAAACCAATGACTTGGTCAAGTTTAGGTCTCTAATTAACATGCACAGCTAGATTGACACACCAATAAGCATCAGATGCTATTAACTTCTTTTTTTCAAGAAAGGTCTGTAATTCATAAGAATTTTTTTTTTCATTCCAGCCAAATCTAAGCCAATATTAGACTGGAGGCGATCTTTAAATCCAATCAAAAAGACTGATGTAGAAGTTTTGGCAAGGTGGCTTGATGATGGATGGTATTATAGAAGTAAGTTTATACTTCAGTGAAATCCTAACAGACTTGAGAAACATTTTAATTCCTTAATGATTCACTGCATCTAGAGCCTTATGACAACTAAGAGGTAAAGATATGAAAGGATGTAGTTATCATTTTTTCAAGGAAAAAAAGAGTGTAATAATTTATACTTTTTTTATGAATACTTTTATTCAGCAAGACTTTTATGATTTTAGCATGCTCAGAGCGCTTTGGTCCAATCTCTTTTATGGACCAGTGGAGGCAGGAGGCACCTAGGAGAAACTTTTCTGTGCTTCCTTTAGGCGCTCAGTAAACACAACTTTGTTCGAGCCAGGTGTCAAACTCAAGCCCCCTTGATAGCTAGCCAAGCAGTTCAAGCCTCTCTGCCACACATCCCATCTAGTAAAAAGAGATGCCACATGTTCTGTTTTTATCCTATAAAATTAAAATGTACAGATCTAACTGCTGGTGGTTTTAACTGGTATCCACAAAACATTAATAACTTGAAGTACTTGTAAGAAAGAATCACAAATTTTGTAGCCATTGTTATTAAGAAAGGCTTTTTATCCCCATGAAAATAATATTCAATTGAAAGATCTGGAGTGATTTAGAGCATGGAGTTTCAATTTTTTGGGTTTAATTATTTGAAAAAAAAAAAAAAAAAAGTGAAGACCATTTTCAGAAATGTGTTGGATTTTTTTTTTTGTCAGGTGAAATTCGTAGAATTTACGGAGACTGTAGCTATGATGTTGTGGATAGCACTGGGATGACAGCCAGGCTCTGGAGGGAAGACATCATCACAGAAGAAGATGATGAGAGGAATATAGAAGTAATTTTTCTTTTTCATTTCAAACCATTGTCTATTATTTTAAAGTTATAATAAATTTTCTTTAGCCAGTTTGTTACAAGCAAGAGGCATATCCTTAGAGTTTGTTTATATTACAAATTTTAACTTCTAAGACATCCGTAACTCATGTGTTCTACTATTTTTTCAAAGCCTAAAATAGCTTGAAAAATTCTTAGGCTGTGCCCAGAAGGCTTAAGAACAAAATTATTACAAACCTGATACAATGTTCATATTTCAGTTTTATGATGTTCTTCCTTTAAATTTGTTCAGGTTGATGACACAGTGATAGCCCTTTATCCTGACTATTGCTTCAGTTATGCCCCTGGAAGAGTGATAAATATAGACAGCAATGAAGTGAAGGTGAGATTCTTCAATGGGAAAACTGCCACTGTGCCGCTGAGTGAGGTGTACAAGATTATTCCAGAGAAGTACAAAATGGACGTCAAGCATATAGAAAAGAAAGAAAAACAACTTATTGGAACAGCCGTTGTGGCACGAGATGACCACACTGGAGCATATTTCCCAGGTTTTAGTCTTCATTTCTCTTGTTCTTTTTCTCTTCAATTGAAATGTATGCCAATAAAAAAAGTTGATCATCCCACTTCTGACACCATGTAGCAGAAGTTTTGTATACACCAAAGAAAGCTTGAGTAACTATGCAACAATTTTTTTTTTTCTTATTGATTTATCATTCTGCTCACTAACTGACTTGATCAGCAGTTTACTATGCAAATAATAACAACAAAGGTCACCCATTTTGTTAATACACAGTTACACACAATGCCCATACTGGTCACTCAAAACCAATAACACTCAACAGTTTAAACCCTTTGATTGAAATATAATTCCAGTTAACATTTTTTATTCTCACTGTGTTAGTGGTTCCTCTTTTTTTATGTTTCTTTGATGTGAGCAAAAAAATGTACAAAATACAATTTCTTAGTGTCTTTGTTCATCTTTTATGAAGGCGAAAGTCATGAAATGTTAAGTTTTGTGATTTTTCAATATTTATGGATTAAATGTTTAATAAAAAGGTTAAATCTTTCTGTATATCTTTTTTCAATTAATTTTTTAATATATTTCCTTTTACCATGACCAATTTAAACTTCATAAAAAATATTTTCTTGAATATTTTTTTGTATTACAATTCTTTAGTCTATTGGTCTTCCTTTAAAATTAAATAAAATATGTTTAAGAGTATATAATAAAATTTATAAAAAGTTACATTAGTTTTAGTAACCCTACCACCCTTGCAGATTTGTCCCTGAAAATTCCATTTTTTTTCAATTAAAATAATTTCCACTAAAAGAGTTAATTTGCAAGTTGTTGTTTTTTTTTATAAATGACTTCAAGATTTAAGTTAAAAAAAAAATATTATTTTAAAAAAAAAAAGGTTTTGTAATACAATCGAAGCAAATTAAATCAAAGCTATTGTGTTAACAATAAAAGTTCCACTTCCAGTTGTTTGCTTTTAACAATGTCATGTAATACTTCCCCTACAGGAACAGTTAGAGAGAAATGTGGTGGTCAAGACTATCGGATTGAGTGGGCTAGTGGCTCAGAATCTGTACAAAATGTTGCCCATATATTTGGAGGCTTCACACGGGAGCCGAAACTAAGTCAAGGGGATCGAATCTTAGCATGTGTTGACCCTATCTATGTCAAGTTTTTACCTGGCATTATACAAGATTTCAGTGAAAATGGAAAACTGACAATTAAGTTTTGCAATGGAGAAATGTAAGTATTCTGTTTCTGACTTGTGTATACGTTAAATCTTACTGACTGTCTTGTGTAGATGTTAAATCTTACTGGCTGACTTGTGTAGATGTTATATCTCACACACTGTCTTGTATAAATGTCAAATCTTACTGACTGACTTGTGTAGATGTTAAATCTTACTTTCTGACTTGTGTAGATGTTATATCCCACTGACTGTCTTGCTTGTGCAGATGTTAAAACTCACTGACTGACTTGTGTAGATGTTAAATCTTACTGACTGACTTGTGTAGATGTTAAATCTTTCTGACTGACTATTGTAGATGCTATAACTTACTGTCTTGTCTAGATGTTAATAAATTTCACTTTGTAGATAAGTTGCATACTTTGCATTAATAGACTAGACCTTTTGTTTTATGATTAAATGTTTTGCCTTCTATTACAGAGTTTCTAACATTCATGGACCATGGTACTGGCTCAGTCAAGAATACTATCAATCAGCTCAGGAATATTATGAGACACTGAGAAACCTTGAAGAGAAATAGTTATTTGATTCTATACATCAAGCCCATTGGAAAATGTTAGCACGTCATTTTTGGCTTCAATATGTAGGTGTATTTATGGAAAATGACATTGTTTTACTACTGGTTGCTCCTTCAATGCACTGACCTATGCACTATTAGATTTAGTTGTTTTTTTGTCTTTTTCCACTCACTGTATTATTATAATTGTAGTTAGTTCAATTTGTAAACAAGTTTCTTCAATGTTCTCGAAGAGAATTTTATTATTGTTAGCATGCTGAAGCAAGTATATATATATGTCTACCGAATGTTTTGTAACATTGATATTGATAGAGAAAATTTCAAGTAAGATTTGAATCTTTAAAAGACTTTTTTTGCTTGCAAATCTTATTCGAAGTGTTAATGCCATTGTTTGCCAGATTTTTCTTCAATCATTCTTCATACTGCAAACATGTTTTGTATTTTTTGATGCATAAGGTAATCAGTCTTTGGTCAAGAAAAGAAATTATGTTGGTTATTTAAGTGATCTCAATAAACATGCAACAAATCAACAAAAGAAATCAAAGTTTCGTACACATTTTTTTTCATGGCTTATAGAGTCAAGACCTTGAAATTGGATCCTAAAAAATTGGGAATGTGCCTGTTTGTTGTTCTTTATTCATTATCTGCATAAAAAGTGTTTTTATTTTTATTGCTGGCCAAAATACTTTCCAATTGCCAAATCCACTGCTTGGATTGTTGCTTTGTTTTCACTTTAAATTTATACTTTGTTGTATAAAAATATATCTGTGACCATTTTACAGTGTTTTTTCAAAACTGTGATACAAACATTTTTTTATGAAGTGTCTTTCTATGAAGTATGATTTTAATTCTTCATATTATTTGTTTCATTAAAAATTAAAATATGAGCTCTTTTAAAACTTTTTTTCATTCTGTCAATCAAACCGCCAATCTACTAGTGTAAATGTATTTTACCATTTTGTGATATGTGATTGTTGTTTTTTTTTTTTCTAAACAATGTAAAATATAATCTTTGCCTTTATAGGCTGAAATCTGTCCTTACTAAAAATGACAATGATTTGATTGCTTTCAGAATAATTATTTTCATTTCTCAATAAATGAAACAGTATTTTATAGTATTTAACTATTATATGCCATGGTATACTATTGTAACTGTAGACTTTGTGTACTTAATGTTTCTATAGAAAAAGTTCATGACAATTTATTTTACATTTAAAGCTTAACCGTTAGACAAAAATACAAATTCATTACAGTAGTTTGAAAACAGTCTTGAGTGTGTTTGAATTGTTTATTTTAAACTGAAGCCTTTAACCATTCTGTCGGGCATGGTGGCTGAGTTTAAAATGACGAGTTCCGAACTGCACATGCTGAGTTTCCTGATCAAATTTCAATTAAGACTGGGATTTTGATTTCTTGATATTTTTAGGATACCCCCAAGTCCACTGTTGGCCATAGAAACTTAGAAACCGATGACCTATACATCACCTGCCATATAGATCGCAAGGGGAACTTTACTTACTTTTTAATGACAAGGAATATAAGGATGGATGCCTGGGCAGGTTTATTAGTCGTCATGCCTTGCTGTCCAACTGGAGGTTTGAAATAAGACGTAATTATCTTCTGATTAAAAGAACTGTTTTTGGGGGGAGGGGGAACGACAGTGTCTAGCCCAGCGGTTCTCAACCTTTATAGGTCAGCGACCTCTTTTTGTGATTCTCCACTATGCGGCGACCCCAAACGTAAAAATAATAAGCCTAAGTAACGGTGCCTTTGTGTTTAAAAACATTTCACTATTTACTATTCTATTTTGTATTCACCATTTTTATGTTGCATACTTGTGTGACTAGTAAAAAAAAAAACACGACATAGCGCGAGACCCCCATGCATTCATATTTTCAATGGTCTTAGGCGACCCCTGGCAAATCGTCATTCGACTCACAGGTTGAGAACCCTTGGTCTAGCCGGTAATGACTTTGTGACCTGATTACCGTAGCGATAGACAGCGCGGTGCTGCCACTTGCGTAACATTCTTCAAAATAGGGTCCTTCGATGGAAAGTTTTACCACCGGTTGTTGACTTGTAGCTCCAAAGTTATTTGAAGGTTTATTAGTTGGGATACATTACGTCTACAACGGTCTAGTTGTCTACCAGCAGTTTGGTGCTACAAGTCAACAATCGGTAACAACACTGCTGCACATCATCTTTTTATAGGTTTATACATTTGACAGTCCAACTCGTATGCCCCAATAAATGAGGCACAGTAAAACATGTGAAATAAGTTGGGCTACATATTAAAATAAAAGATTATGAACAAACGTCTACTGCCTGGCATGTCAAAAATAGTATTTCTTCGAATATTTTTGAATTTCAGGTATGAAGCACGAAAAGGCAGTGGCGTAGCATCAATGGCGTGAAGGGGTTCAATGAACCCGGGCCCATGACCATTAGGGGCCCACAACCTGTGGCGTAACAACAATGGCGCAAAGAGGCTCATTGAGATTGGACCAATGACTGTTGACGAGTTAGGGCCCACAGGAGAACCAGGTGATGAAGTGACCAAATGATCAGGGATGGGGGGATGAAGTGACCAAATGACCAGGTATGAAATGACCGGGAACCAAGCCATTAATCGTGCGTTTGAGGAATGGGTGGAGAGGGTGGGGACAGTTTGGTTAATAAAATATTAATGTGCTGTACAGGGGGGGGGGGGGGGCAGTAACAATTACGTCTAAAGAGTCTATTGGGATAGTCACCAATTAAAATTTCGATACACCTGTTAATTATTCAATTTTCTCAAAGCTTATTTTTTTGTACATTATATTTTGTATTTAAAATATATGTGCTTATACTGTTTTTCTTATAATCACGATTAGTATAATCTAAACCGAGATCACTACAGAATTAGCAATATGTTTAGTAGACATAGGCCTACAACTATTACAATAGATGAATTTTATAAACTTTTGAATCCGACGAAGTTAACTTTGTAAAATAGTGTTTAAAAATTCAATCAGGACGACAGGTCCTCGAAAGTCTTCATCACATTTTGTTGTCTTCTGTAGTATGTAAAAATTGTTAACGTAATCATTAGATACAAGACTTTTAAGTGTCAAGTTTGCCGTTTCTGTAGCTATTGTGGTTTTACAGGGCCGGGTCGCTAGCCCCACTCCAAACACTCCTTTCTCATCTTGGCTTGGGACCGGCAGATACAAGACGTCGAAGTCAAATTGTTTTGTTTGGTGTAATGAACAAATTGAAAGAACATTTCCTTATGGATAATAAAGATTATTATTATTATTATTATATCAGAATAAAAAGGAGATGAAATCCAAACAAAAACTAATAAAATAAAAATAACAATAAATATTTAGCAAGCCAAAGTAACGGTAGGCCTACTTTTCTAACATGCGAATAGTGAAAGTTGAATATGTTTGTGCTATTGCAATTTATGAGGAAGCCGACTTGGGAAGCAGGTTTATAACAAGATCTAGAAGATACAGAGATGACCAAATAAATCATGGAATAGTGTCTTTCTCTGACCTATGCTTAGTATTTGGTTAAAATGTGGTTCATATTTCTTAAAGAAAGTTAACACCATTATATTTTTACTAAAACCTCAGAAAATTGCAATGAATATTGAAATTTTGCAGGAAAACAAAGTCCAACAGATTCAAAACGAGATAATAGACTTGTTGGGAAATGCAGTGCTGGCAAAAATACCGGTACTTTAGGACACCCAGCACCATTTGTTTCTTTCATTGGTGGCAGTAGTCAAGACATATAAACAGTTGATCAAATAGTTTATTTTTTTAAATACTGTTTAGTGATATCCGATGACGGAACACCAAAGAAACAGCAAATAGTCATTGCTGGGTTTTCATTTTCAGGAGAATCAGAATTTAGTGAACAATTAATTCCATTGATCCTTAAATAAACTGCGAGGCTAAAGCTATGATGGTGATTCCAATATGAGTGGATACTAGAATAACCTTCGGGCATTGTTTCATCAAAAGAAGTCGCTCTCGCATTTAGAAATAGACGTACTGGTTTCTCACTTAGCTACTTAGAAGGCCCGAAAAATATTATTCAATAAATATTCGATCTATTTACTATTAAATAATGGACGTAGAACTAGATACTAGTTTGTATCAATGTTTCAAAGTTTAACACCTAAAAGTGTTTTAGGAATGCGAATGCGTAGAATGGGAACTAGAACTCATGAAACATTTCTTTATATATTTGAAACTCCGTTAATTCGTTTAATTTTATTTTAAATTGTACAAACATTGACTTTTTATTCGTGTTGGAGTTCTGAATCAAACGGCCTAATAAGATTATTAAAAAGCTACTCTACTTGCATTGCAATGTCTTTTGGTAAATATACTGATACATTTAGATTACTCAATTGTTTTGTCACACATTGCATTCGTCTTATTGGGGAAGGGGGCCCACCAATATATTCTTGAACCCGGGCCCAGGGGTACGCCTACCTTACTACGCCAATGCGAAGAGGACGACATTTTTTTCTCCGCTGTAAATCGCTGAATATAGACTTATTTAAATATTCACGAAGCAGTGAACATGAGCAGACGATGCCTGGATTCTCTTCCCGACGTACGATTAGATATTCACTCTAGTAACAACTAGCTTCCCCCCCCCCCAACCGAATACGCTAGATTTTAATCGATGTATCACTGCACAGTTTTTGAAAACAATGAAAGATCCCCCATGCCCATCCCCATTTTATCATTTTTTATCTCTCCATCTTCACCTCTCTCTGTCTCTCTGCCTCTCTCTCTCTCTCTCTCTCTCTCTCTCTCTCTCTGTGTGTGTCTCGCTCTCTCTCGTTATCATATAATTTAAATATAAATAGTGTAGCACTTTCTTTCTGTTCAAGTGAAATAGCGAAACAAGCCACCACTAGGGTGGGGGAAGGGTGTGTCCAAATTCGAAAGTCCACCCCCGGGCCCCCACTTGAGGGGACCTGTTAAATATTCCGCCACTGCCATGAAATCTTGCTATTCACGTGGAATCAAAATACTAGAAAGCATCTAGAATCTAGATGTTACAGATACCTTTGCTGTACAGAAAGCACGACGTGAGTTGATATGAATTGAGATTTGTCACGTGTGCATTATCTCACCAAAAAAAACCCGGTATTATTCATTAAAAGAGTCTTTATGATTATTTTTTGTTAGTTTTATTTATATATTGACAAATCCACTGAAGGCATCTATCTCCATTCCAGATTTGATGGCAAACTCCTAAATATTGCCAGACTGAGGGCCAAAACTAAAATCAGAGCCACCCTCGTAAGAGATATGCTATTCGCGGATGACGCAGCGGTAGTGGCACACACACAAGAGGAACTTCAGTCACTAATGTCCCGCTTCTCTCAGGCCTGTAAAGAATATGGCTTGACTATTAGCACGAAGAAAACAAATGTTATGGGACCACCTACTACAGCACCACCCTCCATCCTCATTGACGATAACAAGCTGGACGCCGTAAACGAATTCTGCTATCTTGGATCCACAATTACAGATGACCTGTCCCTAGAAGAGGAGATGAAAAAACGCATAGGGAAGGCTGCCTCGACATTCGCTAGACTCAAACTAAGAGTTTGGGAAAACCATAAGCTAACTACGGTGACCAAAATGGAAGTCTACAAGGCGTGCGTTATGAGAACACTGCTGTATGGCAGTGAATCATGGACCACCTACGCAAAGCAAGAGAGAAAACTAAACTCATTCCATTTGAGATGTCTCCGTAGGATCTTGAATGTCACATGGAAAGAAAAAGTGTGCAATACTGAGATCCTTGCGCGATCAGGTATTCCCAGCATCTTTACAGCCCTCAGACAACGCCGTTTGCGCTGGCTTGGACATGTTCGCCGGATGGAGGACAAGCGCATCCCGAAAGTCATCCTCTATGGTCAACTCGCGACTGGCACAAGAAAAACTAGTCGCCCCCACCTCCGTTACATAGATGTAATAAAACGTGACCTCAAATCAGTGAACATCAATACTGACAATTGGGAAGACATAGCTCAAGACCGCAACAGGTGGAGAGAGACAGTGACAAAGAAAGCTATGGACAGTGAAAGTACATGGGTCTCAGCCCCGGAAGAAAAACGCACAAACCGAAAAACGGCCAGCTCCTCTACCACCGAAGCAAAAGCCAAGGGGACCCTAACCTGCGCTATCTGTGGACGGGAGTGTCTCTCCAAAATAGGGCTCCACAGCCACACGAGGAAGTGTGCTCTGAGATGAACCATAGTCGTCCTACGACTGAAGGAGGCCAATGATGATGTACCTATTTCAATTTAGACTTATATATTTATGAAGTATATTATGTAGGCCCATATCATGTCATGATGTGGAATGTCAAAAATGCAGGGGCCCCGAAAAAAGGTCAAGTCCCAGGGTCCCCCAATCCCTAGCTACGCCCCTGAACCACCAAGATTTTTTAGCATAGGCATAATGCAACCCCAAGGACTATTTCAGCATTAAGCTTTCTAACATTTGAAGTAGAGAAATGAAGCCATTTTCTGACAAGTAACAAAAAAAAAAATTAGTGGGCCTAAACTTTAAATAACCCATCAATCAGTTTAAGTATTAGATCTACGGGTTTTTAATCAAATAGTTCCAGGTCAATTTCATTATATTTTTTTATCTTTTCGTTGATATGGCCCGCGACACGAGTGTTGGAAATTCGAATGGCCCGCTGACCTAATAAGGTTGGGCATCACTGGTGTAGTTGGTTGCACTTCTCTTGTTTGTCACTTTTTGATCACGTAACGGAATTCTAAAGGAGCGCAATTCAGGTTTTTACATTACTCGTTGCAATTCCAAATTTTAGTTAAATTCTTAAATTATTACAGTTGAATTATGTTAATATTTTCAATGTAAAAAAAAAATCACACATATATACAACATTGTAACTCTGTCAGAAATGAGAATTAAATTCATTCTTGATATACATTTTAATATTATTTTTACAAACCAATTGTCATTACATAAAGATTTATATATGAAAATATAAATATACAATTTATTGTACCCATCCGGAAACAGTGAAGTGTTCAGCCACCTATGGGAGGCTTGATCTATCATATATTGTTACATTATAGCTCTATGATTCACGTTTTCCATAAGCCGAGATGGGTGCGCTCTTGGCAGAATAGACCCTTTTGGGAACTGTGCCTGGGAGGCTTTCTTCTATCCCCATTATTGCAGTAAACTTGCTTCCATTTGGCATTCAACCGAGCGCCCTGTTCCCTTTTGACCTAACCATTTACTCTAAATAGACTTTTCCACTCAGACACCAAGTTGAGGCTAGTGAGCTTGTGCAGGACTTTGTTTGGTAGATTTACACCCGAGCTACGCTTCCCGATTGGAAGCTGCTGTTAGAGGAGATGACTAGGGCAATAAGGAAGAAAAATAAGACCTTCGTCAGGATGTCCAAGAACTTTATTCAGGCAAATGCGTGATGATGGCAAAAGAGTCACAGCAGCCCTATCACGATCCACACATCGTTCCTCAAATGACACCCATTCCTTGGCGCTTTCCTCCGCTTAGTTGGCCATACAAGAGTTGTTTAGGGATGCGGAGGTCTTCCATTCTGCAGACGTGTCCTGCCCATCGCAGCTGCGACTGCATCAGGATTGTATGGATGCTTTGCAGACCCGCTCTTCGAAGGACTTCAGTATCTGGTATTTTGTCTTGCCATTTGACATTCAGTATTTTTCTTAGACATGTCATGTGGAAGTGATTCAGTTTCTTTGCATGTTTTCTGTACACTGTCCACGTTTCAACAATTCAACAATACTACAGCAGTAATTTAACAATACTACAGCAGTAATTTAACAATACTACAGCAGTAATTTAACAATACTACAGCAGTAATTTAACAATACTACAGCAGTAATTTAACAATACTACAGCAGTAATTTAACAATACTACAGCAGTAATTTAACAATACTACAGCAGTAATTTAACAATACTACAGCAGTAATTTAACAATACTACAGCAGTAATTTAACAATACTACAGCAGTAATTTAACAATACTACAGCAGTAATTTAACAATACTACAGCAGTAATTTAACAATACTACAGCAGTAATTTAGCAATACTACAGCTGCTACAGCAGTAGTTCAACAACAAATGCAATATAAAGAAAATAACCATGTGTTGGGCGAATATTTTGAGAACCTTCACTCCGATGTAACTAATTAAAGTGTGTGAGTAACTAAGACAGAATGGAAGAACATGTGAATAAATAATGAACTAGCTGTATAGAGAGCGTCCAAACTAAAGGAAGCACTGAGCCAAGTAATCAATCACGACCAAAGTAACATAAGTCTATGCTCAACATCTTGGTGGCTTGTTATCTATTTCATTTGAACAGGAATAAAGTAAGCAAAACTAGTTATATTATTTATATTTGTAAGGTAAGAGAGAGAGAAAGAGAGACGTAGGTAGTAGGTACGTCGGCCCTTTATGTAAATTATAACTGACGGTATTTTTTTTTACTTTTTAATTAACAACATTAATGTATTATTGTTGCCGTTATTTTAAAATATTTTACAAATGTGATTGGCTATAATAATGAGGCTACCTCAAACTTTTCTTTTTTTTTTTTTTTTTTTTCACAAATTTTTCCTTAAACCTACTTTTCCCCTAATAAAACTTCTTAGCTCTCTCTCTAAATATATAATTTTGCGAAAACAAAATAAAATACACTTTGCAAAAGATGCGGAAGTTTACATTGTGGTTAGCAACAGGGGACGCAACATGGCGCCCACTGAATATGGCTAGTTGAATATATATAGTTATGGTTTATACCACTCATAGGTCATTTTCTCTATCGATTCATATCTGCATCTTTATTATCAAAATAAACGAACGAACTATTGAGCACCCATGTAAATGAGTCATAGTGTGAAGATGCCATCTAACCGAGAAATATCACCGTTTTCTCCTTTACCACCAATAAAAAAGCGCATTCGACCAACCTCGGCTTCTGCAAACTTACAAACGCATCCGAGCTACACTACAGGACTCTATGACAACGTCCTACGTACATCATCTCTTGCGACTGGAAACCAAACGATAAAACAGAGACCTCATACACAAGCAGGAGGCCCAAGAGAGCAAAATAGTTATCGACCTGTGGACACACATGAGAATGTGAAGCATCCACGTAGACTGACTTTGGGCACAGTGGAAGGAATAGCAGAGCTGGACAGCATTCTTAGAGTTGGAAATATTCAAATAAGTGCAGCACAACAGCTCAAAGATAAGGTAAATGTGAGGTTTTATTGCAGAAACAACATCATTTTGTTAATTAAATTCAGGTGAAAACATGTTTCTCCTAGTAATTATAATATGTAAACTGTAATTCATGTAACAAAGTAATGCCAAGATTGAGATTACAAACATGTCTGTTGTGAAGTTTGCTTTTACTTCTTTAAGATATTGTTTGTTAAATGTTTTACTTGTTTCGGATGTTCCTTCATAGTTGAAGATAGTTTACTTCCTAGTCCAAACCTCCAGCAGGAGAATGGGGGATGGAATCGGGCAGGGTTTGAACCTGGGACCATTAAAAAATCCAAACAACAGTCCAGCACACAAACCGCATGACCAGGCAGCCATCTTTAAAGTGGTTTTATGGGAGCTTTGTTATTATCATATATTTATAATACATAGCATAGGTTTGATTAGTTTAGTCATTCTGTTAAAATATAATTTTTTGTCTGCTATTTTTACAAAAATAGCTCATCTGTTTTTGTCTTATCCAGTTATGTTTAGAAACTATTGTTTTTACCCTCCTTACATTTTCAAGAAAAAGTAATGATGTTCAATCAATTCTGATAATAGGAAATTTGCTTTGATAATTATAAGAGCAATAATGAGATTTGAGAATTTCTTATCATATGTCTAAATAACATTATACTTATGTTTTTTATAATTGCGTTGTTTAATCAATGAAAACCTCTTTGTGTGCTCTTAAAGCTATGGAATTCAATAAGAGAAACTATTTTGGTTCAGTTACTAAGAAGAAATATCAATATTGAAATGCCAATTGAAAAAAAAAGATTTGCTATAATTTTTAACATTACTATATATTCATTAGACTTGACAGAAACAGGTATCAAAACGTACCATTTGGTTTTCTCTTAAGTGAAACTTTTGAGTCGCCAACCATGATGTCCAAAGAAACTCTTCAAGAAAATGACTTGGTGTGGAATATGGACATGCTGGAGGACTCACTGGTCAGTAGGTTAAAGGAAGATGGTAACCACAGTACAGAGATAGATCCTAGAGAAGAGAACAACCAATTTGAAAAGTCTATTTCCCAACTGGAAAAAGCTGGTGTAGACTGTGGCATTAAAAGTGGACGGCAGAAAATGAATGGAAAGATAAGTGTGGGAAAAAAACAGGGTGAAAATGCTATCAGTCAGCAGGATGTCCAGTATCCTGACACACGCTTTCATAACTCTAAAATGGTTCAATGTGGAGGGTACTTCAGATACAGTGAAGACTTCAAGAAACAAAATTGGACTAATGAAGAAACCCAACTTAACAGCATCATTAAAACTCCAATAAGCACAGCTAGTCTTAAGAAGGATATTAATGCTAACTTTTCTGAAGTTCCTTCAAGTCTGAAAGAGCTGAGCAAGTCACCAGGAGAAGATAAAAAAAAGGTAAAACAGAGAAACAAATCTCGAAGTCCATCAGATGAAAGAAAAAGAAAGACAACAAAAGAAGTAAGAAGCCCCTTGGTGATAAAACGGATAGTGTGCCATTGTAAACATGAGTTTCCACATCATAAGGAATACAGCAACAAAAGTGTCCTGACAGATATCTATGGCGACCATGTCAGGAAGGGCTGGGTAAGGTTGTAAATCCAGTGTCAGCTAGAGCCACTGCCATGTCTCACAATTAAAATAGCCTGGGCACTGTTCACATATTATTTGTTATTCTGTTTTATATTACATTAACAATTCAACATGTTTTACAACTATCAATGTTGATGCACACTATTACACTTCTGTTGACTAAGTATTGGGTCACCTTTTTTTTTTTGTTTACAACATAGCTTGTAGAATTATTTTACCATGTTCAGAGCTTCAGTATTTGATTTTGTTTTTTGTATATATATGTCATTCAATAGTCACAATAACTTTAAGGTTTTATGCAGGGAATTATTAAACAAAATATTGGACATTCATTCATAAGCATCATAAAATTGAGTTTTACATTTGATAAAAGAACTTTTTTAAGTCACAATGATAAATTATTTCTTTTTTATATGGTAAAAAAATAGCAAAAACTAATTTGTATTTGTTGTAAAATGTTTTGGATGTTTCTTCAGAGTTGAAGATAGTTTACTTCCTAGTCCAAACCTCCCGCAGGATGACAGGGGATGGGAGCAGGCAGGGTTTGAACCCTCGACCGTCGATAAATTCGAACAACAGTCCAGCGCGCAAGCCACATGACCAGGCAGCCATCCAGCTATTTGAGATTAGAGAAAAATTTAAACATTTTGGATCAACAATAAACACCAAAATTTTTTTTTTTTCACCCTATCCTATTGATTTTTGTTCAGGGAGTTTATGAAAAAAAACAACAACTGATTTTTAGCAGGGTTTTAAAATTGTATCAAAGTCATGGATGGCACAGATATTAGCAATGTTACTGATGGGCATTTTTCTTCTTCTTCTTTCTTACAATACATGAGATGAACTGCGCTGTGGTTTCCAAATCAGGGAGCTCTCCATATAGTTTAGTAATAATAATAATAATAATTTTATTTATAAAGCGCTGTTAACAAACAAAATATAGGCTCAAGGTGCTGTAACAACATTACAAACAAAAACACGAGAGCTAAAATGAAAATTAATCTAAAAAAGTTTTAAACAGATAGGTCTTAATGTTCTTCTTAAAAGTGGTGTAGCATGTTGTCTGTCTGAGATCAATGGGGAGTGAGTTCCAAAGCTTTGGTCCGTGAACTGAAAAAGCCAGCAGACCATAGCTTTTGAGGGAGAAACGTGGCACTACTAAAAGCGTTGAGTCCATTGAGCGCAGGGCTCTCTGGGGGACATATGGAGTAATCCGTTCGCTAAGGTACAAGGGCATCTCATTGTTATATATACACTGATGACCTTGTAATCGATTCTTGCTTTTACGGGAAGCCAATGGAGCGTACGCAAGAGCATAGTAGCAGAATCTTGTCTAGTTTTTTTAAGGACTATTCGAGCGGCGTTGTTCTGTATACGTTGCAGCTTGGCTATTTTGTCATCAGGTATACCTGCTAGCACGGAGTATGAATGTCACAGCTAGCGTTTTTGTTGACTCCGTTGTTAAATATGGTCGGATCTGGCCTAATCTGCGCAGCTGCAGATAAAGACCTTTGCAGAGCTGACTTATGTGTGGGTCGAAAGATAGTGTTGAGTCAAAGAAAACTCCAAGATTCTGCACTACATGGACAAAAGGAACATGGCAGTTCGTTATACAGAGAGAATCTGTGCTTTCAACTTTTGAGACATTGTTCCTAGTGCCAATCTTAATTATTTCTGTCTTGTCTTCGTTCATCTTGAGTTTATTTTCAACCATCCAATCGCTCACCCTCGCAACGGTACTACTGATTTTCTCTGCCAGATGCGACACCTCTGAGGGTACTGATGAATTGTATAACTGTGAGTCATCGGCAAAGAAATGGTATAAGATGCCGGTTGGCCGTATGAGACCGCTGAGTGGATATGTGTACATAGTGAACAGAACTGATCCTTGGGGGTACTCCGTACTTCAAAAGTAAGCTTGTTGATTCCGTCCTGCTAACAACGACACTTTGGGTGCGTTCCATCAGGTAGGATCCAAGCCACTTTAGGACGACTCCTGCTAAACCAAAAGTTGCAGAGAATCTGGCCATCATAATTTCATGGTCTAGCGTATCAAAGGCTGCGGACAAGTCCAGCATGGAAAGAATTGATATGTGGCCTTTGTCGGAATTGTGAAGTAAGTCGTTTAGTACCCTGTCCACTGCTGTCTCTGTGCTACGGCACTTCCTATATGCAGATTGAAATTCTTCCAAGAGACAGTACTGTTCAAGATGAGAAAGAATTTGCGCTAACACGATGCGCTCCAGAAGCTTTGAAAGGAAGGAAAGATTTGATACCGAGCGATAGTTTTTTAGACATTTCCTTTCTATTGGGGTGATTTGGGGCCAATGTCTTATACGGGCCTCTTGGTAAAGAGAGCAGTTTTGGAGGACGTGGTCTGCATTCTCTGGTGATACTCCACATGGGCAGATTTCACTGGTTCCAATTTTGAGCTTCCGGTACATGTGTTGTCGCATTCTGTTGTGTCCGGTCCTGAGTCGAAAGATTAGACATACTGATGGGCATTAATTTTTGACATTTTAGTTTGGAACAACCAGAAGTTTCCAGATTATAGCTAAAGATCCTGACAATAGCATTATTTAAGAACTTTAAAAAAATTGTCACTGCCTTATAATTTTTGTTTTTTCACGTTAATGATTTTTTTTTTTTTAAAATCATATTCTTTTTATTTAGAATGAAAAGGCTACAAAATAAATAAATAAATACAATGAATAATAAATACATAAAAAAATAGTTTTAAATTTATATAGTGTATCCTCGCCAATATAAGTCTCATTGAAAAATAATACTATTATTAATATATGTGTTCATACAATTTTTTATTAGCAATATACATTTCTGTAAAATATTGGATTCACCCAGATTGAGGAAAAAATCAACATTGACACACTTGAGGAACTCAAGTCTGCATTTATGTCTGCTGATGTCAATAGGACTGGAAGTTTAGACCTTGAGGAATTTAAAAAACTGCTTAAAGAACAATTAGGTCTTGGCCCTAGTAAGGTTAGTAAGGTTTTAAAAAGAGGACAAAAGATATGTTCCAAATCATGTAGCCAGTCCACCATGACTGAGCACTTTCCAAACTAATGCCAGTCAGAAAGGGATGTCACAAAAGTAACATAATATAATAGAATAAGAGCTGATGAGCCTACCAGCCCTTTTATAACATTATATTATTAAAAATATACTTTACTTAAATTCAGCCTTTAATTAATTTAAGAATATTTCAGTCTTGTTAGAAAACCAACATCAAATGCAAGTTTCTGAAGAATGAAAAGAATAATGAAGTAAGATTTATATAGAATAAGGCCAAATAATACCTCTAGGGCACTAATGGTGAAAAGAATATTCCATACATAGTTTTACTATTTCTTTATTCTGGACATTATTTTTTAAATTATGGACGAGCTTATGACATGTGTTAATTGTGGACATAGTTATGATATTTGTTTATTCTGGACATTGTTCTAATGTTTTTACAAAGCTTATCAACTTACTTTGTCTGTCTGTCTGTATGGTAAAAAGTTTGTACATGTTATTTCTCCCACATCCATTCTTGGATCAAGTTGAAACTTTGCACAATTATTTATTGACATAGACAAGACATGAATCAATTAAGCAATTAACCAATTAGTCAATTAATTATTGGTAATTAATTATTTTGTTTGATACCAAATAAGGAAAATAACTTCTGCATTATTGAAATATATAGTTGTAAATGCTGAACTCTTTTCTTAGAAAAGCTTTTTTTTATATATATTTTGTTTGTTTTAATTCTGGACAAAGTTATGACATTTACTAATTCGGAGCATAGTAATGACATTTACTAATCCTGGTCATAGTTATCATATTTACTAATTTGGTCATAGTCATAGTTACTAATTCTGGTCATAGTTATGATATTTACTAATTCTGGTCATAGTTATGATATTTACTAATTCTGGTCATAGTTATGATATTTACTAATTCTGGTCATAGTTATGATATTTGTTTGTTGCTAAACAGGATGCTCAAATTGACTCCCTCTTTATGAAAATTGACTGGTCTTCTGAAGGTGCCATCTCCTGGGATGAATTTTGCACTTACATGCAGCTTGAGTATGCTGAAAAAGAAGACTCGTATCTCAGGGCAAAAGAAGTTTCCTTCCACCTGCCGGCTAAAATTGAAAGCATTCCTCACAGAGACCTTGTCCTGCGCATCACAGATACCAGTGATGGGACATTTATTGCCTGCAGCCAGGAAGGAACAGTTACATTTTGGTCTTCAAACACAGAGCTCAAGAGGACTAGAAGTGTTGTGGTGAGTTGTTTGCCCTTTAGCCTTTAACTTTTTAGTTACTTCTTTTAATGCTGTGTAATAAAAAAAAATCTAAATTAAGGATTGGTTGTGAGGGCCATTGACATTTTCTTAAACCTTTGTCTGCAGAAATGATTAAAGATGCCTTTTAGTTCTTTACCGTTTGAATTCATTTTTTTAAAAATTTTCTGTTTGTTTTCAAAATAGGTTAATGTAATATTTTTGGTTATCATGTATTTGTTTAGAATCAAGACATAATGAGTAACAGAACCAAGTCAAAATGGATCACAGATTTTTGTCTCATGCCACATTTCAACAAACTTATCGTTGGAACTGGGTAAAGTAATCATTTAGAATTCAGCTAGCACTGAAAAGGAAACTTAGACAGATTAGTCAAATCTGAAATATTAACATTTAAAAGTTTTAATAGTAAACATTATAACATTTTTTAATTTAGATGTTTGGAAATATTTATATTTAATAAATTAGAAAATTTCTTCAAATCTAAAAATAAAAGGATTATGAAAGATTTTGTTCTTTAATAGGGGGCCTACATATCTTCCCTCAACATTACTGACAATAGTTAACTTTTATGGCTACCTATTCCTTTCTTCTTCTTCTTCTTCATTCTCATTGTTATGTTGGAGTGTTCAGATGACTAGACCAATATGTGAGATGAACTGCGGAGTGGTTTCCAAATCAAGGAGCTCTCCATATAGTTTTCTTTCTATTAGGGGTGTTTTGGGGCCAGTGTCTTATATGGGCCTCTTGGTAAAGAGAGCAGTTTTGGAAGATGTGGTCAGCATTCTCTGGTGACACTCCACATGGGCAGATTTCACTAGTTCTAATTTTGAGCTTCCGATACATGTGTGTTGTCACATTGTGTTGTGTCTGGTCCTGAGTTGAAAGATTATACATTGATCTTGTTGGGATAGCTTATAGTAAGCATCATCTTTCTTGTGATTTGGATGAGAGCTCGTCCATTTCTCATTTATTTTATTTACAATTAATTTCTTCTGGATAGAGTGCAGAGTTTATTTGTGTATTAGTTCTCCCACTCTTGG
This sequence comes from Biomphalaria pfeifferi, assembly GCA_030265305.1. Taxonomy (NCBI): domain Eukaryota; kingdom Metazoa; phylum Mollusca; class Gastropoda; family Planorbidae; genus Biomphalaria; species Biomphalaria pfeifferi. The sequence continues at coordinate 184,918 of JASAOG010000182.1, forward strand.
CGAGTGTGTCAGCCTTCTCATTTCCTTCTATTTGTATATGAGCTAGGATGGCTGCCTGGTCATGCGGTCTGCGCACTGGACTGTCGTTCAGATTCATCGATGGTCGAGGGTTCAAACCCTGCCCACTCCCATCCCCCGTCGTCAACTTCTACTCTGAAGGAACATCCAAAACATGTAAAACATTTTACAAACATCAGAGCTGGTATCCATTGATAACAGTTTTTTTGCTGTTATTGTTGAGCTTTGTAAGTGCTGTTCTGAGGTTTTTAATGTAAGAGGAATCAGAGTTTTCCAAGCTTTGGATGGTTGTTTTCGCATCGGTTAGAAAGACAATCTGACTATTTGGGGTACTTCGATGATTTGCTAGCATGGTAGCAGCTAGTGCCAGTGCTTCCCTTTCTGCTCTGTGGCTGTCAGAGAGCTCTCCAGTTGCAATGGATTTTTCTAGTTTTTCTCCATCTGGCCATTCGATGAGTATTCCAGCTCCTCCATTTGTGATGGCCTTATGGGTTGAGCCATCCGTGTACACTCTGATCCACTGATCGCTAGGATAATTAGATAGTAGAAAACAGTTCACTATTTCCTTGAGCTCTGTTGGTCTGTAGTCAGATTTTCTTTTTAATGTTTTCAATATGGTCCCTACCTGTTCCTAATATTCGGTGTAGGCATCTGTTAAAAAAGGTCTGGAGCTTTTCCATATTTGTTTTAGTGACTCTCTATATCACTGAACTATATAGAAGGACTAAAACACATTTAAAAACATTAATTTTAATCTACAGTGACAGAGAGATTCAATTTTTTGAACTGTCATCATTTGATCCTTATTGTCAAATTTATGGTCTGGAAACTGTGCCTTTAAAATTGGACTACAGGTTTGTAATGGTTGGATTAGAAAAATACACTTAAAGTTTTGAATTTTCATTTAGCATCAGTGTCTTATATTGACTTATTGGGCAAAGAATCTAAAAGTTTTCACAAGAAAAAATTTTAATGTTTACCATTATAGATTTTTTTATCAGATCAGAAAAAAAATATTTGAAAGTAATGTCATTTTATGTAAACTTTCTTATTAAATGACTTGCGCATGTTTCAGCTCAACTGGCCATGATGAATGCCTTATTTTATTTGGTGACAATGTTGGTTGTGTTAACATTTTTGTTATCAAGTCTGCAGGAGAGTGTCTCAGGTAAACACATAATTAAGTTTAGTGATACATAATTAAATAATTAAGTTTAGTGATACATAATTAAGTTTAGTGGTACATAATTAAGTTGAGTGATACATAATTAAGTTTAGTGAGACAGTTTTATGTCAAATTTTATGAACTTTTAATATTGCCATTAAATAAATTTTTATTAAACTACATCATTTTATCAGGAAAAATAAAGAGTTAAGCTAAATAAAACTTTTTTTTCTTTTGAAAGTATTATAATTTAGTTGTAAAAATAAATATCGAACCTTTTTCATTTGACTTACATATTAATTCTGTCTTCAACTTTTTTTAGTTTTTAATGTTTAAAATTGCATTTCTGAAATGATGCTAAGTTTTAAATATTTTTCTTTTGTTTAGAACTTGGAAAAAAATGACTGTACCAGATGGTTTTATCGCAACAATACATTTAGATGCTGTGATTAGTGGTTTCAATGTTAACTTCATAAGATGGCAAGTCCATGAGGATTGGGTTGGCCAGGTACTAACTGCAATTTTTATCCATTTGTTCATAGTGTCTTATGTAGGTTTATATCTCTACTGTACATTACTGTACTTTATTACAAATTGTTTCATTTTTTTCATTCTTTCTTCGTTTCATTTGTCAGTTTTTTTTTCTATAGCAGCAGTTTAGATCTTCCTAGTGGCCTTTGCCCTGGCTCTCTGGTGTTTTTAAATTATTTCCATGGTGGTTATGGAATGAGGCATAAAGAACTATTACCATGATAATATGAAATCTACCATGAAATCTACCTTCCCCCTTTTATAAAAGTTTGCCTAAAAAAAGAAAAATTAAATTACCCTTTCAGACCTTATGATATGTAGGGCAGAGGATGTATGTATTGCTGATGATTAAAGAGAGTTTCAAGTAGTCAGCACAATGACCAACTACCTTTACTTTTCCCAAGTTAAGTTAAGTACCCGTTAAAGTTGGGTGTCCTAAAAATCCAGAAATAAAGATCCCAGTCTTCACAGAGATTTGAACCTGAGACCCCTTGATTCTGAAACCAAACTTTTTACCACATAAAAGTTGGCTGGTATCTTGTTTTCCCAGATATATTTGTAATTTCATTTTGTATATTATACAAAAATTTATAATTTAATGTGTTCTGTAGTAGCCTCTGAAAATAAAGTGTTTTTTTTTTAATGTATTTAATTTTTTTTTCATGAATAATATTCAATGTAACTGCTACAGGGATAAACATTCTTTTTGTACCCTCAGATAAAGTATTACCATGATATAGGTCAGGTGATTTCTTGTTCCAACCACCCCAGCACAGCACTTGTTATAGGTTTGAAAACTTTTTTGGCTTTTTTTTAATTACTTCATTAAACAGGGTTATGAGTCAAGAACAACAAATATCATTTGGTGACTTTATATCTTTGGCTGTCTGGTCATATGGTATGCACCCTGTAATGTCCTAGTGATGGTCCTAAGTTTGAACTCCATCCACTGCCATTCCCATTTGTCCTGCGGGAAGTTTGGGCTAGGATGTAATAATCTGAATAAACACTTGAAGGTTTATCTATAGCAACAAATTACATCATTTGATTGATATGTTGGTTTACTAAAGCTGCATTAAAAAGTGTTTAGTGATAACAAAATAAGCATTTTCTTGGCTTCTACTGGGCTAAAAAATAAATTTACACAATAGTTTGGTGATGAGAATGTATTAAGGGTAGAATTCATTAGAATTAAATAATAATAATAATTATAGCTTTTATATAGCACTACTTATAGCAATCTCATTTGTAGACTAGTGGTGGTGGTGGGGGGAGGATGGGGTATCTGGGAGAAGGTTTTATGTGTTGCCATTAGACACTCACTAAACACAACTCTGCTTGAGTCGGGTGTCGAACCTCAAGCAACCTTCATAGGTAGCCAAGCTAAGCCAAGCTCAAGCATACTTAACTTCTTGACGACAAATGTGCTCAGGGGAGTCAGATTTAAATCCCACACTGTGGCTTGGTGTTAGGGGCTTGGCTTTCAAACAGAGAGGTTTTGAATTCCTGTTATTACTCTAACTGACATGAGTTGGGGAAAAGCTAAGGCAGTTGGTCATTGTGCTAGCCACAAACAAATATGGACCACAAAAACAGATTATCTTTAGTTCATCTGCCTCATACTTTGCAAGATCTGAAAGGGGTACTTTCTAGTTTATAGTAAAAAACATTTTCTTGAACTACGAGACTCTAGTCAGAGAACTTCTAAAAATAGAATTATCTTATATAGTTAGACATGTTAAATGATGTGAATCACATTCACCTGAAGACCTAATACACAGAGTCCTCAACTTTATCAGACCTTTTTTTATCTTCATTTTTTTCTTCAAATCTTCTCTTTCATCAAAGGTTCTAAAATTTACTAAAGTAACCTATTGTTTTATATGATAAAATGTTGACTTGAATAGTTTAAACTTTGCTTGTTTGTTAATCTTGATGTTTGTTCAAATCTTTTTTTCGCCATATAGTTAGCTTGTTTTATAAAATAAAATTATAGACTTACATAGTTTTGAACTTTGCTTATCAGTTTTTTTTGTCAATCTTGATTTTTTTGTCCAATCTTTCCACCAAGGTTCTACAACAGGCAGTACACATGTTGAGCAGCAGCTGAGAGAAATCAAAGATGTCAACTATAGTCAAGAAAAGAACAAGCAGAAAGCTGCTTACAACATTGTCAAGAAACGATTGGGGGCGGATGAGACTGTGTTTAAAGTGTACAAAGGAGTTAAGGTTTTTGATTTTTCAAAAGCTAAAAATGTAATTGTTACTGGAGGTAAATACTAGATTTTAAAGTTTATCTTAGTTTTTTTACATTGTTAATTATTGTTTTATATGAGTTGCCTGGTCATATGGTATGTGCTCTGAACTGTCATCTCAATAGTTTTAAGTTTAAACTCTGCCTGCTGCCATCCCCTGCTGTCTTTTGGGAGGTTTGTGATAGGATGTACTAATCTTCACTTTTGAAGGAATATCAGAAACATGTAAAACAAACAATGCTTATCAGCATTATTCATAATATTTACTAAACTTTGAATTAGAGAGGCAGTTATGTAGTAATGGCACTAAAAAAGTTTGCAGTGCATCTGCAATGCATGTGATTAGGAAACAAGGGGCATAACTATTACTGTTAGTTGTTTTTCATTATCTATACAATTACGCTTCATTTGTTTAATTAATCTTTTGTTCTGCGCTAACTTTTAAGTGAATTGTTTATCTGTTTTGAAGAAATATTATAATTCCACTCATGCAGTTTTTTTGAGAAAAAAGTATTGCTATGGAGTTAAAGAAGAATCAATTTATTTCAAGAGTCACTTTAATGATCACTTTATTTATTTTATTTGTACACTTTATTTGCCAATGAAAAATTTTATGGACTGTCATCTTCAATTGATTTTGCTGAATCACTCTCTTGATATTTTTGCTTTCAATACACTTTTTCAGGTATGGACAGAATCATTCGACTCTGGAACCCTTATGTTAGTTTGTAAGTTTTAGATTTTAACATTAAAAAGAAAATGACTAATTTTTCTTAATATTAATATTTTAAAATCCTTTTTGTTAGGCAAAGAAGCATATATATATTTTATGATTTTTTAAAATATACTTTTCTTTCAGAAAGCCCACTGCAATGCTCAGAGGTCATGCTGCACCAATATTTTATCTAACTATAGCAGAGGAGGACAACAGAATATATAGTATATCAACTGATCGTTGCATCAGGGTTTGTTATGGTTGATTTCTTTATATGTTGTTAATCAAATTTAAGATGGTGTTATTAATGTAAGTACATTAGTTTCAGTTAATTTAACTATTTTTATATTTTTTTAAGTTTCTGTTATTTTGTTTAGGTCTGGGACATTCAAGATCACACGTGTCTGCTTACTATCCGACCGAAAAGTCACAAAATTCGAGGTGACCTACAGGCAGTCTACTACTCAAATATATCTAGGTCATTGGCTGTAGCCACGGATCAGATGGCCATAATGAATCTCAAACACAAGTAAGAAATAAACTTAAGGTTAATTATTTATAGGACAATAATTATATTGTTACCATCTTCTTAACCAGGCCTTCTGTAAACACTGCTCAATACAACACATCTAACACAAGAACTTGACAACAAGAGTTCTAAAATAATCTGGTACTTAAATGGTACTTAAATAAGTAAATAAAATAGCAAATATGACACAATTGGCAACACAATACACTGACTACAAATGTTACAACGTACATCACCGTACTGCGTACTAAACTATTGTCTCTTCCTGGACTCGTACATTTCACTTGAGGACTGCACCAGGACCGACTTCATGGCCGACTAACAGTCCCAGCCTCTACGCTGTCCTGTCTTGAACTGCACTGCCTTACACACTCTGTCTCTGGTCCACAAAGGCTCTTGATCACATGACCATAACACGGGTTATATTTACATGCCAAGTTCATACCAGTACTTTCCTTTGTCCATCGACATAGCAAGCTAAACTGTACTACTGGCCTGTCACACTGAAGAAAACAGCACACTATTTTTCCTTGGCACAGTCTGCAAAAGTGCTAACAGCTCAGCAGCAAAAAGCTTATTAAAAGAAGAAGAAAGGGTAGCAAGTAAACCTTAAGTCTATGTGTTACAACAATGACTAACTAACTTGACTAAACTTAATGAACTTAATAATGTTCCACAGTCTGTTCACTGTTGTGCCAATTTTAAATAAGCTTACATTAAACACCTGTATTAAAAATAACTTTTATAATTGGATGCTACTAAACTAGAAATACATGCAATTATCCTATTTAAAAAATAAATTCATATAAAGTATAACAACTTTTAAAAATATATGGAAGGCACCGTGGCTGAACGGTAAAGATCTTGGTTTCCAAATTGTGGGATCCCAGATTCGAATCATGGTGAATACTGGTATTCTTAATTTTGCGATTTTTGGGCACCTCTGTGTCCACCCAGCTCTAATGGGTACCTGACATTAGTTTAGGTTGGTCATTGTGCTGGTCACATGACACCCTTTTTAACCGTAAGCCACAGAAACAGATGACCTTTACAACATCTGCCCTATAAATCGCAAGGTCTGAAAGAGGAATTTTACAAACATAAATTTCTTCTAGACTTTGACATGTTGATATTGAAGAGAACCCCTTATTAAAATTTATTGAGAACCCCTTCAAGAAATGTTTTCTTTATGTATGTAAACTTTCTGTGCAGGTCTTCACTGAATGCTGACATGGTAGTTTCACACAAAGACCCAGTGACTTGCTGCAAGTATAATCCTGAGTTTAAACAGATTGTTACCTGTTGTTGTGGCTCAGTAAGACTCCTATTGTTTGTTGTGCTGTATTCTATTTTATATATTTATTTTATTTGTAACTTTTTTTTTTTAATTAGAGATGATAAATTTTGTGATTAATTATGTATGTTTTGTTTTTATGTTTATGTATGTATGTGGTTATTCATCTAGAAAATGAAGATACATGCACTCAAATTATAATATCAGGGCATCTGTTGAAATAGGCATCCTAGGCATAATTACAGCAGTCTATTGACAAGGAGAGAGAGAGAAAAGGATCATTTACTAAAGCTCTTTTTTGGTAGACAGTTGATGAGGCTGCCATGTGGCCAGCACTATGACCAACTACATATCATCCCTAATGTAGGTCTGGTACCCACTATGGTTAAATGGATTTAGGAGCGTCCTAAAAAACCTAAGACTTAAATTCCCACTCTTTATTGGGATTCGAACTTGGGAGCTATCAGTACATTTTACTTTCTGAAGGTGCCAGTTGCTCCCATTTGCTCCTTCCCCTGTTAGTGAGAACAGTTCTGCCGGACTCAATATCTGAGTCACACTTGAAGCCCAGGAGTCGGGCTGGTTGTCAGATGCTATTTGAGACGCATGCCATTAGGAAGCATTTTATAGGCAGTGGAGTGCTTTCATACATTACCACTTCGGCAATGACAACCTTGCGAAACCAAGTAATTGGCGTCTCAACCAGTAAGCTTTGGGCAGGAGGGGCTCATTAACCATGGCTGGCTACCCATCTAGGAGAAGGAAAACTCTGATTTCAAACCTCTGTTGCCTTGCAGCTATACCCAATCATGAGAAAAGCTTCAGGAGTCAATCCTGAGGAAAAATCAGAAGCTGGTGACCCTAAAGCAGTTTGCAGCACCCAATGCTACACCCTGGCAGAATCTGCGATGCCGCTGAACCCAAACTGTATCGGCACTGCCGTTCCTTTGGATACATCAGATGCGTGTAGGGGGGGGGGGCTGATGTGAGGCGACATCGTTCCGAGCACAACTAATACCCAGGCATTCATCTCATTTCCATGAGATGATCCATAGTCTTTTCGCGACTGAAGGAGGCCATAGACTTTCTGAACCCTAGTCACATGACGTTATGAACTAACAATGGTGGTTGGGAGAGCTAGAAAAATCTGTTTGTACAAAGTGCTAGCTCTATTGATATTTTCTTATTATAGATGGTTTCCAATGGTATCTTACTTGATTTCAGATTGTCAAGCTCTGGGACTTTGAAACAGGATCTCTGATATTTGAGTATGGAGAGGCTCATGGAGAGGAAGCAATCACTTGTATGACATTTGACAATACTAAGAGAAGGTAACTCCCTTTACTGGGGCTTTCATACTAAAGTTAACTTCAGTAATCTGCCTTTGTCTCCATTCTGATTTTTTGAGATTCAGTTTACAATCTCCAAGCAAATAGACAGTAAGAGAGAAAATAAAGAGAAAGCAGTATGGGCAAATGTGGGGGAAATATAATGAAAACTAAAAAAATGTAAGAAAATGAAAAGATAGGGAGAGATTTTTTTTTAAATTAATAGACACAGCAAACAATGTCAAGGACCCAATATTGTAAGTTAACATTAATAATTAAATAATTAAAACTCCATTATGCTATGGAGAGCTGCCAGATCTGGAAACCAGTGTACACTTTATTGCACTACTTATCTGAACATCATAAAAATATACAAATGAGAACAAAGAAGAAGAAATAGTGCTTTAAGCTTAAAAGTTTAGAAATACACCAAAGACACCATTAATGATACACATTAGAATTTAATTTAATGAATGGATCCTGTTGTTTTGTGTATTTTTGTTGGTTTAATTTGTTTCAGTTTGTCATGAAACGTTAAACTTTTTTTTTTGTTTAAATGGCGAGTAGTTGTACAAAATTTTCTGTTCATTTTTAAGATTGATTACAGGAGGCAGAGATGGATCATTAAAAATTTGGAATTACAACAATGGACATTGTCTTCGAGTTCTGAAGAAAAAAGCTAAAAAGAACAATGGTAATCAATGAATCTATTTTATCATATTTACAAAAACAAAAAATGTTTCACTTGCAGCAATATATTATTATTATTATGAAGTTCAATGTCTACATCCAGGCTCATGCCTTTGCCAGTAGTGGGATAATAACATTAAGAAAGTAAGTATTTGAACTAAACATCTGATTCTTTGAGAATGAAACCAGACTCTTTTGATACTCACTTTTGGCTGTCTGGTCAGATGGTTACATGGTTTGCACTCTGGTCTGTTGTTTAATGGTCTTGATTGTCCTGGGCTCAAAACCTGATCACCCTGAGGGAGGTTTGGGCTAGGATGTTATAATCTTCAAATCTAAAGGCACATCCAAAACAAGTCAAACAAAAGAAACAAATCAATATGTGTCACCCTTGTTATCTTTCTTATATTGTCTTTATTTCTTTTGACCTTCTGTTCTTGTCTGATTCATAATTAGAAACAGACTTAACCCTTAAGATGTACATGTGGTAGTTTAGCCTCTAAACATAAACATAGTCATTTCTCTTTGTATGTCTTCTTGTAAAACAGCTCAGCACTTTAAGGTTTAAACACAATTTTTTAATACTACTTCAAGCATTTTTATAATGAAAAATGATTATCAATTCTAGAAAATGTTTCAATACAAATTTAATATTGACATGATGTTGTTTGCTCAGCAGTTCACACTGATGAAATATGTGATGTCACTTACATCGAGATGAACAAGAACAGGTAAATAAGGAAAACATAGAACTGCAACAACTTTAATTTTATGTCCATTTTTAAGAAGTACTTATCTAATTCCCAGTTCTTCATGTTTGCCTGGTATATATTTCAGATATGTCATAGCTGTGGGCTGGGACAAGAGGATCAATATTTACTATGACACTGTGAATGATACCAACATTCAGTATGTGCAGCACCCAACTCCATATTGGCTGGATGATCTGGTAGGATGAATGTTTTCTACAGTTTGCAAGCGTGCCTATTTTTAAGTCCTACTTATTAGATTATTAGTCACCTGATAAAAATTAATCTCTATCTACCCACAAAGACTTATTGTAATGAACATTTATTGAGATACTTTTTTCCGTTTCATTATATTTCAAGATAAGTAAAGTAGTAAGTTCCCCTTTCAGACTTTGTGATCTGTAGGGCAGATGATAAGGTCATCCATTTCTTTGGCCAAATCTATCTTTCTTCAGTTGTAAAGTTTCCCTTTTAGACCTTGCAATCTAGAAGGCTGATGATGTAAAGATCCTCTGATTCTGTGGCTCACAGTTAACGAGCAATGTGACCAGCACATAGACCAACTGCCTTTTTACTTTCCCCAACTGATGTCAGATACCCATCAGAGTTGGGTGAACTCAGGGGCGCCCTAAATATCCCAAAATTCAAAATCCCAGTCTTCACTAAGATTTGAACCCAGGACCCCAGGTTCATAAGCCAAGCCCTTAACCACTCATCCACTGTGACCCCTATATTTCAAGATACTCTAATAAAAACATTACAGGCACAGCTAATTTTTTTTTACATTCTCTACATGTTTATTTGTGTTTGTTAGCTAAATTAATTGAGTGGACTAAGGGGAATAATGTCACTATTTCCGATTGAGGTTTTAAATATAACGGTGATGAAAAATTCTATTACCTATTGTTGTACTTAATAATAACAATACCATGTTACATTCAAAGCTTTATTTCACTGAATGACAAACAACTACACACATAATAGAGTTCACAAAATGGACTATGAAATACGGTCAGTACACAGGTTAACAAATGTAAATAAACACTAAGGGGCAACAATCCAAATAAGCAGATTCACGACACCTATCCATTTTCAATAGTAAAGTTTCTCTTTCAGACCTTGCAATCTATAAGACTGATGATGTAAAGGTCATTTGATTCTGTGGCCCAGTTAACGAGCAGGGTGTCATGTGGCCAGCACAATGACCAACCAATTGCCTTTACTTTACTAATGTCAGAGTTGGGTGGATTCTGGGGCACCCTAAAAATCCTGAAACTCAGTTTTCAATTGGATTTAAACTCAAGACCCCTTTGTTCAGAAACCAATCGCTTTACCACTCAGCCACCATGCATCCCAGAGTTTTTCAATAGTAACTTTTTGTACACCGGACTCCGGCCCATTGTCCTTCACAATGTTGTAGTAACAAATAGAAAATTTGTTTGTTTTTAATTTGGTGAATATATTATTAAAATACGACTTGTTTTTTAGTTAAATAGCCAACTGGCCATTAGTTTTATTTCTTGTAATGTAACAAGGACTTTTTGTCTTTTGAATATTTTATAATTTTCTTAACATCTTTTTTTACTTCTGTAGGGTGTAGAATCCTCAAAGCAAAAAATAACTTAATTACTTCCTCTTGTTTTCTATACCGGTTTAATTTTTTTTTCTTTATCGCTGCAAAGAAAAATGGCCACAAAGAAGATGTTCTGTCAATAGCTCATTGTTTGCCCAACCTTTTAGCTACAGGAAGCTATGATGGTGAGGTGATTGTCTGGAACATGGTGTCTGGCCATATCTTCTGCCACCTCAGACCTCCCCCACCACCTGGATATGAAGATCAGAATTGTAAGTAATGATTCATTAATAACTTTATGTGTAAACATTAGATTGTTTTTTTTTTTGATTTATCATTAATCTTCTATTTGTTGTTCATATAATTCATTAATAATTTTATGTGTAAAGTTTAGATTGTTTATTTTGGGATTTATCATTAATTTTTTATCTGTTGCTATTCTTCTTATCTTATATAATACAGACGTTACTTCAAAAAAGAAGATGATTACGTCCTACGCGTCATGCATTTAGTCATGCATATTAACCAATGACTTGTATTCTGCCAAGTCACTGGTTTTTCTGGCTAGCTCAGGCAACCCATTCCATGCTCTAATAGCACTAGGGAAGAAGGAGTATTTGTACAATTTGTCCTAGCATATGGGTCGAGGAATGTGCCTTTATCTTTGTGTCTTTCAGAGTATTTTATTAAGTTTTGTTTTTGTATTTGAAGATTATGGTTCAGTGTTTAATGTATAATTGCTACTTTACTTTTGAGCCTTCTGTCCTGAAGGCTTTCTAAATTTAGTGATTTTACTAAAAGTGTTACTCTAGTCAAATGTGAATATTCGTTTGTTATGAATCTCACAGCTCTATTTTGTGTCTGTTCCAGTTTCTTAATGTTTTCCTTGAGTTGAGGGGTCCCAAACGGAGGATGCATATTCTATTATTGGCCTAACCAAGGTTAAATAACATTTTAGTTTTATGTTCTTATTTGATTTATAGAAATTTCTTTTAATAAATCCTAATGCTTTGTTTGATTTTTTTATAGTTTCATCAATATGTGGATTCCATGACAGTTTTTAATTTATTATTACACCTAGGTATTTTGCGTTTTTAGTCTGTGTTACTGGTTTGCCATGAATAAGATAAGTGGAATTAATTTGTTTTAGTTTTTTGTACAGACAAGCTTGGAGGGTTACACTTTGCCAGATTTGCTTGACATTGTTTCTCTTTTTCTTGAACAAGACTAAATCCTGTGACTCTTTGCAATTATCATGCTAGCATGCACAACTAGCTTTCTGTGTGCTACCGTATCCTGGGCTATTTCCTCCTAGGCATTATAAACTTATCTTATAAAATACAGACATTGCTTCAAGATGATTATGTCCTATGTGCGTCCCTAGGTCTACCTAGTCAGGCATGTTAATCAATGACTTAAACTCTGCCTTTCCTGGCTGACTCAGGCAACCCATTTCATGCTCTAATACATATATTCAACATACATACAAAACTTGTACATTTAAGAACAGTCCAATTTGGGTAATAAGTTGCAATTTTTACTGGTGGCCTATGACATGCATAATTTATAGCTAAAGAATTTTCAACATAATACCAACTAATACATGTAGATTATTTATTTTTATTTCTTGTTTCAGTGGATGGTGATATGAACATTGCTAAATTGATTTTTCTTCAGACCAGAGCATCTAAGAAAGATGCTGGAGCTCTAGTGGTCAGTGGTCCAAGGGCACACATACATATATGGAATGTTTCTCAAGGAGGGACATTAATGGCACAGTTCCAAGGTGTAAGTATAGACTTCATTTCTAAAAACTATTTCCAACTAAGAGATGGATGCTATTAGACTTTAGATATTACTGAATGTCAGTCCAGACTTCATTATTGAAATTTATCTTTAGCTACAGAATACACTTCATGATCTAAATGTTACACAGCAAGATTACAGACTTCAGTGCTATCTTTAGCTTTAAGAGACGGACACTACAGGGACGAGATATTATGGCACATCACTTATATAAATTAAAGAGCAAATGCTATGAAAAACTAACATGAACCTCTTTTTTTTTTTTTTTTTTTTTTTTTTGAAAAATTTCTGCAAGTCCTGTATCAATTTATATTTTGGTGAATTGTATCATTCTGTCATGTTTCATCTGCCCTGTAGATTATAAGGTCTTTTACTTATCATGTTTCAGTCCTCAATTAAAGGGTCCATGGTATCTCAGCTGGTCAGTAATAATGCCAACACTGTTCTATACTCCAGTGACACCTCTGGCTTTATCTATGCCTGGAACTTGACTGACTATTGTTTAACACAACCTGCCCATGAGCCACCAGAATGTAAGTACAAGCCTTACACAGTTTCGTTACTTAGTAATAAACTAGTTTTCTTTTGTATTATAAATTCTTTGACAAACATTTATTGGACAATTAGCAGATTCAGCTATTCTTCACACCTTTATGTGTCCCTTAATCTGTTTGACTGTTGGAGTGCTACCCATGATCTATCAACCATCTCTCTCCATTCCTTGTCTTGTACCAGGATTGGTCTCTTCCATTGACAGGTTCGTCCATTCCTTGATGTTATCTTCCTATGGCTTCTTGTGTCTGACTCTTCTTTTTTTTCCCTAATACTGTTCCCTGCAGAAAAGTCTTTGCAAGCCCCAAAGATCTTATGATATGGCCATACAGTTTTTTTTAATTCTCGTCAGCACAACATAACCTACACTCTGTATGGAAGCACTGAACAACCGAAGAAAAAAGCACACTTTTTTTTCCTTGCTTCAGTCTGCAAAGAGCTTACAGCTCAGCAGCAAAAAAGCTGACTAGAAGAAGAAGACAATGGTCAGAAGGTCATTGTGAAACCCAATCAATCATGTTATGGATTTTCTCATTTGTGGAGTCTTTGTGGGTAAATCATATGTCACGTATTACGAATTGAATTCTAATTTTTAAAATGGCTTGCCTAGGGGAACGTGACAATAGAAAAGCAGTTGTGTCACTTATCTTAAGTCTGAATTTAATCAAAGACTTACAATGAATAACAAAAAAAAAATGACACAAGAAATCGGAAGGTAAACTATCAACTTAATGTTTAATCAAATATAAAATTACAAGAAAGAAAAAAAAACATTTACTCAATACAGAATTGATGTGTTGACCAAAACCCTTTTACAAAAATGGCATGTAAAAATATTACAATACAAGAGTTTGAAAATATAATTACAAATACAAGCAAGCAAGGCCTTGGAAAAAAGAAAACAAAATATTAACTTACACGATCAAGTGGTATACCACGCACGGGTCGCGCAATGTCTCCGCTATTCTGTCTCACGGCTGTCTCCGTATGTCTGTCTGTCAACGTTACGCGGGCGGTCTTATATAATCTACCGCGCGTCGATATCTCGTAACTTCTAGAATAGAAAGTCATCAACACCCAGATCTAGAACGCTCTTCAAAGAGACAGAAAAAAAACACCCTCCTTTCAACCAGAGGTACACACACAGGTCAAGGACCGGTCACTGTCTGTGTGGCTTGACGAATAAAAAAAAGAAAAAAAAAAAAACTTATTACACAAGGGGCAGACAACCTACTCGTCTCTCGACCGCAACAGGTCAAAGAAAGAAAAAAAAAACAACGCCTAGATACGTAACACCTCCCTCCTAAAAATAAAAAGTTTACATTTCCACGAAATGGAAATCTTTTTAGAACTACAAAAAATATTTACATTACAGAATGTATTTATCATGATATATATAAAAAAAAATATATACATCAAAATACTTTTTACAATCTAGATAAGGCATCGGCGATAACATTTTCGCTGCCTTTTATGTGTTTAATATCTAGGTTGTACTCTTGTAAAAATAAACTCCACCTGAGAAGTCGTTGGTTCTTGCCAGACATTTTGTGGATAAATGTAAGGGGATTGTGGTCAGTAAATACAACCAGTGGCCATCTAGACCCACTGATATAAAAATCAAAGTGTTGTATAGAAAGAATCAACCCAAGACATTCTTTTTCCACAGTAGAATAATTTCTTTGATGTCTATTAAATTTCTTGGAAAAGAAACAAATAGGATGCTCTACTTGGAAATTATCTTCTTGGTAAAGGACTGACCCAACACCTGTGTCACTGGCGTCAATAGCTAACCTAAAAGGTTTTCCGAAGTCAGGAGCCATCAAAATGGGAGAGCTAGATAATATCTGCTTGATCTGGTTAAAGGCTTTCTGACATTCATCCGTCCAAGTAAATCGGACGTTCTTTCTCAGGAGGTTTGTTAAAGGACTGGAAATGACAGAAAAATTTTCGCAAAATTTTCTATAATATCCAGACATTCCCAAAAATCTTCGGAGTTGTTTCCGATCAGCAGGGATAGGGAAAGCTTGGATAGCTTCTACTTTGGCCATTACAGGTTTCACCTGGCCTTGTCCTACAATATGGCCTAAGTATTGGATTGAAGCCTGGCAAAAATCACTCTTACTCAGGTTTACAGTAATTTTTGCATGTAACAGTTTAGTAAAAAGACAATGCAGTTGTTTACAATGGCTAGAAAAATCTTGGCTAAAAATTACTACATCGTCTATGTATGCGTGGCAATTCTCCATGTCAGCAAGCAGGGCATTTATCATTCTCTGGAAAGTGGCAGGAGCATTCTTCATGCCAAATGGCATCACTTTGTATTGGTACAGACCATCAGGGGTGACAAAGGCGGAGATTTCCTTTGCCCTATCAGTCAGGGGAACCTGCCAATAACCTGAAAGTAGGTCTATTTTGGTGATGTACTTAGCGTCACCAATACGATCTATGAGATCGTCTATCCTAGGGATAGGAAACGAATCGGTCTTTGTGACAGCATTTACCTTACGGTAGTCTGTACAAAAACGATAAGTCTTGTCCTGTTTAGGTATCAAGACACATGGGGAGCTCCAGCTACTGGAACTTGGTTCAATGAGGTCATTTTCAAGCATATACTTGATTTCTGACCTAAGTATGGCAAGTTTTTCAGGGTTAACCCTGTAAGGATGCTGCTTGACTGGAGTAGCCTCGCCAACATCTACATCATGCATTATAACATTAGTCTGTTTTGGTACATCAGAAAAAATGTCATTAAATTCATTAATGAGTTTCATGATAACTGGCCTTTCTGTCGAAGACAGATGAGACAGTTTTACATCCAAATTCTGTAATACAAAAGAATTAGGTATTTTGTATTGTCCAAATTTCTCCTTTACAATATCATCATCAATAGGAGAAACATGGCTATTTGAACAACTTTTGACTGTATTTAAAACACAATTATTCTTCTCTGAGTGATCTGGCCGAGATACATAAGGCTTCAGCATGTTTATATGACATAGCTGAGTCTTTTTCCTACGGTCAGGAGTTTTGATTGTGTAATTGAGGTCACTAATTTTGGTCTCAATTTCATATGGACCAAAATATCTGGCTTGCAAGGGTTGACCTGGTATGGGCAAAAACACAAGCACCTTATCCCCGGGAGAAAATTCTCTAACACGGGCCTTTCTATCATACCAGCGTTTCATGCTGGATTGGGTGTTTTGTAAGTTATTTTTGGCCAGAACACAAGCATCATAAAGTCTAGTTTTAAACTTACTTACATAGTCTAAAAGTCCTTCAGTGGCTGTTGGTGACAACAAAGTCTCTTTTATACATTTCAAGGGACCGCGCACCGAATGGCCAAAGACTAAGTCAAAAGGGCTGAATCCCAACGATTCCTGGACGGATTCACGGGTTGCAAACAGCAGCATGTGGATTCCTTCGTCCCAGTCTTTTTCGTGCTCAAAGCAATAGGTTCGGATCATGTTCTTGAGAGTCTGATGGAATCGCTCAAGAGCGCCTTGCGACTCGGCATGATACGCACTCGACATGCAGTGTTTGATGCCTAACTGAGTCATGACTTGCTTGAAAAGATTGGCCGTGAAATTCGTTCCTTGGTCCGATTGGATAGACTTTGGTAGACCAAATAGAGTAAAGAACTTGATTAAGGCCTTCACAATGTTTGATGCTTTTATGTTCCTTAGAGGAATAGCCTCAGGAAAACGAGTTGAAGCACACATAATGGTCAACAGGTATTGGTTGCCAGCTTTTGTCCTTGGAAGAGGACCAACACAGTCAATAAGTACTCTGCTGAAAGGTTCTTCAAAGGCTGGAATCGGCTTCAGAGGAGCAACAGGGATCTTTTGATTTGGCTTGCCAACCATCTGACAGGCATGACAGGATCGGCAGTACTGGATGACATCTTTCTTCAAACGTGGCCAGAAGAAGTGTGACATAATCTTGTGGTATGTCTTGTGGATGCCGAGATGACCTGACATTGGTGTGTCATGAGCCAGATTCATGATGTACGCTCGGTATCTTTCTGGTAACACGATTTGATGGCATATTCTCCATTCTTCTTCGTTGGATGCGTCTGGAGGTTTCCATTTCCTGAAGAGCATATCATCTTGGATGTAGTAGCACGTTGATGCTAGCTCTGCCTCTTGTGATGTCATTGCGGTTTCTCGGAGTTTGGCGAGCTCTGGATCCTTCTTTTGGTCCTCAATCAACTGTTTTCGAGTTGATGCCGGCTTTTCAGAATTTGGCGTTGGTTCTTCTTCAAGAGAAGCAAAGAATGTGGTGCTCAAGTCCACATCATCTTGGTTACTGTTGGCCTTGACGACGTTCTCTTCTTGAGATGCTTTCAACCTCATTGCCCTTGTTACTGCACACGCTGGATATAACTCTAGGTCTTCCTCGGGTGTGGCAGATAAGTCGGGTGTTTGAGTGACGATGGGTTCGGCTATCACCTTTCCACCTGCTAAGTCATTGCCTAACAGCAACGAGATGCCTTCCAATGGTAATGTTGGTCGGACACCTACAACAACCGGTCCAGTAATGAGATTTGACTTTATGTCGATTAGATGTAGAGGCACATCTATACATCCAAGCTCTACGCCTCGTAACAGGATGCTCTTCCCAGTCGATGATGATTTAGACAAGGGCAAGATACCCTCTAAAAGTAACGATTGTGAAGCACCTGTGTCTCTCAAAATGGTGATAGGTCGTAGACTTGTAGAATCACCGGGTAGTGATACAAATCCTTCCGAAATGAAAGGCTTAAAATCCTCTAATAAAACATCAATTTTGGTTGATGCAGACTGGACTTGGGTCGAACTCTCGCTGGAGTCATTGACATCTCTAGGAGACGCAGTGGAGAAACTCTTTCTTGAGTCAGTAGAACATCTTGTGGATGTATTTGGAGAACTCTTGATGGAGTCATTGGAACATCGGGGTGATGTCTTATGGGAACTCTTGATAGAGTCATGGGAACATCGGGATGATGTATTATGGGAACTCTGGATAGAGTCATTGAAACATCGGGGTGATGTCTTATGGGAACTCTTGATAGAGTCATGGGAACATCGGGATGATGTATTGTGGGAACTCTGGATAGAGTCATGGGAACATCGGCTTGATGTATTTGAAAAACTCTTGTTTGAGTCATTGGAACATCGGCTTGATGTATTTGAAAAACTCTTGTTTGAGTCATTGGAACATCGGCTTGATGTATTTGAAAAACTCTTGGTTGAGTCATTGGAACATCGTGGAGACATTTTCGGAGAGTCTTGTACAGTCAATACATTTGAAACAGGTGGTGTCGAGGTATTCTTGATATGACTTGATGATGAGGGAGTAAACCTCGCCGACCACTGTACTGTGCAAGCGCTGACTTTTGAAGGAGCTTTTTCGTTTCTCTTCCTCAATTTCCAACAATCGTCAATTTTATGGCCTTCTCGTTTGCAGTAGGAACAAGTAGCTTTACTTGTAGTAGGTTTTCTGTCGTTTGTACTGCTGTTCTTGATGGAGTTGCTAGCAGTGGACTCAGGCTGTTTGACTTGTTTTGGCTTGACATCCGTCGTATACTTGGCAAATTGATGTGATATTATATAATCGTCTGCCAACACTGCAGCCTTGTGCACATCTTCCTCGCCACGATCAGCTATATGCGTACGGACGTCCAGCCGCACACAACTCTTGAACTCTTCCATCAGCATTAGGTTCTTGAATTTTGCAAAGTCGGTGCCGATTTCCCTGGAAGTGAGCCATTTCTCAAAGCGTCGCTCCTTTTCCCGCAGGAATTCTACATGGGTTTGGCCATCCGATTTGCGACAATCCCTGAACTGCTTTCGGTAAGCTTCCGGAACAAGTTCATATGCCTTAAGAATTAAGGCCTTAACAACATTATAATCTTTTTGTTGTTCAATGGTCAAAGAACAAAATACCTCTGCAGCTCTACCAGTCAAAACTGTTTGCAGCAAAGTGGGCCACAAAGTTTCAGGTACATTAAAATTTTTCACAGCAAGTTCAAATTGTGGAAAATAATTGTCAATTGTGGCTTCATTAAAGCGTGGAATTATTTTCAAAAATTTTGTTGCTTCAGCAGTATGACTGGCAGGGGAAGAATCTGGTCTTACATTAGCAGCTAACTCTAATTTTTTTAACTCTATTTGTAATTTCATTTCCATTTCTTTCTGAGCCGCTGCAAGCTCTAATTCTTTTTGTTTAATTTCTCTCTGCTCTCTAGCCGCTGCAAGCTCTAATTCTTTTTGTTTAATTTCTCTCTGCTCTCTAGCCGTCTGGGCTTCTATTTCCATTTGTTTTAATTTTATCTGAAGTTCTAAATCTGATTTACCCTCATCGGGTCTAAGGGTTTCTAAAAGGTCTTCAGAAAACACTTCCTCGTCTACATAATGGATTACAATGTTATCTCTGATTTCTTGTTTAAGGGCATTTGATTTTATTTTTAACCCTAAATGTTTAGAAATAAGGACCAGTTCCTTCCTAGTAAAAGCATCAAGCTCTTCCACAGAGGGATTTGCAAGAAAAACCTGAATATCCATGACTAACTAACAACTATTACAAGCAAAAATATGTATACAATGTAAATATACAGTACAAAATCAGTACAACAAAAAACCTTAAGAGAGTTTGGTCAATACTATTGATACTTTACTTCCGACTCTTTGACACAAAAAAAATTTTTTTAAAAGTCGACTTCGCCTTTACAAAATTACTCAAGTAAGACGAAAATAGGTTCAGAAAAATATCCGGGACGAAAGCCCTCAAACTTCTTTTGTCACGTATTACGAATTGAATTCTAATTTTTAAAATGGCTTGCCTAGGGGAACGTGACAATAGAAAAGCAGTTGTGTCACTTATCTTAAGTCTGAATTTAATCAAAGACTTACAATGAATAACAAAAAAAAAATGACACAAGAAATCGGAAGGTAAACTATCAACTTAATGTTTAATCAAATATAAAATTACAAGAAAGAAAAAAAAACATTTACTCAATACAGAATTGATGTGTTGACCAAAACCCTTTTACAAAAATGGCATGTAAAAATATTACAATACAAGAGTTTGAAAATATAATTACAAATACAAGCAAGCAAGGCCTTGGAAAAAAGAAAACAAAATATTAACTTACACGATCAAGTGGTATACCACGCACGGGTCGCGCAATGTCTCCGCTATTCTGTCTCACGGCTGTCTCCGTATGTCTGTCTGTCAACGTTACGCGGGCGGTCTTATATAATCTACCGCGCGTCGATATCTCGTAACTTCTAGAATAGAAAGTCATCAACACCCAGATCTAGAACGCTCTTCAAAGAGACAGAAAAAAAACACCCTCCTTTCAACCAGAGGTACACACACAGGTCAAGGACCGGTCACTGTCTGTGTGGCTTGACGAATAAAAAAAAGAAAAAAAAAAAAAACTTATTACACAAGGGGCAGACAACCTACTCGTCTCTCGACCGCAACAGGTCAAAGAAAGAAAAAAAAAACAACGCCTAGATACGTAACACATATAATTCTACTATAACATCTCCATTTAGGATCCTCCTCCCTAATTCTGCACTTAGAATGCAAGATTTACAATGTTGTCATGACCAATAAGCTTATCCATCTGATTTTGTGCAGAGGGTTTATTCCTTTGTCTTTCCAAATTGTCTTGAGCTTTGTAAGTGCTACTGTGCAATCTGACCAGCACTTCAGGTCTGTCAAAGTTCTTTGCTAGATAATTAAAAGAAAATTACTGACAGATTTTTAATACATGGGCATTTCTCATTACATTTTTTTTTTGCATGTAGTAATTAATTTTAAATAATATGATTAAGTACATTGTCCTAACATTTTGGCATAAGTTTATAAAGGGTGATGTGTGATCAGCATATAAGTCTGGTAGCATCTTGCAATGTCTATATTAACAGAAAGCTACATTTGCATGAGGCGTGGGGGCTGAATGCTTAAGCGCTTGGCTTCCAAACCTGGGTTTGAATCTCGGTGAAGACTGGGATTATGAACTTTGGGATTTTTAGGGTGCTCCTGAATCCACCCAAGTCTAATATGTACCTGACTTTAGTTGGGAAAAGTAAAGGCAGTTGGTCATTGTACTGGCCACATGACACCCTACCCATTAATCATTGGCCAAAGAAACAGATGACCTTAACATCATCTACCCTATACATTGCAAGGTCTGAAAGGGGAGCTTTTACTTTTACATTTGCAGTACTGTATAAATGGCGAGGTCATGTGGAGAGTGTAGCCAGCATGGACCTGGTTGAATCAAACAATGTTCTCGTTACATCATCAAGTGACTGTACTGTCAGACTTTGGACACATCAGGGTCATTTTATAGGTAGGTGATAGGATTTTTTAATAGGTCATTTAATTGTTCTATCCATAGAACTATGCACAATAATTTTTTAAAAATTTATATAGTGCTATTGATAAGCATAGTGTAGGCTCAAGGAGCTAAGTATTTGACATCATTAAAACCAAAAATGGATGCAATAAATGACATTGACATGACTAAAAGAGTCCTCTTAACACTTCTATTTTTTTTCAGTGCACAAATATATTTGAGTTTCTAGCTTTTTGGATTTTTCACATCACAATTACATTACCATCTTCATGTTTTAGACATTTAATGAGGTTCTATATACAGTGAAAATTATTGGATTTAAACAAGATTACCATACTTGAATAAAATGTAGCTATAAGTGTATTTGACTCTAGATTTATGATTTAATAAATTTATGTTATTTAACTTTACGCTTGAACTTTCGTTTTGATAAAATTGCCTATTTTGCAGGTACACTTGGACAGTCAGAACAATGGGACCTTTACAATCCTTCCACTTTCCAACATCCCATGGTGCCCTATGAGGTTCTGATAGACCCACTGAGTCTTCCATCACACCCAGTTCTGTTGGAGAAGCAGTCAACACATGACATCATTCACCAGGGAGATGAAGACAAGGTCATTGTCACAATTGTGACTTTTGTGTCTCAAATACATCTAGAGTAAAACTATTTTAAATCTGTGTTTTTGATTTCCCATTAATCACCTACACTTATCCCTTTGTTTGATGGACCATCACACAAGATCTGTTGACTATCTTTCTCCATTCCTCTCTGTCTTTTGCCTTGGATAGAATCTCTTTCATTGGCAGGCCGTCCATTCTTTTGTCTTCCCATTGCTTTCTCTGTCTGCCTCTTCTTTATCGTGGTACTTTTCCTGAAGGAAGGTCTTTGCTAACCCTGAGAACCTTGTGATATAGACATAAAGTTTTAGTTTATGCTTTTTTGACATTAGTTAGCAGGTCATTGTGGGGTCCAATCGCTATACTTTCCTGCCTTTATCTAATAATTTGTGATGCAATCTTTGTTATCTGATACCTAGGATTTTTCTATAGCATCTCACAATTGCTAGCAACAAAATTGAAATACTACAGAAAGATGCTTCCCATTAATAATGAACTAAAAAATACTGTGGTTACAGAAAAATGACAAAATAATTCATTTGGGGGGGGGGAAATAACCATTGGCTTTTACAAAAATTATCTTTACATGTAAGTTTCTGAAAATTCTCTATTAAATTTTAGATTTGTAGAAATTCTAGAATTTCCTAGTTAGTTATAATGTATTGCTAATGATCCCATTTTAATTGTATCAAACATTAATGTCTTTCTGAGCAGTCCCTTCGCAGTGTGTCTCCCCAAGTTGTTTTCAACACCAAGCAATCCTATGTTGTAGACGATGAGAAGATTAAGGCGTTGTTAGAAGAAAGACCGTTTGACAAAGGGACAGGAAAAAGGTAAGAATGCATTAAGTGTATTACATCAGAAGTCCAGAATTTTGATTGATGATAACTGACTGGACATTGATTGTGCCATGTAGCAATGATATTAAATCAGTAGCTGCATGTATTGCTGGTATGTCCTTATTGATTTGTTTAAACCAATAGCCCCTAAGCTAGGAAAGCTAGAATAACTTAGTTTTAGTGCTGTAAATATTGTTTCCTATGTTCAATCCATGTAATGGAGTTGGGCTGGAGACCTGTTTCATCGTTCAAGGATGGGCAAGATATGACCTAAATTGTGCTGACGTGTCAAAAACCAAAAAAATTTTTTAAATATCATCGCTCAAGGTGGCTTATTTCTTATGTCCAAATGAAACTAGTTGAAGTGCTGGGATAACGCCCAAAAGCCAGTTGAGTCTGGGAGCGTGTGAGGTGCCCTGACCAGTGGTGGAGGCTGACAGGATCTAACAGAATGTCCATTCCTAGAACAGTTCCTTTCTCCAGTTTTTTTTCATGGCTCAGGTCAAACTTTGACTTGCCTTGCTACTGCTGAGGAAACAGTGTCTCATGTCCAGTTTTTTTTTTTCAGACTGCGACATGAAAAGCACAAAAAGATGAGAGACGAATCCAGCGGAACTAGTGTCTGGCAAGAAATAAGCTGCCACCAGCTGCAGGATCCACCAAAGAGGGAATCTCCAGTGTTTCGTAAAAACAAAGATGACTACTACGCAGATGAATTGCCTCAATTTGAAAACTGAACTTTAAGCTAAAGAAACTGTGTCTCTCCGACGTTGTACTTTTATATCAAGAGATAATCACAAGACCTATCAATAACCAGCACTGATTTGTTTCTAGATGTGGTTGTCTGTTGTTTAACTCCTCTCTGCTTCATAGTTTATATTTTTCAAGTTATATTCTTGTACAAATAATTTCTTCCTTGTATAAAAACAAAAAAGTTCATGTGCAATTCATAAACACATCTATATATTTATACAATAAAACCTACATCTATAAAGATTGTATTATCTTAAATATATATCTTAACGTTATCTTTTAAGTGAATGAATGTTGAATATGCTCAATTATTTTTTGTTTTACGTAATTTGTCATATAAAATGAAAATTTATCTTAAATATCCTATATTTTTGAAAAACTGATGCTAAAATCAGGAAAAGAATGATTTTTCCCAATAAAAAAAGAGAAAATATTTTCAAACCACATTTTTCAAGTTGAAATAGTTGATTAGATGGTAGGAGAATGTTTTCATACAGTTATGTAAATAGCTTTCAGTTATAGGTTTTGTTTACACTGAACATTTGGTGCATGCTTGGTCGTATGCCCTCTGAACTGTCATCTCGATGGGCTTGGGTTGAACTCTGCCCCCTGCACGGCAGGAGGTTTGTTTGGGTTAGGATGTAATAATCTTCAACTCTGTAGGAAATATTTAGAAATATTGTCTAGAATTGAATGACCCATATTAAAGTCAATTTACTTTGTACCTGTACTATGTTTTACAATATTAACAGCAGCTGAATTAATGTCATTGTTTTATTACAATAAAATCAGAGATGATAATGTTTTATTGATTTCTTATAAATGAAATGAGTTTAGGATAGATGTTTGTATTCATCACTGTACTAACTATTTTTTATTCAAACTTTTCTAACGTTAATGAAAAGCAGAGGTTGAATATTTCCTATTTCACTGCTGCTCTTACATCTGTAAAAAAACTCTTGATATTGCAATGCTAGAAGGAAGCTCCTGGAACATTCTGATACTTACATGGCTTTTAAATTAAGACTAATTGTTTGACTTAATAGCTTTTTTTTTTTTTAAATGATTATGACCTTTCAAACTAATAAAAAAAAAATTCCCTAATTATCTTATCGTTCATAAAATAGATATAAACATGAAGAAATTCCCTCAATCTAGATCAAAAGTCATAGCTGAACAATATTAATGGAATTAATGTTACACTTGAATTATTAAGTAATGACTTTTTAAAAATGGGAT
This sequence comes from Biomphalaria pfeifferi, assembly GCA_030265305.1. NCBI lineage: Eukaryota > Metazoa > Mollusca > Gastropoda > Planorbidae > Biomphalaria > Biomphalaria pfeifferi. The sequence goes on from JASAOG010000182.1 coordinate 209,928, forward strand.
GAATAACAAATTTATTTGATTTAAAACTTTTGTTCCATCAAGAAAAAAGTAACAAAAAATAAATAAATTTTTATGAAACAAACTATAATAAAATAAAATATGAACTAAAAGATAAATTATTTTTAAAAAAATATATAATTATACTTTGGTTGAGAAAATAATAAAAACAACAATACATATTTCATGTCATTTAGTATATTCTATGGTTTAATATACATATATAATTATATTCAAACAAAACTACTCCTGCATTATATGTTATCACATGTTTTTATCAGCATCAGGTTTTCATTCCTCTATCACATCACCCCAAATAGTTGTTCTTTTTCCTATGCAGAAACCAAAAAAAAAAAAATGACATATATCTAAGAAATGGATTATCATAAGAACTAGGATCAAAAATGTCAGAGACGAATTAAAAAAAAAACAACAACAAAACAAAAGTTATGAGATGCTAACAAAACAAGGGAGATAACATTTGAGTTTAAAATTTTCAAAAGCTATTCCAATGAACATAAACAATTTCAAATAACGAACTTAAATTCTTGGCACACTACTATCTTATTTCAAAAGTGTAAGTTAATGAGTTGGTTTCCATGACACGGCATGAAATGAAGTTAATAATAAAATAAAATAACCTCTACAATAAAAAAAAATGAAAATCATCTAAGTAGCCACATCAGGTACGTTTTGTAATAGCCTACAATTTTATGTATGGACTACCATCAGGCTTAGTTTACAAACAACAAAGGAACAAAAGTTGTAAAAACTAAATTTTAGCTAATGGACCCAGCTAGGAAATAAAAACGGTATAAGGAAAATTATGAAAATGAACATCAACTGTCTATAGAAAGATGATAGCAGTTTTGACCTCTAACATGGACATTTTCTTTTTTTCTAGCAAGCTTTATACAACTGAACTTTAGTTTCTTTTGCAGTCTGCTATTAATCTGAACAGCTTCACACTGCCATAAAGGATACTGAGTTTATTGAGGTATTAGGATCTATCTGAAGTGGGATAATTTTGAATGTTAGGCACAGTTTCTGCTGCAGGTTATTTTTTGTGGGGATTTAATTTATTGAAAAACATGGAGCTTAATTTTTTTTAAATAAAAATAATTTTAAGAAAAAAATATATTATTGGGTCATCAATAATGAAGTCATAGCGAGTAATATTTAACTTACGTTTAGGGGGAGCTTGAGGAGGTTCTACTGAGCCATCAAATTCTGTTTTGGGGAGATGATCTCTCGACTCTGGTAAGTGTCTTTCTGGTATAAATGGACTATCTTTGTAAGGGGCACTAGCTGAGGGCGCACTTTTGTTTCGCTTTGACAAGCTCTCTTCATATTCCTGTCTGTTTCTGCGCCTCAAATCATCATAAGTGACAGTGTTTTTCTCTTGGTTCACCGAGGGCTCCTTGACTAAAAATAAATTTAATTGCATGATAAATAAGTACCAAAATAAAACTGCTTGAGGTTAAAATCTAACATATCCTTTACAATAGTACTAGCAGGCTGGAAAGATATAAGTGCTTTGTTATAGGACTAATGGGATGAACATAACATATGCTTTATTATAGCACTAAAAGATTGAACATAACATGCTTTATTATTACACTAACAGGATGAACATAACATGTGTTTATTATAGCACTAATAGGATGAACATAACATATGTTTATTATAGCACTAATAGCATGAATATTACATATGCTTTATTATGTCACTAAAAGATTGAACATAACATGTACTTTATTATAGCACTAAAAGATTGAACATAGCATGTACTTTATTATAGCACTAAAAGATTGAACATAACATGTGTTTTATTATAGCACTAAAAAAAATGATCATAACATGTGCTTTATTATAGCACTAAAAGAATGAACATAACATGTGCTTTATTATAGCACTAAAAGAATGAACATAGCATGTGCTTTATTATAGCACTAAAAGATTTAACATAACATGTGCTTTATTATAGCACTAAAAGAATGAACATAACATGTGCTTCATTATAGCACTAAAAGAATGAACATAGCATGTGCTTTATTATAGCACTAAAAGATTTAACATAACATGTGCTTTATTATAGCACTAAAAGAATGAACATAACATGTGCTTCATTATAGCACTAAAAGAATCAACATAACATGTGCTTCATTATAGCACTAAAAGAATCAACATAACATGTGCTTTATTATAGAACTAAAAAGAATCAACATAATGTGCTTTATTATAGCACTAAAAGATTGAACATAACATGTGTTTTATTATAGCACTAAAAGATTGAACATAGCATGTGCTTTATTATTGCACTAAAAGATTTAACATAACATGTGCTTTATTATAGCACTAAAAGAATGAACATAACATGTGCTTCATTATAGCACTAAAAGATTTAACATAACATGTGCTTTATTATAGCACTAAAAGAATGAACATAACATGTGCTTCATTATAGCACTAAAAGAATCAACATAACATGTGCTTCATTATAGCACTAAAAGAATCAACATAACATGTGCTTTATTATAGAACTAAAAAGAATCAACATAATGTGCTTTATTATAGCACTAAAAGATTGAACATAACATGTGTTTTATTATAGCACTAAAAGATTGAACATAGCATGTGCTTTATTATTGCACTAACAGGATGAAAGACATAAAATGTTTTGTTATTTAATGACTTAATGATAGATAGTGATAATGATGAAGATAAAAGATGAGCGCAGTGTTTCACATGACTACGCAAACTTAGTTGCAACCTACCTATTATAGACAGGCCGAAAGATATTTGTTTTATTATAACACTAGCAGGTTGGAAAGATGTAGGTGTGATTTTTAAAAGCACAAGCCAACTAAAAACGCATTAAAATAAGTTTATGGCTACAAAATTCAAAAGATTTATACTCTATAACAATACTGCCGACCTTTACGATAAAACCACCTTGACTTAGAAGTCTTTAACATGTAAAGTTAAGAAAGAATTAACAATAAGAACTATTGTTTACCTTCTCTGTCCATACTCGGCCTAAATCTATCATCAATCCCTTCAGCTGGTCTGTACTCCTCAATTTGATTTGAACTTCCCCTGCTTAAACTGTCATCTAAAGCTGGATTGCTAGAAATTTAGAGTGAATTGAAAGTGTCATTGATTTAATTTTAATTTTATACAAACAATAGATACTGGTACTCAAGTTATTTTGAAAAAAAAAACAATAAACCTAAAGGGAGCCCTTGTAAAACCAAAATAAAAATGGGACAAGATGGAGGCAAGGTCGTTCATCAACCACCAATAGTGTTATCTAAGTTTACTTAGACATTAATCACCAACATTTTACTGCATGAAAGATCATGCCAATGGGAATTAAGGTCTTTCATTTTAATACAGTTTTGGTGAATTCCTTTACCAAAGAAAAATAAGCATATTTGGTAATCTAATGCAGCCAAAGTGACTGCAGTCAAAGAGTTAAACACATGAGGCATATTTTCACTGGTATCCAGGGAGATCAAGGAATTGCACTTAATATTCCTAATTAAAAAATCTTAGCACCTGGATTTGCAGCCTAAACTATCAGATCAGTGTACCAATAATATTAACCTATACTCATCATAAAGTTAATTAGTTATTTAAAATGCAATTAAAAAAAAAGATTTCCTTAAGTAATTCATCCACTCCAATCGATGCTCATATTGTACTTTAAAAACAAGTGTCTTATATGACATTTTTCAAAGCAAATGGAACAAGAAATACTTTTGTCCTTGTTTATATCTGATTATTTAATTAGGTTACATGTTTTCATTATTAAGTTATGCTTAAATGTTTTACACGATATTGCTATTTTATGTTTCTTCTGTACTAATTTTGTTAATCTTGCTAAGTGGGAATATTTTCTTGAGATCTCTCTTACTACTCCTTTTATGACTTAAAGGATTTTAAAAGTGAGGACACATATTCTAGTATTGCTTTAGCTTGACACTATAGGACATTATATTTGTAGATCTTTGCATTAAAAAAACCCCTCTAGCATCAAGCTGCATTTTTATAACTATTTCATTATGGATATTTTATGATAGATTTTCATTTATTATTTCAACTTGGTATTTTTATCTATCATATCTAAACTGAAACCCATGTCAACCTCACGATTCTAAATGAAAGGTTCAGAAAGATCTAAGTTTTTGTTGTTTTAGCTGGTTGCTAAAAAGCAGCATGGAAACCTTCACGCAGATACACCTATTTTCAAAAGTCCACAAAAAAGTTTGGTTAAAGAGCACTGGGCATGCAAGTAAGACATGCAGAAGAAAATAGGAGTCATAATAATCTTGGTAACTTAGTGTTAATCAACAACCACAAAGAGGAGTGGCTCAACCAATAGGCAACAGAAAACACAGGCAGACATGTACAAAAAAATGAACTTGCCTAACAAACTGGATAGTATTAACTTCCTCCACCGCAAAGAGCAATCTACAATCTTCCAACTAAGGACAGGACACACACCTCTGTTTAATTACCATCTCAATAAAATAAATCCCACACAACCCCCCTCTTTGTGGACACTGCGCCCACCCTTATGAAACTCTAAACCATATCCTCTTTGAATGCCCCTTCCTAATCCACCTTAGGCAGACCCCACTACCACTCTAGCCCAACATAACCAACACCTTGTTTGGCAGTGCTGAACAGCTGAAGAAAACTGCACACTATTTTTCCTTGGCACAGTCTGCAAAAGGGCAGACAGCTCAGCAGCAAAAAGCTGGCTAGAAGAAGAAGAACAAGAAGTGGTACCTTAGTTTTGGTGCTCTGAATATTTTTTCATGAGTTTATAACAAAACGAAAAACCATGTCAGACCCTTTTCTTAGAGCATTATACATTAAAGGTTGAGAAAGATCACGGCTGCATGGTAATGCGGTGTGTGCTCTAGACTATTGCTCAGTCATCTCGATGGTCCAGAGTTCATAACCTGCCTACTGCCATTCCCAGCTGTCCTGCAGGAGGTTTGGACTAGGAAGCAGATTATCTTCAACTCTGAAGGAACATCCAAAAACACGTAAAACAAAATATTTGTAATAATAAGATCAGTAAATGATTAGTAAAGAACTGCTCTTACAAATGTTCACCATCAGGGGAAGATAATCCTCTTGATTTTCTTATTGCTGCAGCCAAATTAGAGTTAGGAATTTGCTCAAGGATTTTCTTTTGACATGTGGGCAAATAACTCAACTTGCCAGTAAAATAACCAAAGCCACCAGTGACTGCCATAAATTAAAAGTCAGAAATCAAACTAATTAATAGTCACATTTGTGAAATTTAAAAGTTCATATTTACAAATGTAGATCTATACTAAATGGCATTTTTTTTTTTTTTTTTTTTTGCATACACTGTGATTAAAGTAATAGAAATCGACATTCAGTAATTCCAGATTCAAAAATGAAATAAATTCTTTTCATGAAAATATTGTGGTTTATATGTGAAATATTTACAAATAAGAACAAAACTCATCTTAATCTTAGACATTTACTTAAAAAAATCAAACTATAACTTATATTACTAGGATCAAGTTTTCTGTCAGACCAGACTTACAAGGTTCAACCCAGGACCAATACAATATATATATTAAAATCCAAATAATAAGTTTACTCTTACTAATTAGTAATTTAATTCACATCATTTACCACCAAGTGGATTGAATTATGATCAAAAGTAATGTCTAACAGTAAAAACCAAACCTACTCATCATTTTAGGTATGGCTCCAAATTTTGGATGAGGAGTCCATTTTCCTGGAACATACAAAAATAATGAAACTGAGGATACATTATATTAATCAATCTGTTGCCACACAAATTATTACTAACTAGGTTGATGACTGAAAGAATGAAAATATACACAATATAATCTAATGAGCATTGTTTTCTTACAAGTTTAGGAAGTTTTTGGTGTCCTACTTTTATCTAGTCAAATACACTATATTCAAGTGCTGACCCCTTTTTGACAAAACATAAATATTGTCTTTATTTCTATTAAAAAATTAAAATAAAAAAAAACAACATGTGCATGGCTGAAGCTATTAATAGACATTATTTATTTGTAATTATTGCCTTACCAGTTTTCACCATGTAGTAAGCACCAGCCATGGCTCCAAACGATAAGGGAGCAGCTAAAGAAGAATTGGAACATTTCATTCACAAAATTTAAACAAAAAAATCTCATAAATTTGATAACAAATAAATTGTTCATAAGTCTTTAAGTTAAAATTAATTTATTTAATTTTTTTTTTACTCCTCACAATCCTGTTGCAAATAAACTGGCGACACAGGTAGGGGGTAAAAGTGTCTCTGACAAGCTGGCACAGGGCACCATACTGCAAGCAAACATGCATGATGAGGAACGGCTATATGAGAACAGGTGTGTATGCAAATCACCAGTGCTATGATTATTGTCTAGAAAGAACTGGAGACATGCATGCAGTGTTTCTGTCATTTTCAAGAAGGCTTTTGGGGACCCTATATGAAGAGTCCAGTAGAATAGAAGGCATTTGAGTTCAGTACAGTTATGTATAATGAAGCAATTGTACAGTCAGTGTTTCTGGCTATTGCTTGTACAATATGTAATTGTTATCACATAGTTAATAATGTATCACACTATTTAATTGTTATCACATAGTTAATAAAGTATCACACTATTAGACATCAAGTTGTCAAAAGCCAGTTAGATAGATATTTACTTAGACAGTTAATCTTTAAAGTAATGAACCAGTCTCTCAAAACCACCTTGTCTAAGAAGACGATAGTCAGCAAATTTCCTTTGATTAAAAATAAGTTTAGCAATGGTGTTCAAAAGATAAGGGGCTTTAAAAAAAGTTTGTTTTTTTAAAAGGCTAGGGAGTATAAACATATATATTTAAAAAAAAAAAAAAAAAAAAGTTTAACTACTTCTCTAAGCTTGCACCACTTATACAATATGATACTGCAAGCAAGTAAAATTACCTCTAAGAAAAAAGCTGTCTCGTTCACATTCCTTCAAAACTCTTTTCTCTTCTTCTGTGATAGTCTTTAGACAAAAATTTAGAAAAAAATTTATAGTTGTTGTTTTTTTTTTTTTTTAATTTAGTTCATTGTATACTAAAAGCTTCTTCTTTTCTTCCTCGTTCTCATTTTTATGTTGGAACGCTCAGATGACTAGTCCAATATATGAGATGAGTGGTTTCCAAATCAGGGAGCTCTCCATATAGTTTTCTTTCTATTGGGGTGTTTTGGGGCCAGTGACTTCTACAGGCCTCATGGTAAAAAGATTCATTATTCAATCATATAGTTTTAGCGCATCATGAATAACAATTCTATTGCCATGTATCTCATGGCAATAAAGTTTAACAATACAATAAAATAAATAAAATCTGTAATTCATTGTTTTCTTTATGTCACATGCTAGCAAAATTTCAAAATATTGTTTATTCAGCCATATTTGATCAAATGTCCATGACAATTCTTGATATCATCATAACAACAGATACAGGTACATATTCTATCTTTTGATATTGACAAAAATTAAAAAAATGTTTGTCCTAGTCCAATGGTTTCAGCCTTTTCTTCTTAATAGCTGCAGTTAAAAGAATAAAAAAAATATTACTAATTTACATCTATACTATTCAAATAGATCTGGCATTTAAGACTCTAAAACTAATATAATATTAGTAATAGAATACTAGATCAAGAATAGGCTATTATTTATTACATCTATCTTATTATTCTTGCCCTACCCTCAATGAGTTCAGACACAAATATTATTTCAGAGAAATAAATAATATCTAGAAAAATGCTGCATTGATAATTTTCATACTGAATGTCAAACAAATCCAAAATGAATACATAAACAAAGTAATATCTAAAGATAACAACAAAAACCTATGGTCATACATTAAGTCTAAGAAAATGGAAACAACAGGCATAACGCCATTAAAAGGAGAAGACAACTTAACACATGATGATAATGAAACTAAAGCAAACATCCTAAACAAATACTTTGCATCAGCATCCTCAGCCCCAGGAGACAAAGACATATTACTTAATTTGAACCAAGTAGACAACATAGGAGATATAGAAGTACAAGAAAAGGGAATCCAAAAACTTTTAGCCAACATCAAACCTAATAAAGCATCTGGACCTGATGGTATTCCAGCTAGATTACTCAAAGAACTAAGCAATAAGCTAGCACCAGTGTTCAAAATACTTTTTCAGGCATCTCTTAACCAGGGCAGAATATCAAGGGACTGGAAAGAAGTTAATGTCACCCCTCTATTTAAAAAAGGAGAAAAATCAGACCCAGGAAACTACAGACCAGTATCACTTACCAGCATCACATGTAAAATCCTAGAACACATAATATGTAGCAACATCATAAACCACTTAGACAAACATAATATCCTTACTCCATACCAACATGGCTTTAGGAAATATAGATCATGTGAAACACAACTAATAGGATTAATTGATGATTTTTCAAAAGGTTTAGATAATAGAGAGCAAATAGATGCTATATTACTAGATTTTTCCAAAGCTTTTGACAAAGTTCACCACCATAGTTTGCTTAAGAAATTAAAATATTCTGGCATTGATGGTTCATTGCATCAGTGGATTAAAGATTTTCTGATAGGGAGAGAACAAACTGTAATAATAAATGGCTCTAAATCAACACCAATAAAAGGAACAAAAGTCAGATTATTCACAGATGATTGCATAATATATAGAACAATAAAAACATCACATGATACATAAATTTTACAAAGAGATTTAGATGAATTACAGAAATGGGAATCAAATTGGAGCATGTCTTTCCACCCAGAAAAATGTTAGTAAAAGTAACAAAAAACTAAAACAAATTAATTCCACTTATCTTATTCATGGTAAACCAGTAACAGACTAAAAACGCAAAATATCTAGGTGTTATAATAAATGAAAAACTGTCATGGAATCCCCATATTGATGAAGCTATCAAAAAATCAAACAAAGAATTAGGGTTTATTAAAAGAAATTTCTATAAATCAAATAAGAATATAAAACTAAAATGTTATTTAACCTTGGTTAGGCCAATAATAGAATATGCATCCTCTGTTTGGGACCCCTTAACTCAAGAAAACATTAAGAAACTGGAACAGATATAAAATAGAGCAATGAGATTCATTACAAACGAATATTCACATTTGACTAGAGTAACACCTTTAGTAAAATCACTAAATTTAGAAAGCTTTCAGGACAGAAGCCTCAAAAGTAAAGTAGCAATTATACATAAAACATTGAACCATAATGTTCAAATACAAAAACAAAATTTAATAAAATACTCAGAAAGATACAAAGATAAAGGCACATTCCTTATCCCATATGCTAGGACAAATTTGTACAAATACTCCTTCTTCCCTAGTGCTATTAGAGCATGGAATGGGTTGCCTGAGCTAGCCAGGAAAAACAGTGACTTTGCGGAGTTTAAGTCATTGGTTAATATGCATGACTGAATGCATGACGCGTAGGACGTAATCATCTTCTTATTTGAAGTAGTGTCTGTAATATATAAGATAAGATGAGGCTGGTTTGGCAATCTGAACATTAAAAATTAAATAAACTTTATAAAATCCAAGATCTAAAAAATATTCATAAGATATTAATATAGAAATAATAATCTTTATTAATATAATGATTTATAATCCTTCTTATCTTATATATTACAGACACTACTTCAAAAAAGAAGATAATTACATCCTACCCATTTCATGTGTCAATCTAGTAACGTCATGCATGTTAATCAATGAATTAAACTCTGCCAAGTTGTTGGTTTTCAAGGCAAATTTAAGCAACCCATTCCATTCTCTAATAGGACTTGGAAAGAAGGAGCACTTTTTTTGTAATGAATTTGTTCCTATGTTATGATTATCATCATTATGAGGCCTCTATCTTTGTGTCTTTCTCAGGAACTCTGGCCACTCTGGGTATTTCATTTAAGTCAATTAAGTCTTTGTTTTTCTATTTGTAAATTATCCTAACTCAAATGCTTTGGCCTTGGCTTGCTTGGGGAAATTGTCTTATACTTATGATGACTTACTACTTATTGTTTAAGTCTCTAAAATTTGCTGTTTTATTTTTATTTTCAAATTGACAGTCACAATCAAATGATGACAAAAAATCATAAAATGAAAAAAAAAAGAACTTGTTTATAGTATACCGCCAATGGATTCGGCCTCGGCCTTTCAGCTGTTGCATTTGTATTTTGCATAGCGAGAGGTTTGTCTGTGAAAGAAGGTGGATTGTTTAGATCTGAGGCCATAGATAGAGTCTCTAGTCTAACTCTAATATATGAGAAACTCCGTCTTCCAGACCAATGACAGAAAGTGTAGACTACTATGTTTATTAGTATACATGTAAATTTGACTTGATCCAACTTTTTAGAATCAAGAACATCAACTCTTACAAATTTCATTGTAATGTCTCTATATTAGACATCTAGATCTAGATCTACATTCTAGATAGAACATCTTTCCTCTAGATCTAGAATAAATTACAGACGTTGTTTCAAAAGAGAAGATCTGCTAATAATTTATAAACAAACATCCTCACTGACCTCTTTATTAAATTACAGAAGAGATAGATATGAGATTATCTAGATCTAGAACTTCTAAAATTCGTATATCAAACTTATGGTTATCAACGTTTAGCACTACTAGATCTAGGCTGATTATTATCTCCCCTTCTCAGACTCAAAAGCAGACGAGTCAAAGCGCTTGCTTACTCATAGTTCCATGGTTTACAAGCTTACTAGAGTAGCTAAGCTGTAAATCTAGAGTCTAGACTTACTCTATTTAGTTCTTATTCTAGATCTAGACTCAATATAGAAAATTTCTAGATATATATACCACTTTATATTACCATTCAAATACTCTGTGATAGAGATCTATATTCTAGAACTATCATTCTAGATATCTTTGATAATCATAATAATGATTTTGCAAACATTTTTTTTCGCGTGTTTATGAACTTAGAACATAGCCGTAGATTTAATCTAGGTTCTGATCACTTGTGTTTTGATAGTTGTCCTAGTACCAGATCTAGAGTCTAGATCTATATCAGCGGATCTCAACCTTTTAAGCTGGGCAACCCATTTTTAAAATTTCCTATTGTGCGACCCCCCCCCCCCCCCCCCCATTGTAAAATTATTTTCGTTCACAAGCCTAAGTAATCGAAATTAAATTTAATTAGATCTATATTCTTGTAACATACATACATTTCTACTTACTTATTATTTAAATAAAATAAATGAAATTTTATCTTTGACTAGCATTTATTTACTTTTCTATTTTTTATTCACTATATTCACTTTCCCATTTATGTGACAATTTGAAAAGCTTGACAGAGCAGTTGTAGAATGTATTCAGTATTGTATTGTCATATTAATAGTGTTGGGACATTCTGAGATTGTTTCTGTTTCACCAGATCAGGAATCCTCGGGACAGTCGTCACAAGATGATAGCATATGTCATGTACTATATGCTGGAAAACAAGTTTCTAAAAAAAAAAATTATTGAAAATGAAAGAAATGGTGCAAATCAGACTAATCGGCATATGACTACAAACACTTGATCCAGATAAGATATGTAACTGATTTGAAAAGAAATCATTTGTCTATGGAACATCTTCAATTTTGACTTTAAATGGACTTCTGGCAAGTGCAAATGTGATGTCAGGTAGATTAGCACCAGGAAATGTTCTTTCACAAAAATTATAATTTCATTCGTTTTTCAGGTTCAATGTCATTTTCCTCATAGAGAGCAGGTAATATTGGCAATATGTAAACTTTTTTGCCAATCTGAAGTTTCATTTGGAAGAATCAGATTTATTTTCCAGAAAAAATTGAGGCATGTTGCATTTGATCCTTGCAGTGACGTTTTTCATTTCGTCTTGTAATTTTTGTGGCAGTGTCTTCATTACTTGTTTTTGTCAATGAGCCACACAGTGAGTTCTGGTGACTTTTGGTGACTCATTCTTTGCCAAACGTTGAAATCCAGACCATCACACTAGCAAACTTGGAGCACCGTCTGTGCAGATATGGTACCACTAATATTTTTCAAAGTGATTTTATACTTTTCCAAAAAATTAACCAATTTTTTGTTATACATTTCAAACGTTTTTAAGAGACACTCAGCTTTAAAATCCAAAGTAATGGGTATCCTTGTCGACAAAGTTTGGATGTTTGCTATCAAAATAACGTCATAGTTAAATGAGCTTTATAGGTTCGGCTTATAGAACTTCGCTACAAATGACGCTCTGGTTTGTTTTTTCCTGCTTAAACTTTTGAAGTAAAACCAAACCTTAAAAAAATTGAAATTATATTTTATTTTGTTGACATTCTTTTGAATGAGATTCATTTTCATGATTTGTCTCATAATAAAATATATATTTTTTATTGAATGGTCTATTAAACAATGACTAATTATTGATTATAAAAGAAATTTTATTTCAATTACGTCAGAACATCACCACAGAAATAATATGTATGATTCCAAGAACTTAACTTTGTGTTATGAATTCAATACATTTATTAATTTTAGCTGTTATAAATATTTATACTGCGAAAATGAAAATGTTTTAAATTATACTGATTCAGATGTTGATCCTTGAATTACAATGACAAAATTGTAACTTCCAATAAAAAAACTTTGTAAAATGTCAAGTTTTACACGTTAAAGTAGACAACAAAATCCATATTTCCCATGGACTCATCGACCCCTGGCAAATCGTCATTTGACCCTCAAGGGGGTTGCAACCCACAGGTTGAGAACCCCTGATCTATATAGTCTAGATGTAGAATATATTATAGATCTAGGCACCATAGCATGGTATAGCCCATGCTGCCATTGTGATAAATATATAGATCTATTATATAGAGTCTAGTGTATAGTCAGAATGGAATTCAATATGGGCACCATACAAAACAGAAAGGATATATTGTCATCTGTGCTCTTGTTTTTGGACAAAAGGAGTGAATTTGAAAACATTAGAAAACAAATAAAAGAGAATCTATTAAAAGTATTTTTGAAAAGTATTATTCTTTATAGATATCTAGTCTAATTGTCATTATCTGCTGTCTTCATAGATTGTACCTCTGATACCACACATCTAGATCTATACATCTGATCTAGATCTAGAATAAAAATTTGAATCTAATAAAATTTAAGTCTAGATCTAGTTATTAGTTATTGCAGAACTCTAAGACTTTGTTGTGGTACAAATCAGGATGACAGATGTGGTGGTTGAGGGAATTGTGCAAATATAGCTGCAAATTAAAGAAGTTCTTAGACTCCTTTTCTTATCCTTGTGACTTGAATTTCTTTACAAGTGTATTCAAGAATGTAGATTTTTTTCCAAAAAATAATTAGTCACAATTAAACCAATCATACAAACAGAAAAAAAAGCAACACTAAACCATCACACATACAAAAACATTATGTAATAAAATGCTCAAATGAAGTCAAAGAAAATGATTTTTTTTTCAATAATATTTCTTGTTTCCTACATTATCACGTGTTTGTTTTCATGTAACATCAGTGAATATATATTTTTAGGATCAACTTGTTTACAGTTTTCACATAGATATTGATCTTGGATATTTATTTGAATATGATGGTAAGAGAAGTTCACTATAGACATATAAAGTAAATATATAAGCTACAAATTTAAATAAAAAATGATTGGAATTCAAAAATTTTAGGATTTTTCTTGTCCAAGGTTATTGTAGTGTCTCCACAATATTTGTTGTGCCTAGGAAGCAAAGAAAAGATTTACTGAATAGTTCTGATAACAAACAAAAATGTCTGATTAGCATCACTAAATAACTTACTATATACAAATATATTAGAACAATCTTTTTTTGAAGGAATATCACCAACCTGTATAAATTTACATTTTTAAAAATAGAATATTGAATTAGTCAATGTGTTATTTTAAATTCACATTAAAGACATAGGCATTGTGTCATTTCCTTGTATCTTTTTGAATTCTTTCTTTTTAGAAATAGATAAGTAGAGATTATTTGCTTAGAATACTATTTCTTCCAGCCTATTTAACCTAGATGGAGGTTCTGGCATGGCCTTTATTGGAATTTTTACACTAAACAATTTCCAACAGTAAATATTAGTAAGAAAATAGATATTAAAATGCAACTTTAAAAAGTCTCTTAAATATAAAGTTAGGGTTAGCCCCTCAGTATATATTAACTGTTTCCAAAATTTCTTTTCTTACTATAGACATATTCAACTTATGGCTCTTTCAGATTGAGGAAAGAGGGAACACCTCTAATATAAATATAAAAGTAGCATATTTTATTTAAATTATTAAGTAATTTTTTTTTTTTAAATATTTGCAATTTTGAAGCTGAAATGCAATTTTAAATGAGTGGGGCCTGCGATATAAGATAGCTCCTTGATGTAGGCCTACCATAAATTATAAAATGGATGCCTTTAGTAACATCTCTTTTTCTGGATTATACATACAAGTAAGTGCCACTCTGCTAAATTTCCAGAGGGCATTCTAAATAATAAAAATAAGTGTTAATATATATTGGTAAAAAATAATGGGGGGGGGGGGGAGATAGAGATTTACTTGGAAATAAAGTCTACTTAATGAGAGCTTGGATGAAAAGAAAGTTAAACAATGGTCTGAAATTTTAAATATTTTTTAACACAAAAGTATTATTTCTCCATAGTATCATTAGGCAATAGAATACTAAAATATCCCTTAGAAAGCTCAAGTCTGTTTCAGGAGGTAAGCAGTTTATCAAAGAATATATTATATTATTTTATTGTTTGAATTAGTTAAAAAAACAACAACTTATTATTGTATTTTATAGCAGGATTGATAAAATTGCTTGAATGTATTATAATGAAAATGGGAAGTTACATTGCAGGCTTATTATGCATGTGTTATGATCATACCACAGATTATATTTCACTTTTGCCAAAGTCACGACCTGCTACCTCCAAAAACAACATTAGCTCAAGTGTATGCTCATCTTAAAATAGTGCATTTTCCATCCTGTGGGTATGCTTTTAAATACAAACACTTTAATTTTGTTAACACTGCATAAATATTATACTTGCAGTAAAAAAAATAATAATTTTTAAAAAGATTAGTTAGTAATTGACATAGTTATCATGTATGTAAAAGTAAAGTGATACTTGTTGGTTTATGGGAGCAGATGATGTTGATATCTCCTGTTATGTAGATGAAACAATCTTGAAACCACTTAGTTTTGGAAGCCAAACTTATTAATGCTTTCAATGATCAAAAGTCTCACTGACCTTTGGTATAAAACACTTAACCAGAAAAAGTTAAAAGTATCTGTACAGTTTAAAAAGTAAAGTTCCCCTTTCAGACCTTCCGATCTTTAGGGCAGATGATGTAATGGTCATCTATTTCTGTGGCCCATGGTTTTACGAGGTGACTTGTGGCCAGCACAATGACCAGCCACCTTTACTTTTCCCCAACTAATTCCCAACTAATAATTAGAGCTGGGTGGACTCAGAGGCACCCAAGATCCCGGAATTAAAAATCCCAGTCTTTGCCAGGATTTGAACCTGGGACCTCAGTACAGAAGCCAAGCGCTTTACCACTCAGCCACCACACCTCCTCTGTACAGTTTAATGACCAGAAATTATGAACAATTGTCAATGATTTAACTCTAAAATTAAAAAAAAATTGATTTTGAATTAACACTTATATATATTGTTTTCTTATGTGAAACATTTTGTGCATGCATTTTTTAAAGATTTTTTGGGGTTCAATAGAAATGCATATATATGTTATAACTATGTCTTATTTAATATTTAATCTTTCACCCTCAGGTTTGATATTGGTAGTTTATCAGACCTCATAAAGTATATAAATTATCCAGGTTTTGTTAAAGTTGTTGGTGTTGTGATTGGTATATCAGGATTAGTTAAATATACGTAAGTAGCTAACCCATATATCCTATATCAACTTTGTTAGTCTATTTAAATGATTGTTTAAATTACAATGCCGATTAGCCTTATCTAGGAAGTGTGGAAATTGTTAATCATGAAAAAATTAAATTAAAATATCAAAAAGATGTTAAAACTTGTGTAAGAAAATAAAAAGTATATTAATACATTACTAATTAGCCCTTTGGTCATGTTGCAATAGAAATATCCTCATTTCATGTAATGTTTTAATCTCCAGGCAAATTACAAAGTATATCTGTCCTCTAACTGAATGTCCAGGTCATGATGGAAATCATTACATCAGAATGCATGTATCAGGTGCTTTGGAGACTCACATTGTCAGGTAAACATCACATTGCAATGTCACAATTTAAATTACTGATCATGATAGTATACTGCAGCACTCTGTTGTAACCAATCATAATTTTACTTTACAGAAATGATTTCAGGTGTGGGTTTTGTAGTGAAATTTTGGAGGAAGCTATCTCATTTCGTAACTTATCAGGTGCAGTTAATGTATTTCCATCAATAGTTAGTTGCTTATCGTACAAGCCATAAATGAAAATTATTTTATGAATAATATAAGATTATAATTATAGAATTAAATAGGTACTGGTAACTTAATCGACATTCATTATCATTGTATCAAATAACTTCCATCCAAACTAAAGGGTAAATTTTTGGTGTCTTAATTATTTAAAATGACCTGTAGTCTAAATGTTGAATAAAGAATTTTTTGAAGATCTCATTAAATTTTAAGCTTGAAGAGCTTGTACTACCTGTAAGCATTTGCTTGCTAACTTTTTTTTTTTCTTGTGATTTCAAGATAAAATGGTGATAGAAATTGTACCTGTGAAGATTGTCAACTCTGGCCAAAAGATCATCCTAAGTAATGAACGTCTTCAGGCCATCAGTGTTATCTTAAGAGGTAAGATTGCCTTTAAGGAATAGTTGAATAATAAAGAATTGAATATAAAATTAATTTTTTTAAATAGACGTAAATACAATTTTTGACACATATTTATACACAGTTTGTTATTTATAATGACAATTTTGTGAAAGAATGGATACTTTATAGTTTGTATTGAATATTTATTTTCACTTTCAACAACTCAGATGAGCAAGTGAATTCAATAGAGCTAGGACAGGGGTATACAGTTGTTGGGACATGTCGTGTTGACAGGAATGCAGAAGACATTGTGATCAGTTTAGAGGTATACACTATTTTTCACTCTTTTATCTAATCTTATAAATTACAGATATTCCTTCAAAAGAAAAAATAATTGCATCCTATCCATGTGTTAATCTAGTCATGCATGTTAATTAGAGACTTAAATGCTTCTAAGTCATTGGTTTTCCTGGCTGAATCAGCAGCCCATTCCATGCTCGAATGGCTCTAGGGAAGAAGAAGCACTTGTACAAATCAGTCCTAGTATATGGAATAACAAATATGCTTTTATCTTTGTAACTTTTTTACTATTTTATTAGGTTATGTTTTTGTATTTGATAGTTATGGTTCAGTGTTTTATGTATTATTGCTACTTTACTTTTTAGTCTTCCATCCCGAAGTGTCTCTAAATTTTGTGATTTTACTAATGGTATTACTCTAGTCAAATGTGAATATTTGTTTGTTACAAATCTTACAGCTCTATTTTGCATCTGCTATAGTTTCTCTTTGAGTTGAGGGGTCCCAAACAGAGCATTGGTCTAGCTAAGGTTAAATAGCATTTTAGTTTGCTTTTTTTGTTTGATTTTTAAAAATTTCTTGTAATAAATCCTAATGCTTTGTTTGATATTTTGTAATAATTTTGTCAATATGGGGATTCCATGAAAACATTTTCAGTTGGCTAGTCATTATCTGATTACTTTGATAATTTGCTTTGTTTAAATGACTGGATCATGCTAAGTATACTTCTGAACATTTAATGGTAACCTTTTTTGTATTTCTTTAAAGGCCAACAATATAATGAAGGTAAGATTGTATATGTTATTTTGTATTAATTCCTTATTGTAATATATATTTAGTGTTTTTATAGGATTTATTTGTTTCTTGAGGACTGTTTCGTGTGCATTTGGTAATGGACATAAATGTACATAATAATCCAGTTCACTCAATAAAGATTTCTTACACTTATTGAAATGTAGCCTACTTAAGTAGTCCACACTATTGTAATGCATTGATGATTATTAAGATGTAAGAAGATTATCAATTGTATAACAATAACTGAATCTTTATAATACAGTTCAAACCAAATTTCTTGGTCTCTTTGTCCACATCTTCCAGAATTATTCAAAAGCTGCATGATGGTAAGTGTATTGCTTTAAAGTTAGAGAGTGTACAATTTTCATACATTTCAAAAACTAAAATCTTTTCTTGTGTTATGTGTTTTAAGAATCAAACTCCTTAAGTGGTGGCTATGACTTAAACTGTTGTTTTTTTCTAAATAAACATCAATTTTGACCAAAAAAAATATGTTTGATGGTTTATTGAGTGTTGTATTCAATCAATTTTTATTTCAATAAAAGTTTTCAAGGAAAAATTAAAGTTACATTATTCAGTTACATATTGCTGTGCATATATACGCTTGTAGATGTGGCAGTATTGAAACATACTCATTTTGTTTTAATTCACAGTGTGCAGTAGATCACCTTGGCTTTGGCCATTTTTCTTAGCTCACATATTTGGAGGTAACCTATAAAATATATTTTTGAATTTAAAATAAATTTTTTAAATGTTTAATCTTGGCTATATTTAAGCCATCATATATTTTAGATCACAAAGAAGATTTCACAAATAAAAGTCAAACAATATGTGTTTCATTATTAGCCAGAATTGTACCAGGAGGCTATATGATCAAATTAAGGCTTTTACTTTTAATTAGCCTTGTACTTGACCCTGAGGTAAACTCATTTGATTTATTCATTAAATGTTGGGCTTTTTTAAAATTTAAATAATATTTCTCAACTAGTGTATTGATGAGTTATGTTTGCTAACATTTCTAAATACTTACTCTTGTTTATCATTTCAAAAACTCAAGATTGTTTGATTTGGTTTATTGATTTTGTTCATTATCTTAAATTTTTGTTCTTGAATATATATTTTATATATTTTCTAAACTTTTACTGTTTTATTCAGAATCGAAGACATTGCCATTATTATTATCATTATTATTATTATTATCACCTTAATAAATCTCACGCATAGGATAATAACATTATAGCTTTGTACCTGAAGACTAGGAAAAGTGTAGTAATTTGATGATATATCTATCTAGCACTTTGCCCTTCTGATTTATCTTAGTATTTGTTATACAATGTATTACAAATTAAAATAGGATTCAGCCTGCTTTAAACCTGCTATTTTTGTAAGAATGTCCATCTTGGTTTGATCATGACCACTTTGTCATCCAGGGGGCTGAGGGCTTTGCACTGGGGTTTTATGCCTCCTCATGTGGCTGGTGAGACCTATGTGAGCCCGGAATGTTCGGCTGCACACTGGACAGGTTATTCCAGCTGGAGCTAGAATCGTGGGCCTTGTTTTTCTTCTGCCAGCATGGTTCTCTTTTCCTCAGCAACTTGTGCGCCAGTTTTCACAGGGCGACACCATGATGCTCTGTCATGTGCCTCTGTCTCCCAGGTGGTTGGGTCTATGCTGAACGCCTTCAGAGAAGCTTTGAGGGTGTCCCTGAAGTGCTTTCTTTGACCACCTTGCAAGCACTTTCCTTTGCTTAGTTGGCCATACAAGAGTCGTTTAGGGATATATAGATGTATATACTTGCCTCTGTCTCATTTGGGACATACTGGATTTTACTGTGCCGGACTAAATTGTTAAGCGTAAATTGTTGGATCATAATGAAGCATTTTGACTCTGAGAGCTTTTTTCTTTATATAGGGTCCTTGGAGGCCTTCTTGAAAATGATTGAACATCCCTAGTCCCTTCTGGATAATGATATAACAATATCATGCATTAATTACATGAGTAGTGCTCAGGTCACAGTAGATTCCAGGAGCAGTGCCCATCTTTGCTTGTCACCATCGACTGCTTGCCTAATGCTGGGTTGTGTTATCTGTGTGTTCTGATGACACAAATCATTACCCCTACCTGTATCGCCACCCCAGTTATAACTATATGTATAGGTTTGCTTAAATTAATATAGCAAGCCATTGAAATCTTTTTAACTTATTTGATACTTTAAAAGTAATAATGTAATAGTATTTTATGTGCTTCTTTTTTATATTGATCTTTGTTTTGTATACAGGTCAACTACTTACACATTTTGAGTATTGGAAAAGAGAGCAGTCTATACTTTTTTTTAGTTCAGTGTGCACAGAAATTTGCCCAGCGTTTCTTCCCTGTGTCTGTAGCATCTCCACTCTCTGGGAAAGTGATTAAAGATAAATACACATGGGCACCTTATTTTTTACAAGGCCTGTATCAAACATTTTATTTAAGCTTTAGACATTTTATGTGTAGTAAATATCAGCCTATTCTATTAAGATGTCAGTGTAAGCCTACACTATAAATGAGTTAAATTTGAAAGATAGGAATGAAGGATGTATGTTTTGTAATACAAGTTTTTTGATGTGAAGCTTTAAACAGTTTGGAAAGACTGGATTGATGATGAGAGTATCTGTTTGACAGAAATGAAAAATTAATCTTGTGGTTTTGATTGACATCTATACATTATAATGGTTATGAAATTGCATTTTTTTTTTTTAGCTTAATTTTTTTTTTATTTCTTTACTTTATTTCTTGATCTCAGTTAAATTTCTGACTCTGCCTTAGCATTTTGTTTATAAGCCATCAAATAAACTCTTGATTGTACATTGTTTAGGTGGCTCATTATTTATGTCCTGTGGGGGAGTTTGCTCTTTAGGCAATGTGAGTGAATGGAAAAAGACCAAGAAAGAGCAACTACAAACAGGTGACATTAGACAACACTTAATACAATACCCATATATTATTTAGAGGATTGAATAGTATTAAATATATGCACATTATGTTTGCTATTAAACTAAAGACATTCCTTGTATATTAAGAACACTCTTGACATGTATAAGACATTTGAAATGATGCTAAAGTATTCATTTTCCTAATAAATGATGACATTCTTTTAGGTTACTTCTTTAGTCCAATGTATAGGAAATGTTCGAAAATGCAGGGTGATGTATTTCAATGAATTAGCTATTTTAATAGCATGCTTCTAAATTTAATCATTTCTTCAAAAGTAGGCCTACTTATATTAGTGTCTATTCACCTGTAATAAATATTTTTCTCTTTTTGAATATGTAAATTTAGTAATGCTTTATATAAAAATGAAAAGTGGTAGTTTTAAAAACTTATATTCTGAGTTTTTCTAGATAAATCAATAGCCATTTAAGAACTACTTTAAAAATAATGCCTTTTTGTTTTCAGTTTTGTCTACAAGTAAAATATTTGTGGATCTATCCTCTAAGCATACAGGTGGATTATATCAACAACTTTCTTTTCCACTCAAGTGCCATGTTTGGGGATTGAATGAACCTTCAGTTAAAGACAAGTTATCTACACATTCTACAGATGTACTGAATGGACAGTACAGTACTGGAGATTTATCCAAGAGCTTTATGGAGTAGGTCATTGTGTAGATTTAACTTTGGTTCCATATGCTTGTAATTGCCAAAAGTCTAATGCATTACCTATAAAATGCTTCCAATTGCATGCATCTCAAATAACCTATGAAAACCAGTCCAACTCCTGGCCTTCACGTGGGGCTCAGATATTGAGTCAGGCTGTACTGTTATCACTGACAAGAGAAGGCAAGCCACTGTTGCCTAATCCAGTAAGCTTTGGGCAGGAGGGACACATTAGTCATTGCTGGCTACACACCTAGGAGAAGGAAAACTTTTAAGCCCAACCTCATCTGCCTAGAGGCTATATGCAAACATGGGAAAGGCTTTGGAAGTCAACCCTGAGAAAAAAATCAAGAGCTTGTGATCCTCGGTAGCACATAGGCAGAACCTGCGATGACACTGATCCCAAACTGTATCTGCACCTGCGTTTCCTTTGGACAGCTGTGTGGATAAGGGGAAACTTTTGTATGGGTACATCATTCAGACCTTAGCTGTTGCATAGACTTTCATATCAATTCTATTTCATTTCTAATTTATTTTTGCTGCTGATGGAGGTCAAACAAAGAGATAAAACTTAAAATATCCAAATAATTAACTTCATACAATACAATTCTAATGTTATCTCAATTTTTTTTCTCCTTGTCCGCAGTGCTTTTAGCTACATCTGTTTTTTAGATTGTGGGGATCTTGGAACAGAAGAAGAGACAGCAAGGGATGTAGCTCAACATATAATATCATCTCATGTAGTGGATAATGATTCTGATCTATTTGACATACCCTTTGAAGAAATAGGTTATGTAAGAGTTTTCAGACTTGTCGTATACTTTCAATCTACATCATACTTTCATGTTAATTGTGAATGGAAAATGAAGAGTTAAATACATGACCATGAAAATGAGTTCACTGCCTACTAAACAGATGAATCATAATTTCTTAAAAATTAAAATTCAATTAAATAATTTTGTGTATTGTTCTAATATATATTTTTAAAAGATACCTACTTCATATGATATATAATAGGTTACAAAAAGCTCTTTCCGGAATGATGTTTCAAATGAATTAAAACATGGTGCATAAAGAAATGAAATTAACAATTTTAAAAAGTCTCTTTTTCTTTAGTGCATATGTTAGGATTATAAATTCAAATCAAATTATAAAAAGCAGATAATTAAGCCACTTTTTATAACTTTGAAATTACCTTGACATAAAAAGTCCAAACAAAGTTTTGTAATTATTGGTGATAGCTTACTGGCAAGGTAGTCCAATAAAAAATAGTTCACTAAATTAAAAATTTTTTGTATGTAGAAGATAATTTAAAAACTGCTTTGTGAAGTATGTATGTTTATCTGAGTGAATGGTCGTCACATTGGATAGCTGTCGTCTCAATGGTCCTGTGTTCAAACCCTGCTCCACGCCATCACCCATCGTCCTGCGAATGTTTGGGCTAGGATGTAATCTTCTTGAAGGAACAACAAAAACATGTAAAATGAACAAATACATTCCAGAGTGTAAATGATTGTCATTCATTACTCATTACAAAATATAATAACAATAATCACTTGACTTAGTTTGTACTTCAACTTCACACTGGTGTCCTAAACTGTAGGCATATACAATTATTTCAAGGATTGCTCTTTATCTGCACCCTTCTCTGCACACTTTTTTTTTAGTCAGAGCAGTTTACCAAGTTCATACAGTAAGTCAGCACCACCTGTTGAGACGTACATTCTTGAAAACCACATTACTAATGAGTGTCTTGTACTATCATTTTGTTTCAGTTTATTTCTTTGGCCAGACAAACTGACAGTAAACTAACTCCAGAGGCTGAAGAAGTTGTACAAAGTTACTACAAAACCAGCAGGATGACCAGGAGCTCTGGGTTGACTGGATCACATGTGCCTCCTTCAGCCATGCAGACTTTGTGAGTCAAAATGTGGGCAATCTTTATCATCTAAGTTGTGAATGATCAAATTGTTTCATTTCAGTACTTTGCAATTAACTTAAATATATCACACAGAGAATTCATGAGAAATGGACTATTCCTTTGTTCAGATAAATATTTCTCCATTAGTGTGAAGAGCGTGTGTATTCGAATAGCTTGAGTTACTCTAAATTTTAATATTTTTGTATTTATAAACTAAATGTTATTTGTCAGTTTTGTATATGTATAAATACGAGATTAACTTACTAAGATTAACCTACTCCTAAACTTTGAATTTAAAAAAAAGCTGGGGGAGGAGCTCACTTTGCTTACTATATTAGCAGTTAGTTATTTATTGATTTGTAACACTATCCTACCATTTCAAGTGTACAGCCACTCTAGCATGTAACAGTGTAGGAATAGCCATGGTGAGAAAGGAATTCATCAAGAAGAAATGTTAAAATATTTATCAAAAGACTTTTGTAAGGTTTATTTTATATAGAGAGAGAAGATCCTACATTTCATTTTGGACTTTGTTTCTGGGGCCTTTATCAATTTCTTATTGTAACATTTACTCTATGACACATAATATTTAATATTTTAGGATTTCTCTTGCTGTTGGTCTAGCCAAGCTTAGATTGTCTACATCAGTCAGCCATTATGATACTGTTTTGGCCATATATCTTTATGAAGAATACCTTTCCTCCAGATTTGGTAATTTTTAAACGGTTATTTAATTATTTCATTAACAACAATGGTAATAAGCATTATAGTCAGCATTAAATAAAAATTAGTAATAATACCACTCTTGTTAAGCCGTAACGGTACATATATTGATCTTTCAATATTCTTATATGTGATAGGATTTCTTATGTCTCTATTAGGTCAGTCATGTCTCGGTTGTTCACCTCGACATAATGTTCCTTGGAGTAGATTGGAAGAGCTTTTAGGAGAACAGGCAAATAGTGTTAACCACTTTACTTTTAGAATAGTTGGATTATATCTATTTCAACTGACAATAGTGTTACAAATGACATTTCACCAATGCATAACACTGTGTATTTCAGAATCACTGGTTGATGCAGACTTTTGCTGAACAACTGATGAGATTTTGTTCTACTATGATGAGCAGTCAAATAGTTCATAAAGAAGAATAACTTGACCACAGATGATAGACTGATACTTTAAATGTTCTATGTTTTGAAACGTAAACCATTTTTTTTCTTTCTAAAATTAATGTTCCTTGTTAGATCTGTGTTGATAGTCTTTTACAGTTTGCCTTGAAGTAGGAATTAAATAAAATAATTCATATTTCTAGAAGTTACTTTAAATACTTCACATGCTTGCAGAGAAATGCTTTGTTTATTCAACAGCATGTGAAACTCCTAGATCAGTTACTTATGTCTCCTTACAGAATTGGTGATATTAAAATGATGTATGGTGTATCATTGTTGCAATTTATTTTTACATAAGTTTTTTTTTAATTCAACATAAATCTAATTAAAAACATGTTGTTCTTCTTATGTATTTTAGTGAGGCTATAGCTAAACAAAATATCTTGTAAATATGAAACAAACAATTTAGGCATTACTTATTTAATACATTTTTGTGATAAAAGGTCTGAAAAGCTTAAAATAATATTGTAGATATGAAATAAAGAGGTCAGTGCCGTTCCCTAAATATTATCAGTTTTAATGCATATTAAGTTCCTTTTTCAGACCTTGCAATCTATGGAGCAGATGATGTAAAGGTCATTTCTGTGACACACAGTTAATGAAGGTGTCATGTGGCCAGCACAACGACCAACCTCCTTTAATTTTTCCCCAACTTATGTCAGGTGCTCATGGTGGACTTAGAAGCACCCTCCTAAAAATCCCATAATTAAAAAACCCAGTCTTCACATGGAACACCAAGCAGGGCCGGTCCCAGCAATTGCGGGGCCCTATGCGAAACTGATTGTGCGGGGCCTAGTCTGGGTGGGAATAAGGATAATAAGTGAAAATTAAGATTTTGTTTTAGAAAATAAATTCGGCTTCGCATTTTGTTCATGTGATCAAGTTAACTTTACTTTACGAATCTTGCAACCTATGGCATATTTATATGCCAGTGACTATAAAAGTAACTAAGGTATTGGAACTTCCGGTTAAGTGGAAAATTCCTCCGATCATCACATTTTATTACACGAAAGCTGACAATGCCTTTTTTTATTGAGCGTAGGATTGGTGTTTTCCGTAATGAATGACACACAAATGACAATTTTGTCTACTTTTTATGAGCTTTCAGGAGATTTTAATAAGTGCAGGACATTTCCAGGAATTTTTCGTATATATTTTGCAATTAATAATTACAAATAGAATTAGCGCGGGGCCCACTGCGACAGCATAGGTTGCAGTGGCCTAAGACCGGCCCTGACACCAAGCTGCTGCGCTAGTTTATAATATTTTGGTGCCACATGCAAATTTTAATATCCTTGCATTTATAGAGCCTAATGGAACCAACTTGATTTATCATACATTTGTTAAAAACATGAATACCGGTATGTAAAAAAAAAATAAAAAATTAATTAATTCCTACATTTCTATGTTTAAGTTAAATTGGATTGGATCATAATTTTTAAAAAATTGGGTTGTATGAGGAATTGAAAAACAAAACTTTTTACTGAAATCCCACAGACCCCAGGGATGTATGTCACAACCTATATATCTTGTTCATCATAACTTCAAAATTATGCAAACACTCACAAATATATATTTATGAACAACAATTTTTTTCAAGGTTTGCACAGTCAGGATTTAATAAAACATACATTTACATCAACAAGTACATAGGAATTGAATGATTTAATAACATAACATTTGAAAACATGATATTGCATGAGTTTTAAAGAAGACATGACACTACCAGGCCCAACAAAGTAATTAATACTTTAGTCTTTAGAACAAACATATGTTAGGTACACATATTTAGTTTTTTCTAGTACTAAATTATGTTTTTAAATTGCCATTTTGCAAATGGCTTTAATTATTAAATTCTATCAATAAACCTTCATAAAATGGCATTCTCTAACTGAAGAAATTTTTATAAACAATTTATAAAATAAATTACTTTTATTGCAAAGCTTAAATAATTCCCCAACACAACAGACATAGAATCTCTCAGTATTGTATGACATTTATGTAAATGGTACACTAAATTTATGTACAAGTATGTCAACATAGCATGTATATAAACAAATGGGACATGATTGAAAAATGAGGCAACTTGGCTGAATAAATCAGTTCATAACACTTTGTGTTCCTTCTATCCACACATTACTGTGAAGGTTATTGAGTCCATTAGATCTATATACAAAATTAGGAACTTGTGTTGACAGGTAAAAATGAGAGCACCTGTTTGTTTGGGTTGGTTGCGTCGGGAGTGAGTTCTACAACATATAACTCTCCATCCATCTCCACCATGTCTCCAGACCTCAAACTGGACAGCTGCTCATCAGTCAACTCCAGACCGCCAGCTGCCTGACCCACAGCACTGTTCTCACTTTCCCCTGCATTAAATATCTGCTGAAAGTGCTGACCATCTTCAGAAGTGACTACCTCTGTATTAGTCATCTGTGCTTCCAACACGATGTGCTGCTCTTCATTGGCAGATGACTGCAAACATAAGTTATTTTAATAATAGTAAAATAGTCTATTATCATTCTGTATATAGATATGTAAATGAATTTGCAATGTTTCTAAATAAACTGAGCCGAAATATAAAAGAAATGCATATTGAGTAAGACTTTTGTAATGTAATATAAATTATACTTACTAGCGAAAAATAGGAATGACAAAATAGAAAAGTTAGTACAAACCTGTTCTTCAATGATATTATCTATGAGACCAGCTTGTTCTGCTAGTGCTTGTAATCCTTCCAAAGCCTCTACAGTGTGACTTGTGTGAATTACATCTGAAACATCTTCTCGAGTGTCAATGACCAAGTTGTGCACATCATCAGCCTCCCCTGACATTGACACATGCTCAATGTTTTCTAGCTTTATAACATGCGCAATGCTACCTGTCTTCTGAAACATGTGACAGTTGGTTAATGGTTATGTGAACAAAAAATATATGAAAGGTATATTTAGAACCAATTACATACTACATACAAGCCTAGTATATTAAAATTAAGTGCCTGCAGTTTAAACATCAATCAAATATACTCAAAACACTGGCTTAGCAATTAAGTAAAATGTTGCAGAAAAGGTGTTTCAAATGACTAAGTGATCTTGTGAAGTTAGAAATGGATGGCCCTGTTCAACTGGAAGAGGGATGATATCCTGGTAAAAGACAATTAATCACGTTGGTTCCAGTAAACTAAGAGGTGATGGGTGACTGATTAACCCATTAACTATTTTCAGTTTAATGACAGACTCATAAGCAAAGAGAGGTCAGTTATTTGTTCTGGACAAAACATGAGAGTTCTTCTTACACAATAGTTAAAAGGAAAACTGCTGATAACTTTATTGTATAGTGCTGAATTAGTCTACAGTATTTTTGAAAAGTAGTTACTGGGTTAAGTAACACAGACTTGATAGAATCTGTTCTGCTTTGAGTATGACACATAAGCAATGGTAAATCACTTACTCAAAGAGCACTGTGATATTAGTTTTAAAAATTACAACCAAATTAGCTTGACTGTGAACCAGACTAAACCTCTATATCACAAAGAACAAGGCTTATACTATGCACCAATGGATTTATTCCGTAAGATGTCATCTGCCTACATTAATGCCACTTGGTTTATTTACATTTAGCTATCACTAATTAAATTCTTTCCCTTCATAGTTATAGATAATTGTTGTGACACGGTTACTGTGTGGTCAACCGTGACACACGGTCAAGTGTTGGGTATCGAGAGTTAGAGGACTTGGGGGAAGTGACGAGTGTGTAAACAAGAGAGAGAGAAGTCAGCGAGTGAAGTAGAAGATCTGTATATAACGTTGCCGTGTATATATGTTTTGTTAAAATGTTCGACAATTAAAAGACACTTTAAACCTAGAAGGACTTGTTTCTTCACAACTGGCGACCACGACGAGGCACAAGTAAGTGGAAATGTCGATGTACAAAATATATAGAGATGCGGGCAAGGAAAATGGCCTGCAAGGCGAAGAACTTGAAAAGTTCATTACACTAAAAATAACACAGGATGAAGAAAGGGAAGAAAGGAGATTTAATAGGGATGAAGCCAAAAAGAAAGAAGAAGATAGTAGAAGGAAGGAAATCTTACAACAAGAACTAAGACTTAAAGAAAAGAAAGACAAAGAACAGCAAAATGAAAAGGAGGAACACTTTGACAAATACAAACAATTAGACAGAATGTCTCCATTTGTCGAGAGCCAGAATGAGTGCATTGACTCATATCTACTGAGATTTGAGGATATAGCAACATCATGCAACCTCCCACAGACAGAATGGGCAAGAAGCCTCATGGGGCGCTTAAAAGGTAGAGCCATCAACATCTGTCTTCAAATGAGAGATGAAGAAAGAAAAGAGTACGTGGCCGTGAAGGAGGCGTTGCTGAGACAGTTTGGCTCCACAAGTTACGAATACAGAAGGAGATTGAAAGAGTCGACACCTCTGGCGAACGGCGATCCACAAATATTTGTCACCAACATGTCGATATACTTCGATCGATGGGTAGACCAGTCAAAAGTGGAGAAAAAATATGAAACCCTCAGAGAACACATCATAATGGACGCTGTGATGGAAGCTTACAATAATAATGTGAAAACATACGTCACGGAGCGAGAGCCAAAGACCATCAGCAGCAGGATAGCACAACTAAGGCAGTATAAGGTCGCACACCCAAGGGAAGTGTTAGCTAGAGAGAACCCAACTGCGGCATCAGCTTTTATGGTGAACAACGCTGCAAGAATGCGGACTCCAAGCCCTTTATATAGAAGAGAGAACGCTGACAAGAGACCAACATATAGATCTCGAAGAGAGAAAGATGAAGAAATGAGCCCGACCTATAGATATCGAAGAGACAAAGATGAAGTAAGGAGCCCAACATATACTTACAAGAATAGAGAATATCAACGTAATCAGCAAAGAGTTCGTTTCCAATGTCAAATTAGTGGTAGAACAAACCACACAACAGAGACTTGCTTCTACAACCGATGCAATAAAGATTGGAACGACAGACCAAGAGATCGAGCATTTGCTACCAAACACACTAATAAACTGCAGGTATACCCAGGGTTTGTGGGAGAACAAATGACCAACGTACTGTACGATACAGGTGCAACTGCAATTTTAGTCGCAAAAGAATACGTCAACCCACAAGAGTACACCGGAAGAAGACAAGACTGTGTTGGTTACGCTGGTCAAGTAACTACATCTGGTAGCACGTATCAACATACACACACCGTTCATCAGTGGTTGGCATGAGGCTTTAGTACTAGACAATAAGCCTGACAACATTGGCCTTATCATTGGCTGTATCAAAGGCTCTAAACCTTGCACAGTAGAAGAATTGAACAAGTGGAAAGAAAACTACACACAGAAATGTTCCATGGTTACTACAAGAGCTCAGAAGAAAGCAGAAGTGCTAAATACAAACGATAACATACAAGTTCCTTATAACAATGAAAATGAAAATACAGAAACAGAAAATAGTGATACGAGAAGCCATAATCAAGAAAACAACCCGAATGAAATCTCCACAGAAAGTCAAGACCCACTACAGATTAAAACAAAAGTTTGTCAGTGAACAGAAAAATGATCCAGATCTAATAAAACTCATAGAAAGTGAAGCTCCACCAAGACGAGGGTTAATCAAGATAGGCTAAGATGGTGTTTATGTGAGAGAAATTCACCTGAAAGCAGGCAAGACAACAATCGCTTGTTCCAAAGAAATATAGAGGAACAATTTTAAAGCTTGCACATGGCACCCCGTTTGCCGGACATATGGGAGTAAAGAGAACATTGAATAGAATCTTGAATGAATTTTTTTGGCCTAGAATTACGCAAGAAGTCAAGGCCTACATAAAATCCTGCCATATTTGCCAAATACATGGAGCAAAGGGAACATATATGCAAGCTCCAATACAAACAACAGACTTAAGTGAAATGCCATTTGAAAAGATAGCTATAGATATTATTGGACCAATGCCAGTAATATCCGGAAGAGGCCATCGCTACATATTGACTGTTGTAGACATGTGCACACGGTTTCCAGAAGCAATACCATTGAAAAGAATTTCTTCCGAAGATGTCGGAGACGCACTTACAGCAATATTTGCAAGAACAGGTTACCCTCGCATAATACTGAGTGATCAAGGCACCCAGTTTAAATCAAATGAATTCGCACAGTTTTGCAAAACTCTGAATATTAAACAACAGTTTGCTGCCCGTTTTCACCCCCAAGCAAATGAGATGTACGAACGCCTGAATTCAACGCTGAAAACAATGCTGAACAAAGTAGCACAGGACAACCCAACAGACTGGGACAAGCTGATCAACCACATACTGTTCGCCTACAGAGAAGTAACACACACAACAACGGGCTTCTCACCATTCGAGACGCTCTATGGCTCACCTGTTAGGGGACCCATGTCACTATACAGAGACTTTCTAGTAAATAGGAACATAGAAAATGACGTACTCACAGGATACGATCTTGTCATCAAAACAAGACAAAATATAATCAAAGCATGCGAAACTGTTCAAAAACAAACAAACAGAGAGAAACCAGAACTATTGAGAAAGCTAAATCAGGGTCGAAAGTTGAGAACACTACAAATTGGTGATAATGTCATGGTTCTGCTGCCTGACAAAAATAACCAGCTATTTATAAAATGGCAGGGCCCATTCCAAGTCACAAAGGTGATTTCGAAGGTCGACTACAGTATAAACATCAGAGGTCGAGACAAAGTATTTCACATCAATATGCTGAAGCTGTACATGCCCAGACCATTTACCCTTTCAGCGAACGCTAAGCAAGACACGCAAGACAGTCAGAGAGTCATGAAGATAGAAGCAATAGAGGAACCAGATGAATTACCATGTCCAGTTATTGAAAGCTGTGAAACTGTGAAAGATATAGACACATCACACCTCCAGTATCCAGTTAAGCAAGATACTGATAAACTGCTAGCTCAATGGGCGCCAATATTCACAGACAAACCGGGTAGAACAACTGCCATAAAACACACTATCCAACTGACTGATACGAAGCCCACAAAATCCAAACCATATCCAGTTTCCTTACACCATGAAGAGATACTGAAAAAGGAAATTGAAACGCTGCTAAAAATGGGAATAATTGATGCTTCCACATCCCCATACTCAGCTCCAGCAGTCCTAGTGAAACAAAAGGAAACAACCGGAAAGATGCGGCTATGTGTAGACTACCGGAAACTAAACGCCATCACAGTGAAAGATACATACCCAATGCCTAACATAGAGAACATTATACCTAAACTTAGAGGTGCAAAATATTTCACTACTCTTGACTTAACCAGAGGTTATTGGCAAATTCCACTAGACGAAGATGCTAAGCCACTTACAGCATTCACTACTCCATTTGGTTGTTACCAATGGAATTACATGAGTTTCGGGCTTAGTAACGCACCTGCGACCTTCAACAGAATGATGGCAAAACTAATAGGGAAAAGACCAGATGTCATTTTCTATCTTGATGACATATGTGTCTTCCACAACACATTGGAAGAACACGTTGCTGGTCTGCAACAAGTATTCCAGATACTACAAGACAACGGGCTTACAATAAAACCTAGCAAGGTTAAAATCGCCAGAACAGACATTGAATTTCTAGGGCACAGAATACATCAAAATACGATTAGACCATTACAAGACAATATAAGCAAGATACTCAACAATATCTACAACAAAAGGACAAGTCCGAAGCATCTTAGGTTTATGTAATTACTATAGACGGTTCCTGGCAAATTTCACAAGTATTACACAACCTCTAATTGAACTGACAAAAAAAGGCATGCCAAACAAGATCACATGGAACTCCAGACTATAGGAATGCCTGCAAAGCATTAAAAATGTCTTCTCAGACGACATAGTACTCCAGCTTCCAGACATCAGAAACCCTTTCTACTTGGCAACAGATGCATCCTCCACAGCAGTGGGAGGCACTTTAATGCAGAAGTGTGATGCAACGCTAAGACCAGTTTACTACATTAGCAGAAAGCTGAACGCAGCAGAACAGAAATATTCCACGATAGAGCGTGAAGCTCTAGCTATTGTGTTCTGTATAACAAAACTATC
Source organism: Biomphalaria pfeifferi (assembly GCA_030265305.1). Taxonomy (NCBI): domain Eukaryota; kingdom Metazoa; phylum Mollusca; class Gastropoda; family Planorbidae; genus Biomphalaria; species Biomphalaria pfeifferi. The sequence continues at coordinate 242,751 of JASAOG010000182.1, forward strand.
CCGTTACTTGCTTGGGAAATCATTCATCTTGTTAACAGATCATGCCCCACTAGCTTATATCAATACAAATAAGCTAGCCAACCAGAGGATTACTAGATGGGCTTTAAAACTTCAAGACTTCAGCTTTACAGTTCAAGCTATTCTGGGACAAATCAACGTGATAGCTGACGTGCTGACAAGATGTGTCTAGGGACCGCTGGACTTGTGTTCATTCATTAATCAGATAATGAGAAAATTAACAAATACCTTGTAAGATAACTTTAAAGTTTGTCTTGTCAAGATTGAGTTAACATTACGCTCCAGAATTTTTTATTTTCATTCAGTGATGGTAAATTTGTACTACAATTGAGTTTTTTATGTTAGTTGCATTGATTGTAGTCATAGATGATAGATGTCCATTTAGGAACTGGTATGAAAGAAACACACAGTAAACAATTCCCTTAATTTGGAAGATGTTTTGATGTAACATAAAGTATTAACTAATTTGTGCATTTTTCACCTGACAATGTTGGCATTCAATTGGAAATGTCATTGCAATAACATATTATTGAAGATTTATTTGTCATCATTGACATTATCAGTTTTCTCATAATAGAAGATGCCATTGTATTACATGTCATTGTTTTTTCTTGTCGATGTAAAACATTATTGATGTACACCCAAACTATTTTCTCTGCCCTGGGAGGACTGTTGTGACACGGTTACTGTGTGGTCAACCGTGACACACGGTCAAGTGTTGGGTATCGAGAGTTAGAGGACTTGGGGGAAGTGACGAGTGTGTAAACAAGAGAGAGAGAAGTCAGCGAGTGAAGTAGAAGATCTGTATATAACGTTGCCGTGTATATATGTTTTGTTAAAATGTTCGACAATTAAAAGACACTTTAAACCTAAAAGGACTTGTTTCTTCACAATAATATAGAGTAAATTTTGTTGTAATTTTTAACATTCTGCATGTTCTTATTGGTTTGAATCATTTCCCTTGGCAAGGGAGTTCACATTATAATGTGTGTAACAAGATGCTATTGTGCTAATGAAGGGAGAGCACTATTCTGGGCTACCTGTGTTAATGTTATTACAACTAACAGTAAGGATTATATAACTAACAGCTGCTATGAATTATTGAGCCACCACTTATTGCTTTCAAATTTTGCTGATGATCTTAGAGCTCCACAACAAAATGTACCATCACATACCTTTGATTGTGAATCTGAGGACTCTGCTGTATCCTGGCCCTCAGTCATAGATGTGAGAACAGATTTGATGACCTCTCCATTTTCATTATCCTGAGAGCCTTCATCGTCCCCGTCAAGTTGACCAATGATATTGATGTTATGTTTCTTCTTCATATGTTGGAACAAGTTACGACGTTTGGGGTTTATATACCGACACAGAACACATGAGTACACATGTGAAGGCGGCGTCTGGTCAATCAAATTATGTCTAGTGATGAAAATATTTTTTTTTTTTAAATTATTATTATTCTTCGTTCTCAAAATTATTACATTTTAGACATTTAAGGAATCGGAAAAAAATTTTAGTACAGTTTTGTTTAAGACATTGAAAGATTCTTTATAGTTTATTAGAAAGCAGCTCAATCATTTTTACTGTTGCCCATTAGCAGCTTAAACACCCAAAGTATACAAGTTATATAAACATAAATAAATATAAAGTTCTTTCTTTTATTTTCAGTTTAAAAGACTCCTATAATTGCTATTATTATCATACACTATATGGCTCTTAAAAGTTTGTTTTAAAAATGATAACTTTATAGGAAAAATAAACTGTTTAATTTTACACACAAAAGGGTTCTATTTCAAAACACTAAAATTAGCCATTGCTATTTTTAGCACACCACAAAACATGCTAAAATTAGATTTTTAATAGTGCTTTTAGTTTTAAGGAGCAACACAGACAAGAAACTTATAACGGCCTTCCCCTTTTGGGGGTCACTAAAACAAAATGAATTCTAGATGACTATAACTAGTGAGAATGTTTACCTTCTCATATGTACAAGAAGATTCTTTTTGGAAGATGTCGAGAATTCACAAACTACACAGAAATAATTGCCATCTGTTTCTGCTGGCATAATGTCTGCATGTTGAGTGTGAAGATGTTTGTACAAGTTGATCAGTTTGGCAAACCTAAAAACACAGACAAGAATACAATGTAAACAAATTGTAAAACTAAATCCGTACTTCAAACTTGCCTAGTTCAATGGTAAAGCAAATAAAGTTATGGTTGTTGTGCTGACCACATGACATCTTCCTTAACCGTGGGCTACAGAAGCAAATGACCTTTATATCATCTACCCCATAGATCGCAATGTATGAAAGGGGAACTTTTTTTTACAAAGAAGCTAATTTTCATTTCTTTCTTTTCAGGCATTGTGCTAGAATGTTAGAGTGATGAGTATCCCATTGTATCCCAATCTGCAAGACTAATGAAAAAGCCTGGTCTGTCTAAACAAAGAATGTCTCGTGAAAAGGTGTTTGAGTCTTGACTATTTCCCCCTCTGTTGTTGCCAATAGTCAGTCATTTCTATAGGCAGTTTTTTTTGCGGTTATAGATGTCAGTATCTTGCATTCCCAAATGACAGTCCCTTTATTTGTCTCCCATACTAACAAATAATACACTGGAAAATATAACTATTTTCTTTTCTTCAAAACAAAATCGTCCTGTAGTTATTTATAAGTTTATAAACAAAATGTATTGTAGAAAGGATGTTTCTTGTGTCAAGCTAGGCAACTTGGTCAGTGCTACAAGAGATTGGTTGAACCCAGGCTCACCTCATAATACAATGATTGCAAGCAAATATTTTATCACCACTTGAGAAATCAGCTTTTTCTTTAGAACCATCTTCTGTTTCTATGTTCTTGTGCCGCCGCCATGCTATATTGGGGTCAAACAAATGTAAATGAAGAATCAACACGAAGTAGCCAGAGCAAACATGATCATTTGATTTTCGTTTTCAATAGCCAATCGTTTCTACATATTTAAAGTTATTATGTCAGAGAAATTTCATTCTTGAGATTAAATAATAATCTCCTCTAAAAGATTAAACAAGTTTATGATAAGTATAAGAATAATTCACTTGACTCATTCCATTGGGGCAAACTATTAGATAGGATAGAGACAAGGGGAGCACTGCCTCTTATTTGTTCAACTCAACCTCTCTGTCTGGGTGGAATCTTATACATGTTATTTCTCCCACTTCCCATTCTTAGATCAAGTTGAAAATTTGCACTATTATTAATTGACAACGACAACAATAAATCAATAAAAAAATTAACCAATTAGTTGATCAGTTAGTCATAGTTCATTTTTAAAAAAGAAAATGTACTAAGCTAAGGGGAGATAAGCTCTAATGGAGAATTTAAACTACTTGGATAGCTCAGAGAGTAACAATATGACCTTTCACTATGGAAGCTCGAAACCTGAGTTAGAATTTTTTTTTAAATACCTTATGAAAGGCAGCAGGGAAACCTCTCCCCCAACTGGTCCACAAAAGTGATTAGATCATAGATGATAGAAATTAGAAGCATCAAATTTGTGCTTAACAAAACATTTGATAAAAGTATATAGAATAGCACAAATTACCACTGATTCAAAATAATTGATGCAATTTTACTCAATAAAAGCTTTGTTGTTTTTTAAAGAAGTATTTTTTTAATTTTTCACTTGATATTTGTTTCTAATGTAAAAATAATTATGAGATAATAAAATTTTAACCCCCATTGAAGCTTCGTATTACAATCTATTTCAATTTTAATTCTAATTAAGAATGATTACTTGATTTGATTTGTTAAGTTTCACACGTGACTACAGATTATAATGTCATAATTTAAACCTCCATTGGGATCACAGGAGATGGCAGTGGGCAGGGTTTTAACTCGGTACCACTGTGATGACCAACCCAATCATGTACCACACAAGGCAGCAAAGTAAAAAGAAACAAAAATGAACCCTTACGTCTTTTGCATTCTTTTTTCACTTCAATCTTATGCTGCGTTCTAAGATGTCTGAGAACATGTTCTTTCTGTGCCGCTCGATAATTACACACACCACATTGAAAGGGCTTCAACTTAGAATGGATGGCCACATGCCGCTTTAATCTACTCTGGCAGTCAGTAACAAAGCTACACTCTTTGCAGAACAGCTTCAACTCGGGACCATCTTTATGGAACTTCATGTGTTGCTTTAGATCTTTCCTGCTACTCACTTCAGCACTGCACTGCGGGCATGTGACGGTCTCCCAAGAGGAACCACTAGAATGTTTTCGTTTCATGTGCATTTTAAGATCTGGTTGCTCATTGGCACAAACATAGTCACACATTGGACACTGGACTCGTTTTTCCTAAAGATAAAAATGTACAATAATGAGTTGACCCAAATGATTACAATTAAAATGTAAAAGTATGAGATGTGATAAAAGTATTTTAATTAAAACTTAGTGCTCAAAAGTACTTTTCTTTTCACTTGATCACACGTTATATACCACAAAACAGTGTTACATTAATCCAAAGCACATCTATGAACTAAATGAATAAAAATACATTTTTAGGCAGATAAATGTAGCATTTTCTCATTCCCCTAAAAAAAACTTCTAGCCAATACAAGAGACAATCTTCAAGAATTATGTGTCTAAGAAAGCAACAATTTACAACTTGAATAACATGTAGCAAAAGCACTATAACTGCAACAATTTGTAATTCATGTCATGGTCACTAGTTTGGCTAATGGGTACATGTCATATGTGTGGGCAATAAAGGCTGTTGGTCATTGTGCTGGCCCTATAATAATAATTTAATTTTTAGATCGCTGTTAACAAACATAATGAAGGCTCAAGGCGCCTTCATTAAAAGTTTAGCATAGTAAGAGATGAGCTTTAATGTTTCCCATAGATTACATTACTTATTAAATGCTCATCTCTGTTCTCTTCTGAGTTTTTAAGTTTAGTAAAAATTAAAGTTCCCCTTTCAGACCTTGTGGTCTATTGGGCAGATGATGTAAAGGTCATCTGTTTCCCTGTTTTAGAAAAAGTTTTTAAGTTTACTGAAAAAATAAGAGTGGTGACTTTACCTCATGTTTATATTTCACATGTCTCTCCAAATGGATTTTCTGACGAAAACTGAGCCCACAAATATCACACTTATGTTCCCTTATGTCTTTATGAATGCCCATGTGACGTTTGAGGTTGCTGCTGGTTCCAGCTTTGTACTGACAAATATAACACACATGAGGTTTGGAACCTGGACAGAAAGTAAAGACAAAAATTAGCACACACAAATCACTTATCAAAGAAAGTTGATGTCCTTCGCTAAATTGTTTGGCAAACCTTCATTGATTTCTATTTTTTTTATTAATAGAATGTAGTTGGTTATGTGGTAATCTATCTTTTTAAATTTTTTTTTAGAAACAAATTTGAAATGTAGGTCAAATGTAGATGACTTAATGAGATGTACTAGATAAGTAACTCTAGCTCAGTTCCTATGTTGACATACCTGTATGTAATCTGCGATGCTTATAAAAATTTGCTTTCCTATCTGTTTTGTAATTACATTTTCCACAACAATACAAGCCATTGTCACTAAGGACCCAATTTGTATCATTTGTACACTAAAGAAAAAAAAAATTCACGAATTATAAGTGCAGTTAAAAATAAAACACTGGATCTACTCATTCTAAAGCTGAATTTATGTAATCCAAAGCTATAAAGATAAATAACAATATATTAATGAACTAGTCTTAAAATTAAATTTTTTTTTTAGCACAATGTAGTTACAGACTACAGTGTAGATTTGCTGACAGTTTTGGAATTCTATTCAGTGACTTTTTCTATAAACAAAAATTATTCCTTCATTTCAGATTATATTCCATTTTTTTTTATCCAATTAGACTTTAAATGAGCAGAAGGTTATTTTTTTTAAATTAAAATTGTTAACATTCCACCAACCAATATCAAACTTACTATATTATTTTTTAGCTTATGTTGTATTCCACAAAAATAGTATGCATGCTAAAAGGGCATGTTTAATTCCCTTATCATTGCAACAGTAGCACCAAAACACTAACCTCTTTAAGGAGTAATTGCATTACTTCAGGAACAAAAGTCAGATTATTTGCAGACGATTGCATAATTTATAGAACAATAAAAACAACACAAGACACAGATATTTTACGAAGAGAATTAGATGAATTACAGAACTGAGAATCAAATTGGAGCATGTCTTTCCACCCAGAAAAATGTCAGTTGTTAAGAGTAACAAAAAAACTAAAACAAATTAATTCCACTTATCTTATTCATGGCAAACCAGTAACACAGACTAAAAACCCAAAATACCTAGGTGTTAAAATAAATGAAAAACTGTCATGGAATCCACATATTGATGAAACTATAAAAAAAAATCAAACAAAGCATTAGGATTTATTAAAAGAAATTTCAATAAATCAAATAAGAACATAAAACTAAAATGTTATTTAACCTTGGTTAGGCCAATAATAGAATATGCATCCTCCGTTTGGGACCCCTCAACTCAAGAAAACATTAAGAAACTGGAACGGACACAAAATAGAGCAGTGAGATTCATAACAAATGAATATTCACATTTGACTAGAGTAACACCTATAGTAAAATCACTAAATTTAGAAAGCCTTCAGGACAGAAGACTCAAAAGTAAAGTAGCAATTATACATAAAACCCTGAACCATAATCTTCAAGTACAAAAACAAAATTTAATAAAATACTCAGAAAGACACAAAGATAAAGGCACATTCCTCGTCCCATATGCTAGGACAAATTTGTAAAAATACTCCTTCTTCCCTAGTGCTATTAGAGCATGGAATGGGTTGCCTGAGCTAGCCAGGAAAACCTGTGACTTGGCAGAATTTAAGTCATTGGTTAACATGCATGACTAAATGCATGACGCGTAGGACGTAATCATCATCTTTTATGAAGTAATGTCTGTATTATATACGATAAGATAAGAAAAGTCGTGTGAGTACTTAAAAAATGTCTTAAACAATTATAAATGTTCCATTAAATATATATGGACTATTGCAAGTAGACTGTAAAAGTCAAACATAAATAATTATCAATGATATTATTATTTAATGTGTATTGTTAACTCCATTTCTCACTCTGCAAAAGAATATCAATATAGATATATATATATGTCCATTCATCACTCACTATGTATTACTAAATCATGAGTGTATGAAAGACTCACAGTGGCCTGTTTAGCAGACTTTTTCATGACCGCATAATTTGGAACAACAGAGACATAGTAAATTTGTTTCTTCTGTCCATCTTCATCCTCCTCCACAGAGGTCAAAGTGTGGACTGTTTCTCCAGAGGTGGTGACAGTAGAACTCGGATCAGCAGCAACTTGAGGGGAGTATACAGTCTGGGTGCCTGATGTATGCCTAAGTGCACAAGGAAAATAAAAAGTGAAAGTCAATACAAAATGTTAAGGCAACCAAGTTTCACCTTTAGCCAGCCCACCCCAACATACACTCTAAAAGCAAATAGTTTTATTTTTGCAAATACTCCAAAGTTGAAGGCTCAGTACTTTTCTATTTTCTGTGTTTTGACAGAATTAACTTTTCAATAATTGCTGATGATCAAAAATTGTTATGTTTGGTATAAAATGTACACAAAATTAATGCCCAATACAAATAACAAATATATCCTATAAAAGTAAAACAAAAAATCTCCCTTTCAGGCCTTGTGATCTATAGAGCAAATGATAAGGTAAACAGATATCCTAAAAGAATAATTCTATTATTACTGATGTTTAAGCAGAAAATGTATAGAATAAATCTGATAAACTCAAAATCAAGTTTCTATTGGCTTCATTTCCTTTGTCCTACTTATGCAAGTGAAATTAAATACTAACCAATTTACTGATTATAATACATCCATACATTTCCAATAGTAATAATAATAATATTGAATGATATAGTCCAATGAGTATTGTGAATCTCAGTACTTCGTATTTTTGGTATAAATAGTTTTTTATGTATCAATTGAACAGTTTTTATCTTTAAAAAAAAAAGATAATTATTATTATTATAATAATTAAACAACTTTTATTTTGCAAATGAAAATGTTTCTAGTTAAGAAAGAATTAGTGGGATATTGACAAAGAGATAAATCGTGCATTTGCCAAATTAAAAGAAAACAGGATTCAAGTGTGAAATTGATAGCTCTGAAAAAATCTTAAACGTAGTGCAAAGCTGTTTCAAGATTTTCAAATAAACTATTGTGGTTTTTGTTCCCTAACTTTACTAACTTTAACCTAGAATTAATTTTTTTTTGTTTATTATACACAGTAATGAGAATGACATAACAAAACCTATGCTTAGGAAATGAGCCATAAAAAAAATCTAGTATCTGAACATTACTAGTGTCACTGTGGATCCTCACTATTTGAGCTTCACATTTGAGAACTTACTTGTTGGCTGAATTGGAATCCTCATCATCAGGTTCTTGCTTTAACAAAATATCAGAGCTGATCTCTACATTGTCCGCAGAGTCTCCCTTGGCTTCTTTCTAGCATAGGAAATGACAGAATTAAGGTTAGCTTAGATGTCACCTAACATTTATCAGTAGGATTGGTCTGATGGTCAAAAGGTTTAAAATATTTAAAAATAAAAGTTTCTCTATTTAAGTAAGTCAACTTATTTTTCACTATTAATGAAATTATGAAAGTGCTGTCACGTACACTGTATCTATATTTAGCCGCCCAAGGTTACCAGCCAGAACTTGTTAGTTCAGGAATTTCCATCACGCAACAAACGTATGTTTTGGAGTGAATGTGTTTGGTTAGAAATATTAATTATTGTACTTTGAGCTGCATTTATTGGTTAGCCTTGCAGCGGAGAGATGTTGGTCACGTGATTACGCTCTAGAGCCCGGGATGGATTCTAGATTGCAGCAGTCTTGTGTGGAACGTGTTAGAGATAACATGTACGAGAGTTTAATGTTAGAACTCAATTATATTATTGTGTAGATCATTTATTTTATTCAAGTACATTTAACCATTGTAATTATTTGTGAATAGCTTTTTTAAGTTTTGAATTAAAGTATTTGTGTTAGATGAAGAGAAGTTACTTCATTGAATATATAATAATATACTTCGATCGTCTTGTCAACTAGTAACTTCTAGATGATCTTCTTATCAACTGACGATTTCTGAATCCTTGGCAATTACGATCATTGATTGTGCTTCAACGTGACATCAAGTTTGATTGTAACATCTAGCACTATTGATGATTCGTAACAAGTGCATTCAAAAATATTTTTTTATTTATAAAAGAGCATATAACTATAAATAATAATTTTCTTTGTACAAACTTTTCAGATGCTTTTTTTTTTTTTTACTGTTCTGTAGATAGAAATGTCATTCCTTAATTTTATTTACTCCCCCCTCAATCATTAATAAATTCTTTTTTTTAAATCTGCTTTACTATTGTATTATATTAGAATGACCTCTAATCATGTCACAAAAGTCTATCAAATTTTGAAGTAGCAGTACATACTACCTAAAATATATAATCTTAAGGGAGTTTCATACACATCTAATCTCTCTATTTCAAGTATATTTACATACCTGTACTGTATCATCTGTGTTGTCAATGATTTCCTCTGCGACCTCCTCCTCTATAACTCTCATGTCATACTCTATTCCGTTGTCTATTACTTTGATTTTGTCCACAAGTAAATCGGCAGCTTTTGTTGACTTGTCGGGAGAAGGGCTGCAACTCAGTTCTACGTTTTTCATCTCTGTCAGCTCAGTAGCAGATTCAGTAGCGTCCAAGGAAGATGGTGTTTCTTGTGCTCCCAGCTCTTCCACAAGTTCTCCAGTGGAACTGTCCAAAATTAAGGAGACATTGGTCCCCTTCTTTATGTCTTTGCCGTCTGCTTCTATTTTGACTTCACTAGCGACTGGTTCTACTGTGATGTGGATCTTCCTATGAACATGATCCAGTTCTTCTGTGACCTGAATGTCACTATTTACATGATCCACTTCTTCTGCAACCTGAATGTCATTATTTACATGATCCACTTCTTCTGCAACCTGAATGTCATTATTTACATGATCCACTTCTGTGATCTCGTTGTTAACATGATCCACTTCTCCTGATTCAGTGGTTTCAACATTTTCTTTTGTTCCTTCTTGAGGTAATTTTACTTGAACAATTGACATTTCCTTGACAACAATACCAGGTGTAGTAGCATCTTCATTCACTACAATTTTATTTTGCTGTTCTTGTAGCTTCTTCAAAAGCATTTCTGATGCAGTTCTGGGAGAAGTAATAGAAGTGCCCGAAGTCAACGCTCTCATTACAGTTTTAATATCTGTATTTGGTATCACAGTGGATGTTGCGTGTCCTTTCTGCAGGTGCACTATTGTTGTGGAGCCCTTTTTAGAAGGCAAATCTTGAGGAACACGCACCACAGTTGGTGCTCCTAATGGTTTTGAATTAGCTGGAGCAGCAATAGAAGCGTTGACCTCATTATGATTATGGCTAACTTGTCTAACAATGACTATTTTCTTCTGTGGCTTTTTAACTTGTAATAGCCCATGCATAGGGTTTTTTTGTGGGGACGGCTCTGATTCTTGGGCAACTGTACTCTTTGTCAACAGTGAAAACATCTCAGGTGGAGATGCTAATGGAGAATCTTTGCTCAGAGTAACAATGTTAGTGGATGAAGGAGGCTGTACTAATGCGGACTTAACTACCATATTACTAGCGTAAGGCTGCTCACCCTTTAACACACGCCCATGCCACTTGGTTGACTTGCTACCTTGAGAGTCTTTCATTATCTTGGAGATACTAGTAGGTTCTATAGCAATGTTCAAGTAGGAGCCATCCTGTTCAATCATATTCAATGTCGGGGGCTGTTTCACTCTGATGTGACCAAAGTGTTCTAAAGAAATGATTGATACATTTGGGTTACTTGCAAGTGGTTCAGATTTAAAAGGGTGGAGGTTATTTTCTACTTTAGTTGCAGAGAGGGGCATGCTCACTACTGCCACAGTTTCTCCATCTTTCTCTGTCAGAGTCACTTGCTTCCCATCTATTTCAATGGATGTGGGCCATACCGCAGCACCTGCAGTGTTCACATCTTCCTCAGTGTGCACTGTTTCTTCTGCACTGCCAATGATCTCTATATTCATAAGTTCTTTAGAATTCCCTTCTTTCTCTGCAGTCACTGTTACCTCATTATTGACAGTTACCTCAAGACTTTCTGTATTCTCAAGCTTATTGTTTGCATCAAAAACATCTTTTGCAGCTTCCCTCTCTTTACATGTCACATTCTTTACGTCACTTTCTATTATCTCATCATCCACTATTTCAATAGGTTCCTCTCTAACCGTTAGTTTCTCTACTTCAAGTGTTACTTTTTGGACTACTTCTAAAGATGGTTCCTCAAAGATTATTTCCTTGGGATCATTTTCTACTTCTTTGGGAGTTACATCACTGACTAATTCTTTAGAAGACACTTCACTGATAATTTTTTGGGGAGATACCCCAGTGGCTATTTCTTTATGAGCTAACCCATTGACTTGTTCTTTGGAAGAAATCTCATCAATTATTTTTTTAGTGGCTTTTTTAGTGACAGTTTCCATTGATGTTTTTTTGTTTACTTTTTTTTTAGACAAATCCTTATTCATTATTTCTTTAGGTGCCTCTTCCAAGAATGGACTTTCTTCACATTCAGGGAGATTTTTGCTACCACCACTAACTAAATGGCTGAAAAAAAAAAAAAAAAAAATGTAGTACTAATCTTTCTTATAACATAGTCTAATAACTACTGTTACCAATACAATGATATGCACTTTAAATAAATTAAAATTGAAATTTTAAAAATATATTTCACATTATAATAGATGTATTTTTGAACATAAACAATCCTGATGTTTTTTAAATATTTAAGCCATGAAATAAAAATGAGATTGTTGAGGTATAACTTTTCACCTTAATTTCCTGCCTCTCTTTTTAGGAGGTTCATGGTCACTGTCTGACCCTGTGGGTGCTGTTGAGAGAATATGGATAATTTACAATCAAAATTAACTCCAACTTGTCATTCAAATAGTGGGAAAGTACTGTTATAGATTTTATTACATCACAATGTAATAATATAGGTCAAATGGCCTAAACAGAATTAACACACAACTTGAATGGATGTGTCTTTAGAACATACATTTTCCCTCTTATTTCTCTGTGTACTGTTTGAACTGGTTGACTGTTCACAAAACCCTGACACACAATTTTGAAGAATATTAGAACTTATGGCATGGTTGAAAATTATCTCATCAGTATCTTGTGAGTACTAAAAGCTTGTAATAGAAAAAGAAAAGTTCATTTTTCAAACCTTGCATACTAAGGAGCAGCCGATGTTAAGATCAGGTTTCTTTGGCCTACAATTAAAGAGCAGGGTGTCATGTGACCAGCACAATGACCAACCGCCTTTACTTTCCCAACTAAGGTCAGGTACACATCAGAGTTGGGACTCTGGGGCAACCAAAGAATCCTGAAATAAAAAGTCCCAGTCTTCACTGAGATTCAAGCCCAGGATCCCAGGTTTAAAAGCCAAGCACTTAACCACTCAGCTGCCACTGCACCATCAAAGCTTGTAATACAATTTCTGTTTTAAGATGTGAGTTGATCTAGTCCAGTAATTTTAAAAAAACAAAACACAACATTATTCTCTAATACTCACTTTCACCATCCACAAGAGTGTTTGAAGGTCTTTTCCTAACAGTAAACAGATCCACCTCCATATCTTTAAATTTGCTGGATAACACAGGGGCTCTGCCACTTCTCCGTACAGATAAGGATGGAGTGCCTGGTAAAGATGTCTGCTCACTGTCATCTTTGGGATCAAGTTTAGGAGTCAAAACCACTGACTTGTCATTTTTTCTAGAAGAGACGGCCTTATCAGGAGAAGCTTGGTTAGTGACTTGAGTTTTGGAACCTGATTTCTTAAGATTTGTTTTAGTCTCATCTTTTGTTGCTGCATCTGTTGACTTAGTTTTTGACTGCTGAGATGGTGTAGCTTTGGGGGAAGATTTATTACTTTCTGTTGAATTCAAGGAAAAAGAATTGTCACACAGGTTTCATTTTTTTTTGGGACTTTCTACAGGTGGATAAAAAGTTAGTGTATAAAAATATTTCAATACAATGTTAAATTATATATATATATGCATGTAAAATTAATATTTTTTTTATTATTTATAAATTACTTCTTAAAAACAAAAACAAAAATTATTTTAGCACACTAACCTTTCAATTTTTTAGGTCCAGATTTTGCTTTAGACTTGGTCATTTTCTTTTTTACATCAGTGACCGCTTGATGGATTTCTAAATTTAAAAAAAAATAATTTTTTTTAAGGTAGGCCTATATACAGTCTGTAAATGTAGCTGAATAAATTCAATGGCCATCTAAAATTAAGTTCTCATAGATTATGTATTTTGTCTAACAGTAACACCATTGACAAATCAAACACATTCCAGACAACCTTGACTTTACTACAGATCTAGACTCAAATTACATCATCATCATGCCATACTAGGGCTAGAGACTAGTCTAGAACTAGAATAGATAGGCATAGCCAGCATTGCTATGCTATAGGAGGATAGCCTAGGGCTACTACTCTTCTCTAGTATTTTGATCTCTAGAGATTCTAGGCTCTATTATAATAAAAGTCTAGATCTATAGATCTATGTCAAGTTCTAAACTAGACTCACTACTGACAAGTCAACAGAGCTACTATATTTATATAGATCTAATAATGTATCTTGTCAAATACACATTATTTCAAAAAATATGATTACGTCCTAAGTGTGTCCCTAGATCAATATATACAATATATATATATCAATATATATAGATATATATTAATTTGTCCTAGCATATGGAACAAGGAATGTATGCCTTTTCGAGTATTTTTTTTTAGTTTTTGATTTTGTATTTGAAGATTATGGTTAAGTGTTTATTGCATTAAATTGCTACTTTACTTGAAAATTGAGTCTTCTAAATCTAAATAAATCTAATGATTTTACCAAAAGTGCTACTCTTATTATTACTCTAGTCAGATATCAAAATTCATTTATTTGTTATTAATCTTACTGCTTTATTTTGTTATATATCTAGAATGTCTAAATCTATCTACATTTATTTATTAAATTATTAGTGTAGAGTCTCATCTCTAGGACTCTACTCTCTAGATTAGCTCTAAATATAAATATACTCTAAAAGTTAAAGTAATGAAGTCCAGTGTCATTCATCTCATGAATGACAGTATTGTGTATTGACATGTCATGAGTGTGTGTTGCACTTTTGACTTGTCACCCTACTAACTCTAGACTAGTAACTAGAACTAATTGAGAATTTAGAGGCTAGCCCGCTAGGCTACTAGGTAACTAGTAGTACTAGTCTTGATTAAATAGAGTCTCTAGAGCCTACTTTACTAGAATTAGAATTCTAGATGACTGACAGACTAGACTTAGGAGTTAAGAGTCTTAGTAAAGACAAGACACTTTAGACAGTAACAAAAGTCTTTAAATTTAAAGTGATGTAATCACATAAAACTGTAACTAGTCTCAGAGTTTAAGTAGCTACTACTACCACTAGCTAGAAATCTAGACTTCTACTAAGTTCTAGTGAAGTGACAAGTGAATTCTAAAATTCTAGTGTAGCTTTAACTTTAAACTTCTAATTTATTCTAATAAATTCTTATTACTTATTGAAGTTATTCTATCTAAATTTATTATAATGACAATGTCAATATTGACAATATAAATCATCAATAATTATAATTCAAATTCATGACAATAGAATCTTATACTATACTATTAGTAGTATTAGTCAATTAGTTATTAATCTTAATCTAGATTTATAATTTATATTATAAGATAATCATATCATATGTGAATATGTGATATATATATAGACATTCATAATAATAACAAATAACTTTAATAAGTTCAAAAGTTGATAACTTTATTAAGAATAATAATTTTGTACTGTTGATTTTGATATATTCTAGGTCTAAATTCTTGTTCTTAATTAAATTTTACTTTTTTATATCAATAGTTCTATCAAACATTAAATTTTATTTATAAAAAAACACCAAAAATATTTGTGAGGAGAGTTCCACAACACCAATAATCTTCTGGGATGGAGGCAAATTTACAAATATGGCGTCCTAAAACACGACGAATGGAGAGTTCCGTCTTTTGCATTATGGGCAATGAGGCAAATTATAAAAATTAAAACCCAGAATCTACTTAGAAACCTAAAATCTAGATGCAGGTCTGTGTGATTGTAAGCCCTATACGAGCGAGTAATTCCGTATAAATGTATGATTGTAAATAGATTCTATCTAGATCAAGTCCTGTAGAACACTGCTGTTTCTTTTACAATATCTATATAGATCTAGATTCCGTAAGGTTGTTATTGCCGAAAGTGGTAATTGATATAAGCACTCCATACCTATAAAGGCCCTAGGCGGCTGCATAGGCCGCCCCTAAATTATCATCATATGGTCCAGATTGGATGCCTTGAAATGGATATTAGGTTATGCTGCTTAATGCTTAATAGAGCCACCATGAAAACGGTTATGCTGGACTCTACGACTTGCTTGCTGATTTCTGGCGTCATCATCGGTAGTCACTCTAGCTCATTATTCAAAATGTAAATTTAGATATAGACCCTCTAAGCCAGTGTTTCCCAAACTGTGCTCCGCGGACCCCATAGAGTCGTCTTATTTTGGTACAACGTGGATTCATTGTCGTTATGAACCTCATCAAAAAAAAAAAACACTATAAATTTGTGCTTGTTGAGTCGGGCATGAAAATGTGTGCTTGTCAAGTCGGGCATGATAACACTCACAAAATCTCATGAACCTGATCCAAGTCATTATTTATATATTTTTTCTAAACAAAGTTAAAATCTCAATAACGCTTCATCATTTATATATATATATTTACATTTGTTACATATGTAGGCCTAATGTGCATTTATGTTAGCCTACTCTTTCATTTCGTGGTCCGCGGGCTAGCTATGTAAAGAAGGCCCCAGTTTTTAAAAAAGTTTGAGAACCTCCACTCTTCTAAGCTTAATCTATAGCTTAAACTTCTTTGAACGTGTCTTCGCCCGTGTTCCGATATACGTCTGTCATGGCCGCTAACGTTTATGTAGGCTAATGTTAAAATTTGACGGGAAGCAGATAACTGAGTGGACTTTTCAGAGGCACACACACACACACAAATATTTTAAAATTTCGAAACGTGCTGTTTTGTCTATGATTTTGGGATTCTTCCCCATATTTTCCCGTTGTCATGTTAGTCATGACTGAAGACTAGCGTCAACTGCATTCTACTCTTTAGGACATATTTTCTCCATCCCTGTCTGCAAGCAATTTTTTCATGCATTTGCCGTCGTAACATAAGGCTTAAATCAGCTCTCTAGTCAAAATATCTCTTCTAATTGTAAAGTAACGTTCAGCTTTCAAACCTTGCAATTTAGTAAAGGTCATCTGCTAACGGTTAACAAGGGTGTCATGTGACCAGCATAACGACCAAACGCCTTTGACTTTCCCCAACAAATGTCAGGTACCCATTAGAGCTCGGTGGACTAAGAGGAGTCCAAAGATCTAGAAATTAAAAATCCCAGTCTTCACCAGGATTCGAACGGGGTTCGGAAGCTAAGCGTTTTATCGCTCAGCTACCGCGCCTCCTCTTCTAAAAGTAGTCAAACGGAATTTCCAAGTGGTTGGACAAATAATATTATCTTTTCTCAATATACACGAAAAATTGCTGGCTTTTCTACCACCAAAGCGAAAGCCACCTTAACCTGTAATATATAGGTATGGACGCAAGTGTCTCTCCAAAATAAGGCTCCACAGCCAGATGAAAAAGTGTTCTACGAGATGAACCATTGTCGTTACGACTGAAGGAGGCCAACACACACACAAGACTTCATTACTTAAGAACGTCTGTAATGACCCTATAAAATGTAACCCGTTCAAGAATCTGCAATAATTGATCTACATTCTGCGTTATTAGAGAAGATCCGTGTACAATATTGTTGAAATAAGTTTCTTTGGCAAACGGTTAACGAGCAGGGAGTCACACTGACTGACCGCCTTTACTCTCTCCAACTAAGTCAGGTAGCCTTTAGAGTTGGGTGGACTCAGGGGCGCCATAAAAATCCCGAAATTCGAATTCCCAGTCTTCACTGAGATTCGAACCCAGGTTCGAACGCCAAGCGCTTAACAATCATCCACCGCGCCCCCATCTATAGAGGTCTAGATAAATTAAATAGTACTCTTGAGAGTAACCTGCGTGATTGTTACATTTATTACATTTATTTTTATTTATTTATTTTGCTGATGAAAATGCTAATAAGAGTCATTGTGATATAGCCAGCGATTAATCTTTGCGAGAGAAGTGCAAAACATTGCGTAGGATGGCTGACTATCTATCTGTGAAAGGATCTGTCGTAGGTCCATATGTGTGCTGGGGCGGACTGGGTATATGGGCATTCGGGCAAATGCTCCATGGGCCGGTAGAAAATGGGTCGTTAGGGCCATCAAAAGGGCCGCATGGATGCTACTATGACACGTACCTATGAAATTGTTTTAAAAGTTTTATAATATTCACTTATAAAAATGACCATTTGAGAGTCGTGTTTAAAAAAAAATATTTTACAGTTTGACCGTGTAATATTAATGTAATCTTAACAAAATTTTCCCAAATAATGTTATTTCCTACATCCGTAGACAGAGCTACCATGAGGCTTATTCATCCTTTTATGGCCAACACACTTAGCCATTAAAAAGCAACATATGGCATAAATGTCTTATAAAGAAATATATTGTTATGCTGCAGTTATGCATGCGTATACAGTTATCCATACATTATCAAACGTATAATGATTTTGAGGACATCAGTAGACAGTGCTACCATGATCTCGAGGCTTATTCATCCTTTTAGGGCCAACACACATAGCAATTAAAAAGCAACATATGGCATAGGCTTACATTTCTTATAAAGAAATATATAGTTATGCATGCGTATACAGTTATCGATACATTATCAAACGTATAATAATTTTGTTGACAGGTAGACCTAAAATTTGTGGGCCGGATTATATACCAATTCCCGGGCTGATTTTGACACCCAGTCTTCTGTTGTGTGGGGGTGAGGGTGGGGAGGGCGATTGCTTCTACCCACCCCTCCCACGGTCCAAAAATGGTACCAAAAATGGTACCGACAACCCTCTTTAATTTAATTTTATATTTACAGATGATAAAATTTGAGTTTAAGCGCGGTGCTTAAAAGGTACCATATAAAAGGGCTAACATATAATTCGGTAGCATATATTAGGCTATACATTTTTGTTTGTGGCAACTGGTTTGGATGGGGTATATAATAATAAGGTATTGAAATATTCTATTGACTATTGTATTATTTTCGTATAGATCTAGTAGGATTATTAGGATATGAAGATAAGGTGATACGGTTGATGATGTTAATCTAGATCTATACATAAGCTATCAATTCTGAAGACAACTGCATTGAATGTATTTTTTATAATGATTTTCAATCTGATTTTCTTTCTTCAAATTAGATTTGAATCGTAAACTTTTGTTGTGAAGAAAAGATTACCGATTTTTAACAATCACAGTGACCTACAAGGAAGGTTTAGTTTGATGGAAGTTCTTGTTGATACCCCTGGCTAGTCCAGGGGTTTTAACCTGTTATTTCTTCAGCTTTTAACGCATAAAAATAATCAAAATGTGGAAAATATTACAAAGTCTTCAACGAGGTACTTATGATCTAATCTAGATCTAGGCGTAGCCTATATTTTATCCAAGTTAACCGTGTTGACTTAGTGTTACTGTGTAGTGTAGTCAAGTGTATGTAGGCTGTCACAAGTGACAAGTGTGTAATGTGTAACTAACTACTATAAAACTATAACAGTTGTGTCACAGTGTGTTATTGTAGGCTAGATCTAGTCTAGTGTCTAGATCTATAGTAGTGTAGAGTATTGTTTAGACAGTTTAGTGTAGATCTAGAATATAGTCAGTATAGTACTGTTACTGTTACACTGTTAGTCGGATTTGTGTTACTGTTAGTATTACTGTGTTTAGTAGGCCACTGTGACTGTTAGTGTTACTCACTGTTAGTACTGTTACTGTATTAGAAAAAACTTAGATCTAGTTTCCTAAATAGTCTTTCAAATTTGAATTTTATTGACAAATTTTGCGTAAAAAGTTGTAATAGCAAACATTATAATACCATTTTATTTAGATCTCTAGAGATGCTTAGAAACATTTATGTAATAAATTCTAAAGACTAATTAGACACTAGATCTAAATCCTTCATAACTTACAGAGGTTGATAGACCTAGTGAAGACTCCATACTCCATAGCATAGGATATGATTGTCATTGCTACAGTTATACAGATTTAAAAGCATATAAGATAACCTACTTGAGATAAAAAATGTAACATTTTCATCCACACCTCTAACTGCCCAAAAAGTAAATAAGCTGTGTTTCCAAAATGTGTTAATGTAGGCCTAGCTTTCTTTAGTACACATGTATTCAGTTTTTCCAATAGTGTTTGTTGTATGTTGAGTTGACAAGCAAGAAAATAACACACTTGACATGGTTAGTCAAGCCTGTAGATCTAACCTTACGCTAGTTACACAGATCAGATGTTTCTTAACAATTTTTTTTTTTTTTTTTTACTTACTAGATCTAACTGCATTGACTTTACTTTTACTAGATTTTAAACTTTACTCTTTAAGGTTTTCCGTTATAAAATAATTCAATATAATTAATTATTTTTAAATGAAGGTAGCCATTTTTCTTAAGTTTTTAATTGAAGAGGCAAAAAAAAAACATATATATAAATATGCATCCTTAATTGTGCAAGAATGTTTGTAAGAAGCATATATTCCATAGATATATGGTGCCAAATCATGTAATAGATACTAATTTTTATTACAGATATATAGGTTTAGATATACAATTATATATATATATATTAATCGAATTTAGGAAATTTAGGCACAGCATATTTACGGATATTTAGGCACCCAGAAATTTAGACACCTGATAATTAGGCACTCTTTAATTAGCGACCTTAATTTTGAAAATCATTTTAAAATGTTAACGTATATTTTATCCTTAGGCTATGGGCTATGGGTGACGTTATAATAAATAGCAACTATAATGATTCTAATAAAAGAAAAGCTCACAAAATGGGGAAAAATGACAATCATGAGAATGTGTAGAAAAAATGACTCCTGAGTCATTATATAATATAGACATCACAGGATTCAGGGGAGGGGAGGTAAAGAGGATTCTCCGCTCATTGCTTCCCTCCATCACCAACTCCTAAGGTTGACTGGTGAGTTTTTTAAAATTGATTATCCGGTGCCTAAATTTCTGTGTGCCTAAATATCCGGTGCCTAAATTTCCAGATACCATATTAATCTACTCAGAGCATTAAAACCAACCAACCAATTAAACCAACTCTAGGGAAAAAAAACTAGCAATTTCATCCACAATCCTCCCTGCCTGAAAAGTGAATAGCTTGAGTCCAACTGATGAATGTAAACTGTAAACAACCTGGTCAGATATTGTATGCACACATGTAGACAACTCGTAACATCACATAAAAACTGTTAAAAATCTTTTTGAGTTGCAGAAAAATTATATCAGAGAAAAACATCAAATACTTAAAAGTTATTATTGAAAATCAAATGAAAAGAATTATATATATATATATTCATTACCTGTTAAAACACAAATGATATTAAATATTGTCATTTAATCATGTTAGTGGTTAAAAATTATAATACAATCATATCTATATAGATAAGATATAAGAATTTGTTTTTAGATCTAGTAATCTAGTAGAGATAGAATGATAGATCTAGCTTTGGGATAGAATACAAAAATAAAAATAAAGAGTAGATCCAGTCTAGAGATTCTAAACTCTAGATCTTGGATTTCAAGTAAAGGACCCTGGGACTTAATCTAGATCAAGATTCTAGATTAATCTAGAACCTGAAATGAATATTTAGATCTAGGTCTAGTAAGTTCTTATTATTAAAATTGTATTCAATAAGTTACTGATAATAGGAAGTACTAGAGACAAAGCATGATCTAGGTCTACATCAGTTGGAATTTATTAGTCTTGGAAAAACTGCATAATATTAATAGTATTTTTGGTTCAAATTTTGCAAGCATTCATTACTTACTCATTTTTATTTTGAATTTAATTTTTTATTTTTATTTTTAATGTTTGGACTATCATATGATTGATTTTGTATCACTTAACTGTAGACTTAATAAAAGCTGAAAATGAATGTCTCATGAAATTTCTTGCCTCAAACTACACTGATAATTGTGGTTCAAATACATGTTTGTAGTCTACAGGTAGGCAAGTATATTAACTCATTATGTGAGTTTTGTTCAGACACATGCCTCACAAATGCCATCTTAGTTTGAAATGCGTGAGCATCATTGTCTGCTTTTTATATAGATGTGAATACATGACTTTTTTTTATATGAAGGAATAACCATAGAGCTTATTCCTCCCCCTATATACATAAAAAAAATACAACACTTCATATCAATAATATGTGAGTTTTGTTTAGACACATGCCTCACAAATGCCATCTTAGTTTGAAATGCGTGAGCATCATTGTCTGCTTTTTATATAGATGTGAATACATGACTTCTTTTTATATGAAGGAATAACCATAGAGCTTATTCCTCCCCCTATATACATAAAAAAAATACAACACTTCATATCAATAATATGTGAGTTTTGTTTAGACACATGCCTCACAAATGCCATCTTAGTTTGAAATGCGTGAGCATCATTGTCTGCTTTTTATATAGATGTGAATACATGACTTCTTTTTATATGAAGAAGGAATAACCATAGAGCTTATTCCTCCCCCTATATACATAAAAAAAATACAACACTTCATATCAATAATATGTGAGTTTTGTTTAGACACATGCCTCACGAATGCCATCTTAGTTTGAAATGTGTGAGCATCATTGTCTGCTTTTTATATAGATGTGAATACATGACTTTTTTTTATATGAAGAGGGAATAACCATAGAGCTTATTCCTCCCCCTATATACATAAAAAAAAATACAACACTTCATATCAATAACATTAACAAATATTGGCAAGTTTCATCCTGCAACTAAAAACTGATGGTGTTAAATTTTAAGTTATAACTAGTGATGTTAAAAATTTGCATTTTTTTTTTTTTTTTTTTTAGATCATTGAGATTTCTAATTAAATGAAAATATAAGCCAATCATTGCCTTTATTTACAGCCTTCAGACAACATGTTCACAGTCCACGACCATCAGCTGGTCTCTATGTTGAAGAAGAACAAGATGTGGCTGCTGAGAAATCAGAAAAGCTTTGCCCCTTTTCATGGATCAGAAGAAATTCCAAAGAGTGTTTAGATAAACCAACATGTAGTGCTAGAGTATTAGATAGGTAAGTATAACTGATAGATGACCACTAGGGTTGAAAACTGTGAGGTCATTTCCTGATTGTTGGCTTCCCTAACTACATAGATTTGTACTTCTACTTCTTCTTGGACAAAAATGTTGGATATTTTTAAGTGTCTGTACTTATTGTCTAGCTAGCCTGATAAAGTCTAACTGCATATTTCCTTAGATACAGTATAATTGTATTACATTTTTTTAGAGAACAGAATATTAAAGCATTGAAGTATTTATTATTAACTTGTAATTATTTTTCCACGTTCTGACAGAATTGTTCATTATTCACATTTGTGCATTCTATCCTGTTATGATTAAATTTCAATAAGATTTTTATTTGTATTCAGAAAACGTTACTTTTGGTATAGAACTGTAGGAGAATGCATGCTCTTTTTATATAACACAAATTAAGGTTTATAAGACCAAACATAAATTAAATTTAATGAGGTGAAATCAACGTTGATATCGTTTATTAGGAGAGAAAGAGTTAAAGTGAGTTATCAAAAGTCCTGGTACATTAGTTGTGCATCAATTTATTGTCTGTATGGGATCTATAGAAACAAATACCCTGTCATAAAATATTTGCATCAAACCAAATGCTTTTAGATTGCTCTGGCCCCAGATGACTTATTTGATAAGGAAATAATATCTTAAAAAAGTTATGCTGTATATTTACATAAAATTAGGACAATACAAAATTGAACTTGTCAATTTAGTTTTCCTTGGGAACACATTTAATTCTCCTTGGGAAGATGAAAATTTGTTTCTGTTTGGTTTGTTTTCCTGCACACTTTCCACCTCTAATGACTAATAAACAGCTCTGTGGAAACTAAAGTGTTCCTCATACATGTCACATATTTTTCTTGTGGGTCTTACACATAGAAATGACAAAAGAAAAAAGACTATTCCTCCTTTGTACAGCTAACCAATCACTGTACGTTTTTAACCATCATCACCCCCCACCCTCCCAACTAATTCTGGTTAGGCGAAAGTATAAATGATAAAATTCTAATTATAGGCCTATAGATACAGATGTAGAAGACGATGTGCAAAATGTTTCTGAATGTCTGTCTGTTTATTAAACTGTTTAATGAATAGGTGCTATATGATGAAAAACTTGCTGACCTATCTGTTCAAGATAAAGATATTCAAGACCAAATTTAATTTTAGATGATAATATTTTTGAAATTTTAGCATTCTAGCTAGAGTTTTCCGAGTGTGACCAATTAGCTAGTAATTCTTTTCTCAAAAAATATACACCAACTTTCAAATTTCTAGGAAAATAGCTAGAGAAAATTTTTAGAACCGTGTTAATTCTTGTTCCTTCCTTATGTTTTTTGAACTGATAAATTTGCAAGCTGAATAGAGGAATTGTAATGAAAATGTCTTCTATCAACAATCTCTGTTATTATTATTGTAATTTTTTTTTTTATTTTTAAGTCTACATATAGAAGGTCAGGAGAATGACTTTGCTGAAGGCTGTCATTGTGGTAGCAATGCCAACTACCAAAAGAAGAAATGGTGGCGAACTTCTCACAGAGATTTCTGGCACTACATGCCCCATACAAACTATATGATAGAAGCAATATCATGGGTAAGAAATTCATAATAAAAGCACATTTTAAACACAAACTTTTCTGACTCTAAAACACAATTATAAAAAAAAACTATTATATGAAGTTTTAAAAAAATCTCAATTAGTAAAAAAAAAAAAAAAACTAAGATGTAGAATTTTCTTTTAAGCACATTTTTCAACCACTTTTTTAGGGTTCTGCTGTTCTGTGTGGTACAGACTCTGACAGATTGCGAAGAAAGACTCGATTGCTCTATAGAGTGTTATGTACTGTGCCAGGTAGTAAGGGTACCCAGAAAAATGTGGTAGACAATCTCTTCCCTGGCAGTGTAGCCCCAAAGTCTCCATCACTTTTAGCCATCAAGGATGCAGAAGGCTCGGCTCATGACTTGGCTGTCAATGTATCCAAATCAGAGGTTAGGATAGGAATAAACATTTGAATAAGATGTTACCATTTTAAATGAATGGGATAATGGAGAGTTTCTGGTAAAGCACTGGACTGAATGAATGGGATAATGGAGAGTTTCTGGTAAAGCACTGGGCTGAATAGCAGTTAGGATTGGAGGTTTGAGATTTTAGGATGTTAAAATTTATTGATGAATAGCAGTTAGGATGGGAGGTTTGAGATTTTAGGATGTTAAAATTTATTGATGAATAGCAGTTAGGATTGGAGGTTTGAGATTTTAGGATGTTAAAATTTATTGATGAATAGCAGTTAGGATTGGAGGTTTGAGATTTTAGGATGTTAAAATTTATTGATGAATAGCAGTTAGGATTGGAGGTTTGAGATTTTAGGATGTTAAAATTTATTGATGAATAGCAGTTAGGATTGGAGGTTTGAGATTTTAGGATGTTAAAATTTATTGATGAATAGCAGTTAGGATTGGAGGTTTGAGATTTTAGGATGTTAAAATTCATTGATGAATAGCAGTTAGGATTGGAGGTTTGAGATTTTAGGATGTTAAAATTTATTGATGAATAGCAGTTAGGATTGGAGGTTTGAGATTTTAGGATGTTAAAATTTATTGATGAATAGCAGTTAGGATTGGAGGTTTGAGATTTTAGGATGTTAAAATTTATTGATGAATAGCAGTTAGGATGGGAGGTTTGAGATTTTAGGATGTTAAAATTTATTGATGAATAGCAGTTAGGATTGGAGGTTTGAGATTTTAGGATGTTAAAATTTATTGATGAATAGCAGTTAGGATTGGAGGTTTGAGATTTTAGGATGTTAAAATTTATTGATGAATAGCAGTTAGGATTGGAGGTTTGAGATTTTAGGATGTTAAAATTCATTGATGAAAGTAAAAAGAAAATGTCAATATGCAGGATCCATTGGCCTAGGATGAACTTCATCCTACATGCCCACTGCAGGATTTACATATAGAGCTATACAAGCTTTAGAGCAAGGCCCCAACTTGGTACCCTTCAACCCCTTCAACAAATTGTCTGAGTTTGTTATACAAAAAATAATGATTTCTATATTTCTTAATTGTAAAGCAGTTTAGCCCTCTGGATATTTCAAATACATATCTTGTGGTCTTTAATAAGTTTAATCCTGTTCTAATCATATCTATTGTGTCAGGAAGGAAAATTTGTTGTATTTTGTAATATTACTTATTTAATTAATTATTATTTTTGGTGAATTTTGGTATACACAGTTAGTAAAACCTATGATTATTGGTTAGTTTTAAGTACTTAACTGTTCTCATTTATTACAAGATTTGGTTAATCTTTTTCAAGATGAAATGTAAGGAAAAATTTATAATTCATTATCAGTTATGTGGCTTGAAACCCTATTTTAATATGAATCTACGCTCAATCTATTTCTAAGACACTGGATTCTGCAATGGAAGAGTTCCAGTCCATGTGTAATGAGTACACTGCTAGGAATGAGATCATGTTAGGGCTTGAAGCATGGGAGAAAGGTGACATGTCAACTGCGGTGAAACATTTGCGTTCTTCTTGCCTCCTGGGAAACTCTACTGCATGTTTCAACTTAGGCTTGTGTTATGAGAAAGGTTCTGGTGTGGAGCCTGATCCAGACAAGGTTAGCTTTTTGGACTAGTTAGTCGTTGTCACTGGTTGTGACAATCAATTGATTAAAAGTGACTGACACTTAGATTAATGTGTTAATAATATTGTATTTGTATTGTAGGCTGAGTGCTACTATAAGCTGGCGGCCAAAGGAGGAAATAGTATGGCCCTATTCAACCTAGGATTGCTGTACATGAACCATGTCCAAGAAGAAGATGAAACTGGAGCGGCTGTCCATTGTGGGTGCAAAAAAAATGAAGCCATCAATTTGATGGAGAGGGCTGCTCGCCTGGGGCTGGCTGAGGTACAATTTTAAGAAAATAAAACTGAAAACAATAATGTAGTTTTATGCAAAGTAACTGAAACTTATTAAAAAATAAAAATCTAAAAGTTTATAAAACATTTAAAAAGAAAAGTGTTGATATAGAACATATACATAGAGCACAAACAAATTGTAACAGATTGATCAAGTCAAGACATTTTTCCCATTCTGGATTAGAACAACAAAGTTTTTTAAAATAAAAAATTTAAACTTTGTATTAATTTTTTTTTGGGGGGGAAGGGGTTAAATTGAAATTTACATTTGAGATTGACATTCAGAAGTTTGTTGAAGGAGGAAGCTTTGTATCATTAGTATTGTTGATGATTAAAGTGGACTAGCAGGGCACAGTGGAGCACCTTCTTGTCAGAATTTTTTTTATATTGTCGTACTTGAGATCTCATCTCTTGATAAATTCAATTATTGATATATACTACACTTAACAGTCACATATGTGCAAATTTAAGGTATTTTTTTTTCCAGTAGCACATTGTCTTAGAGTGAATAGGAGAATTTTGTTCATGTAATTTACATTGAAAATTCTGAGAATTTCTTGTTTGCAGGCCCAGACTTACCTAGGCATGTATCATATTGATGAAAAGAGAGACTTGCCTACGGCGGTGCAGTATTTCAGAGCAGCAGCTGAGCAAAATGTAAGCATTTCTGTACTGATTACTTTAATTAAGCGATGTACTTTTCCATGCACTTGGAGTTATTTGTACCAGTTTCTATTGAGTGTTTTTTTATTTGCAAAGCCATTAAAGCCTAATTTTTAATTCAGATATCTTAGTTTTCTAGGCCAGAAGTAAGCCCTAAAATAAAAATCTAAAAGACTAGTGCAACTGTACTTCAATATCCTTTTATTGTTTCTGCTCTTTATTTAAACTATAATTAGAACATTGTTGTATAGGTCTAAACATTAGTTAGCAGCTGTTACTACATTTTGAAGATACAATTTGCTGTTCTCTGCACTTATTGAAAGTTTGACAACGTGACTTTCCATCTCCTTCTAAAATAAAGTGTCAAATGGTCCCTCTGGGGCAGAAAATACAATTGGTAGTACATATCAAAGTCACCAAAAATTGTTTACTTTTTAATAATATGATAGTTGGCTATAGTCAACAAAGATTATATATTGGTTCAGATCATATAATTTGATTTAAGCTCATGATGGAATGATGATGATTATAATACTGGAACATAGTGCCATGAAAAAGTGGACTTTAATTATATTAAAGTCAATAAATTTTGTTTTCATCTAACTTAGGATGCCGAGGCCCAGTATTTCTTGGCTTCCTGTTATGAACACGGCTGGGGAGTTACAGTGAATGAGTGTCGTGCTGCCCAGCTCTACTCTCTTGCAGCCAGTGCTGGTCATGTGACTGCCCTCTACAACTTGGCAGAGTTCAACGAGCATGGTTTGGGTGGTAAGTGAAATCTCTTCTATTTCACTTGAATTCTTCTATAGCTCATGGTCTCATTCACCATAAACATTTATTTTTTATTAGAGGTTGCCAAATTCTAAGAATGATGTAAATTTATGCTTGTTAAGTATACAAGCTAGTTCTGCTGAAAGGGAACAGAAATAGTCTGCAAAAAAAAACAACAACTGATGTGCCTAATACTGTATCCAGTGTTCTTCATATTTTTTTTCTTTAAGTCATCAAAGTGGAAACAGTATCAACTTCACTTCTGCACATGTTACAAATTGTTTATTATACCACTATCTAAAAATTTTTAGATCTAATATTAATGAATAAATAAACAGCTTTAAAAAATTTAACAATATGTCTGGCTTCCAAAAAGTATATTAGTATATAAAAAGCTTTGAAAATGCTTAATTTCTATGGTAGGGGTTTAAATGGGCATTTTTATTTTAAAAATTCTCAGAAAAATAAATTAAAAAGCTACACACATCCGCTTTTCACTAAAAAAAAAATAAATCACCATGCTCTCATTCTCATTTTGAATGAGACATGACAAGCTCTTCTGATAGGAAAGTTAAAAAACTGCTGCTAGCATCCCAAGTCCTTATAAACATAAACAAAGCATCCTACCATGGTAGGAGCTAGTGGGTTAAGAAATAGTATTGTTTTGTCTGAAAGACATGAGATAAATGGTTTACTTTACTTTGCTCTGTAAATAGGAAAAGGTCTTGGAAGTGAAATATCAGATTTGTGTTTTTTATTGTTCACACTAGAAATATATATATTTGTCTTAGGCTTGCCTGTGGATAGAAGCTCGGCACTTGAACTATACCAGAAAGCTGCTGACCGTGGGAGTGAGGAAGCTAAGATGCGACTGAAAGAGATCAATTTAGAGACAAAGGAAGTTGAACTTTCTGGTAATTAATTTTATTTAACTTGATGTTCAACAGATTTTTTTTTTTGTATGATGTTATTTTCAAACAAATAAAAATGCAGGTGTTAGTCCAAAGAATTGAGACATCATCATCATCAAACTCCATTTGAGTAAGGGCTTGAAAGGCTCAAATCCTCTCTTGCAAAAGCCCTGGACAGAAACCCTGCTGTCTTGCGTAGTGCATAAATGTCGCCATACAGGTTGAGAATTTCGGGTTTCCCAGACCTGTCGAGACGGAGATCAGCAAGTCTGGGGAAGTCAAACAGAATATGAGGCACGGTTTCTTCTTCTTCCCCGCAGCGGGGGCACCGTGAATCAAAATTTGGCCATAGCCGCGAGAAATATGAGCCAACAGGACAATGGCCTGTCCTGCACTGTGCTATAATAGCTTGCTCAGGCCTGGACAGCCTCCACCACGGGGAAGTGCGGTCAGGGCGCCTCTTGCGCTCCCAGACTCCACGGGCTTTTTGGGACTTGTCCCAGCACTCAAACCACTTGAGTAAAAAACTTCATTTAATTGCAATATTTGAATAATGTGAAGTATACCAACTGATTCTAGACATATTTTTCTATCAAAATAAGCAGTTTTTTAAAAATTGATATTTTTGTTCCTAATCAACTATTTTATGACCCGTCGACACCCTTAAGATGTTAAAATGTGTTACTTTTTTTTTTTCACTTTATGAAGTGATAATTTATTTATTAATTTATTAATGTTTAATAATTTTTCAGAAAAACAAAAAGGTTTTGGTCAGCATTACATACACACCCAAAACGATGTACTTAGTAGCCACAGCTCGGCATTGAGTCCTTCCTTGTCTTCACCCAACTTGTTGGACTATCTACACAGTATACCCAATTACTTCAGTGCAGCCTGGGAATCTAGACACGACCACAACACAAACACCAATGTTGATAAGTGTCATTTTCACCTTGAACCACTGGAGAATGTTGTCACTGGAACACTTGCTGCAGGTCCCATGTGCCAGCCACAGCAGAAGGGGCTGTACATCCCCAGGGAGATGCATCGCTCTCACACATATCCTAATATAGCCATGGTGGCTTGTAACAACTGAACAACTGGGTAACTTGTTTAGTCAAAGGACAGTTGTTATACTTGATTTCACCTGTTGATTTCTTTGTTGATTACGAGATTTTTTTTTTAACCCGCGTGTTTAGGGTCCATTATATTGATAGGCTTGATAGAAAAATAAAACGGCATTAGTAACCCAAGTGACAACATGATTGTCAAAAATTAAGAAGTCTTGTTAGTGATGTCTAATAGTGTTTTGTCCCACTCTTATATTTCACACAAACTAATGCCATAACTTTTTGGTTTGGATACCATTTAGTAGATTATGTACATTCACACAACTTTTTTTTTGAAGCACAAATCATACATAAAAACTTTCATTCCCATACACCATGTGTAGAATTGGTCAGAAAATCTCTACTGAAATTGCCAACAAATTTCTGTCTTCATCCAGCAACATTTAAAATCATTTTACTATAAAGAAAAAAATGGTCTTTCAGAAAAAGATTGCATTATTATCATGTTGACATTTTTTTAAGTTTAGAAAAATAAATTCATGTATAATTCAAAGCAATCTTTCCACTTTTAATTTTACTCTACTAAATGTATGATTTTATATTTTTGTGTAATTTATTCTTTTCTGTTTTTTTTTTTTAAAGAATGTTTATTTTTGAGTTTTGAAGGACTCCAGAATTTCTTTGACACTATATTTTTTATATATACAATTAAATTCTTATTGAGATATTTCTGACATCAGATGTGAAATGAGTTGTACGTAAGTGAAAGAAATATCTTGAGATACAGTAATGGATGCAGTGTAGAGATACACCAATTAAATATTATAAGCATTAACTTTGTGTAAAGCTTTTTTTTTTTTAAATCTTTATATTTGGTTTTAAGATTACAATGATTACTTAAGCAATGGGAAAGATATTTATAACGGGGTAGACTATTGTAGGCCTATCAGAAGTGTTGTTTTTTTTAAATACCTATTGATTGTGGAGATCATACATTTCATCTATTGTTGTCATGATTTGTATATAGACTTCCAGTTGATGGAGTTGTTACATTGTTCATTCTCATGTGATGTTACTACATAATCTCAACTCATTTGTTCAAGCAACAAAAAAAAATAATTTTGTAACTTATTTCAACCTTGTTTAATGTGTTTCTATTTATTGGTACTGTCTTGTGTCACTGTACAGTTTCTACTGCTGGTCATTAGACAAAATATATTTATGTATACAATGGCAATCAGCAGCAGTGCATCAAGTTATCATTTTTAAAAGAATATTTTTTAGTGGTCCCATTTTGTAAAGTTGCAATCGTGTTTCTGTTTTCAGACACAATTACTTTTTAAAAAAAAAATTAAAAAATCTTGTCATAATCACCTTGAAATAGATGCAACATAGGTTGTTAAATCTTCTGAAGATGAACTTTTTAAAATTAGGTATGCAAATATCATGAGCTTTCCAAAAGGATAGCTGCCTGATCATGGGGTATGTGTGCTTGACTGTCATTTGGTCTTGATGGTCATGGGTTCATCTTAACCTCTGCGATCCCCCAGTGTCCTGCAGGAGGTTAGGACTAGGAAGTAGTTTATCTTCATCTCTGAAGGAACAACTGAAACATTTTCATAATTCTTCAATTGGAAGGACTTCTTCCAGAGGCCATGAATGAGAGATTGTCTCTCATCCATAGGTAAACCATCAAGTAGATGATCATTCAATCACATATTGCTAGGCCAGGCTCACACTGAACAACAATAACATTAAGTTTATTGAATACTTATAATACTAATAATAACCGTAACCAGATGAACAGTAAAATCACTTATACATAGACAATTTTGACCAGCACACATTTCTTTTGTCTGAAGGGAGGCATGATTGTGGTTGTCCATCGTTTGTACTACACAGCTTGAAATACCAGCTGAAAATGTTGAAAACTGCATTTTTACCTACATTGGTAACCTAACAGTTGACCAATGGATTGATCTTTCAGAGGCCACATCTGAGTGTAAAACACAAACTTAGGTTCTGTCATTTTTAATATTCTTGTTTTCATAACCTTTAAGGAATTTTTATTAGATACTGGTGCTGTTTTTTTTTTTTTTAAATAAATATAGTAAGGATTAAATTAATTAAATAAAATTTTCTCTACTTTAAAAGACAAAATAAAATGTAATCCAAATCATTTTCTTAAAAAATGTTTTTATTCACTGGAAGGACTTATAATTTGCAAAATATTTTCAAACTTCAGCATCATACATTGATTGAATTATATTGATTTAATTATCCTTCAAGCTCAAAACTGTATTACAGAAAAATATCAACAATTCACATCTGTACTGGTAGTTCATGTATTTTACGCTTCAGTCAGTAGTTAGTAAAACACTGAAGAGTTTCCACACAAATGTTGGGAGAGTGCATCAATGAACACAAGAGAGCTCTTCAAAATAAATCGGCAATCCCTTCTTCCAGAAACCTTTTATAAATAGCCATAAATTTAGCCACAAAAGCTTCTAAGTGGTAAATAGATTTCTGTCCTTGCTGGAGTCTGTGCTCATAATAAGCTGCATTTTGGACCACCTCTGCTTTCAGCTGACCATCACACACTGATAATAACTCTTTCAATAGACCCTGCAATTACAAACAACATGCATATATTAGTTTGTTAATGCTAATAGCACAATTGAAAGAGACTATTATAGTTGAACATATTGTGCTGGAAGACATAATACTTGTATGGAATATATATTTAGATATACAAGGCTTGTCTTATAGTATGAAGATTACGAATAAGTGCTGTATTTCAAGTGGCTGCACAGTTCTAGCTGTAAATCTGCTTATTTCCCACATCCAGCAGATACAACCGTTATCTGCCAGTGGTTTGGTTTAAGTCCTCTTTTTGCAAACTAAATATGTACTAAGCAAATTTTTTTTGGGGTCTCAAATGTGTCTCCTGTAGCCTTTGTAAGATTTCCGAATGTCTGCAGTCAGGTTGTCTATTCTGTCAGTTTAAACAAGCTGCTTTTTTTTTTTCTTCTGAAAAAATAAAGGGGGGGGGGGGGGGGGGGGTAATGAACTACCCTTCAGCTCTCACCAAAAATAAGTTACTTTAGCATAAGATCATCCCCCAAATAGACTATGTGCCCTGCCAGCATAGCTGTCAAATAATAAGCAGTCCCTCTACACTGTCCATTCAAGAACATAGCTATTTGTAATGCAGTCTAGCCAGTCCATGCTGGAGGGTGGGCACCTTAGGGGAAAGTGTTCAAGAAACCTTAATTGCTTTCTGTATAGCATCCATATTTCAGATCTGTACTTGCTTGGTAGACGATTTTAGCTGGGAGTTGGAGTGATTTATTTGCCACTCTCTGGCTTGAAGGCGACCCAAAGCATTACTAGCCTTAATTTGTAAGTAATCTATTAATAAAAGTCAAGCTACTATAAAACAATTCTTTGAACAATGAGTCACTGCAACCAAGTTTTGTAAGTGTTTTGGGTCCCATATTGAATCCTCTTTAACAATCTATTGCTCCTGATGTGACTATAGACAGTTGAGAACTACATAAACAAGATAACTTTTAAACTATTTAATAGTTAATTTTTTGTTTTTATAACAGAGATATTTACCAGTACTGGGAATCTCATTTTTAAAGTCTCTCAAGACATTGCAGGACCATTTAAAAGAAATAATTATTTTCTTAATTCAACTAAAAGTAATGTAAACTATTAGATAATTTAAATTTAAGATGATATATATAGATTTTATAAAATATGTTGTAACCTCCCCTTATTCATAAGCCTTGACAAAACTAGTCCTAAATGTTTACCTTCATAATCACATCTGGAGGTATGCAGTGAGTCAAAAGTTCATACAGTCTGGCTCGGACTTCAAGCAATCTAGCGAAAAAAAAATTCTCTTTCATATATTTAGATAATAAGAAAAATGAAAAAAATAAATTAGATTCAGAATTCAATGTGATCAAAGCAAGCACCACTAGGCTCTTCAGAATCATTGTTAAGCCAATACTACTCTATGGAGAAGAGACATGGACAAACACCATCACCATGAACAAAATCCATGCACGAAGAAGATTTTTAAGATCTGCTGGTCAGACAAGATCCCTAACAAGGGGTAAAGAACAGCAGCAGCAGCAGATGTATGAAGATACCATTCACAGATGCTGGCGATGGATAGGCCACGCCCTTTGCAAGCTTGCATCCAACATCACAAGGCCTCACCTAAACACACCTCATCTCCCACTTGCACATAAAGAAAGAGGAAGAGGGCATGGCCCAAAAAGAAATACATATGAGATTTGGAAGCAGATGCCACGCAGTAGAACTAAAAAAAAAAAAGGTATTTCAACAATAATGAAATGATTTATGTAAAGAACAAGATTAAGGAAACTGTACATGATAATAAATATTTTTTTAAAAACAAAATAATGTGTAATCTTTTATGTCAGGATGACATCAAGTTTTCCTATGAGTTTTTTTCCATTAGTCACTAAATCATTGATTCTTATCTTAACACTTTTTTTTACAAAACTTTTGTCACAGGCAAGCATTTAAATAAGTGTGCGAGTTCTTGCTTTAAATATCTGCACAATGAATGACTTAAATGTCCCTCTATTAACTATAAGCTTATCTTCTTTTGTATATCTTCCCCCTTCTTTTTTTCCTTCCCTTTACCTTTTAGGAGACTGCTGCTGCGCAATCAGAGTAGCCGTCTCCCTCAGAAATATTTCCCAGTCAGGCTCAGAGATTTCTTTATCAGCATTGAAGGGATATCTACAATCAGAAAATAAACACAGAACAATAGAGAATATATTTTTGATTCTGCAAAGAGAGCACCAATATTGTAAAATAAATGGTTTAATTAATTATTAGGAACATTTTACAATTTATATAAAATCATTTGATATGTAAAACACCAGTATGATACAAGAAATAAACATACTGTTGCACACGGCAGGCTTCACACATCAGGAGAGCCCGCCTGAGATTTCGTCCACTTTTCTCTGCAATTTTAACAGCCATTTCATTAGGCAAAGTGAGTCCTTCTTTTTTA
The DNA here is from genome assembly GCA_030265305.1 of Biomphalaria pfeifferi. Lineage (NCBI taxonomy): Eukaryota > Metazoa > Mollusca > Gastropoda > Planorbidae > Biomphalaria > Biomphalaria pfeifferi. The sequence continues at coordinate 277,723 of JASAOG010000182.1, forward strand.
CACACCATGGTCAAAACTTGAGTTATCTGTGTTGAATGTAAAGCATAACATAAGATGATAGGGATTTATTTTCTGAATACATTTTTTCCATAACTCAAATCATGATCTAATTCTGTCAAACAAATCAGTTTCAAGGTCAAGAAATTCACTGGAGTAGGATTACAGCAAAAATCTATGAAGATGTAATCATAAACACAAAATGATAAAAACTTAATTCATATGTATTTACTGAAAAGTTAATTTCAAGGCATCCTTGAATTTTTGTATGGGTGTCAATTTGTGTATTTGTTAATTTATGATATATCTTTTTTTTTTTGACATATCTTGCATATTGTAGTATAGTTCTCAGTTACATAAATACATGTTTCTGTTATATGTCCACTGTGTTTAGATCATGACAATCAAGGGGGCTGAGGACTTTGCATTGGGGCTTTGTGCCCGGAATGTTATAGTGAATCACAACACTGCATTAAATGCAGCAATACCAGAAAGTAACACACAAAATGCAACTACCTCTGCAATAGTTGGTGCTGCCACTCTGATCCCCAAACAACGACTGCGAATGGCTGGGATAACTTTGCTCGTAGAATTGCAGCACAGTATTATGCGACATGTGGCCATGTATTTTTCCATGGTGCGACGTAAAGCATGCTGGGCATCTTTTGTGAGTCTGTCTACCTCTGTCAAAACCACAACTAAAAAATACAAAAGCTTATAAATTAAAGAAAATTTTTACTTAATAATTTAATATTTCAGTATCGTTACATTTAGACCTGAAAGTCATTTGGAGGAATAGCACCAAAAAGTATGATCTGATGAAATGTCTTAAACTAGAACTTCTAGTGGTATTGCTTTTACTATTGAAATCTATCTTCTCTGACTTCCACTGAACCTTGACCCCATTAAGTTCTAGTAGTACTGCTTTTACTCTTTAAATCTATCTTCTTCCATTGAACCTTGACCTCATTAATCAAATTGTTAATTGTTTGACATTCTTACTAGGTGGGCAAACCATTTTATTTTTTGTTACTTCATATATACATTTTCAAACTTGACTAACACTAACCCCCCCACACATTACACACTAATTTATTAATTGTTTCTTATGTTGCTTCGTTGATTTTTTGCCTAAGCGGGAAGAGGCTTCAGACATTGCCAGTGACAGATCTTTATAAAGCTAGATTGCACCAAATGGCAGGAAGGATCTAAATCTAAGTAAGTAAGTCTAAATCTAAAATCTAACACTGATGTTAAAACTTTACTAAGAAAAAAATATTCTAGAAGTATGACTTGTTTCACAACCTTACCAATTAACTCTTTCTCTCCTAATGGACGATACCATTGTTTATTTGACTTCATTAAATTAAATTAATGTTTAATTTTATAAACATGACTTTGTGTTATATAAAAAGAGCATGCATTTCCCTTTAATTCTATACCAAAAACAAACATTTTCTGGTAACAAACAACAAAGCTATTGAAGGTAAATCATAACAGGGTAGTGAAATAGTAATGAGCAAAATGAAGAATTCCTTCGAAACGTGGAAAAATAATTACGGAGAGAAAGAGTTGAAGTTCACAGATTCAGCCTGTACAATTGAACCTTCTCTTTCAGAATTCAATCCCAATTTTCAATCGTCTTATCAATGGCGTACTCACTTTTAAAGTTTTTCTGCTGAGTTGAGTCCAGCTGATTGACTTGAGCTACGTTTTTGATGAGTTCCTGTATTACAACTCTATCATTGTGACCGACATCACTAATGAAAGAAATGACACAATTATTACAACTCTATCATTGTGACCCGCATCACTAATGAAAGAAATGACACAATTATTTCAAACACATGATTTATGGGATTTATATTTATTTAATATTCAGTCAAAAGGGCACAATGGTAAAAGAAATTTAGTTAATAACATGGATTATTTTTTTTTATAACTAGAAAGTGATTTCAAGACAAATTTAACTAGCACTTTCTAGACATGCATCTTAATAATTACTACCATCTTTGTAATAAAGATCATGATGGAGAAATACACATGCAACAGTTTCCTGTCTGTTGGTACAGCCTTGTTCAAGTTTTTTTTTAAATTGATTATTTTCATATTATGATTCTGTTTGTGTAAAAAAAAAAGTAAAGTTCCCCTTTCAGACCTTGTGGTCTATAGGGAAGATGATGTAAAGGTCATCTGTTTCTGTGGCCTACGGTTAACAAGGATGTCATTTGGCCAACCGCCTTTACTTTTCCCTAACTAATGTCAGTTACCCATTAGAGCTGGATGGACTAAGAGGCGCCCAAAGATCTCGAAATTAAAAATCCCAGTCTTCACTAGGATTCGAACTCCGGTCCCCGGTTTAGAAGTCAAGCGCTTTACCGCTCAGCCACCGCCCTCCCATTCTGTTTGTGTAGGACAGCAATTTTATACTAAGCTAACTGGCATGCAAAAAGAGAATGAGTTGAATGTTTGAAGACCACAAATAGTTTTTAAGACATACATTGCCTAATGAAACAAAAAGTAATCACATCTCCTATAGAACAGGGTGTAATCCAACTATGTTCCCCCTTTTATCCAATGTACTGTAATGATTCTATAGTTGGGCGCGTAGAATTGGTGATTTTCTTTAGTTATGTGACAATACATTAAAAAACTTAGAATGGAAATAGCCTAGAGACTTGTTTCAGCATTGATTAAGACAAAATGTGATGTTGGACAGTGCCTTTCTTTTGGAATAAATATATATATAGTTTTTATTTTTAAATAATCAGTTTTATTTGAATCTGTTTGTTCTGGTTTGTTACATCATCATCTAGTTATTATCTAAAATATCAAGTACTTGAATTCATGCCACTAGTAACAACCAGCAACATTAACAGTACTGAATCACTATGTGATAACAAACAAAGCAGGAGCCAATTATACCCTTTACAGACATTGGTGATGCATAAAGCATATCCTGCATTCAACATCACAAGAAAAGTCCCCACCTGAAACCCCACCAATGAAAGAAATAAGGGACAGCCCAGTTATACATGGTGTCAAGGTTTGTATGCAGAACCCAAGCAGACGGGCAGAGAATCGGACAGAAACGAGACACATGGAGGAGGCTAGTTGGTGGCCTATGCCCAGACAGAACCACAGGCAGAGATGATGAGATGAATGAATCATTACATGCAGCTAGATCTAAATGTCTTAGCTCTGCACACTTGTCCCGCAGTTGGAGTCCAGCTGGTGAGCATTCCCTAGCTGGCAGTTTTTAAACAATATTTTTATTTTGAAAACTAGTATCTATATATAAAAAGCTGACTTGTATTTTTATTTCTATACACATGACCAGGCAATGCATATCACATGACCAGACTATTATAGTGAAGAAGAAACAAACTTACCTGGGGTTAACTTCTATGTGATAGTTACTAGATATTGTTGAGATCTCTAATTTTTTGTTAGACGGTGTTGTGAACTGGCTATGTTCAATTCTCAGTTTCTCCACCCCTGCGCCATAAAGCTCACGCAAAGTACACATAATCCTCGTCTTTTTCCCAGCACCAGAAGGGCCATACACCAAAAGATGAGGAAAATCACCACCTTCAACCTGAGTTGTAGAAAAGGAGAAAAAGCTTAACGTCATTTGAAAATATAGTAATATAATACCAGTATTAATATGGAAATAGAATCATGTTCTTGCTTGAACCTAAGCCCATGGGTACCTTGCTATGCTACTGATTCCTTCATAATATAAAAGATTAAAAAGGCACATTCCTAGTTCCATATGCTAGGACAAATTTGTACAAATGCTCCTTCTTCCCAAGTGTTATTTGAGCATGGAATGGGTTGCATGAGCTAGCCAGGAAAACCAGTGACTTGGCAGAATATGCATGACGCATAGGATGTAATCATCTTCTTTTTTGAAGTAACGTCTGTGTTATATAAGATAAGATATCCTCTTTAGGTTTTTGCCCTCCCTCTATTCTTTTTCACCTGGATTCTCAGTTTAGTGTCACCTTATATAGAGCACTCAACCTGGTGCATCTAGAAGTAATTACATTTTATTCGACAGGGAATCATTCTTAAAGGTTTGTATTGAAGGCGAATTCCACTGACCAGACATTAATATTCATTTACCTTCCCGTCCAACATATCAAGAATTTTATTTTTGAACTAATTTGTCATGCTCTCATTAAAAAAAAAGTTTATAATATGGTATGTGCAAACAATATACAGTTCTTTTTTTACTCCCTTTTAAACTAAGTTTTTGGAAAAGGCAAGTATAAACATTATTTCGACAAAAATGAATTTCAAAAATGTTTATTTTTTAATGTTGCCTTTTCTTAAGCTCGAGTCTATCCCTTTGAGATTTTTTACAAATACTGAGATGCGTAAAAGTTCTAGACCACCATTGACATGTTAGAGTGGCAACCATACAATCCACACAATTCTGATGCAGTCCCAGCTGCGATGGACAGGACACGTCTGCAGAATGGAAGACCACCGCATCCCTAAACGACTCTTGTATGGCCAACTAAGCGAAGAAAAGCGCTCGCAAGGTGGTCAAAGAAAGCACTTCAGGGACACCCTCAAAGCTTCTCTGAAGGCGTTCAGCATAGACTCAGCCACCTGGGAGACAGAGGCACATGACAGAGCATGATGGCGTCGCGCTGTGAAAACTGGCGAACAGGTTGCTCAGGAAAAGAGAACCACGCTGGCAGAAGAAAAACGCCAGGAAAGAAAAGCAAGGCCCACGACACTAGTTTCAGCTGGAATAACCTGCCTACTGTGCAGCCTAACATTCCGGGCCCACATAGGTCTCACCAGCCACACGAGGAGGCATAAAACCCTACTGCAAAGCCCTCGGCACCTGGATGACAAAGTGGTCATCATCGAACCACGATGGACAAACTATATATGTATAATGGCGACCAACAGCCTGGGCTATTAAATGTACTATATACTAATATGTGTTTTCCAGTCTATTTTGAAGTCTAATTATTGTTTTTCTTAGATGATGCATCATGGTGCTTAAAAATCCTCACTACTTCAGGGGAAGATGAAAAAAAAAAGGTCATATATGCACATAACTTTAACCCATGAGGTAAAAAATGCATGTCACTGATAAATAAAAAATGTCATTTAACTCTTTCACTCCTAATTGATGATGCCAATGTTGATTTGACCCCTAAAAACTCCCCCCCCCCCACCCCCCATGAAACTAAATTGATTTTTGGATTTATAAATTTTAATTTTTGTTGTGTAAGAAGAGCATGCATTCTTCTGTAATTCAATACCAAATATAACATTTTCAGATAAAAAACAAATAAGTTATTGAAGTTTTATCCTAGCAGGATAGTGAAATACAATCAGAACGAGGAAAATAATTACTAAACGAAGAGAAATACTTAATTTGAAAATGTAGCCCTAAAAAGTGCAAACATTACTGACAATAGCAATGTAGCAGTAACCATTTCAATTAAGATGCTTTAAGAGTAATATGGTGAGATGATATAGTAAATTTTTGGCCTTTGGATTAAAGAAATGAATACTCTATTAATCTAAATTTAGATTAGATCTAGATGTATTCTACTTCAAAATGGATAAATTTGGTTCATCTGGAATTTTTTTTTTTCAAGTTCATTTTATTTTTTTATTGTTATTCAATTATTAATGTTTGTAGTTCTAGTAGTGAGGGTGAAGCTGGTAATGCATTTAGCCATGCCCATGCATGGCCTTTATTAATGGCTTTAACCTAAAGTAAATCTAGTTAGGATTTTGCTTCACATTTTTTAGGAAACAGAACTAACTTATAGATCTAAATGTTAAGATTACCAAACGTTTAAGATGTGCAGCTTGGTCTTTGTGAAAATCCAATTTGGAGAGAGATGTTGGTCGATATTTATCTACCCACAGACTCATTATTTTGTATTCAATGAAATATTAAATTATTCTATTCTTGAATATAGATCTAGATCTTTGTTTACTGATCCTACTGCACTGATTGTAACTGATCCAGCTAGAAGTAGACTCTAGAAGTTTGAAGCTAGACTACTAGATTCTAGATCTACTACTACTAGAAGTACTATAACTTGAAGTTGAACTACAATCTAGATTTCTAGAAAAATAGAGGGTAGTACTAGCTTACTAGACTAGTACGGTAGAGTAAGAGTTATTACTAGAAATAGAGTCGACTCTGGATAAACGTCACTCTGGATAAATACAAGTTTTATAGATCTAGATCTAGATTAAAAACCTATAGACTATAGTAGTATAGAATCTAGATCTATCTAACAAGATGTAGAGTATAAATAAGTAATATAAAATGACTAGATCTGGAGATAAATTTAATAGATCATGAAAGGTGTGTTATTGAAGTTATTGTCACTCATTGTAGACTGTCACTACGATTGTTGTTATTTTCGCAATGAAGGCGCGCCTTTTGTTTGGTACAGCGATGTAGATATCAGCAGTACAGAAATCCTAAGCATTTGGGGGGGGGGGGGGGGGACGACGAATGTCAATTGATCTAGAACCTATCTAGATATCTAGAATAGAATCTGTACTAGACATATAGATCTACATATGCCAATCAATTTTATAAAATTGTATGTTATTATCAATATTTTCTTTTATGCACGGTCAGCGAACGGGCAAAGCAGTAGCGTAACAAGTTACCCGTGTGCAGAGGCGTTGCGAGCAAAGCCGGCGACCGGTGCACAGCACTTTAACGTCACTCCCCCCCCCCCCCCCCCATAAACATTACATTATAATCTAATACAAAGAATATATTTACTAATAAGAATATAGTACAAATAAAAATAGAATATATTGTTATAACTCTGCTCCTGATGGACAGATTCAGGGACATAGCGTTTGGGGGCCCGGGAGGAAAGCTTGATCTATTTGGGGGCCCCTGCATTTTGCGTAATATTTAATTTTTAATCTAAAAAATTAATTTCGGGGCCTTCTCAAGTGGGGGCCCAGGGGGATTTTCAAATTCTCTCCTCTCCTCCCCACACTCTAGCTACACCACTGGACAAATTGTTGATACGAGCAAGGAAAGACATATGATTCCGGTCTAAGTGAATGGAGAAATTGAACTAGAGCTTGGTTCGATCAGCCCAAATTTATCAAAGAGAATAACACCAGGCCAAAATTATGTGTAAGAGTATAGGTTCTTTGTGCGAGTTGTCTGGTCAGGATATTGTCTAGGTAACTGTTAATTTGGTTAATTGTTTTATCATAATATTTTATTTATGCAATTTATATTTTTAAAAATTACCAATTTTTTAGCGGCCCCCAAAAGGGGAAAAGACGCTATTAGTTTTGTGTGGAATTTCTGTCCGTCCGTCCCGTTTGGATATCTTAAACTAGAAAAGATATTGAAAATCCGACATCATAATATTTTAGACCATTCAAAGTTCTGATGCAATGGCTACTTTTTTCTTTTCTGAAAGCGAAAAATCTAGTTTTTTAAAATCACTTATGCAAGCAGTTTTTTTCATAAAAAATACACCACTTTTAAAATTATTCACTATTAATAGTAACAAACACGGGATGCTCTTTAATAGGGGAGACATGTTCTCCATATTTTACATACATTTATGCAATTGGTTTTAGATTTTTGTTATCAAAATTTTTTTTTTTTACATTTGTATTGCTAACTTAAGTAAGTTCTGTCATACTAACTACTGCATTTACACTAAAAAAAATGATTACTTTTTTTTTAAAGAGAAAAAATCTATTTAGTATACATATAAGTTGGACATAATTTAAAACAATAATTAATAAGTAGTTTTTCATTATTATCGCGTGACCTACGCAGGACGCCTGCACAGCACAACTAAAGGAAAAAGCTTTTTTCTTTCTTTTTTTTTTTTTACGGAAAGTTTTTTTTCTTGAGGATTTGAATAAGAGATTGACCCTTTACAAAACAATGAGATCAATTAAATATTCAATATAAGACATTAGTTAGGCCAAGTTCACATCTAATTTCACATTCACTTTCACAATCCTTAGGTTTGCTGGATCGCTTGGGCACCACACAGGATCTGTCAACATTCTTTCTCCATTCTTGTGTCTTTTGTCTTCCATAGAATTTCATTCTGATGTTCTTTCTGAAATCATTGAAACCTGCCATTTTGCCTGCATTTTGTTAAGAACCTCACGTAAAAAACAAACAACTAAAGAGCTATATAGAGTAATTGTTTGTTTGTTTTTTTACAATCAACACACTTGACTTTAGACTCAATGAGAGGCCTACACTTCTAAGAAAATACAGTATGAAGTAAATGTGTGCACTGGAAGTACTACGAGCCTGTTTTGCGCGTAAAGTCATGAGTACTGCGAATAGTCCGATAGTATGGTAGTGTAGTGGAGTGGATACCTTTTCAGAAAACACCGGCCACCCCGATATCCACGTGACCCTTCCCCCTAGATGGCACCTTGTGTCCGCGCATAACAAGGCAGACCAACGTGGGCACTGTCCATTCGACCGGCATCTCTTGTCGCTGTAGTGTCCGTACGTTACTGGACCTACGTCGTCTCCATTCCATGTTTGTGCCTGGTTCTACACCATGTGTTTATGGATGGCTGCAGGTCTTTAATGTATAATAAACAGTTTGGAATCGTCCTACGAGTTGCCTTCGTCATGTCACTTAGTTTGTTCTGTGCCAAACCCACCACAATAGTATGATAGTATGATAATATAGCAGATTTTTTACGTTATTGACGCGAAGCAAGAGCAAAAATTGAATTCGTTTCACTAGCGCCGCCCCCGGAGGATCATGAAAATTACATGGCAAGAAAGAGTATGGAACACTTGAGATATTCGCTCCAACATGTCTTTCCAGCATCTTTACGATCCTAATACAACGCTTCTTACGCTGGCTAGGTCATGTCGACCGGATGGAGGACGTATCGCGAAAGTCGTCCTTGACCTTTATGTATGGACTGGCTTATTGTTATTGCTTATTGTTTACACCTAGAATTAGCGCGGGTCCTTTGAAAGTGCGGGGCACACTGCGGTCACATAGGGGCCTAAGGCCGGCCCTGCAACACAACGGCGTAGGCTACGCCGTGGGTCGACTAGTTCTAAATATATATAATAAATAAAATAAATGTACTAGACTTTAGTAATAATATTTCTTCACAATATCTAACCTACTGCAATAACACAACCTTTTAATCCCAAATTTTTAAGTCACACGTCTCTCCTAACTAAGACCACGTGACGACAATCCCACCTATGTTGCATCATTCACAACCAATCGCTAACCTCTTCCCACCGTCACCATAGAAACACACACACTCAATTACAGGTGTCAGGGAAAAAAACAACAACTGGACGTCTCCTCCTCCGATATGTGATAATGTGAATATAATCAAACGTGACCTCAGAGCAGTGGACATTGATGTTGACTACTGGGAAGACATACAACGTATAAACGAGAAGCTATGGACAGCGAATGAATGCATTTGATACGTCATTTTCTGTTCTTTCACAAACCTTCCACTCTCCTATAAAAAAGAGGTGGAAGAGCGCTTTTAAAACCAATGAGTTATCTCCCCTATTAACTCTAAATGGCAACATGATTGTCTGACACAATGATGCCCAATTTGCGGCCCGCGGGCCAGATCCGGCCCGTGACGAGGATCCACCCGGCCCGCCAAAACGTCGATATAAAGTGTAGAAATCTCCCCACCCCTTTAAAAAATATAAAGGTGGAAAAATGTATCTTTAGCTACCAGAACCATTGAACGGATCTTTTTTGTGGAACATGTTAAAAAGCCAACAAACTTTTTTTTATAAAGAAAGTCTGGCTGTTTAAATAAACAACTTGTTTGTTTTACATGTTTCGGATATTCCTTCAGAGTTGAAGATAATTACTTCCTAGTCCAAACCTCCCGCAGGACGACGGGGGATGGGAGCGGGCAGGGTTTGAACCCTGGACCATCGATAAATCTGAACGACAGTCCAGCGCGCAAACCGAACGACCAGGCAGCCCAACAACATATAGCAACAGCATCAAAAAACAATTATGACGTGGAGGAGCCATGAGAATATTGACCAAATATAGACAAGAACATGAATTAATGGCTAGGATAACTACTAAGTTGCTCACGATTTAAATAGAGAACTAAAACCATTTCCAGACACGTAGATCTAGAAAAAAAAATAGATTAAGGATAAACTTCAAATATACCAAATTATTAATGTAAATACTAGATCCACGGGTTTTTAATGAAATAGTTCTAGGTCAATTTCAAGTTGTTTTTTAACCTTTTTTTTTTGGTCATGTGGCCCGCGACACGAGTGTCGGAAATTAAAATGGCCCGCATGTTGAATTAGGTTGGGCATCACTGGTCTGACACATTCTAGTAGCATTCTAGCCCATATTTCTACCAAATGAGGTGCTGAAACAAATAAATATTAAGAACTCGCTAATGGCTGCCTGCTGCAGACGACAACCCATGGACACGATTATTAGATAATCGATTCCAACCAATATTATCTGAAGCAGCACAACTAAATTAAATGGCAACTGCCTGCAGACAACTACGCATGAACACGAATATTAGATAGTCGATTCCATGCAATATTGTCTGAAACTGCACAACAAAACAAAATAATAAAGTGTGGAGTGTTTTTTTTTTAATTTAAAGGAATTGTAGGCTAATAATTAAAAAATTGTAGTGAAAACAGATCCTTAAGGATGAATTAAAATGAAAATAGAAAGCAAAATATTAATTAATTAAAAAAAAGAAGTCAAGCTATAAATATATGTTTCTGATTGTAGTCTTTTAATTAACTACATGCTTGTATAATGATAATTCTTATTACTAAATGGAAATATTTCAATATATATATATAGACCTATATATATTTGAACTTATCTTATATAATACAGACGTTACTTCAAAAAAGAAGATGATTACGTCCTACGTGTCATGCATTTAGTCATGCATATTAACCAATGACTTAAATTCTGCCAAGTCACTGGTTTTCCTGGCTAGCTCAGGCAACCCATTCCATGCTCTAATAGCACTAGGGAAGAAGAAGTATTTGTACAAATTTGTCCTAGCATATGGGACGAGGAATGTGCCTTTATCTTTGTGTCTTTCAGAGTATTTTATATATAGAGTATATATATAAGCCTAACCCTATATATATATATATATATATATATATATATATATATATACACATATAAATATACAAATAATTACGGAGACAAAGAGTTAACTTACTATAACTGCTTCCAGGGCCGGACTTAGACTTGATAAGACAATTAAGCTATTAGAGACGTGCGACCCTTTATAAATCTAGATATTATATGTCAATACCATTAATGATACTAATATGCTATTAAGTATATGGATGTGATATACTACATCATTTTCTTATAATCATAATTAATCGTAACTAACTGACTCGGACAATATTAGGGGGGTTGGGTATGGGCTTAAGATATAGCTAGTGTAGCCAATACTTAAACCATTCACTGAATGCTTCTAAAAATATCTGTATTCTGGTAATTGCGATTTGTAAGTTTATTACAAAGCTTATATCTACTGATGCTACTGACTCTGGTACACAATTTGAATACGTTATTTCTCCCACTTCCCATTCTCTGATCAAGTTCAGTTATTCTCTGCCTCTAGAAAAACATGAATAAAAAAAAAATTAATAAATTAATTAAGGGTACTTAATTCATCTTGTTTGATATAGAAAATGGTAAATAAATCTTATAGTATTGAGAGATCACTGTAAATGTGCATTTTCCCCCTTTCATGAGCTTTTTTAAAATATAAAAAATTTTAAATTTGCTTGTTTTTATATATCTAGCTCCACAGGCTTTTTGTGTTCTATTTTTAGCTCTACACGTTTCGAGAATAATGTGTTACCAAACTTCCCCACCCCCCCTTTTTTTTGTCGACCAATGACAAATTGCATTTCGTGACACATAGAAATGATTCTATGACATAAAACACTGGACTATTATCTTCAAATACAAAAACAAAATTTAATAAAATACTCTGAAAGACACAAAGATAAAGGCACATTCCTCGTCCCCTATGCTAGGACAAATTTGTACAAATACTCCTTCTTCCCTAGTGCTATTAGAGCATCGAATGGGTTGCCTGAACTAGCCAGGAAAACCAGTGACTTGGCAGAATTTAAGTCATTGGTTAATATGCATGACTAAATGCATGACGCGTAGGACGTAATCATCTTCTTTTTTGAAGTAACGTCTGTATTATATAAGATAAGATCAGAAGATAAGATTCCAGAAATGGAAAAGGAGGAGGGAAGGAATATAGTAATAAAGAGAAAGGTAGAGAGAGAGAGAGAGAGACGAGATGGAAAGCTATGCATATTTCAGGTGATACAAGCACCTGACCACAGCAGCGAAATCTGTCTTCAATTCCTTGGCCTGGTGATAAATTATAGCCTCATTGCGTCTTAGCTCTTTATCGGCTTAGACCTTTTGAGGACCGATAGACGTATCTTTCTGCTTGGGCAGAGAGAGAGAGAGAGAGAGAGAAAGAGAGAGAGAGAGAGAGAGAGAGAAAGGGAGAGAGATGAAAGTTTCTCTAGACACATAGACTCTGAGACACAGCCCAAAATCAATACTGCAGATGAACACACAGGGGAGATGACTACTTGGAGCGGATAACTCATTTATTCCCCAGCACTCTGAACGTCCCATTCGTAACGCAGAGTCGACATTCTGTGTTTTTTTTAAGGCCTCCCGTGTTATGTCAGATATTTAAATAGTTTAAAAATATTTTTTAAATAACTGGATCTAGACGCTTTTATGATATTTCAATTAAAATATATACAACTGGACAGGACAGACTGCGAGAGCTATAGATATGGCAAACATATAAATAGTAAAGTTCCCGTTCAGAATAAAGATATAGCACAATCAGAATAGCAACTAACCGCCCTTACTTTTTCTCAACTGAACTGAAGTACACATTAGAGCTGGGTGGACACAGAAGCGCCTTAAAGATCCCGAAATTGAAAATCCCAGTCTTCACCAGGATACGAACTCGGTTCGGAGGTCAAGCGCATTACCACCCAGCCATCGCGCCTCCGAAGTAAGTGGTGTCCAAACTCTTGAGCCATGAAGATAATTTTATATATAGATTGTATGTTAGTATCTTATCTTATATAATACAGACGTTACTTCAAAAAAGAAGATGATTACGTCCTACGCGTCATGCATTTAGTCATGCATATTTAACATCCCCCATATAGAGCCTCATGTAGCCTGTACAATCATAGCGTGTTTACACAGCGGTGTGTACGACACATGAATGGGACTATTAAAATGCATGTTCACATGGAAAGTAGATCTTTCCTCTTTGAATTAGATCTAGAATTAGAGTTAGATTTAGACTGTCTAGACTTAGGTGAATGGGATTATAAAGTACGTCAGGACGTCAAAATTCGCAGATATAAGGAACGAATTTATGTAAAAATGCTTTTGAAAGACACATTCGAAATCAAGAGACTATATTTTGTAATTTTCATGTGTCAAAGTAAAAAACTGTGTAAAGTGTAGTTCTTCAAATGAGATCTAGATCTAGATCCTTTCGAGCTTTTCTCATGTAAACATGGTAACCATGGCCTAGATCCATAAAATACTAATACTTTCACAGAGTTGGGCAACTTTTTATTTTGAGGGTCTTAAGTTTGTTTTCGGGCTACTATACATACGTCACGTTCCAGTTAGTCTAGTACCCAAGGAGCATTTATCAAGATTGGCAAACGGTTTTGATTTCTTTACGTAACATACCTACGCCTTACTTTCAAAAGAAGTTATTTAAGTTACTTCAAGTTTTAAAAATTAAAATCCAATACGTCTACAGCGGTTTAATTGTGTACCAGCAGTCAACGGCCGTCACAACACTTTCCAAACGTATGGATTCAAGGGCGTCAATAAAATCCGAAAATTAAAATCCCAGTCCTCCAAGGGGCTTGCACCCATGAACCCTACCAGGGCGCCACCACGCCACCTTAAAAAAAAATCACAATTGGCGTTGCTTGAAAGGAAAAGGTGCCATACTTTCGTAGTCTTTCATTTTAATGTTTCGTACCGCACGCCCTACATTTCGGGCAATTTTGGCAGCCCCCCCCCCCCCCTTTTATTACAACACCCTTCTCTCAAAATGTGTCACTTCTTCTCGTTCCTGTAACCAACCCAGACAAACCATATCCTTCCGCCGTGCACTACATTTAAGCTGTACAAAAAAACGATACTGTTCTGTCAGTAATATATTTTTTTTTCCAAATTCTCGTTTGTAAATCGATTACAATAGTTTTCTGCTGAAAGCTGTGGTCGATTAGTACCCAGGATTCACGTGAAACGTAAAGTAAAGGTATCGAATTCCGACTTATTGATAAATTTTCTTACACGCTCGAGCGTGAATATTTGTGTCTGCGTGAGTATTTGGTGACCATTTTTTTGTTACCTTTTAAGGGCATAACCGTTGTCCACCGGTGGTTGATTTAGGGCTTAGGCAATCTATTTTGGTAGCATACATACATACATACATAATCCCTACTTTCTGATATATATATTATATATATATATATAGTTTTATTTATGTTTACTACAATTGTTTTATTGTCAAATATATGAACCAAGTCTTAGATGTCATTTAGGCATTTCGTTGAGAAGAAGAAATTACTTGATCATTGACTATCCTTTTTATATATACAAATATATGAACCAAGTCTTAGATGTCATTTAGGCATTTCGTTGAGACGAAGAAATTACTTGATCATTGGCTATCCTTTTTTTTTGTGCTTTTTTAATAACGCATCACCACCATAAACACACACAAATACAAACACAAACCCCAATGCACCAAGAGTGTATTTTTATTATATTTCAGTCAGACGGAATGCACTATGCGACCGATCCAACAGTGTCATGCTACAATTCTTGACCCGGAAGAAAAAAAAAATCTTTAAATTTTATTATTCTTTTTTAAAATAGATTTCAACCTTGACCTTGAAAATAGCTATCTGTTGATCACGCAGGGGAAAAAAAACAAAAAACAAAATAACATTTTTTAAAAATTCTTTGGAAATGGCCTGTGTAGGACCAATTTATGAGCACAAGCTTTCTCCGATTTGGTCAACACGTGCGCGTGAAGGAATTTCGGCCATCAGATTCTCGTCTGAACCCAATTGTTGACCATTGGGAAAGGGGGGAGGGGGCGGAAAAAGGAGAGAAAGAGAGAGGTGGGGGGGGGGGGTGTAAGGAAAAACTCAAGCACTAGTTACTGTCTTCCGATCTTATTTGACCGGGCCAGACTTTCTCAATGGCTCGATATCGGAACGGGGAGAAAAAAAAGGGAGAAAACTTGAGGTGGAAAGGGGCAGTCTGGAATGGAGGATTATTAATGCAGTATCGACCGTAGCCGGAAGAGGTCTAGTGATTTAACTCCCTTGCCCCCCCCCCCCCCCCCACCACCATGCAGCCCGTATTTTAGTGCTTAAAACTATTTCTAGAAGACCCGTTCAGAGTTAAAAATAAATGAAGGATTATCGTAATGGGATAAGCTCGAATTTTACAGAGATACAGTTTCCGGTCGAGGTCAAAACTGGTGAAGAGATGGACGACACAAAGGCCAAGAATATCTTAAAGATTCCCGAAGTATATTTTGTATCAATTTGAATAAACCTACACACATTCCATCCTACACCCACACCCACTCACTCCCTACAAATACATGCCCCTATACATATTTCTTTCCAGCATACAGTTCTCACACACACATATATTTATACACATTTCCACACAATTTTACCGCCATACACATTCCCACACACATTTCCCACATTCTGAGACGTTGATTTCGAGTTATAAAGTAACAGCAAACCTGTCAAAAACGTCAGCCTTTTTTTTTCAATTCTGTTCAACTCCAGAAACTCCCCAAACTCTAAAACATTTCAACTCTAGAACATCCTAACTTCAGAACATCCCAACTCTAGAAAATTCCAAGTCTAGAACATCTTAGTTAAAGCTGATTCATTATATTTCGTAAACTAATATATATATATATATATATATATATATATATATATATATATATATATATATATAAATATATGTAATATATATATATAAAAAAACAGAAGAATATAAAAGACAAACACTATTGAATAATTAGAAAACAAGTAACATTAACAAAGATCTTTTTTAAAGACTATTCTTCCTTTACACAGCTGACCAACCTTTGTAAAAACGATTATTTTGCTCTTAATAACTAATGAAGGATAGATTTAAACAAATGGAAAAATGTTTCCCCCACTCCAATCAAAGCCATGGACCCACAGTTGTGACGTAGCAGGTCACTGTTCAGGCCTTCTATAACGATGGTCTCGCTCCAATCCCCCTTACCCAGAAAAAAAAAATCCTGGTAAAGCGAATGTATTAATCTACTCAAAGTACTAAATTCTAATGGTTGGCCTATACATCCGGATGTAGAAGACGGCGCGCAATATGAAAATGTTAACTAGTTAATGAAGACAAACGGGAATACCCGCTGAAGTACGTCTGTCCAAGATAACGATTGTGTAGACCAAGTTTGATTTTAGAGGATAATATTTCGAAAAATTATAACCGTCAAACTTGAGTTTTCCCAGTGTGGCCAATTAGCTGGTAATTCTTTCCCCAAAAGATACATACACCAGCTGTCAAATTTCTGGGAAAATCGTTAGAGCCATTTTTCGAGAATGGTGTCCAAATTTTTTATTCTTATTTCTTCCCATGAAGAATTTGCAAGCTAAAAAGAGGAATTGTAAAACAAGAAAATATATTAAAAATACTATTTAAAAAAAAGCTTATATTAAGTGTAACAATTAGTTTGGATCAGTCATGTAAATTTGTAATAAGCATCAAACGGCAATCAATAACGGGAACTAATTCAGCTTATATCGCCACTTCAGTCAAGTACTATTTCTTTTCCCTTTTTTTGAGATACCAAACAAAGTAATTTTTTACCAATAGTTAATAAACTAATTGGTATGGGGACGAACGTATGCCAAATGTTTTGGTGAGCTGAAGGGTGGCTGGCTTAACAGAGGTACCCACGAAAGTGCTATAAGGACCAGCTTTGGTGGCAACTTGCTTTAACTGACATAAAGGAAAGCACCTGGTTGCTTGCGGCTTCAGAACGAGACAGCTGGAGGTGTCTTACAAAGGCCGCGGGATACACATTTGAGACCAAATGAAAATCCGCTGACGAGGACAGACGTATGTGGCGAAAAGAAAATCTAAATCGACCACCGGCGGACAATGGTTATGCCTGCGTTGGATGTGGCAAAATATGTAGGTCGCAGCTGGGGCTGCGTAGCCACGAGTAATACTGCATTCCTCATTAATATTCGGATTCGAAGACAAGCCATATTATCTCTAGCCAATCTATCCCAATTAGTGAACTGAAATATAGTTTGAAGTCGTTTAACATCTTGCTACTTGGATCTGTCTCACCAAACTAGAATTTTATATACGTTGAAATAGAAAGCTGTCAATAAATATCTGTAAGATAAAGATTATTTTGTTTCAAAAAGAAGTTTGAGTCTCATTCCTGTTTATGTAACAAGCCAATTAAAACGTCTACAAGAGTAAATTGAACTATCTGGAGCGACAATGGTTAATTGAACTAACTGTCTGAAGCTACAATGGTTAGTTCAAGTAGCTGTTTGGAGCTACTAGAGATAGCTAAACTAGATACCTGGAGCTACAATGGCTAGTTGAACTAGCTATTTGGAGATGAACTAGCTATCTGGAGCTACAATCGCTAGCTGAACTAGCTATCTGGAGCTAAAATGGCTAGCTGAACTAGCTTTTTGGGTTGCCTGAGCTAGCCAGGAAAACCAGTGACTTGGCAGAATTTAGGTCATTGGTTAATATGCATGACTGAATGCATGACGCGTAGGACGTAATCATCTTTCTTTTTGAAGTAACCTCTGTATTATGTAAGTTAAGATTTGGAGCTACAATGGCTAGTTGAACTAGCTGTCTGGAGCTACAAGGGTTAATTAAACTAGCTATCTGGAGCTACAATGGTTAGTTGAACTAGCTATCTGGAGCTACAATGGCAAGTTTAACTAGCTATCTGGAGCTACAATGGTTAGTTGAACTAGCTGTCTGGAGCTACAAGGGTTAATTAAACTAGCTATCTGGAGCTACAATGGTTAGTTGAACTAGCTATCTGGAGCTATAATGGTTAGTTGAACTAGCTATCTGGAGCTACAATGGTTAGTTGAACTAGCTATCTCGAGCTACAATGGCAAGTTTAACTAGCTATCTGGAGCTACAATGGCTAGATGAACTAGATATCTGGAGCTACAATAGTTAGTTGAACTAGCTATCTGGAGCTACAATGGTTAGTGGAACTAGCTATCTGGAGCTACAATGGTTAGTTGAACTAGCTATCTGGAGCTACAATGGTTAGTTGAACTAGCTATCTGGAGCTACAATGGTTAGTTGAACTAGCTATCTCGGGCTACAATGGTTAGTTGAACTAGCTATCTGGAGCTACAATGGCTAGATGAACTAGCTATCTGGAGCTACAATGGCTAGTTTAACTAGCTATCTCGAGCTACAATGGTTAGTTGAACTAGCTATCTAGAGCTACAGTGGCAAGTTAAACTAGCTAACTAGAGGTACAATGGTTAGTTGAACTAGCTATCTAGAGCTACAATGGCAAGTTGAACTAGCTATCTGGAGCTACAATGGCTAGATGAACTAGCTATCTCGAGCTGCAATGGTTAGTTGAACTAGCTATCTAGAGCTACAGTGGCAAGTTAAACTAGCTAACTAGAGGTACAATGGTTAGTTGAACTAGCTATCTGAACCTACAATGGCTAGATGAACTAGCTGTCTGGAGCTACAATGGCTAGTTTAACTAGCTATCTAGAGCTACAATGGCAAGTTGAACTAGCTATCTGGAGCTACAATGGCTAGATGAACTTGCTATCTGAACCTACAATGGCTAGATAAACTAGCTGTCTGGAGCTACAATGGCTAGATGAACTAGCTGTCTGGAGCTACAATTGCTAGATGAACTAGCTGTCTGGAGCTACAAAGGCTAGATGAACTAGCTGTCTGGAGCTACAATGGCTAAATGAACTAGCTGTCTTGAGCTACAATGGCTAGATGAACTAGCTGTCTGAACCTACAACCCAACTGCGGCCACATGGTGTATGAGGAGGTGAGAGCAAAGAGAACTTTTTAGTGACTTTGGAAGGAGAAAAATCAAAGGCTCACACTTAATAAGGACATATATTGAATTATCTTCTTATCTTAT
This sequence comes from Biomphalaria pfeifferi, assembly GCA_030265305.1. Taxonomy (NCBI): domain Eukaryota; kingdom Metazoa; phylum Mollusca; class Gastropoda; family Planorbidae; genus Biomphalaria; species Biomphalaria pfeifferi. The sequence goes on from JASAOG010000182.1 coordinate 297,052, forward strand.
ATAATACAGACGTTACTTCAAAAAAGAAGATGATTACGTCCTACGCGTCATGCATTTAGTCATGCATATTAACCAATGACTTGTATTCTGCCAAGTCACTGTTTTTTCTGGCTAGCTCAGGCAACCCATTTCATGCTCTAATAGCACTAGGGAAGAAGGAGTATTTGTACCAATTTTGTCCTAGCATAGGGGACAAGGAATGTGCCTTTATTTTTGTGTCTTTCAGAGTATTTTATTAAGTTTTGTTTTTGTATTTGAAGATTATGGTTCAGTGTTTTATGTATAATTGCTACTTTACTTTTGAGTCTTCTGTCCTGAAGGCTTTCTAAATTTAGTGATTTTACTAATGGTGTTACTCTAGTCAAATGTGAATATTCGTTTGTTATGAATCTCACTGCTCTATTTTGTGTTTGTTCCAGTTTCTTAATGTTTTCTTGAGTTGAGGGGTCCCAAACGGTGGATGCATATTCTATTATTGGCCTAACCAAGGTTAAATAACATTTTAGTTTTATATTCTTATTTGATTTATAGAAATGCTAATGCTTTGTTGGATTTTTTTGTAGTTTCATCAATATGTGGATTCCATGACAGTTTTTCATTTATTATAACACCTAGGTATTTTGCGTTTTTAGTCTGTGTTACTGGTTTGCCATGAATAAGATAAGTGGAATTAATTTGTTTTAGTTTTTTTGTTACTTTTAACAACTGACATTTTTCTGGGTGGAAAGACATGCTCTAATTTGATTCCCATTTCTGTAATTCATCTAATTCTCTTTGTAAAATATCTGTGTCTTGTGTTGTTTTTAATGTTCTATATATTATGCAATCATCTGCAAATAATCTGACTTTTGTTCCTGAACTAATGCAATTTGGTAAATCATTTTTGTAAATTAAAAATAGTAGTGGACCCAAGACTGTTCCTTGAGGTACTCCTGAGTTTACTGTTATTGGTGTTCATTTAGAGCCATTTATTATTACAGTTTGTTCTCAGAAAATCTTTAATCCACTGATGCAGTGGACCATTTGTGCCAAAATATTTTAATTTTTTAAGCAAACTATGGTGGTGAACTTTGTCAAAAGCCTTGGAAAAATCTAGTAAAATAGCATCTATTTGTTCACTATTATCTAAACCTTTTGAAAAATCGTCAATTAGTCTTATTAGTTGTGTTTCACATGATCTATATTTCCTAAAGCCATGTTGGTATGGGGTGAGGAGATTATGTTTGTCTAAGTGGTTTATGATGTTGCTACATATTATGTGTTCTAGGATTTTACATGTGATGCTGGTAAGTGATACTGGTCTGTAGTTTCCTGGATCAGAATTTTCTCCTTTTTTAAATAGGGGGGTGACATTAGCTTCTTTCCAGTCCTTTGGTACTCTGCCCTGGTTAAGCGATGCCTGAAAGAGTATTTTGAACAAAGGGGCTAGCTCATTGCTTAGTTCTTTGAGTAATCTAGCTGGAATACCATCAGGTCCAGATGCTTTATTTGGTTTGGTGTTGGATAATAGTTTTTGAATTCCATTTTCTTGTACTACTAAATCTTCTATGTTGTCTACTTGGTTCAAATTAAGAAATATGTCTTTGTCTCCTGGGCCTGAGAATGCTGATGCAAAGTATTTGTTTAGGATGTTTGCTTTAGTTTCATTGTCATTATATATTATGTTATGTTCATCTTTTAATGGCGCTATGCCTGTTGTTTCCATTTTCTTAGACTTAATGTATGACCATAGGTTTTTGTTGTTATCTTTAGCTGCAGCTGTCTGCTTACTTTTTGGGTTAGGTGTTTAATTTTTATATACTTTTTGTGAACTCTTTCTGCCTTGATTTCTTTAAATTTTCTATATAGGTTTTCCTTCTGTTTACAAAGCTTCTTTAGTCTATTATTAAACCAGCATTTATTTATTTTGTTTGATGTGTATTTAGTTGGTATATGATTTTCTATAATGCTTTTGAGATGGTTTTTGATGAAATTCCAGAGGTCATCGACTGGTTGGTTAATGTCTTTTTCTAATAAGAATGTTTGTTGAAAGTTTAATGCAGCTTGGTGTAGTTGTGTTAGGTTACATTTATTCCAGAGTAAGATTTTTCTTTTGGGTTTTGTATTGGCTACTGCTTTTATCTGACTGTGTATTTTTATGATCTCATGGTCTGATAGACCAGGGATAATATCATAATCAACAACTAATCCAGGTCTGTTGGTTAAGAAGAGATCTAATGTGTTGTTTAATCTAGTTGGCTTTTTAATGATTTGATCTAAGGTTGTGTAAAGTTTCTATGAAAAGCTCATTTGTGTCCTTAAGGTTTTGGTGTTTATCTATGGTTAGTGTTTTCCAATTTATATCAGGTAGGTTGAAATCACCCATAATCCAAAAAAACTGCATTTTTATTTGTCTCTTTAAGTGTAGTAATCTGATTACATAGTTCCTGCATGTATTCTAAACTAGAATTTGGTGGTCTGTAAATGCTGACTATTATTAGGGATGTTGAGGTGGTATTAATTTTACAAAATGTAGATTCTATATTTTTTGAGTTAGGTAAGGTAATTTCTTCTGCTATAAGAGTGTTTTTTATTGCTAAAAGAACTCCTCCATGATTATCAGCCCTATCTTTTCTAAAAATTTCATAATTACTATTGAAAATTTCTGCAATATAAATTTCAGAATGTAGCCAAGTTTCTGTTCCTGCAATTATGTCTGGTTTCTCACATTCTAATAAAATTTCTAAGTCTGCTGTTTTGTTCCTAATGCACGAAGCGTCCGTTTAAATGCAGTCTTGGGCACCTGCTCGCTACCTGACGCAAAAAAAAAAAAAAGACAAAGAAATGGTTGAACTGAAATTCGTCATTAATTAAAAAAACTAAACTTTGTTACACACAAAACATTTAGTTTTCTTATTAGAATTTAGAACCAGTAGCTAATAAATCTTGGAGTTCCGTCTTTTTCTTTCCATTCAATCCAAACGCCTGTAAAAAGAAGTACCGTATATGGGACATAGTTGTACTACGAATGCATCTTATCACTCAATTATTGGACAATATAGGATCTAAACCAGCGGTTCTCAACCATTGTTTCTCGGCGACCCCTTTTTACAATTCCTCACTATGGTGCTAACAAGTGCTAATGTTGCAAAATTATAATTATAGGCCTAGTGTAATTATCTGATTTGCATTGCCATAGCTTTACGTAAAATAATGAAACATATGTTATAATGTGTTACAAAATATTATAGTCTCTAAATGTGTACTTCTTTTTATCAACCCATGATATGTAGGAATGAAATAAATAAATGAAATTATATCTATATGACATGCATATATTGACCTTTCTATTTCTTATTCACATTATCCACAATTCATACAAATGTGACGAGTTTCTGTATTTAGACTTGATAATTAACAGGCAGTTAAGCTAATAATGTATTATTGCAAACTGAAGAAGAAGGTGCAACACAGACAAATGACTGCAAACGCTTGATCCAGGCTTGTGTAATTTTAAAGAGAATGTTTTCGCTGTATCTCTATTAATGAGTTTAATAAATAGTTTATGTCTCCTAAACATCTTCACCTTTGACTTTCATTGATTGTCTGGCAGAGAGGAATGTTGAGTAGGTTTGGAAAGTTTGATAAAATTTTGTCCGCAAGCATTAGCAAATGTTCATGCATATAAAAATACTATTTTATTCGTTTGTCAGGTTTAATGTCATTTTCCTCATAGAGATGCGATTGGCAACATATTATTTTCCTCATAAAGATACAATTGGCAACATATTATTTTCCTCATAAAGTTACGATTGGCAACATATTATTTTCCTCAAATTTCGTTAGCCAATTTGATGTTTTATTTGGAATGATGGATTTTTTCAGGCGCGAGTTATATTGCAATTGATCCTAGCAGTGACGTTTTAATTGTTTTTTGTTTTTTTTGTAATTTAACTCTTTCTCTTCGTTATTATTTAACACGTTCTGATGGAATCAACGTTGGTATCGTCAGTTAGGAGAGAAAGAGTTAAGTAGCGTAGTCTTCGTTATTAACATTTGACGATGAATCTCAAACTGGAGTTCCGATGACTTTTGGTGACTCGTTCTGTACCAAATGTTGAAATCCAAACCAATTTACTACCATACTTGGAGCACCATCTGTGTAGACACCATTAATATTTTTCAAAGATATTTTAAACTTTCCCGAAAATGAACCAATTATTTTTGTATACATACACATGCTGTCGTAGTCGTTTTAAGGGGATTTCAAAAGAAAAACCTCATCTTTAGATTCGACTTCAAGAGCTTCGTTACAGTTCTTTCGGCTTCATAGATTCGACTTGAAGAACTTCGTTACAAACTGGAGGTGCATGTCTTACGAGAGTCTCCAAGAGCTGAGGGGAGACAACTGAAGGGTCACTTGAACTGCATGGGAGTTATGAGGCACTACGCTCAACAACAGAGTTTCTTACCAGAGCTCTACGAGAGGCCCATGCTTTCCTGCCCTGCTACCATTAGGAGTTCATCCAAGGTTCATGTTGTCCAATGCATTTCTATACAAAAGTTACGGATTAAAAATTCTAATTTATGGTTATGTTCTTCAACCTTTTTCAAAAACTAGACATTCTGGTTCACGTATTACAGATTTATTTTATGGAGATATCTCGTAATGTGTATTTTATAAGTGGCGGACCTTTAAATTACACTATAATTAGTGATTATTAATACTAACTCTTGACCTTACAGACGACAGTCCAGAGCTTTACAAAACGACCAGGCGATAATTAAAATGTTTAAAATCCATTCTGATTCAGACGTCTGTAACATCTATCCTCAAATAAAAATTAAAATGAGTAAATTCCAATGAATAAAAAAACTTTGTATGTGCCATGCTAGAATTGATTTTAAAAAATCCACATTTTCGATGGTCTTAAGCGACCCCTGACAAATTGTCAATTGACCCCCAAAGTGGTCGCGACGCACAGGCTGAGAATCCATGATCTAAACAAAGTCATTGATCTGAACTGCTCGTTCGTTATTGTCATGTCAATTAACTTAGATAAACATAAAGAAACTAGAACAGACACACAATAGAGCCTTGACGTCTAAGACAAATGAATATTCATATTTATCTAGAGAAAAATCATTATTAACCCTTAAAGTGCTGAGCTTTTTTACAATGAGTATACAAAAACATGGATTTACAATGCTAGTGTTTAGAGGCTAAAGTACCACACACGTCTAAAGGGTTAAAACAAGCAAAAGTAAAATAAAAAATTAAAACAAACCAACCTTATCTAAGGGAAAAGAACCGCTAATTACTACCATTATTCAGAAGATGGCAGGGTTTAGCTCCCTTGCTGCTAAATAAATTAAGATTAATTAATTACTACAAAATTGTTTAATTAATTGGTATTTTTTTTATTGATTCGTGTATTGTCATCGACTATGAATAATTATGAAAAGTTTCAACTTGATCCGAGAAAGGAAAGAGTGAAAATAAAACGTCACAAAACGCACTAACGGTAATAAATCCATAAATATATCTATCCACATCATTCCACATATCTCATTAAGTACCATTTATTATCCTTTTTTCAATATCAAACAAAATAATTAATTACCAATAATAAATAAACTAATTGGTTGTTTTTTTTTATTGCTTCACCTTTTGTCCGATACAATGTATAATTGTGCAAAGTTTCAATTGGATCCGAGAATTTGAAGTGGGAGAAAAAAAACATGTTCAAACATTTAACCAGACTGACAAACAGACAGACAGAATGATATAAACTTTGTAATAACTAGACTTCACTTCAGGACAAAAGACTAATAAGTAAAGTAGCAAATAATACATAAAACACTAAACCATATTTCGGGTTTCTTAAATCCGTAAGAAAAACAATAGAACTAGTAGAGTTTAACTCTCGAATTATGATGCACGCCAAGATTGATACATGGACGTAATCATCTTTTTTTTAAATTAAGGAACGTCTGTACTTTATAAGGTAGGGTAACAAAAGCGATTCGTCAAATCTAAATACATGCATTTTCTTGTTTGTGTCAGGATTTTGCGATTTTACCATCACAAAAGAGATACAAGACACCGATAGCAAAGACAAACAGACAAGCAGTCTGGTGTGAATGTACAATTTGGTTTCTTATAGTTATAATGTTTTTTGTTTGGTGTAATGCACAAATTGTAGGACAAATTTTCATACGGACAATAACGATTATTATTATTATTATTATTATTAATTATAAATAAACATCAAGCAAACAAAAAATACTTACTTTATTCATGGTTAACCAGTCACACAAACCAGGGGCGGACTGGGTATCAAAATCGGCCCGGGCATTACCATATAAACCGGCCCACAAATGGCATGTCATATATTTTCGGTGTAACGGGAGGATTTTAACCCCCCTCCGCAATTTATATATAGTTTGTGTATATATAATTAATCTTCTTTACATTCTTAACTTTCATTCTTTTAGACGTTTTTCTACCCTAGAATACTCTCTTCCTATAATTAGTGAAAGGCAGTACACACCGCCTTGGGACAGCTAGGGAGTCTGGGGGAGCGCTGTAAGCTCCCCCAATGGGGCGAAGCTCTGGATCCAAACATTATTTCCGTTATTTTAAGCTTTAAAAAATGCATATTTTGAGGTATCTACAGTGCAATCAGCCTGCTACTCTTCCGCTAAAAAAAAATAAAAAACTAAACCTTCTATTCAGTGTCCAGCGACTGGTAGAAAATGGTAAAATTCTTTAGTTTTGTTTTGGAGGGGGGGGGGGGAGGGAAACCACAAAACCCCTTTTGGTTACGCTCATGAAATTTGGTGACTGTAGTTTGCTTAAGTTGGCTGCACTGAGGAAGTAAGTAAAGTTTCCCTTTCATACAATGAGATCTGAGGCCAGTGATGGTTTGAACTCCTCCCCTTTCGTCTACGCCCATGTGTTTTATCATAGGTGTAAGCCTAATTCTATTCAAAATATAGAAAGTTTGATAACGCATCGAAAACTGGCTGCATGCTTTCGTAGGCTTATATAATGTATTCTATTTATACATGTATGTAGTCTGAAAACTATAAACACTACAAAAGCAGCCTTAATGAGTTTCAAACTTTTTGGTATTACTTATAGATTACAGACGTTTCTTCAAAAAAAAAAAAAAACAATTAGGTCCTACGCATTTCACGTGTCAATCTAGTCATGCATGTTGATCTGTGACTAAAAATATGCTAAATCATTGGTTTTCCTGGCTGACGCAGGCAACCCATTCCTTTAAAGTGGTATCACCACAAAAGCAAAACTAAGGGTTTATAGAGCCGTCATACTCCCTACATGGCTGTCAAGTACACTGTATCTATATTTAGCAACAGTCTATATTTAGCTTGTCGGCAGAATTTTAGCTACCTCGGGGAAATTTTCTATCACGCAAGAGGATCATGTTTGGAAATAAATATGATTGGTTTAAAGTATTAATTATTGTACATTGAGCTGCCTTTATTGGTTGGCATTGCAACGAGGGGATGTTAGACACGTGACAACGCTATACCCGGGGAAAGATTCTAGATTTTTAGTCAGTGTCGTACGAACGTGTTAGGATTCAGACGTATATTTTCAATTATTGTGTAGATCATTTATTTAGCAGAATTATATTTATTCTGTTCTATTCAAGTACATTTAACCATTGTAATTATTTGTGAATAGCTTTTCCAAGTTTTGAATTAAAGCATTTGTTTTAGACGAAGAGAAGTTTCTTCATTGAATATAGTAACATACTTAGATCGACTTAGCGATTGGCAACTTCTAGATGATCCTCTTATCAACTGGCAACATTCTGAATGATCGTATTATCAACTAGATCTAGCTACTTCTATACGATCATCTTATTAAAGACGATTTCAAGATCCTCGGCAATTACGATCATTGATTGTGCTTCAACGTGACATCTTGAAATCAAGTTTGATTGTAACATCTAGCACTATTGATGATCGTAACAATTGCTCTATGTCTCAGAAACATGGACAGTGTACAGAAAACATGCAAAGAAACTGAATCACTTCCACATGACATGTCTGTGAAAAATACCAGATACTCAAGTCCTTCAAAGAGCGGGTCTGCAAAGCATCCACACAATCCTGATGCAGTCCCAGCTGCGATGGGCAGGACACGTATGCAGAATGAAAGACCACCGCATCCCTAAACGACTCTTGTATGGCCAACTAAGCGAAGGAAAGCGATCGCAAGGTATTCAAAGAAAGCGCTTCAGGGACACTCTGGGAGACAGAGGCACATGACAGAGCATCATGACGTCGCGCTGTGAAAACCGGCGCACAGGTTGCTGACGAAAAGAGAACAATGCTGGTGCTGGCAGAAGAAAAACGCCAGATAAGAAAAGCAAGGCCAATGATACTAGCTCCAGCTGGAATAACCTGCCTAGTGTGCGGCCAAACATTCCGGGCTCACATAGGTCTCACCAGCCAAACGAGGAGACATAAAAACCCAATGCAAAGCCCTCAGCCCCTGGATGACAAAGTGGTCATAATCGAACTACGATGGACGAACTATATATATATATATATTAGATAGATAGATCTATATATATATATTCCTTTAAAAGATAAGAGAAAGCAGAACGGTTAGAGAGGCACTTACTTAATGTGAAAAGCTCTTGCTTCGTCCTAGTACATTCTCAAAAATTTGTATTTGAATATATTATTAAAAATATAAATGATTCTAAATCTCCTTTTATTAAATATCGGATGTGACAGCGCTATATAAATCATTTTAATTATTTTAATAATTTTCACTATTAATGACTTCATACTAAAGCATAAGTTTGCCATTAATTATAATGGTATAAAATTGATTTAGATCTAGATCTATGTTTTAATTAAATAATATTTTTTTTTGTAAGCCTTAAGTGTAGTATTCTTAGATCTATGTTATTACAAATAAGCAACAAGAAACTTACTTTTTCTTTTCAAATCGCAGAAAGTAGAACTTTATACCCATATTGAGCTATGAATTAGTTGGGTGGTTTGCAAATTCGCGGCTGTGTGTATGTGTTTGTTAACTTCTATTAAGTTTTGTTAAAGAGCTAATTGTCTCCCCTTTCGCCGCGTTATATCAATGTTCTCTAACTTCACCTCTCCCATCCCTCTTTTTCGTTAACTTTCAATGGAACCATTAAAAAACGGGTGAGGGAAGAAGCAAAACAAAAATGGGAGTGCCATCAAAGGCCCATGCCGACCAGCAAAACGATCAGGCCAAACACAGTCTCGAAGGCATCAAAGTCGTGTTGACGGCCATGCCGCTCGTGCATAGCAGAAAGTACGGTCTAACGTTTTACAAATGATAATACTTACAGTGTATAGTGTAATTCTTAAAATTATATTCTTGTTGAATTTCAAACAAAATTAATAGTAATAATACAAAAAAAAAAAAAACAACAAAAAAAACAAAACAAGAAAACATGTTCGGGCCTTTGTGTCTTGCTGCTGTCACTTTTATTTTTAGTTGTCTGCATTGAGTTTTTTTTTTTTCTTTGGTCGCAACCAGACCGCCCATTTGGTACCGGCCCCCCGGGCATTTGCCCGTTGGCCCATATAGCCAGTCCGCCCATGACACAAAAGACTCAAAAAATATCTAGCTGTATTAATAGATGAAAAGTTAGCATGGAATCTCCATATTTATGAAATTATAAAAAAAAAATCAAGCAAAACATTAGGGTTTATGAAAAGAAATGTTTACAAATCAAACAAAAACATAAAATGAAAAAGCTGTTTAACTTAAGTTGGGGCCAACATTATGTTCTGTTTAACTTAAGTTGGGGCCATAATTATGTTCTGTTTAACTTAAGTTTAGGCCAACATTATGTTCTGTTTAACTTAAGTTGGGGCCAACATTATGTTCTGTTTAACTTAAGTTGGGGCCAACATTATGTTCTGTTTAACTTAAGTTTGGCCAACATTATGTTCTGTTTAACTTAAGTTGGGCCAACATTATGTTCTGTTTAGCTTAAGTTTGGCCAACATTATGTTCTGTTAAATGTTCTACGTAGTTCCGGTGTTGTTCCAGAGATAAGATAATTTATTTTCTAGTCCTAACCTCCAGCAGGACGAAGGGGGATAGGAGCGGGAAGGGTTTGAACCCGGGACAATCGATAATTCCAAACGACAGTCCAGCGCGCAAACCGCACGACCAGGCAGCCATGCCGACCAGGCATCCTCTGTTTGGGATTCCTCAACTCTAGCAAACGTAAAGAAGCTGGAGCAGATGCAAAATAGAGAAGTGAGATTTGTAAGAAACGAATATTCCAATTTGATTGAGTAACACCATTAGTAAAATCACTAAACTTGGAGACACTTTAGGAGAGAAGAATAAAAAGTATAGCAGCTATAATACATAAAACACTAAACCATAAATGATAAATTATGGCTTTTATATAGCGCTACTTTCATGCTTAAAGCATGCTCAGAGCGCTTTGGTTGTGGATCAGTGTGTGTGTGGGTGGGAGGATATCTAGGAGAAGGTTTTTCCGTGATGCCTTCAAACACTCAGTTAAACACAACCCTGCCCGAGTCGGGTGTCGAACCTCGAGCCCCCTTCATAGGTCATCATCATCATCATCAAACTCCATTTGAGTGAGGGCTTGAGAGGCTTAAATCCTCTCTTGCAAAAGCCCTGGACACAAACCCTGCTGTCTTGCGTAGTGCGTATATGTCGACCTATACAGGTCGAGAAATTTTGGTTTCCCAGACCTGTCGAGGCTACCTGTCATACGTAGCCAAGCCAAGCCAAGTTCAAGCGCACTTAGCCTCTCGACCACGCGTCCCACATAACTTACAAATAGAAAACAAAACCTAATGAAATACTCAGAAAGACACCAAGATAGACACATTTCTTATTCCATTCGCTAGAACAATCTGGAACAAGTTCTCCTTCTTCCCTAGTGCCATTAGAGAATGGAATAGGTTGCCTGAATCAGCCACGGAAGCCAACATCTTGGCAGAGTTTGAGTCATTGATTATTATGCATGACTAGATTGGCACTTGAAAGGCGTAGGACTCAATTATCTTCTTTTTTTAAAGTAACGTTTCTAATATATAAGATAAGATTAGATAATATGTCTGCAAACAAATGCACAATTTCAAACAAGTTTCAACTTTTGATTTAAACAAGAAAAAACGAAAACAGCTATCGACATCCTGCTTTTCATTCTTTTGTCCAGGCGAGCAGAACGAAAGAAAGTGTGGACAATGAAATAGTTGTACTTTCAAAGATCTAGATCTCCACGGAGATCAACCATTCTGACAACAAAACATGTCCAGTTTAAAAATCGATCTGAAACCAGCCCCTTAGAAGGAAAGACAAAATAAGAAAAGAAAGAAGAGTAGCCCCGCAGAAACTTCGTTCCCATTATTCTCTAGAAGTGAGAAAAAAGACGAAACTGTAAAAAAAAAAATGTTTTTAGTGTTTCGTCTGGAACTTTTTTCTTTTTTTAAGAAGATGATGCTATTGAATGGTAATTTTAGTTTTGGTAGGCAGTCGATATTTTGTGTCACACTACCGCCAGCTGGTTTCCAGTGTCGGTGTTTGGGGTCATTGCTTAATAATTTCTTAGCCCCCATTCTAGATTGAATGGACGCTATTAGCCAATTACGTGCACTCAATTAGTCTGGCAGAGGCGACTCCCCTGTATGCAACAGAGTTGGGTGACACTTGCGCGCTTTTTAACAAATATTAGTTTAACACTAATGACTATCAAAAAAATATAGTAGGTCTAAGTCCCTTTCAAACCTTGCGATCTATAGGCAGTGGCGTAGCAAGGTACCCCTGGGCCAAGGTTCAAAAATATATTGGTGGGCCCTTTTCCCAATTAGACGAATGTAATGTGTTACAAAATAATTGAGTAATCTTAATGTATCGGTACATTTACCATTTACCAAAAGACATTCTAATGCAAGTAGAGTAGCTTTTAATAATCATATTACGTTTGATTCAGAACTCAACACAAATTAAAAATCAATGTTTGTACATTTTTTTTAACAAAATGAAACGGAAAAGGAGTTTCAAATATATAAAGAAATGTTTTATCAGTTCTAGTTCTCAGACTACACATTGACATTCCTAAAACACTTCTAGGTGTAAAACTTTGAAACATTGATACAAACTAGTATCTAGTTCTACTTACATTATTTAACAGTAGAAAGAGATCGAATATTTATTTACTAACATTTTTCTGGCTTTCTAAATAGAAAGTACGAAACCAGCGCATTTATTTCTAGATGCTCGAGCGGCTTCTTTTGATGAAACAATGCCCGAAGGCCATTCTAGTATCCAGTCATATTGGAAGCACCATCATAGCTTTAGCCTTGCAGTTTATTTTAGGATAAATGGGGATTTTAAAATTACTTTTGCAATTCTGCAGTCGTCTGGTTCTCACAAATACGAAAACTAATCTAATTGCTATTTCTTTGAATGTTCCGTCATCTGAGAACACTAAACAGTATTTTAAAAAAATCTAATTTGATCAACTTTTTATATGTCTTGAGTGCTGCCACCAATGAAAGAAACAAATGGTGCAGAATGGATGATTTAAAGTACCGGTATTTTTGCCAGCACTGCATGGCCCAACAAGTCTATTCTCTCGTTTTGAATTTGTGGGGTTTTGTTTTGCTGTCAAATTTCCATATTTATAACAATTTTAAATAAAGCCATGTCCCTGGTTAGAGGTTTTTGTAAAAATATAATGGTGTTTGCTTTCTTTAAGAGCTATGAACCAAGTTTCAACCAAATACTTAGCATTGGTCACAGAAAGGAACTATTCCATGATCAGTTTAGTCATCTCTCTTTCTTCTAGATCTTTATTAAAAAGAACTGCTCCCCGAGTCTGTTTATACATATTCAACTTTAACTATTCCCAGTTTACTATATAGCATGTTACTTTGGCTTGCTAAATATTTAATGTTATTTTTATTTTATTTGTTTTTGTTTAGATTTCATCTACTTCTTTTTATTGTGATATAATATAGGCAAAAACTCTTCCAGAAATTCAATAAAATATATTCAAATCTGAGACCTTCAAGGCCCTTGTCATTCCTAGGAACATTCTCGTTGCCTGTCAGAGGGCGTACTTCTGCAGACCTGCCACATCACCAGAAAATCCCTCGGTGGAAACTGATAAAGGGACTACAATGAATTTTGTTTCCCTTTAACAAAACTCGACCCTGGCAGCGCCAGAGAATGACTGCTCGTTCATTTCTAACATAATAATAATATAAGGAAATTTGTCTCACAATTTGTGCATTAGACCAAACAAAACATTACAACTACAGAAAACCAAAATATACATTCACAGCAGACTAGCTCATAGTTAACATGTTGAATTGTTTATATCAGATAGTTCAATTGTATTTCATGATATACTAATGAAGGGAACAAAGGAATTTTTGTGTCTGTTGGTCTTTGCTATCGGTGTGTCTGGTTTCTAATGATTTGTACAGTACAAAAGACAACAAAACAATTTGATGAAGACTCCCGAGGACGCATCGTCGTGGTTGAATGTTTTACACTATTTTACACTATTAACTGGGTCGGATTCAATTTCTACTTTTTAATGGTTTATTCAGATTATACTTTCATTTACACTAACACACACGACAAACAGGGTTAACGTATCCTCGTCCATACCATATATAATACTGTAGAGCAATCAAGGTTATTTAAAAGTTGTATCATCAAATACACTGTTCTTATACCCGCTGGAGTTTACCAATTATGGAGTCATAGTAGTAGATCTAGGTGCATAAGTAATGTAGTCCAATTAAACAATTTAGGGTTATTCCACATGTTTTGAATATTCAAAATAATGAAATTAGCATATTTTAAATACAAAACAATATTTTTAAAAGATTAAGCTTTCAGAAAATTAAATAATTAATAGCTGTATCGAAATTTCAAATGGTGACAATCAGGGCTATCCATATAGACGTAATTGTTATTGTCGCCCCCTAACGAATAGAGCTAGCCATTATGGTCTATACAAACCTGACGGAAAGCGATTCCTTACATTAAAGCTTAAAGGGAAACTCCGATGGTTTTTCAAATTTGATTTATTGACATATTTAAATTCTGCGTAAAAAGTTGTAATAGTAAATATTTTACCATTTTTTATTTAATTTTTATTTTAATGCTTAGAAACATTTATATTAAATAAATTAGTCAGTAAATTCTTGACATCTAAAAAAAAACCGGGGTTCTGAGATTTTGTTTTAAGCTAGTTCATACCTCACTTCCCTCAACAATACTGAAAGAGAAACTAGATTTGACCAATCGTCATTCTTACAGTAGCTGTTAGGCTTAGTGACGGCCTAGTCCAGAGCTATGATACAGTTATATATATCTATATCTATCTATATATATATATAATATATATATATATATATATATAGATCTAAAAGCATTAGGATAATCAACTCGAGAAAAAGGTAACATTTTCATCTAAGCTTCTCTCTGTCTTAAGAAGTAAATAGATCGTGTATCTGACTGATTCGAACAAAGTGGTCAGTGTAAGGCGAGTCGAGACTACGTGTAGTCGGTCATGAAAAGACAACCAAGCGATAGTGTTTCTTGTGTGTTGAGTGGTCTGGTGAGACAATACAGACTGCCGTGGTTAGTCAAGCATGTAAATCTACTTTTAATACGCATTTTTTTTCTTTGCTTACAAGATCCTAGATCTAACTGCATAGACCAAGTTATATTTCTTTTACGAGAATGTAAACGTTGCTGTATGAAGTCAATAGATTCAAAAATAGATAACTTTGTGTTAGTCACATTCGCGGTTATTCCACTTTGATGGCAATGCATTATGGGAAGAATGAGCAGTCCCCACCACCTTATAGGCCGACCTCCCTACATCGCTGTAGGGAACTGACGTCGAATCTAGGAAGAGAATGAGGAAGACAAAGAAAAAAATGGGAAGAAGAAATTCCATTTTTATCGGTCTTTACAAAAGTGCATTTATTTTTCCACTTTGGTGTTATCCCCAAGTTCTCACGTGGGCCCCAACTGGTCAAGAGTCAATGGCTCAAGCGCAACGAGTCCCTTTCGCGCCATTGCTGGCTGTGGGCACCTAATGGTCGTAGGCCCGGGTTCATTGAACCCTTTCGCGCTATGGATGCTACGCCACTGTCAATAGGAGCAGTTAATCTAAAGGCCATCTGTTTCTATGGTCGACGGCTTACGAGGGTGTCAATTAGCCAGCACAAAGGCCAACCGCATTTACTCTCACCAAACTTATATCGGGTACCCTTTAAAGTTTTTGGTAGATATAAGAGCGGCCTAAAAATCCCGAAGTTCAAATTCCCTGTCTTCACTAGGATTTAAACTCGAGAGCTTGCTTCGGAAGCCAAGCGGATTACCGGTCAACCACCAAGCTCTGTCTAGAATTTCCTTAACGATAAGAATTGTTTGAGTCCTCGAAGTCTCTTAGTATGACCTTTAACCCGCCGTTACCGAGATATTAGTCTAGACCACAGACATGCATTATACCTAGACTTCCCTTAGAGCTTGAAAAAAGTTACATACATAACAATCTCTCTCTCTCTCTCTCTCTCTATATATATATATATATATATATATATATATATATATAGGTCTGTGATATGATCATTATCGGATAAGTTTTTTTCCCCCGTTTACAGTCTAGGTAATATATATATATATAGGTCTGTGGTCTAGACAATCTTTATTTTGAAGACACCTACGTCAGCGGGTATTTCCGCATGTGTTCAATAAAGAGTTGAACAAATTAATAAAAGGTTCAGGAACATTTTGCGCACCTCCTCTAAGTCTTGATCAATAGGCCTATCATCAATCTAGAATCTTCTTTATTCTATATCTGTAAATCCTATCTCTAGATGCAGTCTATACTAATGTCATTTCATAATGTCATGTCCGGATCTGTATTACTTAACTAGAATTGTATAAACTGTGCGTAGATTTATACACGCGCGTATACAAGAATATTTTTTCTGGGTGCGTAGGGATGGCTTTCAGGCTTTCAGGCACCATGGTTTTGAACATCAGCCGTTGTCAACTTCTGCTTTCCTTTCGCGACTTGGTTCTATCCGGCCCGCCGAAACGTCGGCACAAAAGAGTAAAAAAAGCCCACTGATGGATTGGCACCATGACCTTTAACATTTATACGTTTATGACATGAGAGAATTGAAGTGGAATTTAGAATTTAATTTTTTTTTTAAACGATATTAAGCCAACATATTAGATTTGTATAGAAAGTGTAGCCGTTGTATGTATTTAAACAACAGATAAACGGCATTATAAAACATATAAAATAGTATATCATTCTAAGTTCGTGCGCGAATAAAAAGATTTTTAAACTACGCCTAGAAATTGGAGGATCAATGGGAATATTTACCAAAAAGAGACAAAAAAATGAATCGTCGGCTAGCTAGCTATAATTTTGCTCGCATTTTAAGTAGAGAAATGAAACCAGTTTCCGACGCAAAAAAGAAAAAAAAGATATCTTTCAGATATCCTATTAATTAATGTAAGCACAGTAAGTAGAAACTACTAGATCAACTGGTTTCTATTAAAATTGTTTTAGGTCAATTTTTTTTTCGTTTTTGTACCTTTTCAGTCTTGTGGCCCGCGACACGAGCGTCGGAAATTAATTTGGCCCGCAGGTTGAATTAGGTTGAGCATCACTTGGTTAGGACATATCTTTATTTCCAAATCTAAGACAACAGCTTGTTTTTCTTTGTTTCAAACATTTGGTCACGTGCTCTGCTCCTAGACCGAGACCAACGTTATAGAAGGCCTGAACAAGGACCTGCAACGTCACAACCCGTGGGCAGTTTAGACCAATAGCTCATTGCCACATCACAGGTCTGTTAGGAAGTGGCAACGAGCCGTTTGTCTGTGGTCAGAGGTCAGGCTTTCCATATCGTAGTTGCCGCTACAGCCCCCGAGCAGTTACAGTGACGCTCCTGATTGCTCACCAGATTGAAGCCTTCGCGTGACAAACTGGCATTGTCTCAAAACTCTCTCACACATACACTGACAATCACAAACACATAACACACAGTTAATCACAGACTGATACTGAGACTCACGCACGCGAAGTCTCATCTATCATCAGAGAGACTGCTGGTGTTAGATGAAACAGACAGAAACCGTCAATATCATCACCTTGTCCGAGTTTGAGTATATCACCTTGTCCAAGTTAGAGTATAGCACCTTGTCCGAGTTTGACTATAGCACTATGTACGAGTTTGAGTATAGCACCTTGTCCGAGTTGAGTATAGCACCTTGTCCGAGTTTGAGTATAGCACCTTGTCCGACTTTGAGTATAGCACCTTGTACGAGTTTGAGTATAGTACCTTGTAGGAGTTTGACTATAGCACCTTGTCCGACTTTGAGTATAGCACCTTGTCCGAGTTTGAGTATAGCACCTTGTCCGAGTCTGAGTGAAGCACCTTGTAGGAGTTTGAGTGAAGCACCTTGTCCGAGTCTGAGTGAAGCACCTTGTCCGAGTTTGAGTATGGCACCTATTCCGCCTATTGAACCATGACGGAGTATCTTGTTCAAGTGTAACACCTTGTGTGTGCCCCCCCCCCCCCCAGACTGTCCGCATTAAAGCACTTCTCGTTCCCCTTCAATCCATTCATAAGCCTCTCTCTCCCCTCCCCCCCTCCCCCCCCCCCCACTGTTATCACATGTTCTCATTAATATTTAATCTTTTCCTCGTCCCACGTCTGTAACAGTGGACGGGCATTCTATATTCGTGCAAGCTAATGAAACATCGGGGCCTACAGTTAACAGGACAACTACCAACGATGGACTACCAATGTTAAGTCCCTATATAGTTGACCCTAATATCCCTAATAGTTTAATTTCAATCTCCAAACTCGAGACAGTCACGCCTAACGTTTCGTAAAGTTCCCCTTTCAGACCTTGCGATCTATAGGGCAGATCATGTAAAAGTCATATGTTTCTGTGACCCCACGGTTAACGAGGATGTCATGCGGCCCAGCACAACGACCAACCACCATTACTTTTCCCTAACTAATCTCAGGTATCCATTAGCACCCAAAGATCCCGAAATTAAAAATCGCAGTCTACTCCAGGATTCGAACCCGGGACCCCAAACGCTTTACCACTCAGCCACCGCGCCTCTGACATTGACATGTAGAGAAATGTGTGCATGTTGATTTTATAACTCGAAAAATAACGAACACATTAGCAGCACCAGTGTGCCCTTATCTCACCGTGTTGCCTTAAGTGTCTGCTTAATGTGCCGATAGATTAATCCGGGTCTGATTTTACGTGCGAATTCAATCTACAGTTTCTTGCCCAGTCCAGGTCCATACTTAAGATTCCAATAACCTGCTAGCCCAGGGGTTCTCAACCTGTGGGTCGCGACCCCCCCCCCCCCCCCCCTTGGGGGTCGATTGACGAATTGCCAGGGGTCGCCTAAGACCATCGAAAAAAATGGATTGTTATTGTCTATTCTTCTGTTGCTGTATGTATGTGCGGGGGGTAGGGTCGCGGCAGAGTGGGGGATTGTAAAAAGGGGTCGCCGAGCCTAAAAGGTTGAGAACCGCTGAAGCTAGTCCTTTTCCCTCACAACTTGTACAGAATCGTTGGTTGAAGAGACTTTCCATTTCTATCTCATTTCCTCCAGGATAGGCGGTCTTTATAACATAATACATACGTCATTCTAAAGGGCTGATCTATACGTCGAGTGACGCGAGAGAGGAAGGGAAGAGGAGAGAGGGTGTGAGGGAGGGAGGGAGAGTGAGAAGAGTGAAATGAAGTGGAGACGACACCAAGGAAGGAGACCCGAGAAGCTTGGAGGGCGGGGTGGAATAGGGAGACAGGAAGTGAAGAGACACGATCCAATGCCGCGAGATGTGTGTACGTTGCAGGGCAACAGTGAGTAACTCTGTGACCGCTTATTCCAAGCTACGAAAGAATTACCTCCCCTCGCTATTTTGAAAGATTTTTTTTTTTTCATTTTCACAATACAAAAAATGCCATTTAATATTATTGGCTTGGAAGTCTGTGCCGTTGTTATTTTGTTTTCTCTGAGTCCAGATCTAGATCTAACTGAGTCTGAGTTTGGATTCTTTCTGATACGGAAATCTAACCTTTTATAATTGTTAAAAAACATCGTCGTTTGCCTAATGTGTATTTTTTTTGGCGAAGTGTAATTGGATACTATTTCAAATTATCTACTGGGGATGTTTTCTAGCAGTGAGTACCAGAGTTTTGATACATTAAATCTTAGTAAAATTGCTTAGCTGATTGGGAGATACAGATCTAGATCTATAGAAGACTGAACTCACTGCAGATGATGAATTGGCCTCTTAGGCATAGATATATAAAACAAGGTCTATACTTCAATTATAGGTAAAATATATGGACCCCTGCAATATTAAACGATTGACCAGCCTATTGAGCATATTGTCACACTTGGGCTGCTTGTGTACTAGCTTGTTTAGCCTAATTAATAATTGTTTTTATTCTTGGCCTAATTAAGGCTTAGATTTTAGATCTATCTATCTATCTATCTATCTATCTATCTATCTATCTATCTATCTATCTATCTATCTATCTATCTATCTATCTATCTATCCATCCATTCATCCATCCGTCCATCCATCCATCCATCCATCTCTGTCTATCTGTCCTTCCATCACTCCGCCCATCCATTCATACATACTTCTATTCTATTCATCCATCCATCGTTCAATTTTTAGTCAGTTAGACCGCTGGGGCACCACACATGATCTGTCAAGCGTCTCATTCATGTTTTTCGCCAGGATTAGAGTCTCTTCCTTTGCCAGGCCCGTCCGTTCCTTGATGTCTTCTTTACATTTTTTTCTTTGTCTTCCTCATTCTCGTCCTAGATTCAACGTCTGTTCCCTACAGCGATGTAGGGAGGTCGGCCTATAAGGTGGTGGAGACAGCTCATTCTTCCCATAATGCATTGCCATCAAAGTGGAATAACCGCGAATGTGACTAACAAAAAAGTTATCTGCTCTTACTTAGACACTCTTTTATATAAGTTTATGTACCTCTTCAAATGACATAATGGAAGGTTTTTTTTTTTTTTTTAGTTCCTTAGTTGGCATCCATGCCAGATCGTGCACGAAACTGGTTAAAATTAGCTAAAAAGCAGCTATCTTGTCATCTCTGGCTAAATGATACCGACCGGAACTAACCAATCACAACCTTTCACTTCGATTACCTCCTTTATGACACTGTGTCATATTAATTACGCAGATGCATGCTTCATTTACAGCGCGAGATTAAGTCGTGCACACTATCTAGCCAGAGCAGTCAAACAAAGCAAAAGTCTGTTCCCGCGCAGCCTCCAACTCTAAACATTCAAAGAGTTTTGTGTATGGCGCTTCACAAGATGGTGGGTGCTTTCCTTCCGTTTACACAGCGGAAATATTGATACATGTAACTTCTATATTTGACAGTTTAGCCCACTGACGTCAAAACAGGCCCGGCGCCATATTATTCAATTTGGGTGGGGGGGGGGGGGGCACATATTTACGCGGCCCAGAATTAAAAAGCAATATTAATATAAATTTTCTTCTTAGCTGATGTAGTTAGAGGAAGTTAATATAAATTTTCTTCTTAGCTGATGTAGTTAGAGGAAGTTAATATAAATTTTCTTCTTAGCTGATGTAGTTAGAGGAAGTTAATATAAATTTTCTTCTTAGCTGATGTAGTTAGAGGAAGTTAATATAAATTTTCTTCTTAGCTGATGTAGTTAGAGGAAGTTAATATAAATTTTCTTCTTAGCCGATGTAGTTAGAGGAAGTTAATATAAATTTTCTTCTTAGCTGATGTAGTTAGAGGAAGTTAATATAAATTTTCTTCTTAGCTGATGTAGTTAGAAGAAGTTAATATAAATTTTCTTCTTAGCTGATGTAGTTAGAGGAAGTTAATATAAATTTTCTTCTTAGCTGATGTAGTTAGAAGAAGTTAATATAAATTTTTTTCTTAGCTGATGTAGTTAGAGGAAGTTAATATAAATTTTCTTCTTAGCTGATGTAGTTAGAAGAAGTTAATATAAATTTTCTTCTTCTTAGTTAGAATCTACATGTAGATATAAAAATGGTGTCCAAATTAGACTCTGACATTTAGTGTGTCTATATTTGACGTACTTCCCCTATATGAAAATTTTCCACGTAAAAGCAGTGTTAACTCAATTAAATTTAATGTTTTTTGTAAATTAAAAAAAATGCACATAAACCTACTTTTGAGCAAAAAGTTAACCACTTATCCAGATGTAAATGCAAATGCAAATATTATGCAACATGTAAATATTATTGAATAATCAGGTAGGTAGTTCATTGTTCAAACAAACAAACTCTATATGGGGTATGTAATGAAGTCATGTACAAAAATTCAAAATTTTGAAAAGTAGCTAGCACGTTGCACTTTATGACTGATGAATTCATTTGCCGTTGATTTGAGATCTAGCTTATCAGTCCGTTCCTTGTGGATGTTTAAAATCATGACATGGTTCAATCTTTCTTGTCCCATTGTTGCCCTTAAATAGGACTTAACACGTCGCATTGTTGAAAATGATCGCTCAGAACATGCGTTGGTTGCAGGTATGCATGCCATCAACTTCCACACGTAACAACCTCTGAGAAAAGTGATCTCTGAGGAATTGAAAATCCAATAATTTCCTTTTTTAGATGTGAAAGGTCCACATGATTCATTTGGTTGAAAAGTGATGGTAGAAGTAGTAGTTGTATTGATAGTGTATCCTTATTTAAGTCTTCCTTATAGAAATCAGTGACATAGTCCAGCTCCTTTTGGTAGTTTTTATTGTTGCAAGCGTACAGCAACAGATCGTCTGAGTATTTTAAAACTTTGTATCCTTCTTGGGTGAAACGCGACCTGAAGCATGCCACAGTTAGCTCTAGAACTTCAAAATATAACAGTCTGTAATAGGACTTAACATCCTGATGATGATATGCATCGCCAGTAGAAATTTCATATCTTTATGGCATGTTTTTTTTCCGTTGTAGCTTTCATCTCGCATTTTGTCTAAGGTAGTGGTAACCAAATCTCCGAGATGTTGCCATTCTGTTGCTGACACATTTTCAGATTGCAGTGAACGACTTAGATTATCCGTATGTAGGAAAATGATTTCTGCAATGAGCAATCCAAATAGAAAAGAGACATTTTCCACATGTGATCTGACACCGTTTATTCTAGCTTTTACTTCTGAATCCAAGTTCCTTTGTTCCAGACATTCATACCACAATCGAAGTAGGACAGAATAATTTGTTTCAATGCTTTTGAGAGTATCTCCTCTAACAGTCCATCGGATCGAACTCATAACACGAATTCCAGAGTTATCAAGTTTCATCTCTTGGCGTAATTTATGAAATGCGGTTTCTCGTTTAGGGGAGAATTTAATTAGTTTTGTTATTTCAAAAGATGTATTTAATGTATCTCGGAACAAAGCAATATCTTTGAAAACATCGGATACAGCTAAATTCAAGGAGTGACCATAACAGTGACTAAACGTTGCTCTAGGTTCTAGATCCTTTATTTGTTTTGCACCGCCATTTTTACATCCCGACATGTTTGCAGCTCCATCAAAACATAGACCTCTGCATTTTTTTTATCAAGATTGAGTCTGCAAAGTACGTCCATTAAAGCGCTAAATAGTGTATCAGACGATATATTGTCTACCTGATACAAGCCCAAAAAGTCCTCATGAGCTGTGAGTTCCTTGTCGATCCACCGAAGACAAACTGTGAACTGTTCTTTGTTGCTTAGGTCCGTACACTCATCAGTAAGTATTGAGTAATAGTCAGATTGACAAATGCAGGATGATAAATTGCGAATTATTTGGTGACTCATTATTCTCAAACATTCATTTTGAATTTCATGAGAAGTGAATTTCAACTGTTCTATATTCATCCATTCCGACATCAATTGATCATCTTGATTAAAGAATAAGAGAGCTTTTGTAAAGTTGCTGTCTGCTTCATCACCATCTCCTCTTAACGGTAGTCCTTGACGTGCTAAGAATTGCATTGTTTGTAAAATTTTAAGGAGCATACGACTGTGTTGATCTTTTTCTTCCTTGTGTTGCTTACTTAACAGTTCTCCAATGTCTGATTTAAATAATGTCTGTTCATATGCATTTCTGTGGAATTCGCTCTTTTCATGTTGTCTAAAACTCTCCATAGCTTTTTTCCAATTACGGAAGCCAGTTTTTGTAAATGCATGTTCACTGTTTTGTTTTGAGGCTGTGGAAGTGAATTGTATGCAGGTATAACAGTTTGCAGCATCACTTTCAATTGAGTAATGTAGCCAGTCATGTGTTTCACACCATTCACTGCGAAATTTGCAGACTTGCCAAATTGAGCAAGTGGAAAATGAAAGGACTTATCTGGATGGAACTTGTCAGTTTTAGGATCAATAGTACATTTAGTAGAGCCAGCTGATGTTGATCTATATTCACTGGTAGAATTGGCTGATGTTGAAGTAGATTTCGTAGAGCCACCTGATGTTGAAGTAGATTCACTGGTAGAATTAGCTGATGTTGAAGTAGATTCACTGGTAGAATTAGCTGATGTTGAAGTAGATTCACTGGTAGAATTAGCTGATGTTGAAGTACATTCCGTAGAGCCAATTGATGTTGAAGTAGATCCTGTTGTTCATATAAATTATGATATAAATTAATAATGATATACAGTTTACATAAAACCAAAATAGAAGAAAACCTAAGTAAAATAAAATCTTGTTATTTACACGCAGGGTGGTAGGTGATAGGATCATCAAGGCTGAAGGACTAGTTAACTTTCGACTGAGTAGAAACGTTAGTTTCTACGAAGTAGAAAGTCTTTACCAAAAATGCCGCAATGGCATATATATCAACGAAATTATTATACAATAGTCAAGTGCAAATGAATTAATAACTTACCAAAGAAACTCGATAATTTTCGGCATTTGGTTGCTTATTGCTGTTATTCCGCATGTCTTTTTTCTCTAACTTTTTGTGCACCTCCTTTTTGCATTTCGTTTGCTAAAGTAAAATTAAGTGACTGAAGTACTGATAAAAATAAGTGAGGAATGATTATAACAATAAATAAGAACTCCTCAATAAATGAAACTATTGTACTCTTTGGGGTAAGCCAAATGTCCTATTAATACTGTCTATACCTATGGTCATCCATCTCTCAAACTATTATAATGTTCTCCCGTGCATCAGTATGCTGGAGTCTGTAGTGGGGTGGCGGAGTTGTGGTTAACTACGCCACCCCACTACAGACTCCAGCATACTGATGCACGGGAGAACATTATAATAGTTTGAGAGATGGAGAGTCCATATTTTAAAAAACAGATTTTATTATCGCCGTTCTCGTATTGCGTATTGAAATGGAGATATAGCCCACCCAGTGGCGCATTTAGTGGGGGGAGGGCATCAGGCCATGCCCCCCCCCCCTTTTCATTTAATGAGGGCCATGACCCAATGGACATTGCACTTAATGGCCCCTCCATTGTGCCTCCAACTCTTGAAGTGCCCCCCTCCTCCCTTCAAGAAATTCTAAATAGAGCCCCGCCATTCATCTTCATTTTTTAAATCTATTTCCGGGAGTGTATAGTGAAGTCCACCAGCGGCCTGGGGGGGGGGGGGGGCACGTGCCCCCTGGCCTGCAAAATAACCAGTGGTATGCTATTGTTTTGGATCAGCTATTGATACATCACAAAAGTCTATCTTGTAAGCCTAGAGCAGACGGGGTGATGTAACCTGAGATGAACTCTAATTGGTAGCTAGTCTGGAAGGGCTAATCCTTCCTCAGAGCAATGGTGAGACCAACTCTGCTGTTCGGCTTAATGCCCCAAAGCTTCCACACAGGTCAAGTGACTCTGCAGATACATCTCTTCTAAGCTCTCGGAGCTGTGAATACTCTTCCACTAACTCTCCACAGTGTTGGCAACGAGCTTCAAAATT
Source organism: Biomphalaria pfeifferi (assembly GCA_030265305.1). Classification (NCBI taxonomy): domain Eukaryota; kingdom Metazoa; phylum Mollusca; class Gastropoda; family Planorbidae; genus Biomphalaria; species Biomphalaria pfeifferi. The sequence continues at coordinate 322,071 of JASAOG010000182.1, forward strand.
TGACCGGAACCGGGCAAGATAAGCACCGATGGGGCAGTGCCCGTTCTACACTGCGCAATGATCATTTGTTCCGGCCTTTTCATTAATCCTCCACCATGGATCGCCTCGGTCCAGGCGGCGCATATGCTGCCAGCCTCTGCTGTCATTGTTGGAGTCATCTCAGGATTTCAATCACTTGCAATGTACCCATTCTCGAATTATAGTCATAGCGGGAGATGTTACCAAAAATAGGTCTACATCACCGAGTCATTCTGTGATAAACGATGCAATATATATAAATCCATATGAAACAAGATTACAAAGACAGTTTGTGTGGAAACACAAACTCAAAATCGGCCCCCGAAGTGGTCCACCCAGGCAGGCTTCAATATTTTCAGAAAGAACATCCAAATGAAATTATATGTTAACAGATCTTGTGTAGTGCCCCAACGGTTCAGCAGATCAAAGGATAGGTGCAAGTGAATGCAAAGTTAGATGTGAACTTGGCCTAACTAGGTCCCCTTTTAGACCTTGTGGTCTATAGGGCAGATGATGTAAAGTTCATCTGTTTTTGTGGCCTACGGTAAACGAAGGTGTCATGTAGCCAACACAACGACCAACCGCCTTTACTTTTCCCCAACTAATATCAGGTACCCATTGGAGCTGGGTGAACTCAGAGGCGCCTAAGGATTCCGAAGTTAAAAATCCCAGTCTTCACCAGGATTCGAACCCGAAACCCCCGGTTCGGAAGCCAAGCGCTTTACCGCTCAGCTACCGCGCCTCTCCTGGCCTAACTGAAGTCTTATAATTGATGTAATTGTTTTGAAAAGGCTCTATCTGTTTTTTTTTCAAGAAATTACAATTCATTTAATATCCACTAATTTGTAGACATTTAAAAAAAAATAAAAAATAAAACATGAGTGGTCAAGAAATTACAATTCATTTAATATCCACTAATTTGTAGACATTTAAAAAAATAAAACATGAGTGGTCAAGAAATTACAATTCATTTAATATCTACTAGTTTGACAACGCTAAGGTTGTCAATTGTAGCCAAACTGAATTTAAGTTATCTTATATTGTAGACATATTCAAAAAAATTAAACGAAGCAAAAAGAACTCTGTAGTGTAATTGTTTCCAATTAGTTTATGTTTCCTTTTAAGCACTTGGCATTTGTCGTTGTCACTTTATGGCTAAAGGGGACATAATGTATTGAACTTGGTGGTAGTACGAAGAGGAAAAAGTGACGGATTCCATCCTAAGCCTCCATTCTGTCTCGTCAAATAGTATTTTAGACATATAATAATATTTAATTTTACACAACAGAACAACATCTTTTCTATGAAGTAATACAGAGAAAAAGGACTTCCTGATAAGTAGATTCAGTATTATTGCTTTAACAGTAACAATCTTCAACATAAATGAGTTCATTAACAAAGCTGCACAGCAACATTAACAATCTTTTAGGAAATTGACTTTGAAGCAATGCTATGTTCCCAGGTAATAGCAAGTAATTAGGCAAGGCAAGCTAATATAGGGTTTTATACAGCTGCCCTGTATGCCTTATGTATTTAAAAAAGACTGATCGGGGAACAGGTTAATCCCTCTCACGACAATTTTTTAAAGGTCTCATTGAGATGTAAGAGGGTTGCTCTAGCATCATCAAGGTAGCCCTTGGGTCTGTTAAAGTCATTCTGGGATAGTTAACCAAGCAAAAGTACTGCTGTATCACAATTGTTCAGGGTTCTGTTAGGGTCATGTGTAAATTATTTCAGGATAGGGGTGTCGATTAAGGATTCTTTTTTCTCTCATTACGAGGGGTTTAAAAAAAAATTAATAAATAAATAAAAAAAAGTTAATTTGTCTTAAAATATTACATTATTCATAAAAGATTCTTGACTTTCAATTGTCTGCCCTTGTCTATATTCTGTAGGATTATTGGTTTTGGTTATTTTTGTTTCTAGTCTCTTCGCAGGCTCCATTCAGTTGCGTCTTGTTTTCAGTATGTCTAGGATGAGGCTGCCGCTAAGATATAGACATTGTCATAGTGTTCTTGTTACGTTTCCACGGGCTTGCCGTGTTCTGTGAGTGTAGTACATACACAGTTGATGCTGACTTGTGACATGCTCTCCGATCATGTGATTAAAGAGGACGTAACCACGAGGGGGAAATAATTTTTCAATCTTATTCGAATGCTCAAAAAAAAAAAAAAAAAAAAAATATAATCGCAATAAAAAATTGTAAACGAAAATAAAGTTTACAAGATTTCTATTCGTTTTAATTTAGGTCTAACTTATAATGCATACTAATTAGCTTTTTCTCTTTAAAAAAACTGCTTGCATAACTGATTTAAAAAATTAGATTTTTCGCTTTCAGAAAAAAAAAAGTAGCCGTTGCATCAGAACTTTGAATGGTCTAAAATATTGTGATGTCGGATTTTCAATATCTTTTCTAGTTTACGAGATCTAAACGGGACGGACGGACAGACATTTCGCACAAAACTAATAGCGTCTTTTCCCCTTTCGGGGGCCGCTAAAAATGAAATTAAGTATAATATAAAAATGGCTGCGCTCGAAAGTTCATGTCTCCCTATTTATACTTTTCAAGCTTGTTAAGATCTATACACATAAATAAACCATCTAGAAACGGAGGTAAGTCATGGCACAGTTGAGACATGATCAGCGCGTAAAAACTTGTGAAAGCTCATTGTTCTAGTATCTTCGTAAGATGTTTTGGTCTGACCACTATGTAGAAGTACTGTGACATCTCATCAGTACTGTCATGATGACAAAGTATTGTGCCAACTTTTCATCAACTCTCGCGCTTTCACGGAACTAACGAAGGGAGAACAGTCGCAGAGTGATGGCATTAGGGTTAAAGTAAGGATAGCGGTGAACATCGTGACAATATAGCGACATTGGCAGTAACAATTAGAGCAATGGGGTGTGCTGCTAACGACATTGATTGCTCCAGTCACGTTATGACATTGACGATAACGACATGCTCAATTTCAGTTACAACATTTATTACGACATTAGCTTAAAGCAATGCTTCGTGTTCAGTATGACTTCTGCTTCACAGAACTCTTTCCATTATCATTTTAACAAAAAGTTTAGAAGCTGTTTTATTTCAATTATATCTGTATTATTAAAATACAAACCTTGACATACATTCTACTCACCACCGCAGTCTCTATAGGGCACACTCTTTAAGTCATAACATATTGCACAGGGACTTTATAAGGCATACTCTTTAAGTCATAACATTTTGCATTTATCTTATAATAAAAATAAAGAGTTTTGACCACATCTAACTGGTGCCGGAGTTTTGTACGTGGTGGCCTTGTGCAGGAATTATTGTGATGGCCCCTTTCCTTTATAAGCTTCATTAGAAATACACTTCATAATATTACTAAATCTAACGTCATGTCATATTGGTGAGGAATGAAGTAGAATATTCATACATTTCAGTTCCTTCATTTTCTTGTATAAGACTAAGACTAAGTCTGCTTTATTCATCCATATGGAAATTCGTTGTGATTTCAAGGACTCTTTTCTCAAATAAAAACAACACAACAGAAACATTTACATAGATAGAACAGACACAACATAAAGAGTTCATTGAGCGACTACACGCAGACGTCTTGATCCCTTTCACGTTTCCTGGTCAACGAATAGCGCTCGTTATATGCCAAATGTCGTAAAAAATACATTCGAGGGACATTCGTAGGACACCAAGACGATAGGTGAGAAAATAGAGAAACATGTCTGAAATTTGCCGGCGACCTTTAAAGGGTGAGTAAATCCAGCGTTTCAGTTAACTCGCACATGCTAACCCTGACTCCATCCTTACCTTGCTGTCAGATGGGAATAATGTAGTGTTGAAGTATTGAATTGATACAAGTCTGATTTTTCTATTTTCTGATATAAATACGTCTGATCGTACTACTCGTATTTATACAAGTCTGATTTTTCTATTTTCTGATATAAATACGTCTGATCTTACTACTCGTATTTATACAAGTCTGATTTTTCTATTTTCTGATATAAATACGTCTGATCGTACTACTCGTATTTATACAAGTCTGATTTTTCTATTTTCTGATATAAATACGTCTGATCTTACTACTCGTATTTACTGGCATTTTCCCCTCTAACCCTAATTTTTGCAGTGAACACATCTCTAGACTGTTCCAAGCCAACACAATTCTTCTTTGAGCTCTACATGTGCAAGTATTTCAGGACCTGCCAACTAACTCATGGCTGTATCCCACAACGTTTTCAAAACGAAACATCGATTGTTAGCCCTCTCCATAGAGTCTAGACAATAAAAAAAAAGCAAAGCACAAACCCTGCACTTCCATCGACTGAATTATTTATCACTTGAAACATCTACACAGATGTCGGAAATCCTGTTTTATGTGTGCGGAATCTTTGTCTCTTGGTGTAGAAGCTCTGTAATGGTATGGGCAAATCTATTTCTATTTCTATTTTTCCGTCTATTCAAAATGACGTCAACCTCTTTAACAAGCGCAAACACGTACACAAATTGTTGCATTTGAAATAGAAGATATAACGCTGGGCAGGAGATAGAAATATCTAGGAAGTAACATTCCAGAGTCTATTGGAAATTAATTGTTTAATACAGAGTGTTGCTGTCAGATGGGAATAATGAAGTGTTGAAGTATTGAATTAATACAAGTCTAATTTTTCTATTTTCTGATATAAATACGTCTGATCTTTTTATTCTAACACCAAAGTCTGATCTTTCTATTCTAACATCAAAGTCTGACCATTCTATTTTAACATAAAAGTCTGACCATTCTATTCTAAGATCAAAGTCTGACCATTCTATTCTAACAGTCTAGTCTGACAATTCTATTTTTATTCATGTATAGTATGTTATATTTTTACATGTTATATCTGTTACATGTTAAATCTGTTGTGTATCTAGCTATTCAACTAAATCTGTTGTGTTATCCATTGATAGAAAATCTCTTGGAAATGTTGATGCTATTTTGAAATCCCCTGATGCTATTTCCCAATTCTTATAAATAATATTTTGTCATTTCCATTAAATAGTTGAAAGTAAAACTTTAAAAAAAAAAAAAAAAAAAGGGTAATTCTTATACATGTTGAGCGTCAGTTTTTTTCACCTAGACTAGACATACAGATCTCATAACACTTTGAAAAAATGTGAAAAACTTAAAAAAAAAACAAACTAAAACAAGGCGTTGTTTTGTAAAGTAGTTATAAGTATTAAAGTTGTTTTTTTCAACCATAACCTATTAAATTGAAATTCGAAAATAAGAGCATTCTCGTCTCGTAATTATTATTTATCAATTATGAGATAAAAATCTAGATCTAGATAAATCTGGGTATTAAATCTATTTAAATGTACACTCTACAATTATAAGGTAATTACAATCAACAGGCTTGAATTTTTTTTTTATCTGAGATTTTCGAAAATTATCTCAATGGAAACTTAGAGAAAATGGCTTTCTATCAAAGATTTGCGTAAATATATAATTCTGTGATTAATATTAATCATAGCCTATTCTATTTAAAATCCGCAAAATGGTATTGTATTATTTCTAAACTTTGAAAACTAAAGATTGTTTCTTTTCTAAAAAAGAAAAGATCGATTTTGCTAGATTCAGGGTGACTTCCCTTACAGCTTGAAACAAAATTACCTAGATAACAATCTATGTATATAGGTCTGTGATCTGATCGTTATCGGATAAGTGTCTGTTTCCGTTTTCCAGTCTAGGTAGAATATATAGGTCATGGGTTTGTAACTAGCCTGATATTAACTATGTGGAACTAGTTTTGAAGGATTCATGAACTATACATAGCTGGCTTCCATTTATATGTTATAACATGCAGTATGCGATTAGGACTGTCACGTTGTCACGATAAGTCCGAGTTTGAATCCTGCCATCATGCGGATGATCTAAGGACGCAATAACCTCATAGACACTGTATACATTTAAGTCTATATTAGGTACTGTTATTTGGTATTGAGCCCAAAAGAAAATCCGCTGCCGAGGACAGACGCAGACGGCGAAAAGAAAATCTTAATCGACCAACGGCGGACAATGGTCATGCTTGCGCTTATATGTAGGTCAAAGCTGGGGCTGCGTAGCCACGGGAAATTCTGCATTCCTCATTAATCTTCGAAAGCTAGCCTTATTATTAGATATCGGAATTGTTTCCATCTCCAAAAGAGAGTCAAATCTTTCAATTCAACATCGATTCTAATGCACATTTAACATTTAAAGATGGCACCTTTAAATGCAACGGTTAGGGTTAGGGTTAGGGTTATAGTCATTATTATAGCTTTTATATAGCGCTAATTTCATGCTTATAGCATGCTCAGGTCCAATCTCATTTGTGGAGGGGGGAGGGGGTATCTAGGAGTTGGTTTTCCGTGCTGCCTTCAGTAAACACAACTCTGCCCGATTGTAGGTAGCCAAGCCAAGTGCACTTGGCCTCTCGACCACGCTTCCCACAACTATTATAAGTATCTTCAATACCACCATTATGCCTTGATATTTCTGTTGGAAGGATACTTTTTTTTATTCCTTTTAATTCTAAATTTATCTTTCTGTCAGGACAACTTTGTTCTTCCACCTGCAGATGTGGGTCACATGACCTGTGACGTGGCAACGAGCTATTGTTAAACTTCCAATAAGTTGCGACGTCGATTGGGTCTCGCCTTAGGGCTACGCGGGGCCCCGGGTGTCGCATAAAGAGCCCGGGTAATATTTGTATCATGGACTGGCGGGAGTAAATAATCTTCAGGGGCGGAGTTCAAAAATGGTTGCCTCACTGGCTGCCCACAGAGATAGCCTCTAGACTTGTTAAATCAGTCTTCTTATTATGTCACAGAAACCAGTTAAACTCTTTCCGTCCGTAATTATTGTCAATGATCCGACGGAACTATTCATTTTATTCGTTTGTAGTTCACTTCCCTGTTATGATTAAACTCCATTAACTTTGTTATCTGACAATGTTTTATTTAGTATAGAATTGAAGCGGAATGCTAGCTCTTTTTATGTGACACAAAATAATATTTATAAAGATGACAAAAAATAATTAAATGGGGTCAAATCAACGATGGTGTAGTGAAATAGGAGAGAAAGAGTTAATAAATAAAACAGACGAAGCACGAATAATTTCTTTCAGTTTAGTACAACGCACATTTCAAAGGTTCTCAGTGACATTTCAGAACTCACCCAGGAGGACTATTACATTTTACTGAAGAGTTTCTAAAAGTTATTCTCTGTTCATGTCTGTTAAAAAAAAATCAAATTTACTGAAGACCACGAGTGCTTCCAATTATAGATAGACCTTTTCCCATCAAGTCTGGCATCTGACCAGATTCAAAGAATATTAGTACAAAATACAAGACAGGAACGAGACAGATGGATAGCTTTCCTTATCTAGTAACTATTTAGTAACTTTATTTATCTAGTAACTGATTTGTTCACGTTTTGAAAGGAAATAATGGAACCTTAGAAAATCACTCAAATGACATTGAAATACGTAAGGCTGCCTTTTCCTTTGGTATGTGTTCCGAACTGTCGTGAAGGTCTCGAGTTTAAATCCTGCCGGCAAATTTCTTCCATACACTAGGCCGATTTATTAATAGTGATCCTTCCTAATGTCATTAAAGCATAGAAATGGTTGCCTGAATCAGCCAGGAAAACCAATAACGTAGGTGAAGTTTACTTCTCTAATTAATATATGCGCGTCTACATTAGCACTCTAGGATGCAATTATCTTCTCTTTTGAAGGAACTCTCTAATTTATAAGATAAGATAATACACCTCTAATGCCAAAGGCGGATCTTTAAAATAAGGTAACAAGGATAAAATAACCAATGAAGAACTGCTACAAAGTGCAGGGTGCCAGGACATCCGCTCAATTATCAGCAGCAGACGCCTTGGCTGGCTTGGCCACGTTCGTAGAATGCCAGTAGGTCGACTTCCACAAGACATCCTGTATGGTGATCTAACAGAAGGCAGGAAAGCCGCTAGTCGCCCACTTCTAAGGTATACTGATGCAAACGCTACATGAATCTCTTCAAAATCGACACTAACAGTTGGGAAAAAGTGGCACTGGATAGATCCACATAAATGAAGGGTCCCGTTTAGCAGATACCATATACAACAGCAGCAGAGGGTGAAAATGCAACGGCGACTGGTGATTACAGATGCCAAACCTGTGACGTCAGCTGTGTATCAAGGATTGGCCTCTTTAGTCACACAAGAAGTTGCAAAGGGAGAAGATCGTCATGGAGACGTAAAATGCCGCAGAAGAGAGAAAAAGAGTTCTCTCCCTTTGTTAAATGACGCGGTGTTATAGTTGGTTCTACAACCATTTCATGACCAAAAAAAATTAGTTAACCATACAGACCATTTGATGATGTATATAAGAGACAATGGAACAGTTTTTCACTATTAAAAAGGTACGGGAGAGGGGGGGGGGCACTCTCGGCTTTGTTGTGTTGCTTCATTGATAAACTCGGGACCATTGTCGACAAATGACCGAATAAACCACCCCCTCCCCCTTGAGACACATCAGTTGGTCAAATGTAGGGTACTGACATCCAGGATCAGCGAACTGTGTAAAAAACCCAACGGAGTTTTGCACGCCCGGGCTAGCAGGTAATCGATCTCAGCGATTAGTTCTGTGATCAATGAGCCGTGGTTTCAGGGAGTGATCGATCAGATATTAGATCTACGCACGATGAGTAATGTACAGGGCAATGTGATAGTACGCAATGACCTACCAGACAACGCTTCATCCACAATCATAATCAGGGACGATAGAGTTCATGACTTAAATGACTTAGATAATGTTCAGTCGTGTATATAATTTTATTAGTTGCTATTTTAGTAAACAAAAAGACAAGTAAAGTTCCTCTTTCAGACCTTGCGATCTATGGGGCAGATGATGTTAAGGTCATCTGTTTCTTTGACCAACGGTTAACGAGCAGGATGTCATGTAGCCAGCACAACGACCAAACGACTTTACGTTCCCTATCTTAAGTCAGGTACCCGAGCTGGGTGGGCTCAAGGGCGTCCTAAAAATCCCAGGCTTCACTGAGATTCAAACCCAGGACCCCAGGTTCAGAAGCCAAGCGCTTAACCACTCAGCCACCGCGACCCCTATTTTAGTCAATAGAGGGTCCTAATTATTCCATGTTGGGGGAGTCTTGTCTTAATTAAGAAAAGCCATTTTTTAATAAAACTTGATCCCACAAATCCTGTAATCTGAGTCATCATTAAAGATTTTCATACATAAATGCTAATCTAAAAATAGCAAGATTTTGTTGCATACGTTGTACAGAATACGTAAGTATTGATAAGAAGTATTTTAATGAACCCATAAAGATCTAGTAATTTTTCTGCTCTTTCCAGAACTGTAAAATTAATTGTCCAAGCTTTTTTTCGCTTGTAGCGCAAGGTAATTGTTATTATTTAGTTGGCAAGAGTGATCTTTCAAAACGGCGTCCTTGACATTGTTTATTTGTAGTTATTTGTTTCACAAAACTCTCCCGATCTTCCTTTTTAAAAAAAGTTTTTGTACATTTTTCTGTATCTTCCATTTGATCACCACCACATTTCTACATATCACTTTCTCTTCTTTCCCTCTCTGAATGTTTACTACTTAAAGAACGTGAACGGGATCTTTCAAATCAAAGGGGAAACAATGAGATAACTAAGATTAAATTTTAGTGGAAATTCCCCAACTAACTCTTTCTCTCCTCATCGACGATACCATCGTTGATTTGACCTCATTTAATTAATTAATGTTTAATTTTATAAACTTTATTTTGTGTACTATAAAAAGAGCACCCATTCCCCTTTAATTCTATACCAAATAAAATATTTTCCGATAACAAAGAACAAAGCTATTGAAGCCCAATCATACCAGGGGCAGTGAAATAGTCATGAGCCAAATGAACAATTACGTCCAAACGTGGAAAAATAATTACGGAGAGAAAGAGTTAAACAAGCACCTACGAAGGGCGAGGGGAGACTAGATTAGCTGCGCCTCTGCTAACGTTAACTAAAAAGTTTGGTTTTGAAGCTTGTTCTCTTCTCTGTCACATCCACCGCTCTATCCCCTGTGCCAGCTTCCAACAGAGTCCAACAGAATGCTACAGAGTCATCTTTGTTGAGTCCCGCGTTTTGTCTGCTCTGCGAGAGACACTTCAAGCCAGGAACACAAACAACCACTTAGAAAACCAGTTTAGACCTGATCTCTCCAAGGTCATCCATCCAGCCATTAAGTCCTCCAGGTGCCATGTGCATGTGAATTACACAATCAATGTGTCTGGAGTTTGTTCGCGCCAACTGAACGGGCAGCCGATAGTCGATTTCTTTATTATTTCTTAGGGAATCGATATCTTTTTATTCTCTCTACCTCTCTCGCTCTTTCCGGTTCCCCTGTTCTGCTCTTTTTTTCTGACTGTGCTTTCTCTCTACCTCTGCTTCTTTTCTTTCTCCTTCTTCCTTTCCCTTACTCTCTTATTTGTCCTCTCTCACACGTCTTCCTCCTTTTTTCTCTTTTCTGTTTTTTCCCTTTTTTCCTTCCTTTTCTTCTCTTTTTCTTCCTTTTCTTCTCTTTTTCTTCCTTTGACTTTATTTTCTTCACTTTCTTCTTCTTTTTTTTTCCTTTTCTCCCTTTTCATCTTTTCTTCTTTTTCTTTCTCTTCTTTTTGTGCTCTCTCTCTGTCCATCTCTTTTTGTCTGTCTATCACTAACCTTTCTCGTGTTCTAGCTACGTCTCTCTTTTGTCTCTTTATCTCTCTATTTCCCCCCCCCCCCCTTTTTTTTTTCTCACTTCTGCCCATCCCCCATTCGTCGCTCTCCATCTCTCTCCCTCATTTACACGTGTTTCTTGTATGTGTTCCGAATATAGTAAACAAACAGCATGGCCGCCTTGGCGTCCTTGGAAACGACGCAATGTTAAAAACTATTTCACAATTAGAAACGTAACATTAAAATTAAAACGTAAAGATTATTTATTTGCACGACGGGATGAGGATTTGAAAACCAACATTTCCACAAACATTGAAATAATTCATTTAAAGATCTCAAATTAAAATTATTATAAAACCACGTGTTGTGTGTGTGTGTGTGTGTGTGAGAGAGAGAGAGAGAAAAAAGGGGGGAGGGGGGAAATATAGCGATCATTTGTCTGCTGTTGACTCAATGAATAGGTCAAGGAAGTTTTTTTTTCCCTGTTGGAATTTAGTTACATCAATACACTCGTGAGCCATGCCCTGGAAAGTGTAAGTCTGCTGATTAACTGAGCAGCATACACCCACGCAACATTCGATTCTCCACTACAGAGCTCAATGTTCTTCTATATCACATTGCCTCCTCCCTCTCAAAAGTTCGATTTATAAATTAAAAAAAATATCAAATCCATTCGTTCACAATGACTGGTAGACCAAAGTTCGGTTTTTTGATTTTTTTAAATCGTGTATAGGTGGATAAAGTTCTCTACTGCACAAAATATGCAGATTGTTTGCGACCTTTTCAAGACCCCCAATAAATAAAACGTTTTGGATAGTACACTAAACGTTTATCACTATACATGCATAATAGAACAGGAACTATCCAGATACCATGGTTTGCGCTCTGGACTGTCGTCACGATGGTCCTGGGTTCGAAACCTGCTCGTCGCCATTACCCGCCTTTAATTCTGAAGAAACATGCAAAACAAACAGACACCATTTCATTATGTGTGATTATAGCATGGAACAAGTTGCCTTTAATAAGACAGGATAAGTATCGTTGTTACCGTAGTAGAATGCTTGTTTGTGTATTTTCTGTTTTTTTAAATACAAATTTGGAAGTAAGAAAACATTATAGTAAATAACTGACTATAAATTTATTGTCCAATTTATAGACGCCAATAAAGTTTTCGGCAGGAGTGTATCAAATGGGAGGCTTGTTATTTGCAAGTGTAAAATGTTCTCTGTGTTTGTGAGTAATTTTCTGATGAAAAAAAAACTACAAACAAACAACAACAAAAAAAAAGCATTTCAATTACATAAATTATCTCCCTAATTTTCTCGCTTATTTATTGTACTTATTATCTCCCTTAGTTTGTGCTATATTTCAATCCAACGTGTGTTAACTTTTATGATACAAAAAAATAATTCTTTAGTTAAGGAAAAGAAAAAGGATTTCAATTACATAAATTATCTCCCTTATCTTCTCGCTTATTTTCTCTATTATTTATTGTATCTATTATCCCCCTTAATGTCTGTTATATTTCAATCCAACGTGTGATAACTTTTAAGATAAAAATATTCTTCAGTCAAGGTCTTGGCCCAAGTTGATGGACTGTAAAAACACAGAAAAAAAAGGCTCAAGTGAACAAATACACTCAAAGTAATCTATAAGAGGAGTCTGTTAGGGCCAACGTTTCTCTCGCTTATAATGATCAGCTTTCTTTTAATTAATATCTTGTGTTTAAATTTGTAATTTTTTTAAAAGATAAGTGATACTGAACAATAGGAATAAATATTTGTCAATTGTAATTCAAATTGTTTTAAAAAAGGGTCCTGAGCTGTCTTGTGTTTGCGTAATGAAATTATGCATATGTCTACAGTGGAGATTTGATTAGTTATCTTCAGCTACTTCACAAATCTTACACAATACATTACTAATAATGCTTCTTATCTTTAAATGGCTGCCTGGTTGTGTTTTATTGCCCCAGGTTCGAAACCTGGCCACCGCGGTTCTGTCTATGTAAGTAAAATTAAAAATAAATAGTAAAGTTCCCCTTTCAGACCTTGCGATCACTGAGGCAGATGATTGGTTAACTATAGTGTTATGTGGCCAGCACAATGACCAACCGCCCTTACATTTCACCAACCAATATCAGGTACTCATTAAAGCTTGTTAGTCTCAGAGGCGCCCTAAAGATCCCGAAACTAAAAAATCCCAGTCTTCACCAGCATTTGAAAGCCAAGCGCGTCACCGCTCAGCCACAGCGACTCCAGGCTAAGAAATTATTATCTTCAATTCCGAATAACATCCAAAACATGTCAAACAAAACAAAACAATTTTTTTTTTATCATTCCAAACCAGTTAACTTCCCCCTCCCTCTCCCCGCGTGTTTACAAAACAACACGTTGAGAAATTCAGCTCGAGTCTCTCTAATATTCATTGTCTAGTCGGACATGCAATTTAAATTGCCCCCAAAATAATTTCAGCCCTCCATCCAGCGTCTATTCCTACACACGCTCCGCGAGGCTGCTGACCGAGCGTGTATTTAGAAGGGATGAATTTCATCAGCACCCACAGCCAGCGCGCGGGGGGAAGGGGTTAAAGGTGGTTTGGGGGTGTGAGGGGGAGGGGGGGACGTGGAAGGGAGGGGTGGGGAAGTAGTGGAGAAAGGAAGATTGGCACATAAATTTATGAAGCTATAGTCGGATAACTTGATTTAGCCTCCATGGGGGTATCGCATATCTATGTATGGTATCGATTGTAAATGTGCTTCCTGTGTATTTTTTTTTTTTTACACTTCCTAGTCATTTATCACTGTGTAGTACTCGATTATGTTCTAACAGAATAGCCGAATACATGACAAGAAAATATCACAGACATTTGAAATCATGAAAATGATTTTGTTTTCATCCACATAGGCGCGTATTTGTGTGGGCATCTTTGTCCATATATTTTAACTCTTTCTCTCCGTAATTATTAATCACATTCTGCTGGAATCAACGCTGGTATCGTCAGTTAGGAGAGAAAGAGTAAAATAGATTTCTTTGCTTTCAGGACACATATACAGTATACACAAATGTTTAAATGTTTCGGATGTTCCTTCCGAGTTGAAGATAGTTTACTTCCTAGTCCAAATCTCCCGCAGGACGACGGGGGATAGGAGCGGGCAGGGTTTGAACCCGGGACCATCGATAAATCTAAACGACAGTCCAGCGAGCAAACCGCACGACCAGGCAGCCATCTTATTTCGTATGGGGTAGTTCCGGATCTCTTCTCAGTCACGTGGGTGTGTTGTTTACATAAATGACCTCATTGATTTCATTGCAATTTAAAAATGAAAATAGTCTAGATCTAGACATCTTTAAGTAATAAAAACTATGTTACAATAATTCACTGATTTTATGATTATTTAGTAGGTCTACTAGATCTAGGCTAGCACTAAATCTAGATCTACATCTTATCCTAGAAAGATATTGCCATTATTGCCATGTATAAGACCACAGTCATCGTGACTTTTTTATAAAGTAGGTCAGAGATTCGAAACTACCTCATTGCACGCGCTCCTTCTTCCGTAGTGCTCTTGGAGCATGGGACGTCCTGACAACTAGAACAAAGAAAAACATACACAAATACTTTCTTTGTTTTAAATCACAAAGCTTATACTTTGAGTATTTGTATCAATTAGTCTGCACCCGTCATGTAATAACATTCCCAATAGATCTAGACCAACAATAAATCTGTGCGATTAATAATATTTTGTACCAATGGTTTTTGTTTAGCGTCATTTCATGCTTTTAGCTTTCTCACTACGCTATGATCCTAGCACTTGTCTGGACCGGTTGGGAAAATGGGGGGTGAGGTGGAAAGAAAGGGAGATCTGGGTGAAGAATTTTTACTTTAATCGGTGTTTAAAAGCTTTTATTTAAAAAAAAAGGGGCTGGGGCGACCTGTATTCATGCCTCCTCAGGCTAACCACTCTGCTAGTAAGGTACTTATGACTAAAGAAGATTGTATAGTATTGCATTGTTTGTTTCAATGTAGAACGGCGACCTATATAGTGGACTAATTCAGCTTATACTACCACTTCAGTCAAGTAATTTTTTTTTTACATTGCTCGAGATACCAAACAAAATAATTAATTACGAACAGTGCAACTTTGTCCATTTATTTTAAATAGATTTCTTTGCTTTCAAGACACATACACAATATACACTAATGTCTTATGTTTAAATGTTTTACATGTTTCGGATGTTCCTTCAGAGTTGAAGATAGTTTACTTCCTAGTCCAAAATCTCCCGCAGGACGACTGGGGATGGGAGCGGGCAGTCCAGTTTTTTAAAATTGATTCTTGTGTTTTCAGGTAAAAGAAATAATTGTGCGAAATTTCAACTTGATCCGATAATGCGTGTCGGAGAAATAGCGTGTGCACATTTTTGACCAGACAGACTGACAGTGTCTTGATGTCAGCTTCGTAAAAACCAGTTTCTTGTATTCCAGTAGGTCGTAATTATCTTTTCTTAACTCTTTCTCTCCTAACTGACGATACCAACGTTCATTCCACCAGAATGTGGTGAATAATCACGGAGAGATAGAGTTTAGAAGACACGAATGTAATTGATAAGAAGATTAGTAAAAACATCTGTTCTAGTAAATTCATTGTACTGTAAAAATATTCGAGAAATACAATAAATAATCCTATCCAATATTTCAAACCTGTTAGAGCTCAACGATGACATTCCTATTTAAGGACACATCATTTTTTCCTGGTAAAAACAAACATTTGAATAATGTGTTGCCGTGACAATTTTTGAATATACATTGGTGAAAAGAATACAGTAGAAAGTAGATTATTCGGATTAACTGGGAACGAAGTATGTCCGTATAATCGATAGTCCGGATAACCGAATGCGATATATTTAGAACAGTCCATTTCACCAACAATATAAAGAAAATTCTTACTGGGGTATCGCGGCGTAAAAGTAAAATGTACTGGGGAACATTTTTTTTTTCAGGGTTCCGAATCAGTCTGATCAGTTCATAAGTTTAAAGCTTCATGATAAATCTAATTTTGAGAATTTATTATTGAATTTGAATTGTAAAGTGTAAGCTCCCCTTTCGGACCTCGCGATCTATAGGTCAGCTGATGTTAAGGTAAGTTGTTTTATCAACACTTAACAAGCAGGGTGTCATGTGGCCAGCACAACGACCAACCACCTTTACTTTTCCCAACAAATGTCAGGTACCCATTAGAGTTGGGTGGACCGAGAGGCGCCATAAAAGACCTGAAATGCTTCACCAGTCTTCAGCGAGATTCGAACCCAGGACCCCAAGTTCGGAAGCCAACCGCATCAACCCCCCAATTCTATTATAACATCTAGTGTTATTGAGACTAAGCCACGATATCAAGGATTCTGCGTATCCGCAAAAAATGATTACAAAAATAAATTCTTACAAATTGTTCTCGGTATTTGTGGCACAATAGCAAGGGGATATATCCATTGATAAAGGGTGGTCCGGGGATATAGATAATAGAAAGATTCAGAAATATGAAAAGAAATATGTTTAAATACGTAAAAAAAATTTAAAAAAATTACCAGACATTACATTGCATTACATAAAAAAAGACAAACATTCTAAACCATTTTTAATTAACTTATTTTAAAATAATCCAAAAAAAATGTTTTTTTAAAAAGTCCACAGAAAATCAATTTCCTGGCTGGTCATTATGTCCCTTGTGCTTCCTGCTCCGCGAAGCTGATTGGCGGAAACTAGAAGGGAAAAAAAACATGTATTCAAATTAAACAATAGTTTGCTTCGTCATTTCCATTCACAAGAAATGTCACATTTTTAAAACTAATTCTTATAGATCTCAATGAGTTCCAGAAACTGATTTCTGCTTCATTACAGAGCTACGTGTAAGTTGGAAGTCTATTGACCTAAGAGGATGAGTGGTGAGAATTGAATGAAATCCAAATATTTAGCTCCAAATCTAAAATTGTAATCGAAAGATGCTTGCTGTTTGTATCACTAAAGATAATAGACTAGTAGAGTCTGTTGTTTTATAATCTATGAAAGGAGTCAGGTGTTCTATCTACAGAGGGAGTCAGTTGTTTCCTGATCTATGGAGGGAGTCAGCTGTTTTCTAATCTATATATGGAGTGAGTCAGTTGTTTTCTATTCCACGGAGTGAGTCACGTGTTTTCTGTTTCATGGAGGGAGTCTGTTGTTTTAATCTATCTGTTCAGTACATATTGAACTTTCATTGTGATTTGCTTTAAAACTTTGTTTCTTTTTTTACTGTCATTTTTAGAAAGTTTTAAAAAATTCTTCATGCACTATTCGACTACAAATCTTTTTTTTTTTAAAACTCTTTGTGTATTGGGCTTGTGTATTAGTTACTCCGGCACCAATTTCTCCGTTGGTCTGTTTTGTGAGACTCAACTTTGGTTGTTTACTTATTTACATAGTCCTGCATTTGCTGAAGGAATGTCGCAAGAAAATGTCGCGCGTCAATGTCGTGAATAAAGAAAGAAATTTAAATTTGGCTAGAGATTTTGTCTAGATCTAGATCCAACATCGGTGTTGAAAGGACTATCGTTTTTTTCAAAGACTATCGCGTTCGGACATTTCCGAGTGTAAGGCATTATTGATGCAAGAGTTTAATAAATTACAGAATAATTTTTACTCATCTGCTAATGAACATCAAGTTTTGATGACGCAATAAACATTTTCCAGAGTTACTAAATTAATGTACATGAACAATTTGTTCATGAAATACTGTAAGGGACTTATTAGAAGCCAACTGTGGCAACTATGTAAATGTCAACTTATGTATTGTTTTAAACAAGCTGCCGAAACTAAAAAATAAAATGATACACAACTTTAACTATAATTATAGTTTCCGAATACAGGAATCTTGTTTGGGCTAGCTGGCTCAAAGCTCTACATAATAATAAGGTGTTTAATCCTAATCACTTAGAATTGACATTTAGAAAAATAATGAATTTTAGGGTAGAGAATTATCTAGTTTGATTTTCATATACTTGTACAATGCTCAGGTAGTTTTCCAGAAATGGGGTCAGGGATATCCGATATTGTGTTGATTGTTCTGGAGTAGAGGATACTTGTATCATTTTTCTGTCTTTAGTGGGTTCAATGGTTAGGATGGTTAGGTAGTATGTCTTTGATATTAAATAATATTTCTATTACTATTATTATATTTTTAAGGTTAATCCCTTTTCAATTGTTTATGATTTAATACTTGTGAATTATGAGAACTTACAAATAAAAACATATTTTAAAAAAAGCCCACAAAAGAGGCAAGATGGCCCATAAAAGAGGCACATAAAGCCCAAAAAAGAGGCAAAGAACAGAGGCCTAAGGCCCAAGGATTCCTATGATGATAAAGCTAAAATTGAATAACCCAAATTCTGAGGTTTCCTTTTAAAAAAAATATCTGAGATGAACCGCACAGTGTCTTTCATATCTGGCAGCTCTAGCTCCGGGGTCGGCAACCTGCGACTCGCGAGCCACATGCGGCTCTTTGGATGTTAATCAGCGGCTCCTTAATTCCCTGTGCAAATATTATTTATTTCATCTTTAAAAAAAACATTAAAAATCATTCTGATTCGATTCTATCTCTCGGCCACTCGCTTTTCAGCGCACCCCTCCCACATGTCTTGAAATGTAACATATTTGCAAGTGGAAGATATTTAACTTGCTTCTGCCTTATCACTTGATATAAATGAGTCTTGCGACATAAAAGACACGGCATAAGTTGACCTTTTTGTCACTTATGTCTTCCCAAGATCCAAAAGAAGAACTTCTAGGATTGCTACCGCTTTCGTTACAAACTAGAGGAGAAGATACAGCTAATGTCGTGCAAAAATACATTGAAGACAATATAATAAATATAAATAAAATCGTTTCAATAGCAACTGATGGAGCCAGAAGTATGACAGAAAAAAAGTTGGCAACTACGATTCTTTGGCGCAAAATAAACCACGAAATTCTTACATCTCACTGCATAATACACCAAGAAGCGCTTTGTGTCCAAACATTTCATGCGAAAATAGTTGAGGTAATGTATTTTGTAATCAAGATTTTTAACAGAATCTTGTCAGAAGCACTCTACCATCGTCAGTTTAAATGTTAAATGAAATGGAGACTCAGTATTCCGACCTCCTGGATACCCAGTCTATGTTTTACTAGAAGAATTCGTTTGTTTTGAAGAAAAAATATTCTTTTTGCAGAAATTATTCAAAGCGAACAATTACTTCAAGCTCTATTTGTAAAGAAATATTGCAATAAAACCAGTGCAACTGTTGACACGAGTTAATTCAGGCTCTAGTTATAAAGAAAAATTACAGATGAATTTATGGACAGATTTAAACACTTCAAAACAAAGAAAACGACTGTAGCATTTATAACAAAAATATTCTCAACACAAAAAGTTCCGAAATCCACATCGAGACATTTGGAATTGAAACTGGATCTCTAGACATGCTATTGATCGATTTAAAAAGTAAGCTTTGTGGGGTGAAAAATATCTAGAGTTGAAAATCAGGTTGGAAGATTTAAAGGTACAGAAATGTATGTAACGCAACAAAATTGGACAGCTTTTAAAGAAATGCCACGAGATTAGGCACTTATATTCGACACTTGGAATAGTCTTCCAGTTTGCCACAGTCAGGTAAAAAAGTTGGCATTTGGAAAGCTGACTATCGTCGGATCGGAATATTCGTGCGAGCAAGGCGTTCTCTTGCATAAATATAATTAAAATAAAGTAAGAAGCCAACTAGCAAATGAAATTTAGAGTCGTGTTTGAAACTAAAAACAAGATATGAGCCAAATTTATTCAAACTTTCTAAAACCATGCAAAGCTATAGTTACTACTGAATTTGTTTGTCTAATTGTTTGTTATTGAAGTACAGGTTAGTGTATATATAATGTGTTGTGTAAAAGACTATTATAAATGGATATTTTGTTCTTATGAATAAATAGAGTCGTTTTTTTCAATCAAAACACTTTATTTATGCGAGTTTATTGTTTGGAAGAAAAAAAAATCTTGTGGCTCTTTAAAAACGTAGAAATTTTGTAAATTGTAATTTTTGGCTCTTCCGACTCAAAAGGTTGCCGACCCCTGCACTAGCTCTCAGTATAGCTTCTCCTCTATAGGGAGGCTTCGGGGCTCTCTTTATAAACCATATTTTGCTGGAATGATTAAGCAAAACTAGACAATTTTTGTTTGTTATTTCGTGGACCCCACTGTCACCTTCACTGAATGTCTGAAATCTCGCATACCAAGATCCTTAGGATTATGTTGTTTTTTGTTTTTCTTGTATGCCTCAATAGTCCTGAGATCGAATCCCGCACATTGCTATCCCCCGCCGCGCGCCGTCTTGCATGAGGCTTGAGCTGGATCAGTAGCGTAATCCAAATTTGAAAATCATCCCGGGGTCCACTTGAGTGTCTGAAATGTGCCTTGCATTAAATATGACATCATTATCTCATGTCATGACGTCGAAAGTCAAAATGCAGGGGTCCTTAAAGAGGTCAAGTCCCCCGGACCCCCAAATCCCCAGCTACGCCACTGGCTAGTTTTGAAGGACTTCCGAAACATGTTTTGATCTGGTTCCACCACATCGCCTTCACATTTCTCTATTTCAATGTCTCTTTTTTATTACAAAGCTTATATCAACTTACTCTGGAACATGTCTGTCTGGAAAAAGTTTGTACACGTTTTTTCTCCGACATCCAATCTCAAATCAAGCTAATATTTTGCAGTTATTACATTTACCTGGCAACTCAACAATCAAATTTAAACCATTAACCAATTAGTTAATGAACTTTTGGTAATGATTTATTATGTTTGGCATCTCGAACAAGGGAAATAAATTGTGCTTGACAAGTGGTGGTATAAGCTGAATTAATCCCCTTTTCTAGGTCGCAGCATCAAAGTAAATTTGAAACTAAACAATCCTCTATATTCATAAGTACCTCACTAGCCGAATAGTTATTATTTTTGCTTGAGGAGATGTAAACCATGAGTTCGATTTCAGGTCTTTTATGCCATTCCTTTTTGTTTTTAAATGTTTAATTTCGCCCTTATTGTAATTTATTAATTTAAAAGTATCATATAAATAAATTTTTAAAAAGTAACAAAAGAGCAGATTACTCCTTTTTTTTTTTTTTAGTAAGATTGAATAAGTCTGAGAATCTCAATAACATTTTATCATTGTTATTATTGTAATTATGAACTGATTGTCGTTCTTGGCTTTCTTAATGAGATCATTATTATTATTGTAATTAAATATTTTAAGGAAAGATTGAACAAAAAGCCTGATGTCAGCAGTTAGTGTCTGGCTTCACATCTATGTAATTTTTGCTCTAATGCAAATTTTTGCTTCTACAAAGCCTATATACCTACCATGGGCGTAGCCAGAATTTTTTTTCGGGGATGGGGGTGATTTTTGGGGGTGGGGGGTTGAACACCCCCCCCCCCCCCCCCAATAGGGTATTGAGAAAGCTAGAAGCATGAAATTGCGCTACACAAAAACAATTGGTAAAAATATTACTAATTAAATTTCTTATTGTTAGTCTAGATTCTAGATCTATTACAAAATTAATTTCATGACTAACTAATCCAAACTAATTGATACAATTGCACTAAATACAAGCTATGTTTTTTTTAAAAGTATTTTTGCTTATCTATTATTGCAGATGGCTATCTACCAAAGGCAGCTGAGTACGTCCGAACGTTCTCCCTTGAGATCAAGATAGTGGATACAATACCAGGATGACATTACTTCCTGTGGATTATTGACCTTCCAGCGAGGATAGCTCGAGTTATCTGCCCTCAACTAGTTTTATAGTTGTGTGGGTATTACATTCGAGTTTGGTGCTCTGTAACTTCATGAACTTATGTGGATTTCTGATTCGCTGCTCAACGAACCTGGATACATTTTTATTCGTGTGTCTGGATGGGCATGTGATGTGGATACTGGATATTTTCTGGATCGCGTCGCGTCAGGAGATAGGTCTTTCTGGATTTTTGTGAACTTAACTAACTTGGACTGGCCTTGCCCTGGGCGCGTGCTGAGCACGAGAAGGATGTAAGTTACAGGCTGCTGCACGGGCTTGAAGGATTAGTAAGCTTCCGCAGTCTTCCAGCTCTTCATCACTAAGGTGCTTGTGTTGAGTGCTCACGCTTTGCGCACCTCCTGCGTGTGCAGTGTGCTCACGTAGGCCATCAAACTGGCCTGGCAAACCGTCTGCTCGTGTTTCTGTGGTGTGAACGCCCCCACCATGGAGGGCGCCGAGTCAGCATACGCCTTAGTGGTAAGTCAGTTTCATTCAGTTGACTGTTTTTTTGGATTTAATGTGAGCAGTTGCGTCGCTAGGGTAGCGCGAGATGTGAGGACCGCACTTGAAGTGAAAATGTTTTTTTTTAAAAACAGCGATATTTGAAAGGAAAATAATCACCACAAAATAGTTCATTCACAAAATAGTTCATTCACAAAATAGTTCATTCACAAAATAGTTCATTCACAAAATAGTTCATTCACAAAATAGTTCATTCACAAAATAGTTCATTCACAAAATAGTGCATTCACAAAATAGTGCATTCACAAAATAGTTCATTCACAAAATAGTTCATTCACAAAATAGTTCATTCACAAAATAGTGCATTCACAAAATAGTGCATTCACAAAATAGTGAATTCACAAAATAGTGCATTCACAAAATAGTGCATTCACAAAATAGTGAATTCACAAAATAGTGCATTCACAAAATAGTGCATTCACAAAATAGTTCATTCACAAAATAGTGCATTCACAAAATAGTTCATTCACAAAATAGTGCATTCACAAAATAGTTCATTCACAAAATAGTGCATTCACAAAATAGTGCATTCACAAAATAGTGAATTCACAAAATAGTGCATTCACAAAATAGTGCATTCACAAAATAGTTCATTCACAAAATAGTGCATTCACAAAATAGTGCATTCACAAAATAGTGCATTCACAAAATAGTGCAGTGTGCAATGCTTCAACGAAAAAATAAACGAAAGTTAGATTAAAGCAAAATTTTATTTAAGGAAACATGATGTCATGCACTGGGTGACACCTCCCATAGCGACGCCGCTGGTTGTAAAGCAAAGATTTCCTTCGCCAAACATTCTTAGCTCGTCACACATTTTTTAAATTGCGGTAAATAGCTTTTAAAAATTGCTAAGGATTATTTCAAATAATGCTAAACATTATTATATAGCTCTTTGAAAAATAATACTTATTGGGTTTCGATACGTTTTTTTTAAAATATATATCAATAAATGATCAATGGGACTCTCGGTTTGAGTGTCTGTTGACCATTGAAATTTGACACAGATTTAAAAATAGATTCACATTGTTTTTATTTAAATTGCTCGTGTAACAAGGAAAAAATGGTTGAACTATTTTGTTTTTCATAATTCGTTGCGAATTACTTATAGGCAAATATATCTTTATGAAGCTAAATGTCCTTTTTTATCTATCTATCTATCTATCTATCTATCTATCTATCTATCTATCTATCTATCTATCTATCTATCTATCTATCTATCTATCTATCTATCTATCTATCTAATCTATCTATCTATCTATCTATCTAATCTATCTATCTATCTATCTATCTATCTATCTATCTATTTATCTATCTATCTATCTATCTATCTATCTATCTATCTATCTATCTATCTATCTATCTATCTATCTATCTATCTATCTATCTATCTATCTATCTATCTATCTATCTATCTATCTATGTTTCACTCTCTCTCTCTTTCTATTTGTGTATATATATATATATATTTATATATATATGTGTGTGTGTGTGTCCACGGGCAACATAAAACGCTCTTCTGGGCCGCAAGTGGGCTTCGTGCCGTAGTTATCCCACCCCTGCATTAATACCATCCTCTAACTTGGTGAATAAGCTCATGTCGTCAGCAAAGTAAGATCTTCCTAACAGAGGACCTACAACGTAAATATATGTAATATAAAAAAGGATGGGGCGAGGAGTAATGCTCATGGTGTCCGAACTGATGGTGTTCGAACCCCGAAATTTCGAATTTAGGATTTTTTTAGGACGCCCTTGAGTCCAGTCAACTCTAATGGGTAACTGTGGCCGTTTTGCTGGCCACATGATACCCTCGTAAACAGTCGGGTAAAGGAACAGACGAGTAACATCATCTACTCTCTTAGATCGCAAGGTCTGAAAGGTGTACTTTTTTTCAGTTAAAAAGAGACTAATGACTATTGTATGCCATTGGTCTTTTATAGAATGCAGTTAAACAAGCGATTCCTAATAGTTTAATTATTTCACCATAACATTGCTTTAAATTATGCATCATTTATTATGTACAGGGGAACTTTGTTCTCTTGTCTGTTTCCTAGCAACCTTCTCTCTGATGACTCTAATCTCTGCCCTAAAACTGTCGTCTTCAATTTCTGTCCTGAACATAACAGTTTGGTTTCTAGATTAATACCCAATACATCTCTTGTTCATGACAACTATCCTATATTGATACCTGATACATCGACGTGCACCTTCTAGCAGTATATCCTAAATTTAACTAGGTCTTAGAGCAGCGGTTCTCAACCTTTTATGCTAGGCGACCCCTTTTTACAATTCCCGACTCTGCGACCCCCATCCACACAGCAATAGAAGAACAGGCAATAACAATCCATATTTTCGATAGTCTTAGGCGACCCCTGGCAAATCGTCAATCGACCCCTAAGGGGGTCGCGACTCACAGGTTGAGAACCCCTGTCTTAGAGCGACTTAATAGTAGGCCTATATAATCAACCACCACCCTTTTTTCATAAATACTTTCCTTACGCCTGTTTCTTTGAAGATGATATGGGGTGCTGTAAAATAGTCACTATATTGGGTAATCTTTATAAAAATGCCAACGGATATCTCCGGCACTGTGCAACAAGTCGTCTGATTCATTAACCTTTGAACCTTCACCCTAGAAGTCTTGTTAAGTGTTTCCATCCAAGACCTGGCTATCAATGACCTTTTGTGAGCCACAAGGGGACCAATAATATAAGAGCCAATTACGTCATGCGCAGCTTAAAAAGGAGAGAAAGACACAAATTGATTGCACGCGCCGTTTCAGCTATTGAACTCTGACCTTTAACCTTAATAAACAACGACCTTTGCGTTTCCAAGCCTGACATGTTGTCATTGGCCATCAGCCTTTTACTCTCTGGGCATTTGGACAAGTTAAACCCTTTGGATTATTCGACTGTCTTAAATCCCCTTGTCTTTTGGAGACTTTAAACCCTCTGAACATGCTAATGACATAAGTCCTTTCGAAATACTGCCCACCTTTTGACATTTTAAGAAAGTCCTGATGTCTTCGATGGCTACATGATTGTGTGGTGTGCGCCCAGGACTGTCGTTCGATGGTCTCGATGGTCCCGGGTTGGAAACCTGCCCGCCGATATCCTTCCTACGGCTAGGATGTAATCATCTTCAAATGTAGATCTAAATATAGTAAGTAAGAATTTGATACGGACGTAATACTTTCTTCACTCTTGTTCATTCACAAGATGTTGGCCTCCTTCCGTAGTGGAACGACAGAACGTTGTCGCCCACACAAATCCTCCCCCCTCCCCGCCCCCTCCACGCAGCTGTTGTGTCCAAAGGAAAGGCAATAGCCCATAAAGTTTTGCCTCAGTACTGTGCAATGAAAACTACGTAAGGGTCAAAGGTCGCCGGCCCCTGATTTTCACTGCTTATTTTTTAGCGGCTCCGAAAGGGGGAAAGATTTTGAACACATTTATGCACTCAGTTTTAGATTTTTTGTAAAAAAAAAATAATTTTTCAAATGTATTGCTAAGTTAAGTAAGTTCTGTCATACTAACAACTACATTTACAAAAAATGGTTATAATTTTTTTTCAAAGAGAAAAAATCTATTTAATATGCATATAAGTGGAACATAATTTAAAACAATTAATAAGTAGTGTTTTTTTTAATGAGGATAAAAGATTGACCTTATATAATACAATTACATCCATAAGATAATCATTATATGAAATCAGTTAGGACAGGTTCACATCTAACTTCACCTTCACTTTCACCTATCCTTTGGTCTGCTGTACCATTGGGGCACCACACAAGATCTGTCAACTTTCTTTCTCCATTCTTCTCTGTCATCTGCCTTTGATAGAATTTCATTCTGATGTTCTTTCTGAAAATATTGAAACTTGTCTTTTTACTTGCCTGGGTGGGCCACTTCGGGGGCCGATTTTGAGTTTGTGTTTCCACACAAACTGTCTTTGTAACCTTTTTTTTATTTTTCTATTTCATTTGGGGCCATCCAGCTCAATCGCCTAGGTCCTCCAATTATCTAAGGCCGGTCCTGATATTCATTACCACTTTCGGTAATAACAACCTTACGAAAGCTTTGACAATATAAATTCATTATATAAATTAACTATGTAAACTCGCTATATAAATTCACTATATAATTATACTTTTTAAATTCAAAATATAAATTCACTATATACATTGACCATATAAATTCCCTATATAAATTCCCTATATAAATTCCCTATATAAGTTAGCTTCATAAATTCAGTGTTATAAAACCACTGTCTAATTAACTCTTGTTCATTCATTTGCACCGTATTAAGTTCTCTGTCCGTTCTCTCATGTGTCTACACTTCTGTACATCTTAAGACGCATTAGATTAAAAAAAAAAAATCCTCACGGGTAAATGACCTCAGATTTCCTTCTACCAGTCCTTGACGTTACTTATGCAATGACACTAAGCCCAGGTCAGCTCGTCCCAGTGTTTCAATCTTTTCACAAAAACAATTTCTGAAAAAAAAAAAAAGAGAGTAAGTCAAAGAAATATTTGTAGCATCTTGCCATAAATCAATACCACACACACGCTCAGAAGATATGTCTTTGTAATGGGGCGCCCAGTCCGGACTGTAGTGTAAGGGATTCACTGTGACGTTATAGTTTGTTTTTACTAGAGTTTCATCAATGCTTGAATCTAGAACAATATCTGTAGAATTAAGAAAGCAACAAAAAGTTAATCAATCAGTGTCTTCTGTTATAAGAAAACAAAACGGAATCAAAAGCAAAGCATTTTTCCATGGCCAACAATGTGTAACATAGCGTAAGCAGTATAACATTAGATCCACCGTAAAATATAATCTACGCACCTACAACCAGAAGACTCGAGATCCTCTTGTGGCGAGTATTATTATTATTATGCTAGAAACGAACGAGTAGTCATTCTCTGGCGCTGCCAGGGTCGAGTTTCGCTAAAGAGAAACAAAATTCATCGTAGTCCCTTTAACAGTTTCCATTGAGGAATTTTCTGGTGATGTGGCAGGTCTGCAGCAGTACCCCCCTCTGAGAGGCAACGAGGATGTTCCTAGGAATGTTAAGGGCCTTGAAGGTGTCTGTCAGTTGTTATAATCCCCTCGGTTGATATAACAATGGGGTATATTGTTATTTTGGACAATTTCCATAGATGCTTAATCTCCAAGCCTAGGTTCCCATATTTTCTTTGTTTTTCTATCTCAGTTTTTCTTAACTTATGAGACAGTGGTATGGGCGATGTCGATAATGGTAGCGGTTTTTTCTTTTTTATCAACGAACAGAAGATCCGGGCGATTGAAATCTGCCGTTTTGTCGGTCAGAATAGGCCTATCCCAGTACAGCAGATGTTCAGTAGACTCGAGAACCTCTTGTGGCGAGTATTTATAATAAGGAGGAGTATGCTTACCGATCAAATTGTGCGTCAAAGCCAAGTGTTGGTGTATTAACTTTGGTTATAACGACCTAGGTAGGCTGATTCTGATAGGACTGGACATCCTGCCATAATGTGTTCAATCGACTCGCCCACATTTCCACATTTTCGGCATTTGTCGACAACATTGAGCTTCAGGATATGCTTCTCGTAATTTTTATTATTATTATTATTATGCATTGGGCGTCTATAGATCACAAGGTATGAAAAGGGGAAGTTTATTATTTTTTTTATTATTGGGCTTCTCAGATGTTAATAGCTATTTATTATTTAAGGTTCACATGGCTGTATAATAATCTAAAAAAAAATAATGTTAAAAAATTCTTCCTTATCATTTTACTTCTGAGTTTGTTGAACTGCTTCAAATGGATTCCTGGATTTCATTCTGTTAAATATACCTTTTTACGTTCAACTCAAAATGTTTACAATTGAAAATTGAGTGTGTAGTGTGTGGCTTGCTGCCAGTCATTCAAAACCTGATCGATTCACAGCTCACCCGCCTCCCATCCCCCCCCCCCACGTCACTCCAAAGATTCCCTCCTCCATATATCTTGATGTCCATGACGATGTCCAGCCACGACCTCATCTTCCTCTCACGTGGCCTTCTTTTTCTCTTCTTCCATCTAGCCCAGACACGGAATGGGAAGGGGTTAGATAGGCTCAAATTAATGGCCGGGGTCTCCAGGGG
Organism: Biomphalaria pfeifferi; assembly: GCA_030265305.1. Lineage (NCBI taxonomy): Eukaryota > Metazoa > Mollusca > Gastropoda > Planorbidae > Biomphalaria > Biomphalaria pfeifferi. The sequence goes on from JASAOG010000182.1 coordinate 350,321, forward strand.
GGTCTGCGGGCTGGTCTGGTGCCGACAGAGCCATGATTCCATCCGATATGTAAGGATGGGTGGTGGTGGGTTGAATAGGGTGCGACAGGGGCGCGTGTTTAGAGAGCAATGCGATCTTGTCTAGAATGTTCAGGTTTACAAATGAATTTGACGAAGTTGTTTTAATTTTAGTCCACACCAAATTTTATTTTAAGATGATTCTAGTTTAAAAAACAACAACTATACTATTTAAACCAGAGTTTTCCCTGTGTAACACCAATGAGGTAGTTCCATATCACTGACCTACTTTATAAAAAGTCACGTGACTGTGGTCTTATACATGGCAATATCTTCCTAGGATAAGATGTACATCTAGATTTAGTGCTAGCCTAGATCTAGTAGACCTACTAAATAATCATAAAAATTAGTGAATTATTGTAACATACTTTTTATTACTTAAAGATGTATAGATCTTGCCTATTTTCATGTTTAAATTACAATGAAATCAATGAGGTCATTAATGTAAACAACACACCCACGTGATTGAGAAGAGATCCGGAAATAGCTCATTTCTTCATAATTTTTCTCAAGATCTACATCAACTGTAAAATTTCTAGTAAAATCGTTAGAGCGCGTTTTCGAGTTCCGTGTCCACCTACCCACTTTTTTTTTGGAACCCATGAAGAGTTTGCAGAATCGATAAGAGGAATTGAAATAAAAAGGAGTGAGAGAGAGAGAGAGAGAGAGAGAGAGAAAAAAGAAAAAAGTAAGTTCTGTAAGTGTCCATACCTTTCTATGACCAACACGGTCATATGTTCATCTTCTTGTACCAATGGTTCATTTCTGCTAAACAAATAAAATTGTGTCTCCAGTTATAGTTAGAGTCTCTTGTATGTATGCTATTGATTAGAGTCACCAATAGTGCAACTAAAGTACAAAGCCCATAGACACATTGATTCTCTCTACATTTAGAAAGTACACAGCGAGCACTTGTGTCTAATTTTAGAACTAGCCTAATTCAGCTCTTATAAAATAAATATTTCCTGATCTGGAATGGCATTGACCTCTGACCCCAATTCCAAATATAGAAATATAGAACCTGTGAAGAACGGGCTGGTAATCCTATAGCACAGCGGTTCTCAACCTTTTTACAATCCCACACTCTGCCTCGACCCCCCCCCGTACACACACACACACAACAATAGAAGGATAGACAATAACAATCCATTTTTTTCTATGGTCTTAGGCGACCCCTGGCAAATCGTCAATCAACCCCCAAAGGGGGGTCGCGACCCACAGGCTGAGAACCCCTGCTATAGCAGGTCAGAGGCGGCAAGCGAATATCAGAAAAAGAGGCTAAATACAGACAAAAGTATGGTTGGGGAAGGTTTAGGTTAGATGACATGGCCCCCTAACGTGACATTGGAAATCTACTTCACTGTGATTATAGGCTATCAAACATTTTGAAAAGTGAGACTGTTAAAACATCTTTGAAATTAAGTTAGGCTGTCAAACCATTTTAGAATGTAAGTGAGGCTAACGAATATTCAAGGAAACCAGCTGAGAATGTCAAACCATTTTGGAAACTAAGCTTAAGGTGTTAAACTATAGGAGGCTGTTAAACCATAATGGAAACTATAAGAAACTGTTAAACGATTTAGAAAACTAGGTGAGTCTTTTAAACCACTTAGAACTTGGTGAGACTGGCAATTATGTGTAAGCTGTTAAACCATTTATAAAACTAGACGAGGCTATTAATGCATTTAGGAAACTATGTGAAGCTGTTTAACCATTCAGTAACTAGGTGAGCCTGTTACATTATTAAGGACACTAGGTGAGGCTGCAATATTTATTTATGTATTGTATTTTTGAACTTAAAAACTAGTTTTATAGGTACCATGTATACTATAACAGGATGAAAATGCATTTAAACTCACGACTACAGAAAATCACAGTTAGTCTTCAAAATTGTATTACACTCATCTGCCTATTTCCTCGTTGTTTCTAGCTCACAAAAATTACTAGAGTACGAAGCAATTGATAGCCTTGTTAGATTTCTAATTCTTTCTTTCTTTATTAGTATCAGACATTTCAACAATGCGAAATAAAATGTTTCCTTTGCTAGATCTATTTCACAGCTCTGGTAATTTGGATCGTATCATACATATATTCATAATTTAACACAGTAGTATTTATTACATAGGTTAGTGTTGTTTTCTTTTTAACTTTTAAAAAATATGATTACGTCCCCTTGAATCGTAAATTCTTTTTTGTGCTGTTAACTTTGTTCTTCATTTTTCTAAAGAGAAACTTTTTATTTTACCACTATTGCCAACTATAATAAATATTCAGTGACTGAAATCAAAGATTGCCTGTTGGTTGAGTAGTTTTGTAACCTGGCAGATGATTATCTATAGTATTCAGTCAGTACAACTTCTCTCTCTCTCTCTCTCTCTCTCTCTCTCTCTCTCTCTCTCTCTATCTCTCTCTCTCTCTCTGCAGTAAAGTGTTTGGTGCTTTTGATTTCTTCAGAAAATTGATATTTTCATCTCAGCCAAGGAAATGATATCTCGTGTTTTATTCATGACTTTGTTTTTCTAGAAACAAGATTTGTCTCTTAGCAACGCACAGTGTAAGCAGATTATTTGGGGGGGGGGGGGGGGGTTTACATTCAGAGAGAGAGAGAGAGAGAGGAGAGGAAGAGAGAGTAAAAAAATTGGACTACAGACGTGAAAAAAGGTACAAGGATTAACTTGAAATATTTCATTTTTAAGAAACTTTGTTTTAAGTGAGTGCATATATATATATATATGCAGTGCTTTTTTTGTGAAAAAAAAAAATAGGTGCCGGTACTCAGTGATGGATTGCCTAACTTTTAACTACTGATAAATTATTAATAAATGTTAAAATACAAGAAAAATAATAATGTTTCCCCACATAGAAAAAAGGTGCCGGTACGCCGTACCGGTGCGTACCGTCACAAAACAAAGCATTGTATATATAAAGTGCCCGTTTCAGCTTTCAGACCATGAGATTTATGGCACAGATGATGTAAAGTTTATCTATTTCTGAGGCCTTCGGCTGACGAGAACGTCACGTAGCCAGTACAACGACAAACCACTTTAACTATTCCCAAACATAAATCAGCTACTCATTCTTATCTTATCTTATATAATACAGACGTTACTTCAAAAAAGAAGATGATACGTCCTACGCGTCATGCATTCATTCATGCATATTAACCAATGACTTAAATTCTGCCAAGTCACAGGTTTTCCTGGCTAGCTCAGGCAACCCATTCCATGCTCTAATAGCACTAGGGAAGAAGGAGTATTTGTACAAATTTGTCCTAGCATATGGAACGAGGAATGTGCCTTTATCTTTGTGTCTTTCAGAGTATTTTATTAAATTTTGTTTTTCTATTTGAAGATTATGGTTCAGTGTTTTATGTATAATTGCAACTTTACTTTTGAGTCTTCTGTCCTGAAGGCTTTCTAAATTTAGTGATTTTACTAAAGGTGTTACTCTGGTTAAGTGTGAATATTCGTTTGTTATGAATCTCACTGCTCTATTTTGTGTCTGTTCCAGTTTCTTAATGTTATCTTGAGTTGAGGGGGTCCCAAACGGAGGATGTATATTCTATTATTGGCCATTATTTGCTATTATTGTCATTGGGTGGACACGTTGGCGCCCTCAAAATTCAAAATTACAGTCTTAGCCAGGATCCGAACCAAGCGCTCTACCCCGCCCTGTGTGTGTTAAAGAGAGAGGAACAGAACGAGGAATAGTGAAAAAAAAGAGAGATGTATAGAAAGTAAAACAAAGAGAAAGAGATGAAGAAAGAAAAAGAGGATGAGAAACGTGAAGAGAAAGAGATTATAATGAACAAAGAGAAACAAAGTGGAAGGGATATAACGAGAAGTAGAGTGTAGAGAGAAAAGAGAGATAGGCTGTTGAGACAAGGAGACGAACGAACTCTCGTGAAAAGAGATAGAAAGAGACAGAGAATGAAACAAAGGCACGAAGAGAGAAAAAGAAAAAGAGACAAAGAATAAGGAGAGAAACGGAAATAGAGAGAAAAAGAGGAGGTAACAAGTGACAGGGAGAGACAGAGAGAGAGAGAGAGAGAGAGAGAGAGACGGAGACGTTCTCCTAATGCATAAATTCCAAAGTGTATAATCAATAACACATAACATCTCCGTCAAAGGTCAGACAATTAGAACAGACTTTGTGAGCAGACAATCAGCTCCGACTGTTAAAGCAGACTAGTTAATGACGAGATAAGTGGAAGATAAATCGTTACATTTGGACCACCTTTTAGAATCACTTGTATCTACCTCCTCCCACCCCCAATTACTCCCACCTCCAGGCTCTTTGTGCTCAGCAGAGCGGAACGTTGGCTAATTTCAAGGCATCTGTCACTTTTCTAAGCAATGTCACGTGATCAGAAACAAGCAGTATACAAAAGTGTTGTTTTTTTTAAAATCAATTCCTCATTTATGAAGCTAATGGTGGTCTATATTCTCTCAGTCTTCATTATTGCTAGAGTCTTTCCAGTCATCAGTGGCGTAGCTAGGAAGGGGGGAGGGGGTGTCCAGATTTGAAAATTACCTCGGGCCCCCCACTTGACGGTACCCCAAATGAGTGTCCGAAATTTGATTTACATTAAATATAAAGTATTAACGCCATTTTCTCAAGTCATGATGTCGAATGTCAAAATGCATGGGCCCCTAAAGAGGTCAAGCCCCCTCGGGTTCACAAAATCCTAGCTACGCCCCTGCCAGTCATCTTTGCACAAAGTTCAGCTAATGATTTCTACACAAGACGGTGTTTATGCTTAAATTTATTTACTAGCGATGATTCCTTGCAGACTCCGTGTTCAAAGTAAAAAGTCGTCAGACAAATTTAATTTTAAAATGATTATATTAATATATCATTAAACATTATAGACGATAAAAATCTGGAGTTTTTCACTGTTGTGGCCAATGGACCTCATTCACCAATCGTAAACAAATAACATGTAGCCACGTGATAATATTTATAAAACAATGAAAATTACGTATCGCGTGACAGCCTTTATGGATTGCGTAATTTGTATAGAAGATTTAGAGAACCACGTGGCAAAATGTTGTTTGTTTACGATTGGTGAATGAGGCCCATTGGCTAGTTTGTTTGTTTTCTCCCGAAGATATACAAAGACTGAAAACAATTCTAATGAAGGCGTAAGAGGCCCAAATGAATCCGGTAGCCACTCAATTATGAAGAGTTTACAAGCTAATAGGAGGAATTGTGTAAACAAGAAAAGAAAATAAGTGCAGGCAAAGCTTGTAGTCTCAATATTCATGTTTTTAAAAGTTGAAAATATGTTTTAAAAATCCCTAGAAAAACTTACATTCTTAATATATTGGAATTTGAAATGCAAATATGTAGACAAAATATCTTAATAATCTTAAGCTGGTAGTCGAAAGCGGACAAAGTGGCTGATGAGTCGATCAGAATTTCTGATTCCAGTGATTCTAAACTGCACCCACAGGAGCTTTTTTTTTTTTTTTTTAGAAAGGTTGATACTAATCACAACTGTTCTATAAATAGCTTAAATGAAAAGATACACGTCTGCTCAGCCCCCCGGGGGATTCTGGGATACGTTTTTGTGATCCAGCGATTGAAAAAAAATCTTATAAAAGAAAGAGGTTTGCTAATTTAGAGGTTTACTCAAATGAGAGGTTCGATATAAGATAATTTTTTTTAAAGGAGAAGTTTTTTTAAATGTTTGACATGTTTGGGATGTTCTTTCAGAGTTGAAGATAATCTACTGCCTAGTCTGTTAATATATCAGCCTTCTCTTTCACGCGTATTCTATTAATATAAGCCTTCTCTTTCATCTTAGGTCTAAAAAGGTAACGCGTATCTTATTAATAATCAGCCTTCTCTTTCATCTTAGGTCTAAAAAGGTAACGCGTATCTTATTAATATCAGCCTTCTCTTTCATCTTAGGTCTAAAAAGGTCACGCGTATCTTATTAATATCAGCCTTCTCTTTCATCTTAGATCTAAAAAGGTAACGCGTATCTTATTAATAATCAGCCTTCTCTTTCATCTTAGGTCTAAAAAGGTAACGCGTATCTTATTAATATCAGCCTTCTCTTTCATCTTAGGTCTAAAAAGGTCACGCGTATCTTATTAATATCAGCCTTCTCTTTCATCTTAGATCTAAAAAGGGCACGCGTAGTCTATTAATTTGATTAACATAATAATTAATATAATTAACGTAGGCTAAATTATAAAACAATTTAAAAGAAAATTAAATGTAAAAGGTCAAGGACGGGTGTTGAGATGTCATGGTTCTTTATTCTAAGGAAAGATATATAAGGAGTAGTAGTCGCTTTGAACGAGAGAGAGAGAGAGAGATAATAGAAAGTTAGACTTTTTAGTCACTAGTTTAAAAAAAAAAGTTACTCATTTTATTGATCATTTTTACTGAATCTTGTATCTGCTTTATATATCGTTTGTAACTACATTTATTGTTTGAAGTTTGGGTTTAAAATAATTAAAACTCCAGAAAAGCATATCAGTACTTTGTTGCTTCATTAATTATTTAAGTGTTTGAACTATAATTACGGCCCCTCCGAACCTGCATAGGATGGCTGCCAGGTCGTGCGGTTGGCACGCTGGTTTGTCGTTCAGATTTATCGATGGTCTCGGGTTTAAACCCTGCCCACTCCCTTCCCCCGTCGTCCTGCGGGAGGTTTGGACTAGGAAGTAATTATCTTCAACTCTGAAGGAACATCCGAAACATGTAAAACATTTTACAAAACATATGTCACAAGTTTATATCATTAAGATCTTCAAGTCAAACAAACATAATAAACACGTGACATGTAGTCTATTATTATCAGCTTTCTCTTAAATCTTAGGTCTAAAAAGGTCATGAATAGTCTATTGATATCAGCCTTCTCTTTCATTGTAGGTCTAAAAAGGTCACATGTATTATATTCCTATCAGCCTTCTCTTCCATCTAAGGTCTAAACAGGTTAACTATTAATATCAGCCTTCTCTTTCATCTTAGTTCTAAAAAGGGCTACACAGGTCTACTAATATCTCAGTGCGTGTGTCTGCATGTAAGTTCGTCTAGCGCTAGTCTGTGTGAGTGAGTCCTCGCGTGTGTGTCCAGTTAGACCACTAAAGTACACAGTGGAGCAATCAAGACGTCCAGATAACAGACATTCATATAACAGCCGACCATTAGCCGAGACAGCAGTGGCTAGTGGATCAGTTGATCCCATTCATGATCCCCCCCCCCCTTTTTTTTTCCCCCTAATCGTATTCTGCCAGCCCCATCTACACAGCGGTTATTCTGGGAGTATGATTACCCCCCCCCCTCCTCTACATCGACTCTGTAACATATGGCCCATTTATTTCTTCTTCTCGACTCGCGACAGCAGCTCCACGGATCTCCAGAGTTTAGACTCCCCTTACACGACTCACCCTTACCTCAATCGTGTCATCAGCGCCCTGGTCTGAACGCCCCCCTCCTGTGATCCACTTGTTAGCGGAATATAGATCGGACTGGCCGAAGCCTGTGACACACAACCCTTTATGCAAAAAAAGAAAAAAATAAAGGGGGGGGGGGGGAGTTAACTCTTTTGGTAAACGAGATTTTGTCAGGGGAAGATAACTACTTTTTTTCAGGGAGGTTAACAAATGAGATAAATATTTGAAAAAAGAGAATATTACTGCAATGTTTAGCTCTTTCTCTCCTTATCGAAGATACCATCGTTGATTTTGACCTCATTAAATTAAATTAATGTTTTCTTTTTAAAACTTTACTTTGAATTATATAAAAAGAGCATGTATTTCCCTTTAATTCTATACCAAATATAACATTGTCTGTTAACAAACAACAAAGCTATTGAAGCCCAATCATAACAGAGGTGCAAAGTAGTAACAAGCAAAATGAATTCCTTCCAAAACGTGTAAAAATAATTACTGAGAGAAAGAGTTAAATTAGTAAACAGTTGCAATGTAAGCTTAATCTGCACATTTACTACATTTAACTATTGTGTTACATTAACTAATTCTATTGGGGGGGGGGGGGAGTTTGGTGGTAATTAATTTTAAATAATTTTTTTACTGCATTGAATAAATTGATTAAATAGCCTATTCGTTTTAGGAAAAACATACGCACGCTAAACTTATAAATATTTAATATTTTTGCGTGAAAAATCTAAAATGAACACTCCGGAAACTACATGTGTTAGTCTACATCCAAATTATTTCCCGCATAGACATTTATCACCCGATATTCTCCTTGTCAATCCAAACACTCAAGCTCACTCCATAACAACAAGGAAATCTGTTATTGGTTATATTCTATTTTATCAGACTTAATATTCGTCAACATTCTGGCTGGCAAATAAGAAAGAACGCTTCAGTACTGTGAAGAGACGGTGCCTGAGCTGGTCTGGTCATATTGTAAGATACGACTCGCTGTCAAACGTCATTCTTCAAGGCTCAGTGAAGGGAGCACAAAGAAAGGGTCGTCCAGAGAAAAACTGGCTGGACAACGCTTTAAAGAATGCACCGACCTGTCTCTTGATGCTTTTCAAAGAACATCTGCCGGCCGGGAAAAGTGGAGGAATTTCGTTACTCGAACTTTCGCAGGAACCCCTACGACGAAAGTCAAGGGACAGGTGAAATGATGAGATGATTCAAAGAGCCACACACACACATTGACTGGTACATAACTGTTAAATGTGTGCCGATTTTTATGTTTTCTTATGTTGTTTTTTTATTAATAGCACCCAATTCCAGCAACGCCGCTGAGTGCAAGCCTTGCCTGTTTACGTCTATCTAAACATATCTGAGTTATATATACTGTAATAACTTAAGTGAGGCAACTCAACGAGACATAGACGTTTATTTACACGGAGACATGACAAACACAAAGGGCATCTGCCTTGAGTACAGCATCTCCATATTGGCTCTCTCTACTTGGGCGGAAATCGTTCTCCTTCTCTTCCTAATGTTGACATCCTTCTCAGTCTAGTTTATCACAGTGCGCACCTTCTAGCTTAGATGGCGGTGCGCATGGTGGAGTTATAACAATACTCATCATCACCTAAGATACTGTTATAACAGACACAGAGAAACAGGGCTAGATTGGCTATTACAAGGGACCCACTTACAAACTGACAAGTCCGACGCTGAAATGACAACAGGATGCCATGACATGTGCTAATCACGAAGGACGAAGAGGGCTCATCAGTCTCGTTGACATCCGCGAGTGGCCAGCTATCACCCCGAGGCTACTTTCCATTAAATCAGCGAAGTGGTCCACGCATTTCAGTCGTGCATTAGCATTGACCAGTTCTTCGAGCGTCGGACTTTTTTTTCGAAGCAGTTTTAAACCGTTTCACTTCAAAAATTTTCTGAATCAATACGCAAAGCGTTAAATGTTTGTGTTGTTTGACAGGTTTCGGGTGTTCTTTCAGAATTGAAGATTACTACATCCTAGGTCAAACCTACCTCGGCTGGAGGGCGGCGTGCAGTGTTCGAACCGGAGAAGTCGAGACGATTTTTCATGGCATACGCCACACGACCAGATTTGAGTTGATACAAAACGTAATATTACATGTGGTTACTACAAAATGAAGGACCCTGTAGTCTACAGGTGTAAAGCTCCATTGTTCCTATGGTCGACGCTGAATGAGGGAGTCATGTAACCAGCGCAACTACCAACCGTCTTTACTTTCCCCGACCAATGCCAGCTACCCACGTGACTTGCTGGAATAGGCACATCCTAAAAATGTCAAAGTTAAAATTTTCCAATTTTTTTAAACCTGGATTTGAACTCAAAACCTCTCGGTTCGGAATTCGCTTTAGCACTTTTTGTGTCGAATGAATTTCGATCTTTAATAATTATTTTTAAATGTTATCTAATTTGAATGAGTGATATAAAGACTTCATTTTGCGACTCTTCAAACGATACTTTAATTTGCAACCAGAACTATAATTAGACCAATCCATTAAAAAATATAAACTCTAGAAACAAGGACTAAGAACAAAAAAAAGTTCTAATTAGTAATTGATATATGTCTTTGAAATATGAGTAGGTATAAGATGGAAAAGATGTCTGACTACGTCTGCTAACTGCCTATGTCTGCTCACGTCTGCTTGTGTCCATGTTCGTCTGCTTTCAACAAGAGACAAAAATGGAATTAAAAAAAACAACAACTGCTGAAACTCTTTCTCCTCCACATCTGCATTTCTTCTTAAATATATACCACCCTCCTCCCTCCTCTGCCTTTCTTCTTAAATATACCACCCTCATCCTCCTCTGCCTTTCTTCTTAAATATATACCACCCTCCTCCCTCCTCTGCCTTTCTTCTTAAATATACCACCCTCCTCCTCCTCTGCCTTTCTTCTTAAATATATACCACCCTCCTCCTCCTCTGCCTTCCTTCTTAAACATACCACCCTCCTCCTCCTCTGCCTTCCTACTTAAACATACCACCCTCCTCCTCCTCTGCCTTCCTACTTAAACATACCAACCTCCTCCTCCTCTGCCTTTCTTCTTAAATATATACCACCCTCCTCCTCCTCTGCCTTTCGTCTTAAATGTACCACCCTCCACCTCCTCTGCCTTTCTTCTTAAATATATACCACCCTCCTCCTCCTCTGCCTTTCTTCTTAAACATACCACCCTCCTCCTCCTCTGCCTTAATACTTAAACATACCACCCTCCTCCTCCTATGCCTTCCTACTTAAACATACCACCCTCCTCCTCCTCTGCCTTTCTTCTTAAATATATACCACCCTCCTCCTCTGCCTTTCTTCTTAAATATATACCACCCTCCTCCTCCTCTGCCTTCCTACTTAAACATACCACCCTCCTCCTCCTATGCCTTCCTACTTAAACATACCACCCTCCTCCTCCTCTGCCTTCCTACTTAAACATACCACCCTCCTCCTCCTCTGCCTTCCTACTTAAACATACCAACCTCCTCCTCCTCTGCCTTTTTTCTTAAATATACCACCCTCCTCCTCCTCTGCCTTCCTACTTAAACATACCACCCTCCTCCTCCTCTGCCTTCCTACTTAAATATACCACCCTCCTCCTCCTCTGCCTTTCTTCTTAAATATATACCACCCTCCTCCTCCTCACCCATCTTACCACTCTCCTTCGTACACTGAACTTCTTTCTTTTTGTGACAAGGTTTAAAAATATTTTTGAATAGGCTCTTTTCAAGTACTTTCAACCAAGAATCGATTTCGCCCAGAGCTTGTGATTATTAAACTATTTCTTTAGCATTATGATGAAAAACAGTATGCTCATTTTGTCCGGCTACTGAAGTCCAGTATCGATCTGGTCCTGCTGCCTGTCTCCCCTCAACATTACTAGAAACGTAAGGGCAGACACGAGTATTGAGTAGTCGATGCAGTCTCCAGAACACGATCCTGTGCTTGCAAACAAATGGAGCCATTTTGGAATAGTGTGATAGATTTACATTAAGGATTTTGGCAGTTTGAAATCTATCTATGGGTTAAATCAAAAGTGTAGCCAAATGTGAGTGCTGTAGCAAGCGTTACAGTGCACTCCCCTCTCCCGCCCCATCGATACCATCCGTGTCTGAATATTTTCCCCCTAAATATTTGACATTATATCGTATTTCTTAGTTTTTATTTCTATGCTGGTATATATATTTTTTTATTCTCTTTTTTTAAAGTTTTATTTATCCTTAATTTTGATGCTGTTTCCTTCGCTATTTTACTTTCGTTATTTTTACATTGTCCTGTTATTTATTTATGTGACTCTCGTGGGGCCACGTACCCTTTGGGTAAATCCATGTATGCTTATGCTTTTTTTTTCGTTCTTAATTGTGGTAAATCTATGTTGCATTTTTTTAGTTGGTTATTCTTCTAGTTCTATATTTCAGTAAATCTACGTTACGTCTGTTGTTTTTGTTTTCATAAGAAAGCTAAAAAAAAAAAATCTTAGAAATAAAAAATCTCACTTTGGGTCAGGATTTTGTGATTTTACCATCACAACGGGGATACAAGACACCGATAGCAAGGACAAACACAAAAACTCTTTTGTTCCCCTGGCAATCAAATCATTAAATACAATGCAACTGTCTGATATAGTGATTTGTGAATTTGGGCACATCGGCACAATTTAGGCCATGTCGTGCCTGCAGTCCCTCAAGGGCCATTCTCCCTCCACACAACAAGGGCCAAATTCCATACAGTCACATCATTAAAATCAAGGTCTATTCACAGTTAAAATAGTAGAGGTAGTAAAAATTAATTATGGTGTGAATGTATTTTTTAGTTTTCTATAACTATGTTTTATTTGGCGTAATACCCTTTAATTGTTGCATATTTCCTTACGGATTAAAAAAAAAATATTTCAGTTCTTTGTTTGGATGCATAATTGTGGTAAATGTGTTATGTTTTTTTTCCTGTTTTTTTATTTCAATATATTTATGTGCCAAGAAGATTAGTAAAAAAAAAACCTCATTTGAAATCTTTTTTTTATTTACAGTAAAGTTACACATCCTTGAGATTAAGGACGCCCCTAGTTGGTCAAGCTTTCAGACCTTGCGATCTATAGGGCAGATGATGTAAAAGTCATCTGTTTTTATTGTCCACTGTTAATGAGGTTGTCTGTGGCCAGTACAATGACCAAATGCCTTTACTTTTCCCCAGCTAACGTGAGGCACCCATTAGAGCTGGGTGGACCCAGAGGCCTAAAATATCCCCAAATTAAAAATCCGAGTACTGATCAGGATTCGAACCCGCCGAACTAAGGCTTACCTCTCAGCCACCTCGCCTCCAATGTTATATGTAGTAAATATTTTTTAAAAATCTAACAAACAATTACAACAAAGGATATTTTGCAGTATGACTACGCGAACCACTAGGTGTCAAGTGTACCACACTTTGTCTACCCTACACACGCATTTATTATTGTACCTTTTGATTCTTTTTCAGTTGGATATAAGTTTATTATACTGTTATGTTATGTAGACATACATGGTTTATGTATGCCCTTTAAAAATGTTTCTCTACGAATTTCAAACATATCATTCGCTCTCTAACATAGCATTTAATAATTCATCAGATTCACTGGCCATGTTCACGCAGACTCGAAAGAAAAGGGAGAAAAATAATAAAAAGGAAAAAAAAACTTACTTAGCCAGACAGCTCCGACTCTCGCTTTCCTAACGGAATTCTTTAGATTTGAATGTGACACGTGACCAGCTGGAACCAATCAACATCTTGCTGGCTTTCAATCGATACATATGAAGTATCCCTTGAGCTGCAACTGAAGGATGTGTAGAGAAGTTTGAGCTTCGTTCTTCTCACAGCTCCAATCTTTGTTGAAGGAAGTCGGCTGCTGAAATTGGCTCATGTTGGCTACCGAAGCTGATAAATATTGGTTACTGGGAGTTTCTCATGTGTGCCCATGAAGTTGGCTCATTTTCGGATTACTGAAGCTAGCGAATGTTTGCAAACGAAGCACTGTAGATGTCAAACATTGGCTATTAAAGCTGATTAATGTTGTTTCCTGAATTCGGCTCATATTGGCCCATCCAGTGGGCTCAGTGTGGCCACCTAAACAGGCAATGTTGTTTCCTGAATTTGGCTCATATTGGCTCATGCAGTGGGCTCAGTGTGGTCACCTAAACAGGCAATGTTGTTTCCTGAATTTGGCTCATATTGGCTCATGCAGTGGGCTCAGTGTGGTCACCTAAACAGGCAATGTTGTTTCCTGAATTGGGCTCATATTGGTCCATGCAGTGGGCTCATATTGTCCCATGCAGTGGGCTCAGTGTGGCCACCTAAACAGACAATGTTTGTTCCTGAATTTAGCTCATATTGGCCCATGCAGTGGGCTCAGTATGGCTACCTAAGATGGCTATGTTGGTTTCTGTAATTGGCTCATATTGACCAATGCAGTGGGCTCAGTATAGCCACCTAAACTGACTATGCTGGTTTCTGAAATTGGCTCGTATTGGCTTTAGTGACTGGCTAATGACTTTCAGATTTTAGCAGGTAGAAGAAATAGCAGCTATTTTTCTTTATATTTTCACAATCTTGTCCAAATCTACATTAACTCTTTCTCTCCTAACTGACGATACCAGCATTGATTCCACCAGAATGTGGTAAATAATTACGGAGAGAAAGAGTTAAAACAATAAATACTTGGCTTCCATCTGAAATACTTTGAAATGTTTCAGATTATCTGAAATACGCTGGTTATTAACTGAAATACTTTGAAATATGTTGGCTATCAATAAAACATGCTAACTATCTTTGGTTATTATCTGAAATACTTTGACTGTCGTTGGTATAATCTGAAACACTTTTACTATAGTTGATATTATCTCAAATTCGTAACCTGTCGTCAGTATTATCTGAAATACTTTTGGCTGTCATCAGTATTATCTGAATGACTTTTGGCTGTCGTAGATATTATCTTAAATACTTTTGGCTGTCGTCAGTATTATATGAAATACGTTTACTATGGTTGGGATTATCAGAACTAGTTTGGCATGTTATCAAGGAATGCATTGATTGTCCTGGTCTTCCCGTGCATGTGTTATTCATTGCCTTGGCAAGCATGTATCCCAAATATAAATCAAATTAATATCCTCCATCTTACTTATTTGAATTTTTTTTGTTTGCACTGGTTTCAACTTGTTCTTTGAAGTTGGTGGATTATGAATTTTGTTGAACTCCCCACCCTTTTCATTCAAGACCCCACTATTGGGGAACAGTCAAGTAAAACGTTACCGTGAAGCATAAACGGCATGTAGATAGAATAGGTTCAAAGGGAAATTACTCTTATCGAAATGATTCATTTCTGCAATTTTTTCCCCTCATATCTCGTGTATCTTACTGTAGGAAGTGTAGGCTTTTATTGTATCCATTCTTTAAAGGGTGGGATATCTATCTATCTATCTATCTATCTATCTATCTATCTATCTATCTATCTATCTATCTATCTATCTATCTATCTATCTATCTATCTATCTGGCTATCTATCTATCTATCTATCTATCTATCTATCTATCTATCTATCTATCTATCTGGCTATCTATCTATCTATCTATCTATCTATCTATCTATCTATCTATCTATCTATCTATCTGGCTATCTATCTATCTATCTATCTATCTATCTATCTATCTATCTATCTATCTATCTGGCTATCTATCTATCTATCTATCTATCTATCTATCTGGCTATCTATCTATCTATCTATCTATCTATATCAATATCAATATTGATTATATCTATATTATCTATTTATCTATATCTATATCTGGCGTATCGGCACTTTTTTCAATGTGGGGAAACATTATTACTTTTCTTGTATTTTAACGTTTATTATTAGTTTATCAGTAGTTAGGCAATCCATCAAATCGTACCGGCACCTATTTTTTTTTTTTTACAAAAAGGACTGTATATATATCTATATGTTAAGAGTTTTAAAAAAATTGTCCCGGGGAAGGGAGGGCGAGAAAGTAAGTTACAGAAGACCTGTAGTTAATGGCTATCTGTTCACGGGATATTGCGTGTCTTGTGTAATCACAGGCCTCCCTGGGAAGGTGAAGGTGGAGGAGTGAGATTGTGTGTGAGTGTCCGTTAAAGGGCAGTGAGGGAGGTGGGGAGATGACGGGAGGTCACGGGACGGGAGAAAATTAATGGTGACAGTGGTCCCTTGGGACAGTGTGTGTGTGTATGTTCGACTTAGTATATAGTTCAGTGCGTGCGGACAGTGTGTGTGTGTATGTTCGACTTCGTATATTGTTCAGTGCGAGCTGTCTGGGAAGTGTGTCAGCCTCGGAGCCACAATAGTATTGACTTTAGATCGTTGCGTACATGTATCTAGAAAGGGATCTACTGTGGCGCTGATGTCGCATTGTGTTTTGATTATAAATGAGTAATTCTAGATATAAATCTAGTGACACAATTACTCCAGGGAGAGCTGTGGATTCTTCGATACAGAAATCACTTAACAATAGTCCAATAAGTCAAAAGTGATGTTTGTAAAATGTTTGTAAAATGGTTGACATGTTTGAGATGTTCCTTCAGAGTTGAAGATAATGTACTTCCTAGTCCAAACATCCCGCTGGACGACATGGGATGGCAGCGGACATAGTATTAACCCGGGAGCATCGACAAGTCCGAACTATATTCCAGCACACCTGCGTTTCATAGGGCAGATGATGTAATGGGCATCTATTTATATGGTCCACGATGAAGGAGGCTTTTTAAATATCCCTAAATAAAAAAATACCAGGATTTGAACACCAGACCCCGGTTCGGAAACCAGGCGCTTTACCACTCAGCCCAATAATCTCAAGTAGGCGCGGGATCTTAGGGTGCCTCTGAGTCCCCCCCCCCCAACTCTAATAGGTATCTGACATTAGTTGGGGGGTAGTAAAGGCGGTTGGTCGTTGTGCTGGCCACATTACACCCTCATTAACTGCGGGCCACAGAAACAGATGACCATTACATAATCTGCCCAATAGATCGCAAGGTCTGAACTTTACTTTTACGTAAACAAACAAACAAATCAATTTGTATTTGTTTCCCCATATGTTCTCAACGTAATCTGAGGTTTGCAATGTCATTGAAACTGCCCCCGTTCCCTTATGTTCTGTTACAAGATTCTTCCTGCTTTTGTCAAAATCGCTTGAATTCGTTCTTCGTACTCCCTGAGCAGACAGCAGTGACCTACTGTCAATGACCGAACTTGCTAAGCAGGAATGGTCTAGGACAGTGGTTCCCAAATTTTTTCCTTAACGGAACGCTTGAAACATTCTGAGTATTTAGCTTTTTTTTTTTTTTTAGAGAGATTAATTCACGTGGTAACCTGCTAGTTAATTATTCCAGTAGTTCGTGGAACACATATTCAGGCCTCACTGAACACTAGGGTTCCGCGGAACACTGTGAAACACTGGTCTAAGGCTATCGACATTTCTCAAACTTTCATTGCAGTTATAAATCTTTATTTGAATATTGGTCATGTATATCAAAATTCCAATCGCTCTACTAATCCTGTCTCTAATCTCTTCGTTTGTGGTGCGGTCTTTGTATGTGAAATCCAAGAAATTTCTGTAAAGCTTTTAGACCTCACTATGACCTGCTAACTACTGTCGAAAAAAGCAAACTAAAGCTCTATAGACATATTACAAGATCATTAGGACGGCTCACAAAAATCTTCCTTCAGGGAACAGTACCAGGAAAAAGAAGAAGAGGCAGACAAAAAAGACAAGATAAAAGAATGGACGGGCCTGCCATTGAAATAGACCCTGTCTTACTTTCTCTCGTTGTACTTTTGTTGTTCTATTTAGATCTAAAGAGTAGTGCATAAATGTTACCATACAGGTCGAGAATTTTTGGTTTCCCAGACCTGTCGAGACGGAGATCAGCAAGTCTGTGGCAGTCAAACAGAATATGATGCACGGTTTCCCGCAGCGGGGGCACCGTGAATCGAAATTAGGCCATAGCCGTGAGAAATATGAGCCAACAGGACAGTGGCCTGTCCTGCACTGTGCTATAATAGCTTGCTCAGGCCTGGACAGCCTCCACCACGGGGAAATGCGGTCATGGCACCTCATGCGCTTCCAGACTCCACGGGCTTTTTGGGACTTGTCCCAGCACTCAAACCACTTTTCCATTTCTGTTTTTTGAGTTATAGCCAGAGCGTGATGAAAACTTACAGCCTGTTCAGTGGGTGGAATTTGCCCTCCATGGCGGGTCAAGGAGTCTGCAATAGTGTTGCTAGTAATGCACTGTAGACAGTGACGTAGCTAGGGGGGGGGGGGGAGGAAGGAGAGAATTTGAAAATCCCCGGGCCCCCACTTGAGAGGGGCCCCAAATTAATAAATTAGTGTTCTTTACATTAAAAATAAAATATTACTCAAAATGCAGGGGCCCCCCAAAGAGGTCAAGCCCCCATCCCCAAACGATGGAAAATTCCGAGCTACGCCCCTGGCTGTAGACGCCAATTTAATGCCATTCTGAAGATCAAAATGCAGAAAAAAAAGTTATTGGACGCCTCAGCCTTCCCCCAGTTCCCCACAAGTCAAAATTTGCGAAACACTAGTTGACGTATGACCGGCTAGATTCTTGAAATGACATAAGACAAGAGTTCCAAACGTTACCCTCAACAGGAAACTAAAAACAAGCAAAATACCAAAAAAAAAAAAAAAACAACCTTTAAGAAAAGCTTATAAATCTTAAAAACTTATATTAAGTGTATCCATTAGTTTGGATCAGTCATGTGATTAAATTTGTAATAGATCTAGACTAACAATAATAAATCTGTGCGATTAGAAACATTTTTAACCATTGTTTTTGTTTACCGCAATTCCATGCTTTTAGCTTTCTCAATTCGCTATGATCCTATCACTTGTCTGGACAATTTGAAAATAGGTTGGGGAGAATGAACGGGGTATCTGGATCGTTTTTTAAAATTATTTATTAAAAAAAGCAACGACCTAAATTCGAAATCGTGGGCGAAAGTCTTCTCAGGCTTCTCAACCCAACAAGGTAATAACTTTCTTAGCGAAAAGCGTATGAACATGGAAGATTGAATAGTTATCTATTGTTTCTATTTCATGTTTCTGTTCTTTCAGACAAGATAATTTAAAGGGGGCTGATTCAGCTTATAATACCACTTCAGTCTAGTACAATTTCTTTCCCCTTTTCGATATATCAAACAATAGAATTAATTACAAATTAACTAATTAGTTGTATTTTTAAAAAATTTTTCTTGTGTTGTCAGGTAAAAAAATTATAAATGTGCAAAATTTTAGCTTGAACAGAGATTGGGGGAGAAATAACGCGTGCAATTTTTTTTTAGCCAGACAGACAGACAGATTGATTTGATATAAGCTTTGTAAAAAAGACTCTTGGGGACTATGTGGTGAGTTTATATTATTAAATGAACAAACTAATTAGAGAGGAAGTTTGAGCGTTCAGCAGCGGGTCTGTTCTAAATGAATAAATCCTCTATGGACTTAAGGATAACATAAAAATTGGCTTTACTTTAAAAAAAAATCTTATATTGTATATTCTTTCTGAAATCTATCTGTGACTGGCTCTTACATGAAAAGCAAGATTCTATAGTTAATAAAGTTATCTCAGCTTTCTCTTAAGGCCCAAGAACCATCCGGAAGTGGGGATCGCATTGACCAGAGGAGCCAGATCGTGTCAGTAATTAAAGGGATTGAACTCTTTGAGTGGATGCTTCACTCCCCTCCTTGACTTCCTACTTCCGCTTCGCCTGCCCATGCGCCAACACGCAAGGTCGATTGCTTTCCAGAACCATACCCTCTCCCTATGTATATTTTGTCACACAGATTTCGTGCCTTATAGTACTAGAGGTGGGATCATTCCGCAAGGCCAGACTTAGGTCCCACTTAAAAACAATAACAAACTCATAAACTCTAGTCAAATGTGAATATTCGTTTGTTATGAATCTCACTGCTCTATTTTGTGTCTGTTCTAATTTCTTAGTCCTCCAGAGAAATGGAAAAAAGGTTGAGAGAGAGAGAGAGAGAGAAGAGAAGAGAAGAGAAGAGAGAGAGAGAGAGAGATGGTCAAAGAAAGGATTTTGTTTTTACCTAACTTATTTGGTTGTAAAAAAAAAAAGAGGGAGGAGGCGCACTAAATCGTTCTGTCACCATCTGTGCACAAAGCCAGGTGTGAATAAATTATTCAACGATGGACCAGACCTGTACAACCCAGCAACAGCCTCATTCATCCCTCCTGACCCTAAGCTCGCATTTTTTTTGGTTCAGCATTCACTTCTTCACCGTACAAAGCAGACATCAAATATTTATGTCGCGTCATTCTTGTGCAGACCGCTCACCCGAAAGATCTCATTCAACAACTCAATCCTAACCTTTTGTTTCGCCTCTTCTGACACGTCAAACCACACAGGGCTGCTTTTTTTCCATATATCTAGTAGATATAGGTGGATCCGTTAAGCATCCAACGGGGGCAGCCTCTGAGTTTATGTGATAACACAAACTCATTTTGTAATCTTGTTTTTTTAAAATTTATTAGTGGTCTAAAAGTGCTAGAGCATATTTCATGCTTATATCATACTCAGATCGCTATGGTATAATCACTTTTGTGGACAAGTGTGGGGAAGGCTTCCGTGCTGCCATTATGTGCACACAAACAAAACTCTGCTCGATTCGGAATTTGAACTCCAGCCACTATTGTTAGGTTGTTATTTCCAGATTTGTTGTGCGCGTGTGCGTGTTTCAGCATTGTCGTGGTCAAAAGACAGCTGATAGAGTTTCCTACCATTACGAATACAGCTTTAAAAAAAAAAAGAAAAGAAAAAACTACTTATAACAAACAAGTTCTTATTGACGTTACCATGACAACGCGTTTATAACCATGGCAACGCTACTTTCCAAACAATCATGAGGTGTAGTCGACGTATTAACAACGTACGCCAATATCAATTAATAATGTCATCAATTTTTTTGATGAGTTCATTTCAATGCTTGTTATGTTGTTTTTTTTTTATATATAAGTTGTTTTTCTTTGCTGGCATTAGCGTGTGTTTTTATGTGTATGCAAGAGGCTGTTACTTAACGCTTATATGGAGACCTGGAGAAGGCTTGTAGCTTGTTATAGATCTATATATACCTGTATCTGTATCAAGTTATATGGAGATCTGAAGAAGGATTGTAGCTTGTTATAGATAACAATATCTGTATCAAGTTATGAAATGTGACTGTCGACTATTAACGTGGACGGTGAATAATTTAATATACTCGTGTATAAGAGCGAGTCTTGCATGGTGCCCTAACGGTCCAATAGACTAAGGAATAGGTAGCCTAAAGGTAAATGTATAAATAAGAGCGATATTGTTTGATGTCTTCAAAACAAGAGATATGACCTTAATTATTAATAAAAAAAAAATAAGGCGATTTCTGACACCGAGGATTAAAAAAAAGATCACAAAATTTACGTCACTATTTTTTAAGGACCCGCTAGTAACCTACATTCTGTTGTAACTCCGTTCACGCGTCACACTGATGGTGTGCACCACAGCACCATTCAACACAAGTAGTATGAGACATGTTGATTCTTCACGAAGAAGGACTGTTGTAGATGCGGCTGGAGTTATGAGAGTCTGAGCAGTCTGGGGCTAAGTGCTGTCCTGTGTGACACTAGTGAACTGTTTGGAAGGGTTCCATGACAATTCCCCACATCAGTCAATTCCCCACATTCCCAACTCCCCACAATTACAATTCCCCACATCACAATTCCCCACATTGCAATTCCCCAAATTCACAATTCCCCACGTTTACAACTCCCCACATTGGGATCAAAGGCTGCTTCTTTCACCTTAACCAAAGTCTTCTAAGAAAAATTGGGGCCCTTGGATTGAAAACAGTTTATGATGATCAAGAGCGGCTGCCAATGAGATTCAAGATGAGGTCACTTGCAGCTTTGGCATTTGTGCCAGTGGAGGATGTCAGAGGCCTGTTCAATGATTTGATAGCAGAGTTCCCTGATGAAGACAACTACAATGACCTTCTTGCCTACTTTGAATCAACCTACATTACTGGAGTAAGAGGCAGAGATGCAGTGTTTCCCATTAGAATCTGGAATCATTTTGAAGCTGCTGCTACTGGCCTACCAAGAACAACAAACTGCTGTGAAGGATACCACAATTCACTGAGAGCCCTGTTTCACTGCAGTCATCCAGGTGTGTGGGATCTTCTGGAAGGTCTGAAGAAGGACATGGCCATCCACAGCAAGACATTGGCTGATGCAGATGATGGCAGACCACAGCCAAAAAGGAAGAAGTATGAGACCCTAAATAGCAAAGTAATTGAGGCTGTCCAAGGGTATGCCAATCAACAGGATAAGATTAAGTATTTGAGAAAATTGGCCAACATGCAGTTTCCAAAGTAACCTTTGTGTTTAGTAGTTTCTGTTTACTTTAGTCATTCTTGTCAATTATTAATAGTTTTTGTACTGTACATTTAGTTTAATGATTTTTCTTTTATTAGATAATAGGACCTTATCTAATTCATTATTTTGTACCAAGCATATTTTGTATTAAACTCATTTGTTCATTTGTGTATATCAGTTACTTGTATTTTGTAATCAGTAATGCATTTCAATAAATTGTCATGATATTAACTTTTGGAGATTAATTAATACTATTTGCATTTTAGAATTCCTTCATTATATTATTAATTTAGTGCAATTTATATTATCCCAATGTGGGGAGTTGTAAACGTGGGGAATTGTGAATTTGGGGAATTGCAATGTGGGGAATTGTGATGTGGGGAATTGTAATTGTGGGGAGTTGGGAATGTGGGGAATTGACTGATGTGGGGAATTGTCTGGCCACCGTTTGGAAGACCTGGAGCGACACTGGGAAGTGTGCCGGTGGTCTGTTCTGCTGTTCCGGTATTAAGTAGAGATCTTAGAACTTAAGGCATTACTCCCTGTGACTTTATAGCGAAAGTCTAAATGTAACTAATTGTTAATAGCTTAAAATAAATACATCGTTTATTATAACCTTCTACCTTTCGTTGAGTGGGTGCCTTAGAGTTACAACAATATTTTGCCGAATCTGTTACAGATGAAGCAGTTGTCTGCTGAGTGTATTCGTCATCTAGGAGGCGCGGTGGCTGTTAGGTTAAGAGCTAGGCGTCCGAGAGGTCTCGGTTTGGCATGGTGGTGAAGACTGGGATTTTTAATTTCGGGATCTTTAGGGCGCCACTGTGTCTACCCAGCTATAAAGGGTACCTGATATGTTGGTGAAAATTAAAGGAAGTTGGTCGTTGTGCTGGCCACGTTCCACCCTCGTTAACCGTGAGCCTCAGAAACAGATGACCTTTAAATCATCTGCCCCATAGATCGCAAGGTTTGAAAGGGGAGCTTTACTCTTCTATTCGCTATCTGCGATTCTTTTTCGACAACAACTTTTCTTTGAAACTCCTACTTAGACTTCTTCTTCTTTTCATTGTTATGTTGGAGTGTTCAGATGGCTAGACCAATACATGAGATGAACTGTTGGAGTGTTCAGATGGCTAGACCAATACATGAGATGAACTGTTGGAGTGTTCAGATGGCTAGACCAATACATGAGATGAACTGTTGGAGTGTTCAGATGGCTAGACCAATACATGAGATGAACTGTTGGAGTGTTCAGATGGCTAGACCAATACATGAGATGAACTGTTGGAGTGTTCAGATGACTAGACCAATACATGAGATGAACTGTTGGAGTGTTCAGATGACTAGACCAATACATGAGATGAACTGTTGGAGTGTTCAGATGACTAGACCAATACATGAGATGAACTGTTGGAGTGTTCAGATGGCTAGACCAATACATGAGATGAACTGTTGGAGTGTTCAGATGGCTAGACCAATACATGAGATGAACTGTTGGAGTGTTCAGATGGCTAGACCAATACATGAGATGAACTGTTGGAGTGTTCAGATGGCTAGACCAATACATGAGATGAACTGTTGGAGTGTTCAGATGGCTAGACCAATACATGAGATGAACTGTTGGAGTGTTCAGATGGCTAGACCAATACATGAGATGAACTGTTGGAGTGTTCAGATGGCTAGACCAATACATGAGATGAACTGTTGGAGTGTTCAGATGACTAGACCAATACATGAGATGAACTGTTGGAGTGTTCAGATGGCTAGACCAATACATGAGATGAACTGTTGGAGTGTTCAGATGGCTAGACCAATACATGAGATGAACTGTTGGAGTGTTCAGATGGCTAGACCAATACATGAGATGAACTGTTGGAGTGTTCAGATGGCTAGACCAATACATGAGATGAACTGTTGGAGTGTTCAGATGACTAGACCAATACATGAGATGAACTGTTGGAGTGTTCAGATGACTAGACCAATACATGAGATAAACTGTTGGAGTGTTCAGATGACTTGACCAATACATGAGATGAACTGTTGGAGTGTTCAGATGACTAGACCAATACATGAGATGAACTGTTGGAGTGTTCAGATGACTAGACCAATACATGAGATGAACTGCGCAGTGGTTTCCCTATCAGGGAGCTCTCCATATAGTTTTTCTTTCTATAGGGGTGTTTTGGGGCCAGTGTCTAATACGGGCCTCTTGGTAAAGAGAGCAGTTTTGAAGGACGTGGTCGCATTCTCTGGTGATACTCCCGCATGGGGCAGATTTCACTGGTTCCAATTTAGACTATGATACTCGATCTTTGTGAGACTTAGGTTTCTCTCGGAACTCAGCGGCTGCCTTATGATGTTTCTGGCTGAAGTCTGAACTGGGTCTTCCGGAAGCACTTCTGTTGCACCTTCTCATCTGATCTCAATGTCAGCAGAATAGTTTTAATCAGAAAAAATGTGCACCAGTCAGTGGCCACCCATACTGAAACCAAATTGTTGGACGATTTTTTTTGTACAAAGCTTACATCCACTTACTCTGTCTGTCTGGTACACATTTTTTTTTTACACGTAATTTTTCCCACTTCCCATTCTCTGATTGAGTTAAAACTTTGCACAAGTATTTATTGCTCCTAACAAAATATGAATTTATCCTACAATTATTGATAAAGTATTTAATTTAGTTTGATAGTGATTAAGAGAAATAAGTCTTAAATTATTGATATATGTGGATATAAATACACAGTTCCTTTTTTTTTTTTTTTTTAATTTGCGATGTTGCGAATCGTTAGACACATGACCGAAATCTCAATGACCAACTGGCCATAAAAAAGTGGGCATCACTGTACTGTGTTCTATGAGACTAGACAACACCAATATTAAACAAGTAAAAAAATTTTTAAAAGGTTATCTACGGGAAAGAACCGATGATCGCTGTCGTCTAACTCAAGGTGGCATGGTTTACCTCCCTTTCAGCTAAAAAAATAAAAATAAATAATTAAATTAATTAATTACTTAATTACTACAATTTTTTTTACTGATTATTATCATGAATAATTCTGCCAAATTTCAACTTGATCCGAGAATGGGAAGTGGGAGAAACAAACGTGACAAAACTAAAAAAAAGGGAAATAAATCCGTGTACATCCTTACCTCTCATTAAGACACATTTATTGCCCTTATTTAGATATGAAACGAATTAATCAATTATCAATAATTAACTAATTTTTTAAAAAATTGCTTCATGCTTTGTTAGTTACAATGAAAGGTTGTGCAAAGTTTCTACTTGATTTGAGAATGGGTGTGGAAGAAAAAGCATGCTCCAACTTTTTACCGGACAGACAGACAGACAGAGTTGATAAAACTCTATAATAATTTTTTATCTACATTTACTATTCTTAAATCTACATCCAATCCATCACATTGCCTTCTTATCTCCAATAACATTCCTACAAAGGTCGAGGCCGACTATAACATAGACAAAAAAACAACAACTAAAAATCCTTCTTCTTGAAAACCCAGTTCATTCTCCGTAGCAAGTGCAATCCTCATTTATAAGTTATTGTTTTTTTAGCTTTGGAAATGTTCAGCTCTACTGGAAATGATAGATTTAATAAAGCGTCATTTTATAGTCTTTTGAAATTGAAAGCGTAATCTGTTTTTTTTTTATATATAAATTATTCATATTGTATTATAATTGTATGCACACATATATACACCATTTTTAAAACACTAATTTGTTAAGGCGAGTCACTAAAAGAAAGTTAATCTTGTTACGCAACACAGCTATATATTGTATTGATTAATTTGATGTTGCTTTTGCAAATAGGATTACCTCTGTGAGGTAGCGTGTAATGCAGTGTGTGAGTACTACTGAACAGAAAGGGTTCGCCTCCAAGTGCTCGCTTCGTGATCTGGCTTGTTGTTGCTTTTGACCTTGACCTCCTGAGCCTCTATCTGTTGAATGTCGTGTATAAGACACATCCCACTACAGCGCTCTAGAGTGTGTCCACACAAACTCGAGGCGAAAGTGATGAAGTTAATATAAGATCACGTGTCAACTGTCTTCTGTCAGGGTGATGGAAACAACTGTTAGCGTGACCAGTTGGCATCACGGCATGACGACGGCTTGATTGGTCCCCTAGTATCAAGTGACATTAAATAGCATATCGTACAGATCTTTTTACGGTGCTTATTTAAAGTCAGTCTTTCTGTCTATCTGGTAAATTATTCGTACACTTTATTTCTCCCACACCCAATTTCTTGTACCTGACGAAACAAGAAAAAAAAAACAATCAGTTAATTAATTATTGGTAATTAATTATGTTGTTTGGTATATAACAAGGGAAAGAAATAGTACTTGACAGATGGCGGCATGAGTTGAATTATTCCCATTTATACTTTGTGCAGAGAATCTAACAATAAATAGCTTTGAAACCTATATCCATAAGCACTTCGCTGGCTTGACCCTTTTTTGATTTGTAGATCTTTTTAAAATACATAAAACACATTTAAAAAGCGATCACGGTGACCTTCACACAGATACCATTTTCTTTCTCCCCTCCCCTCTTTCCCAACTGGTCCTGACAGGTGATGAGATCAATGACAAAAATGAGTAAAACTATTTCCGATCGCACAGATTTATTATTGTTGGTCTAGATGAGGTACACATGTAATTGCATAACTGATCCAAAGTAATTGATACAATTACACTTAATATAAGCTTTTTTTTTTAAAAAGTATATTTTATATTTTTCTTGGTTTAAAATATAAACACTCACTCAAAGACTTATACTCGTGGAAAAGAAGTAATCCCTAGAGTAATAATAGATATCTCCTGAATATAAAACACTCTCCTAGTTGTATCAAGGGCTGATCTAAAACTTTTGAGGTGAGGGGTGATCAATTAGATACTGACAATAAGACATCAATTAGGCCAGGTTCACATCTAACTTCACGTTAACTTTCACCTATCCCTTGGTCTGCTTGACCTTTGGGGCACCACACAGGATCTGTCAACCTTCTTTCTACATTCTTCTGTCATTTGCCTTTGATAGAATTTCGTTATGACATTCTTTCTGAAAATATTGAAACCTGCCTTTTTACCTGCCTGGGTGGACCAATTCTGATAGGATTTAATATCGATTTTCTTCTGAAATTATGGAAACCTGCCTTTTTTCTTGCTTGGGTGGACCACTTCGGGGGCCGATTTTGAGTTTGTGTTTCCACACAAGCTGTCTTTGTAACGTTGTTTCTTTTAGTGACTCAATGCTGTCTCTATGTCCCCATTGTGTCTCTCATGTACCCATTGTGTCTCTCATGTCCCCATTGTGTCTCTCATGTCCCCATTGTGTCTCTCATGTCCCCATTGTGTCTCTCATGTCCCGATAGTGTCTCTCTCACTAGTGTCTCAATCGTATATCGGTGTCTCAATCGTGTATATGTGTCTCAATTGTGTATATGTGTCTCAATCGTATATCTGTCTCTCAATCGTGTATATGTGTCTCAATCGTGTATATGTGTCTCAATCGTATATCTGTCTCTCAATCGTGTATGTGTCTCAATCCTGTATATGTGTCTCAGTCGTATATCTGTGTCTCAATCGTATATCTGTGTCTCAATCGTATATCTGTGTTTCAATCGTGTCTCTGGTGTCCCTATGAAGATTCAGGCTTTTCTGTGAAGCGACTGTTGTGTGTCTTGCCTTCAAAGTGATTGATTTCCTCATCGATTTTGTAAGTTTCATAATCGGTTTGGACAAACAATCTTCGTCTGCCCAGTTTTAGCACCACTCACTCTCTCTGTCACACACACACACACACACATGTTGTCACGTATTGCTTTTAACCACACTTACCTCTTAAGGGAGTTCCCTCTAGTCCTGTTTTAGTTGTAACTTATAAGAATTTGTTTTCTAACCGAAATATTAACTACTTGGAAATCATGCGTGAATCATTAACTAATAGGTTCACTTTAAAATTAGCGTTAAATTAGATTGGTGAAGAAGAAGTAATGCAGCTAGCGCCCTAGTCCGATTATTTTT
This sequence comes from Biomphalaria pfeifferi, assembly GCA_030265305.1. Classification (NCBI taxonomy): domain Eukaryota; kingdom Metazoa; phylum Mollusca; class Gastropoda; family Planorbidae; genus Biomphalaria; species Biomphalaria pfeifferi. The sequence continues at coordinate 378,303 of JASAOG010000182.1, forward strand.
TTTTATTAAATGTTTATACATTTTTGGTCAGACTATTTTTTTTTAAAAATCTGTACCGGATTTTATACTAGAAATCTCAATAAGAGTTGACAACACAGAGGGTCGCATCAATCTATATTATCAAGTTTTTTTTAAAACTCTGAATATTATTTCATTTATTAAAAAAAAAATAGCAAAAGAGTTAGCAGAGCGTGGTTTCGATCCACGGACCTCTGGGTTATGGGCCCAGCACGCTTCCGCTGCGCCACTCTGCTACGAACATGTATTTGTTAAGTTACCTTTATATGTATTAAAGAACGGTCTACACGTGTCATAGGTCATTTTGAGAATTCCCGAAGGATAAGAAAAAATTATTTTTTTGTTATTTTATAAAAATGAATATTTAAACTATAGTAAAATAATTAGAAACATAGTAAATATTATTCTACTAAGAATATAATAAAAAGACGAGGACAAATGTGTGAATTACACCCCCTTGACTGTTGCAAACCGGATATCTGTTTATTAAAATAGACATCAGTAGGTAGTGTGATTATTCTGTTGCGTGGACTGCATGGAATACATCCTGTGCGGCCCCAGTGGTACCCACACTTTCATAGGCCCCGCGCTCATTTTAGGTGTAAATTATTAAATTAAATTTTTAAACTCATTATTACTAGGTTCCCCCAGACTAAAATGGCCCAGACTCCCGATTTTCCAAGAGCTAGTGGAAATCTCATGAAATTGCGAAATATACGAAAAAGTCATGAAAATCTCCTCAAATTATTAAAATCTTATGAAATTCATAAAAATCTCCAGAAAAAAAAATTGTCATTTCGGGGTGTCATTTGATATATAAAACTCCAATCCTACTCATGATAAAAAAAAGGCATTGTCATTGTATTAATAGGGCGAATTTTAACAAAAATAGGAAGTTTAAATACTTAAATTACTTTTAAAATCACTGGCATTTAAATATAGATCTAAATCTCTCTCGATCTCTTACAAAAAATCAATCTACTCTTGCATCATCTGCCCCATAGATGACCCTTACATCATCTGCCCCATAGATAACCCTTACATCATCTGCCCCATAGATGACACTTACATCATCTTCCCCATAGATGACCCTTACATCATCTGCCCCCTTAGATGACACTTACATCATCTGCCCCATAGATGACACTTACATCATCTTCCCCCTTAGATGACCCTTACATCATCTGCCCCATAGATGACACTTACATCATCTTCCCCATAGATGACCCTTACATCATCTGCCCCCTTAGATGACCCTTACATTAACTGCCCCATAGATGACCCTTACATCACCTGCGCCATAGATGACCCTTACATCATCTGCCCCATAAATCGCAATGCCTGAGAGGGCAGCTTTACTGCTTGTATAAATGTTATAAAAAAAATTACAAACGGTAATTTTCTAATGATAGTCTTAATCCCTTTTACCACAAAAATGCTTTCCACTTTCCACGATTACTAGTTTAAGTACATACTATAATAATTTAAAATGTATCACCCATAAATGGTTCACTTGTATAAGAAATGTTTTCATAATAATTTATAAGAAAAAGAAAAGCTTCACCTTTAGACAAAAGTGAAGCAGCCGTTGCATTGAAACTTATCAAGTAAAAATTGTAAAGTTCCCCTTCAGAACTTTTGGTCTATAGGGCAGATGATGTAAAGGTCATCTGTTTCTATGGTCGACGGTTAACGAGAGTGTCATGTGGCCAGCACAATGACCAACCGCTTTTACTTTTCCCCAAACAATGCCAGTTACCCATTAGAGCCGGGTGGACTCCGAAGAGCCATTTAGATCCCAAAAAATCACTGTCTTCACCAGGATTCAAACTCGGGACTCTCCGGTTCGGAAGACAAGCGCTTGCCTCTCACCTAAACTTAGCTAGTTACAAAATTTGGAGAAATCGGATTTTTCAATAGATTCTCGTACCTAAACAAGCATGATAGACCCACACACAATTAATAGAAGGAGCCGCTAAAAGAAAAGGCTTCATAACCATATTCTAAATGATAACATTTATGAAAATAAGATTTTTCAATTATTTTACATTTTTAACCACATAATTAATTTTAAAATTGTTAGCAGAGCGTGGTTTAGATCCACGCACTTCTGGGTTGTGGGAAGAGGAGGCTTCCACTGCGCCACTCTGCTACATGTAATAGTCAGTAGTTATTTATATCAGTAAAAAGAACAAATTGTACAATAAACAGAATAAAGTAGTAAACCCTTTCAGATCATGCGGTCTATAGGACAGATACTTTTAATATCATCTGCATCTTTGGCCAACGTTAACGAGCAGGGTGTCATGTAGCCAGCACAACGACCAAGTTTCGGACCAACCTTGTTTACTTTTCCTAAAAAAAAAGGCCTGGCAACTATTACAGTTGAGTGGACTCAAGAGCGCATTAAAAGTACCGAAATTCAAAATCCAAGTCTTTACCGAGGTTCGAACCCAGGATCCCATGTTCGAGATCCAAATGCTTAACCATCAGCCACCGCCCCCCCCCCCCTATAGTATACAGAAGATATTAAGAATTCCCTCATGATATAAACATTACACCAATTTATGAAACAATTTATATAGTTGATGAGCTTACAGTTTTACATTTAATCAATTTAGAATAAATATATACTTTCTATGTCAGTGGTTATCAAACGATTTGGACCCTGACACCTCCTTTTTACAGTCAAAACTTGCCCACGGACCCATAAGGCATAAGGGGGAAAAGCTACATAAATTTATAGTATATAAGTCACAAATGTCAAAACAAAACATTTAGTTGAGGGAGTGTTCATTGTATTATTATGTTTATTGAGATTATAACTTTTGTTTCGAATCAAATTTTACACAATTGGATGAGGTTGATGAGATTTTATTATTGTATTTTTGTCCGGCTCAATGTTTGTAAACAGCAACCGCTAATCTCCTCGAGCACAAGTTTCTAGTCGGTTTCTTTTCTTTGTGATGAGGTTCATTAAGGTGCCATACAGGATGAAACAGGGTGGAGGACACGCACTAACCATGAGATATATCAATTGTAGGAAGACCCACCAATAGTGACGGAAATAAAATAGAGCAGACTACGTTGGGGGCAAGGTCACCTTGAAAATCGTATACAGACTAAACCAAAAGGCAGACGACCCAAAGGCAGACCCCGAAGGCGATGGATTAATAATGTGGAAGCAGATCTGAAGCAGCTTGGGGTTAGGGCGTGGAGACGAAAGGCCCAGGAGAGATCTGAATGGAAGGATGTGTTGAAGCTGCCAGAGCTCTCCATGGGCTGTAGTGCCATTGGGATGGATAGGTGATGAGGTGCATTAAGGCAACGAATCCAAGTTCAATCAAATAAGAAAACGGGAAAGCAGTCAACAACTTCTGTACAATGATCCATACATGAGGGATATTAATTTGGAATGTTTTTTTTTAACCAGAATTTGTCGTCCCCTTGGTCAAACATGGGCTTAACTCTTTCTCTCCTAATTAACGATACCATCATTGATTTGACCCCGTTAAATTAAATTAATTCTTGGCTTTATAAACTTAATTTTGTGTTAGATAAAAAGAGCATGCATTCTCCTATATTCTATACCAAAAAGTAACGTTGTTACAACAAATAAGTTATTGAAGTTAAATCGTAACAGGGTAGAATGTACAAATGTGAACATGGAACAAAAATATGCCAGAACGTGGAAAATAGCTACGGAGATGAAGAGTTAAGTTCCTCGTTGGTGCATATTTCAATAAGCTTCTCCTGCGTTAGCATGGATTCATCTGTGATTGGGATCTAACTAAGTGTGTCAACTTGCAAAAGGGTTCATTGCCCAGTCAGGAATAGCCAATTGAAGAATGTCTTCAAAGCTTTGGTTTAGGTCGTCATAGAATAGTAAGTAATAGACATAGTAAACAGTAGTGAGGAGCGAGTTAATTGTCATTGAAATTATCCGATCGGATAAACTGGCTTTTTAGCGAAGAAGTTATTTTAATTGTATGCAATTTGTCATCTTTCTACGGACCCCAATGTCATCTTTCTACGGACCCCTATGTCATCTTTCTACGGACCCCTATGTCATCTTTCTACGGACCTCTATTTCATCTTTCTACGGACCCCTATTTCATCTTTCTACGGACCCCTATTTCATCTTTTTACAGCCGCCTGGCGGTTTGAAAACCACTGCTCCATGTATATTTAAAAGACATTTCATTAACTAAGGTTTGAACAATTCAAGCTTTGATTGAAAAAAGGTTAAAAATAAAGAGATACGGAGCAGCAAAATCTTTCAAGCGCATTATCTCCCCTTTCACGTTTCTAACTAGTTTTATGTTTGTTTGATGAAACATAAGGAGATAATACATTATAATTTTAGTGATCGAAGCATCATACCATCGCGGTACCAAACATGGTCACATGAATGTTCTTTTGGACCTGTATACAATGGCGTCGAACACACACCTCATCCGCAACGTGATGACTGGGTGATATCCAGGAACATTGCTTGCATTGACTAGCCCAGTTATAAGTATATAGTGTTGGACATAACAACATTAGAACATTCACGCTTATCTGTCAACTAGTAAACGCTCCAACAAAAAATATTTAGCATTGTATTCCCCGGGTTTTCTTTGGCTTTCAGGCTTCCATGAAACCTGGAGACGGCTGGCTTCGACAGAATCCCTGGTTCTTCGTTTGTCATGTGAGGACATGTATCATACATGTGTTCGTACATGTGTCTACAACAAAGTTTAATAGCCATGATGTCTACAGCCGGAAAATAGGACAATCAAATGAACTATGAACATCTTCTGAGGTAGAATATTACTTTTCGTGAGAGACCATGAAATTTGTTTTCTTTGTTTTCGACGATGTTAAACCTTTTTGAACTACTGAAAAAAAAAAAGACTTACGCAATGTTTTAAATTAGATAACACATCGCGTTTCTTATAATCGTCTTTTATACACATAAGTACTTATGCCACTTGTCAGCTTACGAAAAAAAAAAGAGTAATAGAGAATCAACTGGTGATCAGAGCTTGCCTATTCTCATAGTATAATGGTAGAAAGTCATCGAGAATAAGCCTCCCTTAGAAATGTTCAATCACAAATGAAAACAACACCCGATTAGGGAGTGGTCTATCGAATTGGTACACAATTATAGGTCATGTTTTGCTTATCAATAAAGTGTTTTTTTTTTTTTTTTTGCTACTTCAGTCCTGTAGGGTCCCGACCCTGCTCACGGCCAGATGTACCGGTTGCCATCAAAACAGTGAAGGCCTTCCATGGCCTCCCGCAGAAGCATATTTACAACACTCTTGGTTGTACGAACAATGGACCTGTTAGGATTGTACTCTATTCCTAATAGTCAGTGTTAATGAAGGGATTATGTGTGTGAAGAGAGTATGTGTGTGAAGAGAGTATGTGTGTGTGTGTGTTTATTTTCGCTATAAATTATATTGACCTATAAACATCAAGTATAAGGATTCAGAAAAAGAAATTTTAATTTTGAATATCTTTTATTGGCCGTGTAGTGGCGCTGATGTGACCAGAGTTGTCCTTTCTTGTCCGTTCTCTATTCTCTCTCTCCCCTTTCTCTCTGTGTTCTATCCTCTCTCTTCTCTCCTTTCTCTCTTCTCTCCTTTCTCTCTTCTCTCCTTTCTCTCTTCTCTCCTTTCTCTCTTCTCTCCTTTCTCTCTTCTCTCCTTTCTCTCTTCTCTCCTTTCTCTCTCTCTCTCGCTCTCATTTCTCTCTTCTCTTTCTCCTTCTTCTATTTTGCTTCTCTCTTTCTCTCTCTGTGTTCTATCCACTCTCTTCTCTCCTTTCTCTCTCTCTCTCTCTCGCTCTCATTTCTCTCTTCTCTTTCTCCTTCTTATCTTTCTCTTCTCTCTCTCCTTTCTCTCTCTTCTCTGTCTCTTCTTTGTCTTCTTTGTCTCTCTCCGTCACCGACATACTTCACACACACACACATACACACACATACACAAAGTAAAATTATGCGCTCATTATTTGTTCTTGTAACTTGTGGATGGTCAGAGTTAAAGTCAACCATTGGACAGACCATTACAAGACGATGTTTACACAGAGAATGGAACATTGTGTTATGAGAATCAAATAATCCTTCTTTCCAGTAGGAGAAATGAAACTGCGGACATGCTGCATATGGGGTCATTTTTACAAAACTTATATATCAACTCATTTTGTCTGTCTTATCGCAGTTGTCTGTCTGCTACAATTTGGTTCACGTTATTTCTCCCACGGAGGCGCCGTGGTTGAGCGGTAAAGCGCTTGGCTTCCGAACCGAGATCATGGGCTCGAATCCTGGTGAAGACTGTGATTTTGAATTTGGGATGGTTGGGTGCTTCTGAGTCCACCCAGCTTTAATGGGCACCTGACATTAGTTTGGGAAAGTAAAGGAGTTGGTCCTTGTGCTGGCCACATGACACCCTTGTTAACGCATAACCTTTACATCATCTGTCATATAGATCGCAAGGTCTGAAAGGGGAACTTTTACTTTTTAAAATTTCTCCCACACCCATTCTCGGGTCAAGTGGAAACTTTAATTAAAGCCTACTTTTTATCGCTCCCACATTCCCACCCATGGCCCATGAATTCTAGTATCACTGGCTTTAGTGCTTTGCAACGATGAAATAGATACTTATATGTTCTATGTTCTTTATTTTGCTGGAATCCTTTTAGTTCAAATGGAACACACTCCTGTTATGGAGTGTGTGTGTGCGTGTTTCTATGGTGATGGTGGAAAGAGGTTAGCGATTGGTTGTGAATGATGCAACATAGGTGGCAGTGTCGTCACTTGGCCTCAGTTAGGAGAGACGACTCCAGAACGTGAGACTGAAAGGTTGTTATTGTAGTGAGTTAAGATTTTGTTAAAAGATATTATCACTAAAGTCTACTACAATTATTTCATTTGATCACACGTCAATTTTGTCCATTATATAAATTCATTTCTATTTAGTTTTGTTCATAAATAGGAAGTTATTCAAGTTATTTGAAGTTTTATTTGTTAAGATATGTAACGCCGAGAATGGTTTAGTTGTCTACCAGCAGTTTGGCGCTAAAATTAAACAACTGGTAACAACACCTTACACACATTTACCTTTGGCCTGTGAATTCTATTAGCCCGCCCTATCACTCATCTCCTCCCCCACACACATCCACGTTAAAAAAAAAATCCTTCGTACTATATTTGTAATTTCTATTTTGAACTATTTGGTAAGCTCTATATTGCTGATGTTTTAAGTCTGTGTGTCCGAAAGCTTTTTTTTTTTTTTTTTTTTTCAGCCTGTGCATCTTAATGGATCCCAAATTATACGTGGTTGGTGGTGGATCCAAAATATATTTGTAAAACAAATCAAAATATATAAAAACAAAACAACCATGAGAATAGTACTTTAAAAAAACAAAGCTTGTATTCAGTGTAATTGTATCAATTAGTTTGCATCACTCATGTAATAGTACATACTGTGTACCTAGACATAATAAATAAATAGAAATATTTTTCACAATTGTTTTTGTTAGCTTTTAGCGTTCTCAATGCGCTATTATCCTATCGTCTGGACCTGTCGTGAACGGGGGAGAGAAAAGGGGGTATCTTGGTGAATGTTTACATGATCTGTTTTTTTAAATGCAGAAAAAAAGGTCACTCAGGTCAGGCTCATGTTCCTAAGGGGACTAATTCACTTTATACCACTACATCTGTCAAGTACGAATTCTTTCCCTTGTTCAAGATACCAAACAGAATAATTAATTACCATTAATTACCAAAAGTTATTAACTAATTGGTGATTTTTTGAAATTGATTCTTGTGTTGTCAGGTAAAAGAAATAATTATGCAAACATTTCAGCTTAATCCGATATTGGGTGTGGGAAAAATAACATGTACAAACCTTTTACTATACAGACAGACAGATAGACTTAGTGAGTTGATATAAGCTTTTTAATAAAAAATACTTTAGAAATGGTTAATCTAAGAGGAATAACTCTAGATTTTAATCCATTATAGCTCAATATTGTAAGGTTTATTTACCTTTTCGATACCAGAACAAAAGTAATTGAGTGTAATTACTAAGTGCTTACTTTTCTTTTTTTTCTACAAATTTACTTCATGTTTTGTTAAGTACTTGTTCAAGGTTTCATCTTCGCCCAATAAATGGGAAGTGGGAGAAATAACGTGTTCACATATTGTACTAGACAGACAGACAGACAGAGTGAATCGATATAAGCTTTGTAAAATAACGCTTTCTTGCATCTTATTATTTAATCTTAACTCCCCTCTTTTCCCAGACTGCACGAAGATAATTTTTAAAAAAAATGTATCGTTACATAATCAAAAATTCATAATGTATTGGGATTCAGCGTTTATATACTTAAGAAACATAAGCTAACATTTGAACATTATCTGCTGTTCAGATAGGAACCTAAGGTCTCTTTATGGTATGGGATTACACACATTCCCAAAAGGAAATGAATGATCCTGATGCAATACTAATCGATAAACTCTGAGACACATTAGCATAAACAGTTATTTTATCGTTTAATCCTCACGGTCTTTTAATCTCGCGCGCTGTGACGCAATGCGGCCCCGCGTTCCACACAATAAGCTTAGAACTCGTTTGTTGTTTTATGGATTACAGCCTTCGGAGTGCGTGTGTGAGCGTGTGTGTGTGTGTGGGTTGCTGTATTTGATGTTTCGTTTTCGGATTATTTCAGAAAACCTTGTAGATTGTCTTAAGAAACTTTGGCTTGACATCTTTAAATAGGTTAATTTAATTTTCCCAACAGATAACCTACATTTGGCCTTTTTTTTTTTTTGAAAACTGACACCGTTTCTTGCCAACACCTAGTGTGTGTGAGTGTGTGCGTGTATTTGTTTTATACCTTGAATACGTTCAAATTAAAATAAAAGGTAGGAAATACCATGCAATATTAATGCGTTTGTTGTGCCCTAAGATAAACTAGACTTAATCTGCAAGAAGCTTACAATTCTGCGGATCGCTACAGCAGAATTGTATTGTCTATCATTTAGCTAATATATAAAGCACAAAGTAAGGCGTATGTATGTGTGTATGTCCCGCATAGAAATCAAAACCTTTTGACCAATCTTGATAAAACTTGGCATAAAGGTTCCTTATGTCATGACAGAGACCGTAGTATATCTTTAATGTCATTCGACAACCGGAGGGCCCTTATAATAATTTAAAAAAAACACCTAAATTTATCTTTGTTAAAGAACGAAACCTTTAGACAAATCATGTAAACCCACCCCGCCGGCCGCGGGTCATATTCGGCTAGTAATGTCTATTACCTACATCAACATTTTTCTCTAATGTTTAAAGTTAACCAACAACTTGAGGCATTGTTTTGCATTACGACAATTAAGAACGAGAGCGCATTTATTCAGGACCACACAAACCAGGTTTCGATTTATATATTTTGTCACATCTAATGCAGACAAAGCCGTTGTCCTCCGCCTGGGGTCTGTTTAGCTTTCTTTCCCTCGTCTGCGCCAGTCTTCGGCAAAGGCTCTTCTTCAAATGTGTGTTTTGTGACCCTCGTGAGAACTCTCAATATCTGTGCTTATTTTATAACCATGTTTACTTTCTCACAAATAAGTTGCTGTTTATATCACTTCAAATCAAGTGCCATATTGCCCTCACTGACATACAGGAAAGCAGCTGGCAGCAGATAGCCCTGAAAGAGATAGCTGGAGACTAAGCCGTTGTCCACCGTGGGTCTGTATAACTTTCTTTCCCTGGTCTGCGCCAGTCTTCGGCAAAGGCTCTTCTTCAAATGTGTGTCTTGTGATGTGACCCTCGTGAGAAAGTTGACATGGTTAAAAAATAAGAACAGATATTGATGTTTCGATTGTTGTACCCAAAACTGGGTTGGCTCGTAGGTTGGAATGTAAAACACATGGATGTGCTTCACAAACAAATAACGACATCATAGTAGCTGCAGTATACCAGAAATAGCGACGCACCATAGGATTTCGAAAGCAACACTAAAAGTAACATTATATGATAATGTAGATAGTTACTAGGTAGCGAGAGAGACGTGACTGTCTCCCATTCTGCATTGGCATTGTTCTTTAAAGGGTTTGAAGTTCTGGATATTTCTGGACTTCGTCATTTGATATTTAACTTGTAAGCTGTTGACATGGAGAGTCACTAAAACAAATATTGAAAAGCTCCAGACCTTTGTGAACAGCTGCCTACGCCGGATATTAGAAGTTAGGTGGCCAGAAAGATAACTACCGCCAATGGACCTCATTCATCAATCGTAAACAAACAACATTTAGCCACGTGATAATATTGATAAAACAACGAAAAAAAACAGTCACGTGATAGCCATTGAGTATTATGTAATTAGTATAGAAGAGATAGAGAATAACGTGGCTAAATGGTGTTTGTTTACGATTGGTGAATGAGGTCCATTAGTGGGAAAGAACTAGACAAAAGCCCAGAGCCCAAGATATCAAAAAGCGAAAGTTGAGCTGGATAGGGCACGCTCTGCGAAAACCAGTTACAAATGTTGCAAGGCAGGCACTTGATTGGAATCGGCAAGGAAAGAGGAAAGTGGGCAGACCCAAGCAAACCAAAAAGAGGTCAGTCATCAGTGAGGCTGAGGATACTGGAATGACATGGAAGCAGATGAAGAAAGCTGCTCAGAATTGAGTGCGGTGGAGAGGTGTGGTTGCGGCCCTATGCTTCCCTGGGAGTGCCCAGGATAAAATTAATAAAAAAAATTGTAAGCTGTTCTGTTCATCGGCGGCCTCCACGCCATGCAGTGTATTTCGTCAGTATATAGACTATAAACTCAGACATCTTAGGATTCAATTAATCAACACATCAACCGGTGAACAAACAATGATTACAGTGTCGACCTCCGACCCTGACAATCGATAATGGAAACTTTAGCATTGGTCGAGCTACTAGAAGCAAAAGGAAAAAAGAATGCTTTTTATAGACAAATCTTATCTAAGGAAATGAACCGCAAATTAGGTCTACTAGCCATTTATCTCAAGATGGCAGGGTTAAACCCCCCCCCCTCTCTTTCTGCTACATAAACTGAATTAATTAATTACTACTAATAGATTAACTAATAGGTTATTTTTAAAAAAATCATTTGTTGTCATCGATGATTAATTAATATGCCTAATTTTAACTTGATCCAAAGGCAGACGTGGGAGAACAAACGTTACAAAACGTAACAAGGGAAATAACGCCACATATACAGCCACATTTCTCAGTATCATTTTCTCCCTTAATTCGACATAATACAAAATAATTAATTACTAATAATTAATTAACGAATTGGTTAGTTGTTGTTTTTTAATTGATTAATGTTTTGTCAGGTGCAATGAATCATTATGCATAATTTCAAATTTGATCCGATAATGGGAAGTGGGAGGAAAAAAACAAGTTCAAACTTTTTACCTGACGGACAGAGTACGACATCGTAGGCTTTGTAAACACATATTTTTGTGTAACCTCAAAGTTTTATTAATGTAAGCCTAATTAAGGTCTATCGTTAAAACACAACAGAGATCGATATTTTCTAAAAAAAAAAAAAAAAATTATTATCCAAAACCAAGACAAGTTTTGTCTTATGTATGTCTGTTCACTCGCAGTCTAATACTAATCTTATATTGAACCACTGACCCCAGCTAATGACGTCAACCGCTTAAGATGGAAATCTCGTAGAGTTCTCGCCCCTTTTTCTCTCGACTATTTAAAAAATCACGGTGTCGGGTTCTCTCTGAAGCCTCAAAAATATTTACGCTTGTTCGTGTCATCGTTAGAAGGAAATGACGTCACGAAGCCGTTCAAATCGAGAATCTGCCAGATGTTTTCAGTTTTTCAGGAAAAAAAAAAAAGAAAAAAAAAAAAAAAAAACAGCCACCCTTGTGGTCAACTTATATCTTCAAATAGTGAAAGAGAACTAGCTTTTTGTGATTTCAACCTCAAACTTTGTATATTGTTTCGCTATTTGTAACAAACATTTTAATTACATTTTGCATTTTTATATAATTATAACTTTTTCTTATAACAATTACATTTTGCTTTAAAAAAAAAAACAAAATGAGGGTCACTTAGTCAAGCAACTCAGCTCTTTCATTTGTCGCATAGATTTTAGTTACCACGTTAAACATAATGATTCATTGCACCTGACAAAACATTAATGGATTAAAAACAACAACTAACCCAATTCGTTAATTAATTATTAGTAATTAATTATTTTGTATGCTGTCGAATTAAGGGAGAAAATGCTACTGAGATATGTGGCTGTTTATGTGGCGTTATTTCCCTTATTTAACGTTTGTTCTCCCGCGTCTGCCCTCGGATCAAGTTAAAATTTTGCACATTAATTAATAATTGATGACAATAAAGGATTTTTTAAAATAACCTATTAGTCACATTGGTCACATTGATGCAGCTAGCAGGCTCCAAAAGTTTCTGCCGATCTCTTTAGCATAGGCCGATATCAGATCAAACGTCTGCTAGTCTGACACTTGATTTCCAGAAAATCACGTGTCCCCCTTGGGTTTTGTTATAAGTATTAAGCCTAACTCTTTTGAGTCCTTTCAAACCCTAGTCTTTAGTGAGTCTTTCAGGACCGAATTTCGTGTGGCTACTTGACAGAGTCAGGAACCCCCAACTGTCACCAAAATAGAGATAAAGAAAAATAGTTTTGCGACCCGACCATCGACTTTTACACATTTACTTTCAAAACGTCTATAGATATATTTAGATAAATAACTTGAATATTCCTGGTCCATGGTCGAATTCGACGGGGGCCGCATCTGAGTTTGCGTGATATCATAAACTTTCTTTGTAATCTTGTTTTATAAAAGAAGAAAAATGACATTAAATTTACAAGTACTCTATTTTTTCTTCTAAAATATGGTATGCATTTAGATATAAGTACATTTTTTTTTTTTTATTAAAACTTTTGAAAAAGTGTAGGCTAAGTACCTCTTCTTACTTAAATCCGCCCCTGATTCTGGTCCTTTGTGAGTTCTTTTAAACCCCTGACCCTGTCAAGTCCTTTCAAATATTTATGCTTAGTGAATTCTTTAAAACCCTTGATGTCAGCAAGTCCTTTCAAATTCTTATCCTTAGGTAGTTCTTTCAAACCCTAGTTCCTGGCTAGTCTGGTCCCTCGTCAGTTCTGTCACACTCTGGCATATTTGTGATGTTCACCTGCCAAAAATTATCACTTTCCTCCAGACGAAGGAATAATATTTTGTCATGAGTTTCAGTTTTCCTGCCCTTCCCAGTGGTCAGTGGTGATTATAAATTACCTGATTGAAAGTGAGATTAGTTAATTTGTATGCTTATAAAAAAAAAATCTCAGACGAGAAAACACAAAGGAAGCTCATATCATTGATCATGTCACATGACCGGAAGTGGCATGGGGAGAGAGTATTTTTGTTTAGTTAAACCGTGTTATTGCGTCATGTGGGGAATTATTTTTTTTAAAGTCTATCTCTTTCAGTACATCTGGGTTACGTTTACATTTTGTTTGAAGCCAATGTCCAAAAGTAATGGGCTAAACTTGTGAGAGAGCTTCTGAGTGATGATGAAGTCCTTCCAATTTACTAAAATTGACATTAAAAAACAAAAAAAATCCGTTGAATTAAAGTGTGATTTCAATCTTCCACCCTTTTCTCCCCTCCCATCATCATTATAAAGAAGTTTCGTCTTTTATCTACTTTATATAAAAATATTTTGTTCCTTATCGTATTTTTGCGTGTTTAAATTTTAAGCTTAATTTTCATTTAGCCTCCTCCACCACATTCACCTAGACTACACCAGTTCGAGTCTACTACCGATTCCCCAGACTACATCAGTCCGAAGCTGTTAAAAGGTTTTTCTTGTTAAGGCAAATGATCTGAAGTCTAGTTTTCATTGACCTCTGAGATAGTTTCCTTGAGGTTTTTTTTTAAACGAGCTTGGAGTTTCCGATGTCACATATACACACACTTTCATGCACGCACAGCTTCACAGATCTATCTATCTATCTATCTATCTATCTATCTATCTATCTATCTATCTATCTATCTATCTATCTATCTATCTATCTATCTATCTATCTATCTATCTATCTATCTATCTATCCATCCATCCATCCATCCATCCATCCATCCATTCATCCATCCATCCATCCATCCATCCATCCATCCATCCATCTATCTATCTATCTATTTATCTATCTATCTATCTATCTATCTATCTATCTATCTATCTATCTATCTATCTATCTATCTATCTATCCATCCATCCATCCATCCATCCATCCATCCATCCATCCATCCATCTATCTATCTATTTATCTATCTATTTATCTATCTATCTATCTATCTATCTATCTATCTATCTATCTATCTTAATTTATATAGATAGATATCTATATTATATTTTTAAAAAAATTAACAAAAGATACCTTCACTTGGTAGGGCTTACTAAATATTGTTGCAGTTCCAATAAAAATATATTCGACGTTTCGCCCTATATAAAAAATGTACAAAAATTTCGGCTTTAGAGTCATTTAAATATCCCAAACACGAACCGCATCGTCAATGTACAATTAGAGCAGTACATTATAGGAGCAGTATAGCACTGCACCACGGGCCGGATATGGCTCACTGGTCGTAGTTTGGGCATCACTGCCCTAAATGAAAAAAAAAAAGTCACTGAACTCCAAGCTTGGTTTCTGTATGCAGTCAAAAAATGTGGAAGTTATATTGTTCCGTTGTATTGTTTACAAATAAAAATAATATTTTTGTTCTGGATCTTTATTTATTTAGTTGTTTTCAGGATTGATTCATATGACAACTTGAACATGAAATAAATTAGAGTTATCTGCTCATTCAAACACTTTTGTGTTTGTATTTAAAAAAACAACGTTTTTTCCATCTATAATATAGTCCAGGAAAGATGCTTCGCTGACTACCGGCGGACAATGGTTATGTGTCTGCACTGGATATGGCAAAATATGTAGGTCGCAGCTGGGGCTGCGTAGCCACGGTAAATACTGCAGTCCTCGTTGATTTTCGGACTCGAAGACAAGCCTTATTATTATTGTACAGCCTATTAGAAGATATACCATACGATTTCTGTCCTTTATATTCTATTCTATATATAACATGCAACATATTAAGTCGTTGAATTTTTTTTTACTCAATTCTATCGATTACTAGAAATATCCATTAAGTAAATAATCGAACCGGTTTAGACCGTAGGACTGAGACGCCATTAATTCGACGGAATCGATACGAACATGGCTGCTTTTGTTATATGTTTTTAGCACGGTTGTCTAAGTTCCACTTAACTTCGTCGCCCCGTCCACTCACCCTCCCCTTCCGCCATGAAGCGATCGCCAATCCCTGACACCCCTTTCCAAGGTTGACCTCATTCCTTCACGGTCTAATTAAAAACGAAGTGTCGGTATTGATTGCTTCTATTCCCCAAACAGCTTCGATATTACAACAGGGGCCGCTCGATTACCAAAAGTTTAACGGTTCGATCGTAAAAACCTAGATCTAGACATATACAAGTGTGTGAGAAAAAATGCTTATTTTAATGTTTTTTTTTTTTTTTTAAACGGTCGTCGCCATGAATCCAATGTGCTCTCTGTTACGACAACGTCAATGCAATTAGCATGCTTCCACGCAATTGAAAATTCTTGAACTCGATAAGACAGGAAATATTCTCATTATATTGTTCAGGGTGCTTTCCAGCGATTTTCCCCCTCCTCCCCCCACAAACAATGATAAATGGATCAACTTTTTTTCCCCACATAGTGAAACACACACACAGGACAAATCAGCCAGATCTTAAGCTGTTTTAAAGCTAGCCCTGGGGAATTTCCTCGCTGACGTCATCCAGCAGACGATGTAATAAGAAACTCAAACAATGGCGGCATAAAGTGGATGCTTCATTCTTAAAATACGATCTCTTTAAACATGTTCAAAAGCCGTGAGGCGTCTGCATTTTCTAATCCTTTTTTCTAAGCTGACTATATTCGATATTAGCCGTGGGAAGTATACACATAGTACTGTATGCAGAGAGCTGGTCGTTGTGCTGGTTACATAGATCTCTAACTTTTCTAGACATGTTCTATTCTTTCCTTACCATTAGGACTTAGTATCTATGGTGTAGTTGTTGTCTGCGGTCGTTGACTTGTAGCACCAAACTGCTGGTAGACAACCGCTGAAGACGTATTATATTTTAACTTTTATAACTTGAAATAACTTTAATAACTGACAGGGCCGACTCTAGATAATTGGAGGTCCTAGGCAAAGTGAATTTGGTGGCCCCAAATAATATTGAAAAATAAAAAATTAACAGCGAACAAATAATTTATTTATTCCAAGTGTCCTACAACAGTAGTACTGGGCTCATGTTTCCCAAATTATTTTTAAAAGAAAATTAGTTTTGAGTCCTGTTCGAGGCTCCTACCAATCGGAGGCCCTAGGCGGCTGCCTAGTTTGCCTATGCCTAAGGCATTAGTGGAAATACGCCCGTACAAGACACACTAACCCCTTCCTGAATAAATGTCAGACACAATCTCTACAACAGCATGCACTGTTTCAGAAGGAAGTGTTCATAAGCTATGATTTTTAAAAGTAACAATAATTATGATAATTTGTTGTTGTTGCCATTTTTAGCTCTGCAAAATAACATTGTCTAAGCTCTTTCGTTTGCAGCTCATTTTTTTTTAAATTTAGTTGGCAAACATGGAAGTTTAATTAAGCATCCTTTACCTTGTTAAATTATCTTATCTTATATAATACAGACGTTACTTCAAAAAAGAAGATGATTACGTCCTACGCGTCATGCATTTAGTCATGCATATTAACCAATGACTTAAATTCTGCCAAGTCACTGGTTTTCTTGGCTAGCTCAGGCAACCCATTCCAAGCTCTAATAGCACTAGGGAAGAAGGAGTATTTGTACAAATTTGTCCTAGCATATGGGACTAGGAATGTGCCTTTATCTTTGTGTCTTTCAGAGTATTTTATTAAATTTTGTTTTTGTATTTGAAGATTATGGTTCAGTGTTTTTATCTATAACTGCTACTTTACTTTATTTACTTTTACTTTATTGTAAAAATCCCCAGAACTAAATAATTTCCCAATTTTTCACGTGCCCTTCTCCGAAACGCTTGTTTAGGAATGGACCTCATTCACCAATCGTAAACAAACAACATTTAGCCACGTGATTCTCTATCTCTTCTATACAAATTACGTAATACACACAGGCTATCACGTGATACGTTTTTTCCCCATTGTTTTATCAATATTTTCACGTGGCTAAATGTTGTTCGTTTACGATTGGTGTGAATGAGATCCATTGTCGCCTGCTGATAAAAAGTGCACTGTCCACCGGAATAAATAATGTATTTGACAATTTTCTGCTCAAAACACGATCAATATCTCCTACAAATATTTACTCCTGGATCTATTTATTTCTATCGGCTTGAGATAATTGTTCGCGTATATAGATTTAGAACTGTCTTGTTGGTTTGAACACTCTCTAAAGCTTGTTTTTAGAACGTCTGCATAGATCAAGTTCATAGTGATATCTGATTGAACCACACTTAGCACGGGACAAGGGAACATAGTTTTATGATCGTCTGAAGAATGGAGGCGTACGGTAATTTCGACGCGGTCCTAACAGGCGTGCGTGCGTAGGCATTTCCAGGTGTACACAAATAAAGGCTATTAGGCAGGATTTGTTTTCAGCCAGAGCTGAAATGTCTATGTGTAGGCCTATAAGCCATAAAATATATGTCTTTACGTATGTGTGTGTGTGTGTGCTGAGATAGTGGAAATGTTATATGTGTGTATCCATTCATGCTAACACATTTCTTGTCTCTTAACATTCTCAACCATATAAATCATCCACCTAACGATACAAATTATATACGTCACTATGGAATGAAAACCAGAAAAAAAAAAAAAAAAGGCCTACTTTAAAAAAACAAACAAAGCTTACATTAAGCGTACTTTTATCAATTAGTTTGGACCAGTTGTGCAATTAAATTTGTAATAGATCTAGACTAACAGTAAAAAGCATTTATAAAAAAATAATTTTAAAAACAGTGGGAGTGACCTGAATTCGAACTTATGGCTCAAGTCATTTTAAGGTTCAAAGCCAACACGGTAACCACTCTGCTGGTGGAGGACTTATAAACAAGGAAGATTGTATAGTTATCTAGTTTCTATAGTCTCGTACTATTTTATCAGGTTTGTGTTCACTAAGGTTCAGACCACGACCTATAAAGGGGACTAACTCAGCATATACCATCACTTCTGTCATTTACAATTTCTTTCCTTTGTTCGAAATACCAATCTGTGGCATTTTACGTCTCGAGAGACGATCTTTTCCCATTGCAACTTCTTGTGTGACCAAAGAGGTTAATTGTTGTTGCACAGCTGCGGTCAAAGGTTGGGCACAATTTATTACCAATAGTCAAATAACTAATTTTTTTTTTATTCATGTGTTGTCATATAAAAGAAATTTCGGCTTGATCCGAGATTGGATGTGGGAGAAATAACGTGTACAAACTTTTTATCAGACAGAGTGAGTTGATATAAGCTTTGTAAAAAATAATACCTGTTACAGATTACATTGACATAATAAGAACAATGTATTCATGAATTGAATTGTGTCAGCAAGTACGGCAGGGAATAGCACTGGGGAGGGGTTTGCATCCTGGACCACTGTGTCGACAGTTTGGAGCGCATACCACATGACCGCGCTGGACTGTCGTTCGGATACACCGATGTTCCCGGGTTCAAACCCTGCCCATGAAGTGCTTGGCATCCAAACCTAGGGTCCTGGGTTCGAATCTCGGTGAAGACTGGAATTTTGAACTTTGGAAATTTGAGGGCGCCTTTGAGTCCACCCAGCTGAAATGGGTGCCTGACTTTGATTAGGGAAAGTAAAGGAGGTTAGTCGTTGTGCCGACAACATGGCACCCTGCTTGCTTTCAGTTGGCCACAGAAACAAATGACTTTAACATCATCTGCCCTATAGACCGCATATTCTGAAAAATGAACTTCTATTATACTATATATTTTCAATTAATCACAAATGTAACGAAATAAGTAAAATGTGGGGAAAAAATGACGCAGCTACACGCGCGTGTGGAAGGCCTACCAAGTTTAATGCCTGGCTGTTCCCAGATTACGCTGGCAAGACCAGGAGAGGGACCTTCTGGGCAAGCGATGATTCATTTATATAAAGCACTGGAATGCATCATGGAGACATAGTGGAACACATATTAGTTCTAAACTTTGAGGAACCTATAAAACAAAATACAGGCAATGTTATGTTTGTTGACACTTTGTTAAAATCATCGTGGTGTCCTCATTATGTTTATTCATTGTAAAAAAAAAATAAAAAATAAATAAAGTGCAGCCTTAACCGTCAACTAATATTTCCACCAGTCTTTTGAGGTTAATCAATCCTAGGTGCTGACGAGCATAGACCACCCTCCTTAAGTCACTGAGGACACGCATTTCGCGTGTCTCTATGTAAGTGTCAGCCACACTGAGCCGGTGTGAGATGTCAGCTGGCAGAGCTCAAAGACGGTCATTAAGAGCAATTAACTGGATCAGTGAGATGTTCTGGTGGACCAAGTTCGAGCCGCTAGAGCAGGAGTTCTCAACTTGTGAGTCGCGATCCCTTTGGGGGTCGATTGACGATTTGCCAGGGGTCACCTAAGACTATCAAAAAATGGATTGTTTTGGTCTGTTCTTCTATTGCTGTGTGTGTGTGTGTGGGAGGGGGGTCGCGGCAAAGTGAGGAATTGTAAAAAGGGGTCGCCGATCTTAAAAAGTTGAGAACCGCTGCGCTAGAGGATGATAGCTATTAGGCGTGTGTTATTTAAAACTAGACTATAACTACTTAACACATGGCCCCTGTCATTACTGCGTTCTGTTGTCCATTTGTTCCTGGTCAAGTTCATCACACCCCCAATAGTCTATTTCAAATCATTTGCCTTTAATTATACATAAGGGGAAAAAAAGAAGTCCAATAATTTAATGTACAAGAAATAGTATTATCCATTACTTTAATAATCTATAATAAATATAATTATCTAAAAATTTATTAATCTATAAAAAAAAGACTGATAATTTAATAACCTATAATAAATAGAATTATCTAATAAGCGAACTATCTACACGAAACAGAATTATCTAATAATATTTATCTTCATTACTTTGTCCTTGCATTCTACCAAAATGAGACGTCACAAAGCTGCGCAGCAGACGACATCTAGCTAACATGCAATGCTGGATTTACCTCTAGGCAACATAAGCAGGGCCGGTCGTAGGATAGCGCAGGGCCTAGTCTGGGTACGGATAAGCATAATGTCAACATTAAGATTTTATATTAGAAAATACATTCGTAGTTACAATAAATTTTTATTAAAGAAAGCTGACAATGCCGTTTTTTTTTTATCGCTCGTAGGACCGGCACCCAAAAATGACAATTTTGTCTATTTTTCAGGAGATTACTATGAGTTTTCAGGATATTTTTAATTTCAGGAGATTCCCAGAACTTTTTGGTCTATTTTGCAATTGCAGGAGATTTCCAATAGCCCCTGGAAAATCAGGAAGCAGCACAAAACCTGTTATTATATATAAGTTGTAATGTTTTAATTGAATAATTTACACCTAGAATTAGCGCGGGGCCCATGAAAGTGCGGGGCCCACAGCGAGAGGTTTGGACTAAGAAGTAAATTATCTTCAACTCTGAAGGAACATCCAAAACATGTCAACTATTTATAAACATTCACTTGCACGGTAAAAGGTTGCAAAGTTTTCAACATTTGTGTCTGTTTCTGGGTGTGCTCGCCATCCTTCCTTTATGTTGACCTCTAAGTGCTCATTTATATAGGAGGGGCGGTGGTTGAGTGGTGAAGATTGGGATTTTTAATTTGGGGATCGTTGGCTGCCCGTAGTCGACCCATCTGACATTAGTTGGGGAAAAGTAAAGGCGGTTGGTCGTTGTGATGGCCAGATGACATCCTCGTTAACCGTAGGCTAGAAACAGATGGCTTTGCTCCATCTTCCATATAGACCATAAAGGTCTGAAAGGGGAACTTTACACTATAAGTGGTCTACTATTATTTTTTTAATCTTTCAATTTGTGAATAGACACAGACTCGCTAATTTGGCAAATGTATAACTTTGATATGATTTAAACTGCATACTTATTATAGGCTAATAATATTGCAGTAAATAATATACAGTTCTCGTACTATAACCATATTGCAATTTAAGTCAATTAGTTTGAGGCTCAAAGTTATGCTCATGACTGTGAGCCTTGAAACTTGGCTGAA
Organism: Biomphalaria pfeifferi; assembly: GCA_030265305.1. NCBI lineage: Eukaryota > Metazoa > Mollusca > Gastropoda > Planorbidae > Biomphalaria > Biomphalaria pfeifferi. Next base: position 399,693 of record JASAOG010000182.1, read on the forward strand.
TAAGCAGATCTATGTAGGCTATTACACGCTCTAGTTACCACGTTTTGTTTCAGCCAAAAGAAATCGATTACATTTTTATAAACCTTATTACTTCCGCTAGTTTGTAAAGAATGCATTCTCAATCAATTACGCGTGCTGGCAGTCCGAGTTTGTGTGGTTTTAATTTGTAAGTTCTAAGATAAGCCTTGCGGAGAAGTACTGTTTGTGCTTTTTTACTGAAATCTAATACAGTGATCATTTATTTTCAATTATAAAGAAGATCTAGATCTAGATCTATATTCAGTCTAGATCTAGATGTTAAGATGGTGACGCGAAAATACTCTCTAAAGCAGTGAGGAGTTACGAATAGTATTTCCGGTCCTTTTCATTCAAGAACTAGACGATAGATCTATGTTATTGTTATGATTGATACACTGCAGTAAGCTATCTGAATTTACATTAACTAAACTAGAATTAAGACGTCAAATGTAATCTAGTTTGTGGTTAACAGAAGTAAACATAAAAAAGGCAACAACAGAGTAGCCCAAAATGTATTCTAGAGCCCATTGATTTTTTCCCCTTCAGCTTAGACGAAGTGCCGCGAGTTTTCTTTTTTTACTTCAGCAATCTCTCATAGCACGTACGAAGCGGAGCGCCTTTGAATTGAGAGTTATTTCCCTTCGTATGTTATCGGAGGGCGCTTGTTTACGATGGTACCTGACGTTCCAGTGCATCGCGGTGTCTAAATTAAGGATTATGTCAAGCATGTGGCATTAACTATGTTTTTGCAATGTTCCACGTCATAGTAATTCTTGGATAACCTAATCATTTCTCATGTGAGCCAAATGTGATAATGGGGATAGTATTTTCCCACACGGTAGCTGCGGGGCTTTATTATTTCCGAAATGGACGATCTTCTGTGTTAGACCAGCCATTGGAGCGAAACGGTCAACAACAGAGTCTTTTGACACCAAACCAAAACAAACCTGACCTCTCGGATATCTGTGGAGATACACACGTGCAACGAAGTGGATGTTTACTTAATGATGAAACTCCTATTTCAATTATCACAGTAAGCATTAGATCTAGATCTAGCATTTTTTTTATCTGCAGGGTTTAAAGTTTAGATCTAATTTACGATTAACGATTAATTTTGTTTTGTGACTGGGTAATTTTAATCTAGAGTAGAGTAGAGATTAGTGATTAGAGTTTAGAGTAGTTTTAAGTTTAGACGTTTAGAGATCTAATCTACTAAATCTAGATATCTAGAGTCCTAGACTTAGACTCTAGACTAGATCTATATGAAGAATAATCCAGATTTGACAATATTTTTAGATTGTTCTAGATATCTAGATTCCTAGATCTAATCTAGAGTAGTAGAGTCTTTAGTAGTATTAGTAAGTATTACTATAAGTATAATCTATAATTATCAGAATCTTAATATTTATATTATATATCTAGAATAGTCTAGGTCTAGATTTAGAATCTAGTAGTCTAGAATCTAGATTAGAATTAGACTAGTGTTGTCTAGATCAAGATTTTATAATTCTAATAGTCTAGATCTAGAGAATAGTCTAGCTGGAAATTAGCTAGATTGCTGCTAGATCTATCTTATCTATCTAGATCTAGAATACTAGGTATATATTTTATATAGTAGTATTAGTAGGAATATAGTCTAGATATCTAGTAACGAGACAGACTAACTAGAGTCTAGATAAAATATAATATATAGATCTAGATATCTAATTAATCTTATTATCTTTATTTAGATGTAGATATTTAGAGTACATATCTATCTCTCTCTCTCTCTCTATATATATATATATATTATATTGAGTCTGTAGACAGTATCTAGATGTACAGTAGAACTGCTATGTCTATATACTACCTAGGTCTATCTACTAAAGTTCTACTTTGTGTTTTTAAATGTATCCTATACCAATAAATGCATAAATAGAATGAAAGTGGATAAAAATTACTTTCTAATAGCATCAAAATTTATGATCCTAGCTTTAGGGGTTCAAAAGTTATAGAGATTGTACGTAAGTTTGTGTTCATAAATGGTCAATTGTGGACTTTATATACTAGTCTAGACTTCTGACTAGTACCAGACCTATACTAGATTTTAGATCTTAATCTATAATCTCTCTCTCTCTCTCTCTCTCTCTCTCTCTCTCTCTCTCTCTCTCTATATATATATATATATATATATATATATATATATATATATATATATATATATATATATATATATATATATATATATATATATATATATATATATATATATAATATACATAATATGTTTTAAGTAGCCCACCAGTGATCAAACCAAAGAGATTTATATTGTAGCTTTAATATTAGTTATAATTAGAAGTTTGCAATGGTTGCACAGTAAAATGAAACCATTATGAAGAATACCATAATCTAGTTTGTAGAGATATATTATATCTGAATCTAGTGTTAGGGCAAGAGTGTTCCATAATAAATAGTTTTGAATGGTTTCAATGGTCAAACTAAAATTAAGAATTTACAGCCTATATTCCTACTTCATCTGTAGTTCATTCTAAAGGTTCTGTTAAACTACAATTAAAAAAAAATATTACTATAATATTGGTGCATAGGTTTTAAAATATTAAGACGATAATGATGGATTCCAGTAAATGGTATTTGATTTTTTGTTTGAATTTATAAATAGAGATAATATACACACAACACACACACATATATATATATATATATATATATATATATATTAAAAGATTATAACAGCATAATTTCATTATATGCTGTTATAATCTTTTGTAATTTATAATAGTAGATATAACTTGAGCTGTCCTAAACAACTTTAAATGTTTTTTTTGGGGGGGGGGGGGGGAAATTATATAATATATTGCTCACTTTGTTGTTACATATAAATAGTAGATCTAAAATATAAATGTAATAGTCATGGGAATGGGATCATTTTCTAATAACTTGCAAACAATTTGAAAGATTGTTTCTCACATCAGACTAAAATATTTTTCTGAATAGATATTACATGCGAATCCGTTTAATCTGACCACATTCGGATGCTATAGTTTTGGTCTGATTAACCAGATTGAACCGTATATATATTATATATATTATGATTTTTTCCCCAGTACTTTGGGAATAGATCTAGTTTAGCAGCTGGTCAAATGAAATGGTGGTCCAATTAACCTGATTCAACCATAATAGTTTTAATGTATAACATACAGCATTGAAAATTTAAATTCCTTATTTATTGTACACAGTAAATGCTTTGCATAAAAACATTTTTAACTTAAATGTTAACTCAACATACATATATGTAAGCCTTAGCTATAATCATCTAACTAAAATTATACATATTTCCTAAAAATTGATTTCAAAAATTTTTTTCATTATATATATATATAATACCTGTTAGTTTATTTATTAAATAGTAGCTATGTAAATGTTTTTTCTTAAAATATGTTGAGAATATTAATAGCATTCTATTTAATAACTCATTTAAAAATTAGTGTTTGAATTAGTAAAATATTAATTTGATCTCTTCAAACTTTGCAGTGTATCTATATATCTATATCTATCTATTTCCTTAAAATCTTTTGGGTTGAAAGATATTACATAGTAATACATTTTGCTTCACCTTGTAATAAGTAGAACACACATTTTTGTTGAAATACATACTTTGTATTATTACTGTCAAAATAAGGATTATTAGTTCTTGTGATCAATAGTTTTCAATTATTACCTAGATAAACATCTACATATAAAATACAAACATCAAGTTTTTCATAGTCTATTGTTTATAAGATAAATATACATAAGGAAGTAGGTACATACTTTAGCAGTTAGGAATGTATATTTACAGTACTCTTGAGTTGTTTGTAGTAGAGTCTTACCTTCTGATAGTTTGACCCTGTAGATTCCCCTGATTAGCATATCTGATTCTGTTGTGTTGAACATAACCTAGTTACCTAAACTTTATCTCTAAGACACCCTATATTCAACAAAACTGTTGTTTTATTTTGTTCTCCTCAGTAACTCTGTTTCTTAATAGTAACTGTTTCATTATATTTAGAAATAGTCAGTTTGCCAATGATGTTTCCGATTGCTCAAAATAGCAGATGTAATGTTTAGTGTAAAGACAACAAATGTAATTGTTGCTTTATAATGTTAGTTTTTCAAGCTTAGAGTAAAAGATTTTTTTTCTAAGTGACACTAAAAGGTATATTTTTTTTAAAAGAGTCTATAATCATATTTTAAAGGATGAACTCTCAGCTGTCCTGAAACTAGATTTATTTATATCTAGAGACATGGCTAGAAATATGTTTTTTCTTAGGCCTGAATGAATGTTGCTATTCCTGAATGAATTAACAAGAATGTGCCTTGTGTGATTATCTCCCATTTATATCTTATCTTTAAAAAAAAAAAAAGAGGTGGGGGGGAGAGGGGAGTTTTTAATTCAAGAAATGAAAGAAATTTTATTTTAAACTTTATTTCAAAGCTGATGCTACAGATTTCAATATGAAAGCCTAGATTCTGTTGTGGTTCAAGTTCCTCGACTTAGTTACTGTTAAGATGCTATCTACAGGAGGTTAATCTAAATTTAACAAGAAATAATCAAAGCCTCTATACATTTATCATTGAAGTAAATGTTTAAATAGTTATTTTCTATTTCTAAACGGCCTGTCCTCTGAAGAATGTATACATATGGTACTGGTTGGCATTGTCTTGATAGCGATGGTTGGGTACAATGGGCGGAAGTTAAAACCCTGATCTTAGTGTGTTGACATTATGGCTCCAATAGTTTACTGCCTTCGCCATCTGGATAGCCCTGAAACGAAAAGCCTTCATTTGAAACATGTTTGGGTTTATATTTGTGGTTTTCTGTTATCTGATATTCAGTTTGGGATCAATATGTCTTGGGGTATTGTTATTCTGAAAACTTTTATTATTTGGTTTTGTTGATTGTTTATCAGAACGTCACAGACATTGTTTTTTTTTATGTGGTTAGTTCAAGACTTTAAAAATAGCTGCGATGAAGAAAAATATCCGTGTTCTCTAACTGCGTCGGCCAAAGCATGTCACTCTTCGTCTAACAGAAGCAAGGTAAAGGCATCATTTTCAGACCTTGTGATTTATCCGTACAGATGATGCAAAGCTCAATTGTTTGGTTGGCAGACTGTAAGTGTCGCGTGGCCGGGACAAGGACCAACCTCCCCGTTACTTCCCAAACCTATGTCTATGTCAGGTACCAATTAGAGTTAGGGGCGTCTTCTATATTCCCGAAGTTCTTGTCGTTCCATGTTATTTTCACGTGTGTGTATTAGAGGCTCGTACATGGCTCTCACACGTTACAAACATAGGTATAAGTCTAGAGCTGAGGGTTTTCCTTTCAGTCTTCACCATGCGCCCTGGGGAAGAAGAAGAACATATGACTCCAAAGAAGCAAGTTTGCACGACTTCTTTTTGCGTTTTTGTAGCCATTCGTTGCCAGCGTGTGAAGCCGAAAGGGTCACTGAATGTAGATTACTTAAGCTGCTGTCACCCCGCCCCTACAATGTCTTGTATTTATAGAACCATGTTAATATTAATATCTCTTCAATTATGTCTGTTTGTCCATTTCGTTGTACACTTTTCTTCTGTTCTTGCTTTGAGGCTCTGGTTGCATTATTGGAACTCATATACACATGAAACGTTCTTGTATTGTAGCACACATCTGGAAGATTTTGTGCTTAATTCACTATTCACTGCAGCAACAGTCAGCGTGTATTGCTGTGGAGTATTTGTAGACAAATCTGGGTAAAATATTTGTTTGTTGCATGTGTGCATTAGCGTAGAGCACTCTTACCAACAAATCGGTTCATATTTTTCTTTCTTATATAGATAGATATTCTAGTCGACTTTTTCAAGTGACACACAAACATAAGGCATATTACTAGAACAAAAAAAAACAACATCTAAGTAATTCACGTAATGATCACTTCTACATTGTTGGAACTTAACTTAGTCTATCATACAAGTCTTATACGACTAGGGCATTATAAAGTACAAGTCTATCCTTAAGTTTTATGAAGGATTTCCACTCCAGCGTCAGAAAAGTGACTTGCTACCTTGCTCATTGGAAAGTCATTATTGATGTATTTTGTTTTTTGGTTCTATTTAAATGAAGTGGTTTGGCTTGGGGAGCTGAGTTATGAACAAGTCATTTGTTGACATTCTTTGCACTTGTCCTGTGTTAGTCTCTTAGACTAAGGGTACTACTTACCTGAAGACTTAGGTGGACGAGAATTTCTGTTTTAGATTCTGATTGTATCACATGGTAACCACCCAAGTCAAAAGCATCGGCTTAGATTCTGATTGTATCACATAGTAACCACCCAAATCAAAAGCATCGGCTTAGATTCTGATTGTATCACATGGTAACCACCCAAATCAAAAGCATCGGCTTAGATTCTGAGTGTATCAAATGGTAACCACCCAAATCAAAAGCATCAACTTAGATTCTGATTGCATCACACGGTAACCACCCAAATCAAAAGCATCAGCTTAGATTCTGACTCTTTGCAGCGGTTCTTAAACTTTGTTATTCCATGATGTAATGTTTATTTGGGATGTAGCTGAATCTTCCTCTATTAATAATATGTGTGGCATCCACAGAGTAATTCTATTACAAAACTTATATCAACTCACTCTGTCAAAACGTTCGTACACGCTATTTCTCCGACACCCAATCTCGGATCAAGCTTGACATTTTGCACAATTATTTTTTTTACCTGACAGCACAATAATCAATTTAAAAAATCAACCAATTAATTAATTAACTATTGGGAATAAATTATTTTATTTGATATCTCAACCAAGAGAAAGAAATGTTGCTTGATTGAAGTAGTGGTAAAAGCTGAATTAGTCCCCTTAAAGGGTTCGTACGCGGTCTGTAAAAAGTCTGGAATTTCAAAATTCAGATTTCAGTCTTAAAAAAGTCTGGAAAATTGCTACTTTTCCAGTCAATTTTGTTAAATGTCTGGAAAAGGTCTGGAATTTGAAAAAAAAATTTAATCGGATGTCATTCAGGCGCCGTAACCGGTAAAATGTTAGGCTGATAGATTTCCATTAGGCCTACTAGATCTATTGTTATGGGGAAAGCACGCGCAATCACGGCATGTTGGTGAAATGCCAGCCATTTTCTAAACGGTGTACTGTAGACTTAAATCAAATTTAGTAATATATCTAGTCCTAGACTGCCCTAGACTAGTAACTAGTTTATTATGACTGCTGTTAGTCTATATTATCTAGATGGCCGATCAAATTTCAGTAAGGCTACCGAAGGTCGGGAAGTTTTTGGCCTAGATAGATTTATTTATGCATGCGCGAAACTCCCCCCTTCCTTTTTAAATAAAGAAAACAAATTTATCTCGTCAATGACGTCAACATAGAATATATAGATCTAGATCTAGAGTCTAAACTAAAAGACTAGACCACAAGAATTACTTACTAGATCTAGGTCTACTACTAGATTTAAAATCTCGATCTATTCGCGACTTAGATAGATTACTAGATCTAGGTCTACTTCTAGATTTAGTCTCGATCTATGCGCGACTTACATTACTAGTCTAGATCTGTTCTAGGTCTACTAGATTTAGTCTTGATCTATGCGCCACTTCTTAATAGATCTAGGTTTTTTACTAGTCTAGAGTTAGTCTCGATCTATGCGCGATTACCCTCCCCCGTTAAATAAAGAAAACATTATATTATAATATATCTAGTCAACATAAAATATGCCTATAAGATTGGTAAAACTTCCCATCGAAGGCCCCTAGTTTTTCAGGTAAATTATTTGGCAGCTGTCTATGCGCACTTAAGTCTAAACTAAAAGACTAGGCCTTTAGAATGACTTACATTACTAGGTCTAGAACTAGTCTCGGTCTATGCGCGATTCTCCTTCCCCCCTCGTTAAATAAAGAAAACAAGTTATATTATATCTAGTCAACATAGAGTATAGATCTAGATCTTAGTCTAAATTTTAAAAGACTAGGACTCAAGAATGACTTAGATTACTAGGTCTTCAACTAGAATTAGTCTCGATCTATGCACGATTACCCCCCCCCCCCCCCCCCTTTTTTTTTCCCCCTCCAAATCTAGTCAATGTAGAATATAGGTCTTGAGTCTAATAGGTCTACTACTAGATTTAGTCTTGATCTAAGTCTAGATTTAGATTTACTATCTAGCATACTCAACATATAGATCTATAATTATAATCTAGCATGGTTATGATATAGATTTAGATCTAGATATCAATATTATCAATTTCTACCCTGTTAAAAAAACAACAAAAAAAAAAACAAGTCAATATTGACATAGGCATATGCCTATTGTGAATTAGACAAAAGTAAGCCACTATATCAAATTAAATTTCAATTTCAATACAGTTACTCTAACTCTAGATCTTTATTTATCTCCGCCAATAGAATTATAGGCCTACTAGAGGTGGGCCCTCTAACCTAGGCTAGTCTAAATAAGTCTTTACTTTTTAACTAGTAGGCTATCTAATGTGTTTAAGCAACTAAATATCTATATAAAAATTATAAAACTATTGGACTTGTTATGAGATTTAGAATAAGATTTTACAACTAAGTTAGGCCTATTAAACTATATAGGCCTACTATATCTATTAAATTGCCCAAGTCTAAGTGCTACAAGATTAGTGACTTTTTTCCCCTTTGTTTCGTATGATCCTTCATAATAGAAAATTATTATTACACCCTAGTCCAAACCTCCCACAGGACGGCAGGGGTTAGCTATTGGCAGAGTTTGAACCCAAGACCACGAATACAGCAGTCCAGAGCGCATACGGCATGCTCAGGTAGCCATCCTTTTTACTGTTAGTAAGTATGGAAAACATAAGATAAATGTCTGGAAAATGTCTGGAATTCATTTTCACAAAAGCTGTATGAACCATGCCATTATAGGTCGCCGCTCTAAATTGTAACAAACAATATATAACTATACAATCTTCTCTAATAATAAGTACCTGACTAGCAGGGTGGTCAGCATGTCGGCCCGAGGAAGCGTGAGCCACAAGTTCGAATTCAGGTCGATCCCCCCAGCCCCTTTTTAAAAAATGCTTTTAAAAACCAATGACGGTAAAATCCACCTAGATCTCCCTTTCTTTCTCCCCCCCCCCCCCCCCTTTCCCAACTGGTCCAGATAAGTGATAGGATCATAGCGTATTGAGAAAGCTAAAAGCATGAAATAACGCTAAACAAAAACCATTGGTAAAAATATTATTAAATGGAGAACTTTCGTGCGGTCCATTGAGTTCCCTCCACGTTGGGCTATTGCGAAACCACGGGCTCAGTGTTACAGTTTCATGAACTAGCTATATTCAGATAGTTAGCCCTTACAGGTGTTGCCTGTTTGACGAAGCTTGCTCTTATTGCCCTTACGCTTCCCGGGGCTGATTATAAGTTAAGGAGATTGAGCTCGAAGTATGACACCTGAAGACAACAAAAATGCAAACTGTATGCACGTACGTGCACGCCATTTTTAGAACTTATTTAAAAACACAAATATACAAGAAAGGCATGAAGAAATATCATATCACATTTAAAATAAGAGAATATATTGAGTGCAATTAAATCAATTAGTTTGGAATCAGTCGTGATTATATTCGTATTAGATCGAGACTAGCAATAAGAGTTATAATTTTAATGTTTTGTTTGGTGTAATGCACAAATTGTAAGACAAATTCCTTACGGACAATAAAGGTTATTATTATTAAATCTGATTTTTTTTTTACCATGCGAGAAATAATTGTGCGAGATTTCAACTTAAAATAGCTGTACACATTTTTGACCAGACAGAGCGAGTTGATATAAGCTTTGTAAAAACAGCTTGTGCTTCCTGCAGTCTTTTTTTAAAAAAAATCTTTGAACACAACCAAATGTAGATTGTATTTCAAACTTCATTCAAACTTGCTTTTTTTCTCTTCCGCTTTTGATTTGGTTTGAACTGTACATTGTTATGTTTATTCTATTAGATCAGAAACAAAATCCGATAGAGGTTGTGGAGACTCGAATCCATTTGTTACAGCACGGACATGTTGGGCCAGTTCACCTGTCTATATAAACATAAAGAATTGTGTTTAAATCTGAAGGCAATGAGTTCAACTTAACGTTCATTGTATACAGTGAAAGATATTTCCCATATTCTACATGTACGCACTAACACGCGTCGTGTTATAATAAAACATTTTCCATTGGCTTCTGTGCACAAATGTTTCAATTCAATTATTTTTTTTTCCCACTTGTTTGATCACCGTCTAGCAAGTTTTCCCCATTTGTTTTCTTTCACTGACAAAAATGGAGTTCCTCTTTTTCAGTGTCTTCTAGTTTATTTGTCGTTGGCCATAATAAACAATTTTTTTTTTTTTTTTTTTCAAAAACTGAAATGTAAATTCTATTCAATGTTTTATATTGCTTTATTTAGGTATTGCTTGTACATTGTAAGGGGAGCATTTTTAAGTTTGTTTTATTTTCTCAATGTAGTAATGTTTATGAGAAAAGTTTTTAACAGTAAATCAGGGTTTTAGAATGGGGCTTAGTCCAACACGTTTCAAGACGTAGACTTGCTGAAACCAGTTTGATGAACCTGTTTAAGTGGTCTTCCTTGTCAAGTTAAGCTAGTGTTATAGTCATTATTATTTTTTTTTTAGTCCTCTAAATATATCATCAAGCTGATCTGAGTCTTTAGTGACTTGGTTTCATCAATACAAGCTACACAGTGGCGTTGAACATATCACATTGAGGTCTACCTCTTCCCTTCTCTGTCTCTCTTTTTCTCTTCCTATGGTTCCATGTTTTTTCTTCTGTTTCTCGCTCTCTCCCACCCCTTTCTCTATTTTCCCCACCACTAGCGCCAATTAAAACATACACAAATCCCGCTAAGGCTGAAAAAATTTTTTTTTCAAGAAAATAAAGCCTAGCTCTACCTGTTAAAAGATCGTCTCTGACATTCTCCAGCTTTCTCCGTTGAAGTAATTGACGGCTGTAGCCGCAGGGCAGCTTAACCTGGCATAAAAGTCTTGTCAAAGCAAGTCTACTACATGTACATAATGATAGGACACCTTGCCTTTATGTCACTAATAAAGGATAATGATGGTTTTAGACTAGAGACATACATTAGGTTTGGGTGAGGGGAGATGTCAATGCTTGCTGTGAATTATACACAGCAAAGATGAGACGGTAACTTCTTGCTATCTAATGTTGTTACATTCATAGTGGAAGCTTGGAAAAGGTGTCGTGGCGCAACAGTTTCTGTATGTCAGCAAGACATCTTGTTACATTATCACCAAGGAACATTTACCAAATGCTGCACTCGTCTTCAGAATCGTAGACATGATATGTCTAGATACATTATACATGTATCTATGCTGCTGCGTGGTGGCTTTGAACTTTTACCTTGTGGCATCACGTTTAAGAACGTTCCCAAGTTTCACTCCACTATGTAGATCTATATACACGTCTTTATTGTATGTCACTTTATCCCGCTAGATCTCTGGAAATAATAGTTTTGACAATAGCATATAATGTTTTAGTCCGGTCTGGCGTATAATTTTTAGATCAGTGCTTCTAATTTACACATCAGTTATTGAGTCAAATGTTATTCTTGAACGAAGCCATATTTTTGTACGTGTTTGTTCATACGAGACTAGATCTAGACAAAGCAATAGCAAAGTAATACACTGTGTTTTATCACTGACAAAACGTTATAAGTCCTTTTGTTTCCTATACATTAAACTTTGATTTGTTATCCAAGAGTTAAAATCTGTGATACACAAGCTGTATCATTGGATTAAGCGAATCCCATTATATTGACCCCCCTCCCCAAATGTATTTGGTTAACATAACTGAGTAACGTTCCCGTTCCCCTCCGTTTGTGTTTGTTTCCGAAAGAAGGTATTGACTAACTTATGTAAATCTCATGCGCGAAACAGGGGCACAGACGATGTCCTCAAAGCATACTTTTTAAAAATTTATTAACTATTGCATGCACATTCGTATATATAATTGAAAAAAAAAAAGTCAAGCGCCATCTTCTCTCTCGCTCATTACGAACTTTTGAACCGTTATTGTCACCATCTTCTTTATCGTTCATTGGTGCAACATTGACTCTTTCTGTTTATTCAAATAAAGTAGGCCTATTCTATGCGCACCGCTGTAAACTATTGCTAAAACAAGATGAAAACGTCTGTCCCCTTTTTTTTTAATTCAATAATTCTACGGGCTCTAACAAGAAGTCGACCAATATCCTCATTTATTTCCTTCAGTTTCGTAATGCTCAGGACAGTCGCAAGGGTCTGTTTGAGTTCTTGTGAATGCAATTTAGACGTGGATTTTTGTGTAACGTTATGTGATCTATTACCTACCCACTGGGCCCGCCTACAAGTTCGTAACACAAACTTCCTCACGCTTCAATTGATGCACAGAGTACTGGTGGACACAAGACTATCCTTATGACAAAAAAAAAACAACAGTTTAAAGTCCTACATTAAGTATTCATCACGTATGTTCTTTAAGAACGATTATTTCTAAGTGTCTGGATTTGGACTGCTGAGCAAATGAAACAAAATACTGTGGGAATGACAGTAACAGAAAGATTGAACAAATATTCTGCATGCTACAGTGCGAGATCTCCATGTTTTCCCCCCAATTTACATCCGATACATTCCCGTTAACTCATCATTTTCTCTCTAAATGATTTTTTTCCAACACTAAACAAATAGTAAGTTTTGTTATATCATGTCAATATTACCTCTTTCCCAATCCAAAGCTGGGCCGTACTGTCAAATATGGTGAAACTATCCATCTCTAATCTCATCAGCGACCACACATCAGTCCACTGATCGATACGACGTCTTCTCTTAGACATTTAGCCAGTGCAAACGATATTAGGACATTATCGAATCCTTTTCCAGAAAATAAATATTTCTATTCATTTCCAGAGATTCTGGGTCGAGTCACTGCGACTTCATCCTGAAATTGGGGGTATGGAATAGAGATAAAGAAGATTTCGGTGGCAGCTTCTTGTGTAGTCACTTGTTTTTTTTTAAAAGTCTGCATCGAAATTGCCCGCTCTGGACTTTGGTGCCTACTTTATGTTCTTCACTATAAGTTAAAAGATTCCTTTGTGATTTAATTTTTAGAAAGTGCATAGTTTTTATTTCAAATTCTTCTTTAGCTACAGCTGTGTAATACTTCACATAGATCAAGAATATTACGTTCAACATTGAGTAACTTTTGAGAACGACTTCTCCCGTTAGAGTTAGTCAAAGGATCAAGAAGTGAGGAGAAAGTTGCAGGTGTGTGTGTACTCCATGAGATGTAACTTGACTGCTTGTAGTCAGAGTATAAACACAACTCGTTGACCAAACATCAAGATTTACTTGACAAAAAATGACAAGAAATGTTTAAGACATCAGTCAATTAACGAATATGCGAAGCATGTCTTCTGTTAACCCACAGTGCATAGGCCAGGTGCTCCAAAGCTTTACCAGATCTGTACGAAATGGTCGCCTTCTGTAAAAACTAAAACAATTCCTGTTTAACTATACTGTCTATATCTGAAACATTGTCAACACTTTTTTGTTTTCAAATATCTTCGAAAGAAGAAACAAGAGAACAATACCCCCCCCCCCCCCCCCCACACACACACATCTAATGTCTCTCATGGTGACTGTGTATGACAAACTAAGATGGAAAATATTTACACATAATAAATTAAAAAAAAAAACCCAATACAGTTAAGTTCTGTAAAACAAATATGTAAAAGCAGTTAAGGCATAAAAAGTTTATCAGCGTCTGCGGTTGATGGCATGCTCCATTCTAAAATTTGTTTCACGTCTAGTTTTGACACATGAGTGCTTTAGATAGGTAGAAAACAGCAGAAAACAATAATCTAGTTGAATGTTTTAGATCGGGTCTCTTGGAACGAGCGGTTTCTTTTTAATTTGAGGAATGATCAAAATTCGGATAGATCTGAATACTCACTCTCAGCGTACACATATTAACACACACACACACATGCTTGAATCTATTTATACCACACAAGATCAAAGAATACGCAATGTCTGCGTCATACTTCCATTTATTGGTTCAGCGTACCAGGCGTTGCCAAGCAACTGTGCTAGTTAAAGCCCATATAGGTTTTTTTTTTTTTTTTTTTCTAAATCTCCCTTTATGCGCGTGCTTTATCCTTACTTCCCATCCTAAAACCCCCCCCCCCCCCCCCCCCCCCCCTTGTGATTAGGTATGATGATTTTCTACTAGGTGATCTGTCGTTCAACCAATGTACGATTTATTAGTAGGCCAGTTCTCAACTCCTTACTCATTCTGTGTATTTGTGTTTATACGCGTATGTCCATTCAAGGCTCAAGCGCATACACCTATACACACACACACACTGAGAGTTTATTTTCCACTCTTTTTGATCGATGGCGTGCTGGCGCAACTCCCCCCCCCCCCCCCCCCCCCCCTTCTTCAGTTCGGTTCACGCTGAATTCAATTAATGAGCCGTACCAGTGGAACACATCGAGCATAAGACAAAGTTTCAATAGAATGAATCAAGCGTTAGTTTACATGATATGTGAACGGCTGGTGAGAGCAATGTCAAATGCGTAATTATTGACCTAACAGATGTAGATTACTTTTTTTCAATTAAAAAAACAACAAAACTTCCGATATAGATGTTGAAACGTTGAATCCATTAGATTATAAAAGAAAAAAAAAAAGAAAGACATTAATTGAAAATTGAGTTTCTCCATTAATCAGGAATGTTAGTTTGAAGCACATTTTTTAAAAAAGTCTATGTATAATACCAGTCTCTCTCTTCAGTCAAGTACTGTAAGCTTGGGAATTGATGTGGTGCTAACTAAACTAATGAAAACTTGGTGCAGGAGCCTTGTGAAACTCCACGAATAGTTTCTCTTTCATAAATTGAATTCGAAGTGGGGTGATTTCTAAAAGTCATTTTATAACTCTACTCTAAAAACAACGACAGAAAAACAACAAAACAAAAAATTATTTCGTAAAATAAATTAATTTCCTCTCTCCCCCCCACCCCTCCCAATGGTTCTAGTTGTGTGAAGAAAACTATTATCATCACTTGTCTTTAGAAACCTCAGCTAGTTCCCCTGGTCTCCGGTATAATCTATTTCAAGGAATAACCAATGTAGTCCAATCAGTGGGTCTGAGGAGGAGAGAGATCTAATAATACAGCCTTACCTAATCAGTTACAGAGGTTAATCAGGTTTGAAGCTGTACTCACTCCCCGAGTTCGATATAGATCATATTTTGAGGCGTAATTCAACTCATTAGTGAGTTACTCGATCTAGAGGTAGGAATCCCACAGTGTCTGACATCAGACAGGGGCATCTAGGTTCAGAGTTCTTGGAGAAATGTGGTCACACATTGCGAGCGTTATCTTATAAATTACAGACGTTTCTTCAAATAAGAAAAAAATAAAATACACACGTCCATGTGTTAATCTAGACGTGCGTGTTAATTAGGCGTTTTTTCCTGACTAATTCAGGCAACCAGTTCCATGCTCTAGTGGCACCAGAGAAGAATTGATATGCTTCTCCAAACAAGTGGAAGAAATTCTGTCTTCTATCTTTATCTCTGAGTATTTTATTTGGTTGTGTTTTAAGTTATTGTTCAGTGTTTTATGTTGTATTGCTACTTTAATTTTTAGTCTTCTGTCCTGAAGTGTCTCTTAAGTTTAGTAATTTTACTAATGGTGTTACTCTTTTAGCATGGGTAGCAATGTAGTACAGGTCTACATACATACACATACCTAATAGATATGATTCTGGAATAATAAGATCAGACACCTGATTGTCAATTCAGTTTTCTCCCTTGTTGATTTCATTGATTTTCTCATCCTGGCCTCTACAAACAAGCAAACAAAAAGAAAATCATCTCTTTTTGATTGACAGAGAATGAGGCTGCTGCAGTGTGGGGGAGAGTCTGTTTACCTGGACTCTTAATGATGTCTTAGAGAAGGATGAGTCAATATTATGATGGTCTATGGAATGTGTTCATTAGGAGTTCGAGTCCATATATTTCTGTGTCCGTGTGCCTCGGATGGGCTGTGGTTTCCTTGGCTGTGAAATGGCCGGTAGGCCTGCACTCATCAGGCCATTTATTGAGCAGTCTTTCGAGTATTTCATCAATAATACATTGACTCTTTGACCACCCAGTCAAGGATACACTTAGAATACATTGGTTCTTTGACCATGCAGCCTTTCACCTAGAATACATTGACTCTTTGACCATCCAGCCTTTCACCTAGAATACATTGGTTCTTTGACCATCCAGCCTTTAATCTAGAATACATTGGCTCTTTGACCATCCAGCTTTTCACCTGGAAATCATTGCTCTTTGACCATCCAGCCAAATTTTGCGGAATCGATCCTCACGAGTCACTGTTCGATTAAACTAAAAGTTTCCTAACCACCGACTGAGACTGATAATATAATCGGAAATTTTTTTTAGAAATAAAGTTTCCAAAAGTTTCATTCTCCAGAATGAATGGGGATACTGATATGTATTGTAACAAGGATCTGACTGCTGTACAACACACAAGTATAATCCATTTCTTTGGTATAAGTTAAATTAGTTCCCGTTATACTTTGTAGAGAAAGCTTGAAGCTAACAATAACTTGTTACTCTCTGCATTCTCCTCGCGCGCAATTTTTTTTAAAGTGCTTAATTGAATATGTCTTCTCAGTCTTCTTCTCTCGTATGGTTTTTACAAATACCTGGCGCTGACTGCGCATCCTGACAGGTGTATGCCTACATGTTTTTGTCAGTGATTCCACTGTTCTCATCACCTCGTGGCTGCAAGTGTTGAGACAAAAAAACAAGAAAGCAGGCCACTTTGTCAGGACTCGGTTTATCTCAGGCGTCATATCAGACGCTTGTGTCGACACACTTTATTTAGGCTTCCTTTTTGATAGCATGCCTGGAGTCGGTAAATGTTATGTCCTGAAGTCTGTATAAATATTGTTATGTCCTGGAGTCTATATATATTATGTCCTGGAGTCTGTATATGTTGCTGTTATGTCCTGGTGTATGTGGTTGTTATGTCCTTGAGTCTGTATATGTAGTTGTTATCTCCTGGTGTCTGTATATGTTGTTGTTATCTCCTGGTGTCTGTATATGTTGTTGTTATGTCCTGGTGTATGTGGTTGTTATGTCCTTGAGTCTGTATATGTAGTTGTTATGTCCTGGAATCTGTATATGTTGTTGTTATGTCCTGGAGTCTGTAGTTGTTGTTATGTCCTGGAGTCTGTATATGTTATGCCCTGGAGTCTCAATATGTTGTGGTTATATCTTTCCTTATGATGCTGTAATCCTTTAAGGCATTATTTTCTTTAGTCTAAGACATAAAGCTATTTGATTTATTGTGTATTAATGTTTCTGTTGGTCTACCTTATATAAATCACAATCATTTGATCTACGCCCCATTCATTTGTATATTGGTAGATGCCAATTTATATAAGTATCTAAAATATGGACTTTAACATTTTTGGTGCTCCATAAAAGCTGTACTATGAATGAAATAAACATAATGATGGATGACAACGAAATTGGTTGTCATTACTTCAACGGGCTGAATGTCTAGAATCTTGTCTGACAAATACATCCTGAAACCAGGTTAGAAACGGTACATGTGACATACGTTCATGCCTTTAACCCAAACCCTGTCGCTTTCAGTCATCTAGACAAGAAGTGGACTTGATGGGGGGCAGAAAAGATCTTCAACTGATATTTTAAAACAGAAGAACAATGCGAGCGCTACCCCTTCCCCCGGGGGGGGGGGGGGAGAAGCAAGGCCGGGCTTCTTCTGGACTGGACAAGCTGCTCTGCTCTTGTCTCCTGACCTACTAACACCGTGACGTAATTTCTAGTGCGCGCCCCCCCCCCCCCCCCCCTTGTTTGTAGAAGTATGAAAACTCAACGGGGGTTGGGGTATTGAATGAGGATGCTCTCTCTAAATGTTTTCCAGCTGCCCAGTTTTACTAGTTTTTTTTGTTATTTTTTTAAAAGTTGTTGTTCCAATAGCTTCCTGCTGTAGAGCTCAATCGATGAAAGTGTTCAGCTACTCTAGCCACCTTTTTGTCTTGGCCGCTTGGACATTATAATGAGATTATCATGAAATGGTTTGCTAAAATATATATCTAGCTCTGAGTGTGTGTGTGCTTGTAGACAACGTGTACGCTGGTGTAGACGTCAAATTGAGATGATTGGCTCTAGTAGATTCTTTGTTTCAATATAATCGTAACACAACTCTGTAATAGACATAACACAGAAAATATACACATTTAACCCTTGCACATGTGCTTAATGAAATGCAACCAATAACTATAATATCTCTAAATGACAATATTCACTTCAAAAGTCATACATTTGTCGATTCCAACTTATAATACGATAGCCCAATGTAACTTCGCCTTCAAGTTTTCCCAAAATCTACTCGGGCTTAAAATTAGCCAATGTTTGACTGCGTTGTCTATTGGAATTTTTACATCTTTTTGCTTTTTTATACTTAGTCTTCACTTCAATTACCCTTGGTAGGACTTGTGCTTTGGAGAAGGAACCTGCTCATACATTAGGCTTAGTCCGTGCACTACGTCTGTTTGTTTTTTATACTTAAGTCTTCACTTCAATTACCCTTGGTAGGACTTGTGCTTTGGAGAAGGAACCTGCTCATACACTCGGCTTAGTCCATGCACTACGTCTGGTTTTCGTGAAGTCCTTCCATTGAGGATTTGTCGCTATTACTGTGGTGCTTACAAGAAAAGACATCTTCGATGCTTGGGGGACAAAGAGTCATATTTCGCATTGTATAGAATGAAAAGACCAAGGTCTGGCATATCAGAAAATGTCTTGTTTAGAAAGATAGTTATACATAAAGTATTAATAGACGAAACAAAAACATGATGTTAGGCCCCTATGTCTTAAGCCTATACTAAGTGCCGTTTCTATTTTCAAAGAATCGTATTTTTGTTCTATGCATTTGTAAATAGAATTTTGTTTAGATTTTGGACTTACTAGTCTACAATAAGAAAGTATCACACAAGGTCTAGGCATTCGCACTTTGCTGGTAACACACGCACGCACGCACACACGCACATTTACATGTATATGTATATATATATATCAATTAACAAAAAACTAATGTCTTAATTGCACTGTCGAGTTGCAATCTAATATTCTTCCATCGATAGTTGTGTCGTAGGTCTTAACGCCCAGGCTTTCTTGTTATGGACAACCTGTCACAGACAAACAGATGTTACTCGCCAGCACACATTTAGTCAGTCATATTCACCCACGCAGGTATCATACTCACTTATATATTACACACACACACATACACAAATACGTGTGCCCCACACAAATACTCATTGCATACTTCCTAACCCAACTTTTGCCTTCCAACATACATACCTTTCACACATACATAATCTATGAACCAATATACATATCTGACTTTCACATATACATAATCTGTCGAACCAATTAAATATCTGACTTTCACATATACATAATCTGTCGAACCAATTAAATATCTGACTTTCACATAGGCATAATAAATGATCTAAGGAACATTTGTGCCAAGTTTTATCAAGATTGGTCAAACGGTTTTGATTTCTATTCGGGACATACATTTCTACGCCTTACTTTCTTCTTAATATATTAGATATTTGTTGTTGTTGCTTACGAGGCGTGCATGCAGGGTTAGGGTTAAAGACACGTGTCCGAGGAATGGGTTTGCTTTTGTTAACTATAAATACAGAGATTACGTACAGGCAAATATGACATGTTTGTAAGCAATATCTATCAGATGCAAGGCTTTTTATCCACTAGGTTAGTTTATCTATTGCTTTTGTAATATAAACATAAAGGTCTTGCACAACTAGATAGAAGGCATGGGATTTACAGAATTAAGTGTAAACAGGATGGATATTGTCAATAGAAATGTTTTTGTAATCCTACTATCAGCTTACACTTTCGACATGTTCACAGACATCTGAAGCGTTTATTTTGGTAACTTTGTATTTTCATTTCAAGCTGAAATTTCACACCTAAACTCGTGCTGTGGGTCCACACTTTTCAGAAGTCTCACTTCATTCATTATTGAAGGCATTTTAGTGTGTGTGTGTGTGTTGCTTTAAGTGGAAAGTAGAGATAGTTTTTGACATTATTCCATTCATTTCGATGTTATTTCTTGATCTAGGTCTTTCTGTTGGACCGTTTGTTGGCTAGTTAGTTCACTGGGTTAGAGGATGTTTTGGCCTTTAAAATTTTTTAAAGACCTTTTGGGCTTGATGGAAAGAAAAAAAAATAACCATAGACCACTATGAGATTAGATCACTAACTGTCACTTAAAGCTAGTCGATAAGACGTTTTAATATGCGGTCACTATAAAGAGAATTGAACATGATGTCAAAGAACAGAAAACGAGTAGTCTCTTTCTTTTCGGATTCTGTTGGTTCGTGTCTAATTTACATTTATCTGCAGTTGGGTAAAAAAAAACAGGAATGGTCTAGGAATGAAACAAAAGCCTAACGTATGGACACATAATGGACACATTCTTTGTGCATTGAGTCAATATCCCCCATGAATCGTTTCGGGGGGAAATAAAAAGATGGATTTGTTTGTTCAAAATATGAAACAAAATTGATTCTGTCTTCAGTGACGTCAATGCCTACTTTAGATCGGGCTGTGTCGGAGCATCGAAGATGAGGCTCTCATAGTTGATTAATAAGGTCTCATCGCCTTCGTATCGATAATCAATAATGAATATTATTTGGACTGATCAATACATAGATCATCTGATGCAACTTCTTGTTCTCGTTAACTTTGTTGTGGGTATGAATATATGCACATGAGCAAAATCATTCGGTATCAACCAACTTGAACAAATAGTTACTGATCTACTGGCAATGGGTGTTCTCTGTTATTTCACTGTGTGACATATTACTGAATTCGGCTTGTCACAGCCTTTAGTGCCATTTTGTGGTCAGTGACATGTTCTTGACTGACCTACTTGTCACAGCCTCAGTGCCACCTGTGGTCAGTGACATGTTCTTTACAGACCTGCTTGTCACAGCCTCAGTGCCACCTGTGGTCAGTGACATGTTCTTTGCAGACCTGCTTGTCACAGCCTCAGTGCCACCTGTGGTCAGTGACATGTTCTTTACAGACCTGCTTGTCACAGCCTCAGTGCCACCTGTGGTCAGTGACATGTTCTTTGCAGACCTGCTTGTCACAGCCTCAGTGCCACCTGTGGTCAGTGACATGTTCTTTACAGACCTGATTGTCACAGCCTCAGTGCCACCTGTGGTCAGTGACATGTTCTTTGCAGACCTGCTTGTCACAGCCTCAGTGCCACATGTGGTCAGTGACATGTTCTTTGCAGACCTGCTTGTCACAGCCTCAGTGCCACCTGTGGTCAGTGACATGTTCTTTGCAGACGTGCTTGTCACAGCCTCAGTGCCACCTTTGGTCAGTGACATGTTCTTTGCAGACGTGCTTATCATCAACCCTTGTTGCACTAAAATTAAGTTCCTTTGCATGGCATTACTACAAAGCTTGTGTCAACTCACTCACTTGTATACACGTTATTTCTCCCACACCCAATTTCGAATCGAGTTGAAATTTTGCACAATTATTTCTATTACCTGACAAAACACGAATTAAAAAAAAATTAACAAATAATAAGTGTAGCTTGAATCTTTTTTTGGGGGGGGGGGGGGGTTGGGGGGGGGGTGTCTTTTTAAGTGAAATAAACAAGGCAAAGTGTGATTTGAACATGTTTTTTTTATGATGTACACATTTAGAATTGACCATTTTTGGATCTTTAGCGTTTTCCTCCTCTGTTGCTGACCTGTCCATGACCCTGTGGATGCAGTCATTCACTGACGTCAGCGACTAAATGACGTCCACCGTCTGTGGACTATCAGATGACTGGTCACCAGATTAAACGCCGACTTCGTTCCAAGCAATTAAACCCCATGACCTTGTTCCACTAAGCTCCCAGACTTTCATTAGCGCTTCACTAGATACCAGCCTTCCCCTCTTTTTTTTTTTTTTTTTGCTTTAATTGCGCATGTCTGCGCGTATTCTTCCCCCCCCCCCCCCCCCTTTTTTTTTTTTCATCCAGTGGCTTATGACTTTACTTGGACATGATCTTTAGTCAAATTACGATGATCGATCAAACAGAAATGGATACCACTATCGAATACACCCGCCACTTTTTTTTTTCTCTCCCTCCATGGAATACATTTGATTCATTCCCCCCCAAGGTGATCTTTTAGATTCTCTTATTTTTTTACCGCTGCACTATTACAAGGTAGTACAGAACAAGTTGTCTGAGGTTGTCTTCACGCCTAGAGAATGGATGAAGTGCATACATAGAGGTGACAGCCCCCCCAATTTCACTTTCTAGATTGATTCGTAGTGTTTTGCTTGATGTTCAACAAGTACTTCTATATGCCACCTCCCCTTTTTGTTTCTCGTACGCGAGTTCGTTCTTGTAGGATAGAAGTATAATAGACAGCAGGGCCGGCCTTAGAGCATTTGAGGCCCTAGGCCAAGTGAATTTGGTGGCTGCAAATGCAATAGAAAAAAGTAAAAAATACATGAAAAGCGAAACAAACAAAAGTATGCAATTTATTTCAAACCAAGTCAGGCTAGTGTTCTTCAATAATGGGCAACACGTTTCGATGATTCTTCTCTAATTGTTTTGTTTTTTTTTAAATTTTTTGAAGTTAAGTGCGAGGTCCCCACTGATCGAAGGCCTTAGGTGGCCGGCCATGTATACGGTGGTTTTTTTTATTTTTATATTACTTCACCATATCTTTTTTTAAACTAGTATTTTAAATGGATTAAATTAACTGCTGATTTTAATGTTGTTGTTGGATGACGAATTTTCTATGAAATCTTGGAGACAGTGTAGTGTCACTTCATTTTTTGAACTGTCTCACTGATCTTGACCATTTAGTTACACTTCTTAACTGCACTTGCTCAACGTGAAAACAAAAATATTTCAAAAGCATTGCTTCTTTTATCCAATGCCATCACGCCAGACGAATACTAAGCAACTCCTTCCACTATTCGTGTATCTAACTAAAAAGGCGTATATTTGGTTGTTTTTTTTTTTGTCCATTGGTCAACTAGATCGATTGTTGATGGACTCAGTACGTCTGTAAAGTTCACAGCACCCCCATGCGTTCTTCCTGAAGTCAATGATTTCGTCTGGAGGTCAATGAGGACATAGACCAAACTGAGGCCGAGATCTTTGATGACCAAAAATTATGCTTGCGCCCGTAATCAATTCTTTGTCTTCAGTGGTTTGTCCAGTGCTTTTAATGGGATCAAGTTTTGTCTGGAGATGCTTCTTGTTCTTGATTTACTGTGGTCGAGGAATGGAGAGTCCGCTGTAGTGGTGAGACAGTGGCGTAGCTAGGGTGGATGGAAGAGGGGGGGGGGGGAAATTGAAAATTCCCCTCCCCCGGGCCCCCACTTAAGGGGGACCCCTAAATGAATGTTGGACATTGTTTTAAATATTAAATATTACTCAAAATGCAGGGGCCCTCAAGGGGGTCAAGCCCCCTGGGCCCCAAAATGATCGCAAATTCTTAGCTACGTCACTGGAGTGAGAGATTTTTGTGTTTCATTGCGCAGTTTCTCAGTGACACGGAAAAGACCTGCAGCGCCCCCCCCCCCCCCCCCCCCCCCACAGTTGGGCTTTATGCTGTGTGTGTTTTCACGTCACAGTGATTCCAGATGTAGATCCGGGGGTACATTTACATGCTAGCGCAACGCGATTCATTTCCACAGGAAGAAACTTATTTTGATTTTATAATATTGAATAATTTAATTAGACAAACATTACTCAAAGAATGAATAGGGAAAAAAAAAACTTCCAGTATAACAGAATAGTAAAAACTTGACTGAATAAAGCCACAGCTAACACGAAAGACATCTGACTGACTGGCAGCTTTGTTCTGGACTTTTATATTTAGTTCGATCTCATTCTAGACTTAGAGAAACAAAACCCAATCTGCGTGAATGCCAGATGTAAGTCACTGGGTATTTATGACGTGCTTTTTTATTTCCAAAAGCTCTCCTACAAGATTTCAGTGGGTTCTTTAATACATGACTACACAAGCCCTTGACAGATTTTGTATGTGTCCTTGATAAGCACCCCCTCCTTCTCTTTCCAAACAGAACTAAAAACTACTAGATAGGTATGTGGATGCAATATGAAGATATCATTCAAAACATCAGTGTTTTAGTTAGATATCATTATTTCCCTGACACACAAGGCATACAAGCGACATTTTATCTCTAGCTTAACAACCCGTCTGCCCCCCCCCCCCCCCCCCCAAGTGAATAGATGTAAAATTCCGTTAAATGTAAAGAGATCCTGTTTAAAAATGTTTAGCTAAAGCCGCGCCTTGCTGCAAAAATTAGCTCAATTAGCATCTCCTCCAAGTTTTGTTCTACTACTTTTTGATTGCCCAATCATCTCCACATCGTATGATCACGTGGTTTCTAGGGAGACGCACGCTTTGCTGTATAAACCTAGTAGGGCTGACAAATGTTTTGCCGCGATCAGTTCTACCTCCAGCACCTGGCATGAAGTGTACAAATTAATTTCGAAGCTACTCACTTGTTTGATGTGCTATTTGTTTCCACATAACATATGTCTCTGCTGCCAGCTTTGCCTAACAAAAACGAATGCGCATGTTTTGAGATGTAGATAAGAAAGAAAGAGAAAGATTTCAATTTGGTTTTTCTAAAATACATTTTTCTTTCTTTACCTTATTCCCCCCCCCCCGTGCTATTATATGTTTCGTGTTTAGATCGTGTTGTGGTGTCTGTGTCTGCTTGTAGGTGGATAGGCCTTAGTACCATATTATTACCTTCTTAACTCATACATTGGTGGTTTTTTTTTTTTAAATGAGGGTACTTTTACGTCTGACTCGTAGCCATGTTTTAATCAAAGCCTGCATGCTAGAGACTTAAAACTCTTGTTGGTTTTCCTGGCTGAGTCAGACACGTTCTATACTCTTATTGCAAATAGTGTCAAATGTTTATTATTATTGAAAAAAAAATATGTCTGTCTGTCTTTCTGGTACAAAATGTGTACACGTTATTTCTCCCACAACCATTCTTGAAACTTTAAACAATTATTCATTGGCATGATTAAGTAAAAAAACAACAGCAAAAACAACAAAACAACCATTAGACAATCAATTTCTGGTTATTTTGTTTGATAGGGAAACTAATCCTTCAGTATTCACAGATTTGGTTAAATATGTCGGGGTTGTGTGTCCTGAAATAATTGTACACGTTATTTCTCCAACACTTTTACACAGTGACTTTACACGGACCAAGTCGAAACTTAAAAAAACAATTATTTAATGTATCTAACAAAACAGTAATCAATGTAACAAATTTACTAATTAGTTAATTATTGGTCATTAATTATTTTGTTTGATATCGAAAAAAAGAAAATATCTTGTATATTCTTGAGTGATTTAGTTCTAAGTGCGGAGTTGTCCCCCTTACATACGTTTTTGTTCTTATTTTTCCTTGTTTATTACTTTTAATAGTTAGCTTCTTTCTGGGTGGAAAGGCCTACTCCTATTTCCCCATACTGCACTGTTCTAAACAAAATGTATTTCATTTAAAGTCTATCACACATTAGTACAGTGAGTGTTTAGCGTGACTAGTACAACTCCTCCTGGCCACTCAGGAACTGCAATATATGTATGTCTTTGTGTGTGCGTGTGTTTATCTTGAATTGTTTTAGGGACTGAATTCAATTCGATTGTTACAAAGTTTCTTTGTAGTTAAACATTAGGACCGGATTTAGCATTGACAAGGCCTTAAGATTGTTGAGATATGGAGTCCTCTATTAGTCCAGTTATTATATGTTTATGTTATTATATTATATGTCAGTACCATATATAATTTTCGGATACCTAGCGTCTTAAACGGATATACTATATAGATAGTGAAATAATACACCTTTCACCTTCAACTATCCCTTAATCTGTTGAAACGTTAGGGTACCGTAAGAGATATGTTAACTGTCTTTCTCCATTCCTTTCTGTCCTTGGATAGAATTCCACTCAATGACAGGCCTATCAATTCTTTTATGTTGTATTCCCATCGCTTTCTTTGTCTGCCTCTTTTTTCTTCCTGGTACTGTTCCCTGAAGGAATGTCCTTTGCGAGGCCCTTATGATGTGGTCATAGAGTTTAAGTTCGCGTTTTTTTTAACAATGGTTAGCAGGTCATGGTGGGATCCAATTGCTGTATTAATCTTGTTTCTAATCTCTTCATTTGTGATGCGGTCTTTTAACTTGACAAAACTACTCGGGCATTGTAAGGTGGTCCCCAGGAGACCCTAAGATATAAGCTTGTATAACCTATACGTAAATCCTGCACTGTTATTAAACATTTGCTTAAAACAACTTGCTGTTCTCAACATTGGGAAAGAAATCTTGCCCGTCAGTCTTGTGTCTGGATACAGGAATAATGACTTAGTGGATTGGCTAGATGAAAACAATGAATTTGATTGAAACAAATAATGACTGTCTCGAATTTCTAGTCCTATTACCGATACCATTTGTATATCAACAACTTGCCATGATATCCGAGTTATTTCATTTTCTGTGCGACGCTTGCATCTCGAACCTGTTTGAGATTATCGAGCCATAGAGCTCTTTGAGATTTGTTTATATGTATTGCAGTCCGCCCCACACTCCTTCCAATCTCGCTTGTTGTCATGGACGCTAGGAGCTCTGACCACGTGACGAACAGTGTTACGCCTTGCTGACATCATTTCCTGTCTTCTTGTCCCACAGGAGGCGTTGATGCCAGTGCTGGACGCCACCAACTTGACAGAGCTGAGAGAGGCCATCAAGTTGACCATCTCACGATGTGTCCTCAACACGGTGAGTAGATGTTAGGGAGACGTAGGCTGAAGTTAGTTGTTTGTGGGAGGTTCATTGTTGATAGGCTAACTCCTTCCCAATATGGTCTCCCTACTCACCCCTTCCCTTTAAAAAACAACAACAAACAAACAAACCAAAAACAACAACAAACAAAAAAAAACAAAAACAACAAACAAAAAAAAACAAAAATAAGAAACAAACAAACCAAAAACAACAACAAACAAAAAAAACAAAAACAACAACAAACAAAAAAAAACAAAAACAACAAACAAACAAACCAAAAACAACAACAACAAACAAAAACAACAAAAACAACAACAAACAAAAAAAACAAAAACAACAAACAAAAAAAAACAAAAACAACAAACAAAAAAAAACAACAAACAAACAAACCAAAAACAACAACAACAAACAAAAAAAACAAAAACAACAACAAACAAAAAAAACAAAAACAACAAACAAACAAACCAAAAACCTCAAGCAAACAAAGCGACAAACGAAAACAATAACACAGACTCACCATTGAAACCCATACAGACGTGAAGCAAGAAACACTACTCTGGACAAGAAAAAAGGCAGACGGTATAGACGGTATGCATTGTGTGTGCGTGCGTGTGACAGCTATGTGATTGAATGTATTGCAGACGTGTTTGCCTTGAAGCGGTTCTCGTGTAGAGGTTGAAATTACTTCTACTTCGAATACCATATTTAGGTTGTTTCTGTTTTGTGTATGGCGCCTAATTAGGTATTAAGAAAATCATTTTAGGTTTTCATCTAATAATATTTAATAATAATTATATACTAATTATAATCTAATAATTATCAAACAAATAGCTAGTCCCACAAACTTTGATTTGTTTACTTTAACACACGAATTCACATCCGGTACTGGCTTTGTGATGTAATCTCTCTTCGCTTGGTCCAACCAATTTCAACAGTAGTAATAGCATGAAACCAGAAGGAGCTTCATGATAGGTTTCCATTCTCATCATTCACACAATGAGTTGTCGCAGGTCGAGACATGTGCGTGCTAAGGCCATTTAGTGCATTAAACGTTTTAAATGACATGCGCTACCTCATGGCTCATGTAATGAATGCACATAACTTTTTTACGTAATTTGTAACCGTCTTGAACTCCTTACACCCACACTTGTAAACGCGGGCCAGTTGCCATTTAGCTGGAGAGATTGGACTTGCTGACTGACATGGTCATTTCAAAAGCTTTTGTCAGCTGCTGGTCAAAACAGAGTGTGGTGACGTTATCATGTCCACATGTTTGACTGGCACTTGACTGATACATTCTAATGACACGTAATTGATTTCTGATTAGCAGATCGTGGCCTCTCTTAACAAAGAACACATGTTTTTGTTGAGCCGTAGCATTCAGAAGACTTTGTTACTTCCGTGTAGTCTGAACTGAAGCTCCGCAATGTCTTCCTTTGATGTAGTCTGAACTGAAGCTCCTCAATGTCTTCCTTTGATGTAGTCTGAACTGAAGCTTCTCAATGTCTTCCTTTGATGTAGTCTGAACTGAAGCTCCTCAATGTCTTCCTTTGATGTAGTCTGAACTGAAGCTTCTCAATGTCTTCCTTTGATGTAGTCTGAACTGAAGCTCCTCAATGTCTTCCTTTGATGTAGTCTGAACTGAAGCTTCTCAATGTCTTCCTTTGATGTAGTCTGAACTGAAGCTTCTCAATGTCTTCCTTTGATGTAGTCTGAACTGAAGCTTCTCAATGTCTTCCTTTGATGTAGTCTGAACTGAAGCTTCTCAATGTCTTCCTTTGATGTAGTCTGAACTGAAGCTTCTCAATGTCTTCCTTTGATGTAGTCTGAACTGAAGCTCCTCAATGTCTTCCTTTGATGTAGTCTGAACTGAAGCTCCTCAATGTCTTCCTTTGATGTAGTCTGAACTGAAGCTCCTCAATGTCTTCCTTTCTGAACTGAAGCTTCTCAATGTCTTCCTTTGATGTAGTCTGAACTGAAGCTTCTCAATGTCTTCCTTTGATGTAGTCTGAACTGAAGCTCCTCAATGTCTTCCTTTGATGTAGTCTGAACTGAAGCTCCTCAATGTCTTCCTTTGATGTAGTCTGAACTGAAGCTCCTCAATGTCTTCCTTTGATGTAGTCTGAACTGAAGCTCCTCAATGTCTTCCTTTGATGTAGTCTGAACTGAAGCTCCTCAATGTCTTCCTTTGATGTAGTCTGAACTGAAGCTCCTCAATGTCTTCCTTTGATGTAGTCTGAACTGAAGCTCCTCAATGTCTTCCTTTGATGTAGTCTGAACTGAAGCTCCTCAATGTCTTCCTTTGATGTAGTCTGAACTGAAGCTTCTCAATGTCTTCCTTTGATGTAGTCTGAACTGAAGCTTCTCAATGTCTTCCTTTGATGTAGTCTGAACTGAAGCTTCTCAATGTCTTCCTTTGATGTAGTCTGAACTGAAGCTTCTCAATGTCTTCCTTTGATGTAGTCTGAACTGAAGCTTCTCAATGTCTTCCTTTGATGTAGTCAAAAACAAAAATAAACGAAATAAATCTATTTCCACAT
Source organism: Biomphalaria pfeifferi (assembly GCA_030265305.1). Classification (NCBI taxonomy): domain Eukaryota; kingdom Metazoa; phylum Mollusca; class Gastropoda; family Planorbidae; genus Biomphalaria; species Biomphalaria pfeifferi. Next base: position 429,263 of record JASAOG010000182.1, read on the forward strand.
TATTAGTAGCTCGTTCAACAGAAAATGGTGTATATTGGGAAATAAAACTGTATGCATAAGTGTTATAGACTCAGGAAACAAAAGCAACATTCTCTAGTTTATGAGTATATCCTCACCCTGTGTGTTTATTAAGATTTAAGAGTAGATCGTTTAAAAGAATGGTGTTATCTTTTCAATGAAATACAACGCTTTATCTACTTAATTTTATACACAAAAGTAGCCGTTGCACATGAAGTCTGCAAGCTTCAAAATGCATCAAAATGTTTTTGAAATCTAAGTTTCGCGGACGGAAAGACATACAGACCAAACTAATCTAATAGCACCTTTACCCCTTTAGATAATCGTTAAAAATACAGTAAACGTTTCCCCCGTGCAAGATAAAACTCAATTGTGCTAGATCTATACTAACCTTAGAAGTTACACTAGAAATGATAGACTAGCTACCGCGGCCTCTAACTTTTAATTGGTCTTCTTGCTTTTAAAAAACTTGACTAGAATACGTTGTTGTTTTTAAAGATATATATCTTGGCATTTGATACTTTTTCACAACAGTCGATCTAAACAAGCAATGTAAATGTCTCTTTTATTTTCATACCACTTGTTAGATCTTCATATGTGTGTATAATGAATTCTCCACTGATGTTCACATCGCTTTCTTGGTCACCAATTTTCCACGCCCAGTCACGTGACACATTGAATCGGTGTTTGTAAATGGTGACAATCTTTATATCTTGTGTGACTCGTGGCCTTTGCTAACTTGACGCCAAGCCCCAATGGTTTCGACGTACACGTAGATCTGTATAGAATGTATTGGACTGCATTCACACCTGGTGAGCGACACCAAGCAATGATCGTGTCGGTAGATATTACACTCACAATACAGAAGCACAAAGCATGGGACATAGTAGACTGAATGTAATGAGGAATTGAATCAAAGCATGTTAGTTAATGGCTTACTCTCTCCGTGTTCCAGTCCAGTAATACTTGCAGTGTAGTTGAGATCAAGGAAAAGAAGGTACCCCTTTCAGACCTTGGTGCGGCTCACATGTTTTTATGCCAGACAGTAAACGAGGATGTCATGCTGCCTTTCCCCCCCCCCCCCCCCCCCCCCCTAGCCAAGCTCTTAACCATTCGACCAGCACACCCGATGTAGGGCAGAAGGCGAATAATTTATTTTACGACTCAGTGGCATAGACTAACAAAGTGATCTTTTGAAAGAACTTCCATACTCATCTGGAACTCTAAGAACTTCAGCCATCAACACATTGTTTTGTTTCCTGTACAAGTTACACTTCTGTTTTTGACAGCTTACTAAATACGGACTGGACTGGTGGGGAGGTAGTGATAGAGGGGAATGAGACTTTTGGGCTGGGACGTGGTGGGAGACTGATGGCTTGCTTGGGACTGTATAAATAATCTATGACCCTGTCTAGAACTGCGTCATAGACAAACTTTCTGGGCCTGTTTCTTTAGGTTTTTACTTAAAAAATTATTTTTTTTCTTCTTACGAATGGAACTCGGAAGAAATTTGTTAGAGGTCAAGAGGGTGGGGGTGGGGTAAGAAACAGATTTTCATCCATCTTTTTGACTAGACCTATGGGAGGAGGGGAGAGTATTTCTAATGCTCAATCATTGGGGACCTGGGGACCGACCAACAGACTCGTGAGACTCGTTCTGAAGGATTTGTAACGATGGCACTCTTGTCTTCACCACATTCTATGTATTAACGCCAGTGGGTCTAAATCTGGTATAGGGTTCTCTAGAGGGACCAGATCTAGATTTGGAAACTAATTGATGGATTTCTCGGGACTAGATTATATTTGAAGCGGTCGTATTTTTTTGTTCAATGTGTATGCAGTTTGGCACAATGTAAGAGGACGTCATGACTTTAACCATGTGTACCACAACACTTCACCTGCTGGCGCTGTAGACATATATATTTAAAAACAAGAAAACCAAAATAAAATCTTAAAATGATTGCTACAAAAGATGATGCACGAAACGTAACTATATAGTGCAACACACTAATAACATTTATTACTTGAAGAGTTTGTAATTTTTTAATCTAATTTTTTGCTTCTCTTTGTTTGGGGGAAAAGAAAAAAAGGGGGGGGGGGGTTCCTTAGCTTGTAACATGAGTTAGAATAACGTAACACCAAGAGCAACGTGTAGCATTAGCTAAAGTAACATGAATTAGAGTCAACTGTAACATTACTTTACATACAACACAATTCAGAGTAGCAAATAACATGAATTAGCAGTTGTCTATGATGTAGATATCGGAACTAATTTTGAAGCTTACCATTTGCCGAACTAATTGGATCTCAAGTGGCAAAGTCGTACATTCCATTTGAGTTGAAAGAAAAGTAATGAGAGGTGAATATTTTAAAGTGGAGAGTATCCCATCAGCCTCACTGACTTGTCTATAGTGTAACATCCATCACACATGCAGACTTAATGTAACATTCTTGGAGTGACACTCGCAACACGACTTAGAGAAAAAACATTTTATATTTGTTAGTGTAGTAGCTAGTGATAGCTGGGGTATGTCTTTGATTAGAAACATCGTCTTAGCATTAATACTGATGTCTTTGATTAGAAACATCGTCTTAGCATTAATACTGATGTCTTTCATTAGAAACGTCACCCTAGCGTTAGTACTGATGTCTATGATTAAACACATCTTAGCGTTAGCACTGATGTCTTTGATTAAAACATCATCTTAGCGTTAGTGCTGATGTCTTTGAGTGGACGAAGCACTCTGTTAATTGTATTCTAATTCAAATCATGACTCGCACAATTAAGAAAATGTGTCGGCATGCATTGCGTAGACATTGTTGAAATAGTGAGTGCTAAAAGGAAATGACAGCTGTAATGTTAACATGGGCAGGGTGAGTAGGCAAGTATATTGATAGAGTTGTAGATGTGTGGCTCTCTCAACACATTCATCACTTTTGATTCTCTCTCCAGCAACTTATCAAAGTGTTCCTGCGTGACCCACTGACCTCTCACCTGGTTGACGAACATTGCCGGCCGCTGCCCAACAGTCGGTTCATAAGGTGAGTGCACCAGTTAGGACTCAACAATCAATGAACAGATGATAGATTGATTAGCAGTGTTTAGACAGCTCAGGCTCCACAGGGACAGTCTGGAGTGGGGCTTAGTCTAAGTCTGGTAGGGATGTTCCATCAGTCCTGAATGTCAGTCTATAAATATCTAGACAACAATTGTGGAAAACTTCAACTTTTTGTAGCGATTCTCTATTTCCCCGACTCACTACATAAGTCTGTTATGTTTAGAGAGCAACATTCGAGTGTATGCTACGTAGCGAAGTAGTCAATACCACATAAAGTTTCAAGGTCTAGAGCGTACTAATAATTTTTGGACCGCATTCTCTTCTCTTCTCAACAGGGTCAGGACTTAATTTTCATTTGGATTGACCACCGCATTTATTTTTCTTAAAGAACTGATTTGTATATGTCTAATTTATATGTTCCAGATCTCGGTGCTTCCTTTAATTTTCTTTGCCTCGAAGTGTGCATGTTACCATAGCAACGCAGTTAGCCAATAATTAAACACAGATTGATCCGTAAGAACACAGCCTGAGCCTGGTGATCCGAACTGTAAACGACCAGTCAGTTGCCAACAGGCACGTTCTCTTTTGTTTTGCTCGGGGTGCTTTGAATCCGAAAAAAAAAAAACAAAAAAAAAAACCAGCACACAACTAAAAGCTGCTTGTGTCTCCAGGCAGCAGAGCCTCGTTTTGGTGTCTTGTAATGTTTGCCGAGGCTCGGACTCCGTGATTAAGATTTGTATGTTTTTACACCGATGGGGGATTACCCGTAGTTAGTCTTTGCATTGCCGGCGCCGTGCAAATAGCCCAAGGATGAGATTAATGATACAAGGGAAATCATTTTTGCCAAAGCCATTTCTCTTGTAATTTGAAACTAATTTTTAGTATTTTATGGAATAGTCATTATAGCATGATTGTCCATGTCTATTATTATTTAACTTGTCAAAGAAATCTGATCCCACCTGCTATATTGCAAACATAAATTATTTATGAAAACGATATTCCTCATAGCTAGCAATAGCAGGAATTGAATATGCCTTAGAGAAAGAGACTGAAAACTAGCAATAAATGAATAATGCCTAAAATACCTTTCTATAAAGATACATATGAAATACAAAACCTAATAAAACAATGAGACAAAGATAAAGTCACATTTTTATATTCTATATGCTAGAATTAGAGCATGGATTGGGTTGACTCAATTGGCCAGGACAACTTAGATTGATACATGGATGTAATAGGATTTAATTATCTTCTTCTAACTTCTAACTAATTTCTGTAATTTAACTGCTTAACTATTGGGAGCTAAACTACTTTGCAAACTTAGTGATACAGCATGATTTTGAATCTAGTTTTTTTAAAAATTGAGATTTGGCTCAAGCTGAATTGCATTTGCTAAAAACCGCATGAAAACCATCTTCCGGAGACTACCACTAGTTCACAAAAGAGATTGGACCAGAGAGCAGTGAGAATGCTATAGGAACATGGAAGATGTGCTAAGCGGCTTCATCTTAATAGTGCTTGTTTGGATTAAAAAGTCACAAGTATATTGATAAACTAGAAAGAGACTCACTACCCCAAATATGAACCAATAAAATGTCTTTTACTTATTATTTTAGATGGCATTTAGGGTTAGGTTCCCACTCTGATTCAAGATATAGATTTGATAGACTCTATGCTCTGACACTCTTAATTCAAGATGTAGATTTGATAGACTCTATGCTCTGACACTCTTAATTCAAGATGTAGATTTGATAGACTATTTCTAAATGTACACAGTGATTATTTCATTACATTGTAGAGAAACAATTTTTTGTACAACTCTGTCACTACTTAGGAGTGTTTTGTCATAGCTTTAATCTTAGACTAGGAGTATGAAAACGATTCAAGAAGTTTGAGTGTAGTCAATAACTTCTCTGTGTGTTCTGGAATGCTGTTCTTGTTGGTATTTTGAATTGAGACCTTGGAATCACAACAGATTCTTAATAAAGATCAACATGTCAGCCTTAGTCTTTTCACCAGTTTGTTTGTTTTTTTTCTTTAACCCACTCCATTTCTCTTGGACCCTTTCCTGTTTTCTTAGCTTCTATCAACCTCTAGAGTGTGACTATGACCTGAGTCTTGTGATAGTCCCAGTATAGGCCTATGGGTTGTTTGTCACAATTGAATCTTTGTCTCTTCCTCCCAGTGACATCTTACACCAGAAGGGGAAGACTGTAGTCAGTGTGAACCACAACCAGGACAGCATCAGAGAGTTGTTGGGAAGTCAGCACAGTAATGACAACAACCATTCTGGTGAGTCCACTTTACTTAGGATCATGTCAGTAGTATCTTATCTTAGTATTATGTTGGTATTGTATGATTGTAAGCTTCAAATGGGCGAGGAGAAGAGTAGTTTCTTGACAGTGGAATGAAACAAATAATGCTTCATCTTGCTGGGCTAGATTATTATTTTTTTGTATTCTAATGATGACTTGTTTCACATTATTTTAATAGGTTGTTTAGGACTTAACTAGCAGTGACAGAATAATGTACTCATTATTTCTGTGATTATTTTAGTTTTCACTATATGCATTTATACATTTGATTACTGGTATAGCAATAACGGTTAAGCCTCATGAAAGCAACAAGCATATGCTTCATTATAAGCAACATGAGTCTGCTTCATAACAGCAGCATGGGTAAGCTTCATGACAGCAACACACATATGCTTCATTACAAGCAACATGAGTCTGCTTCATAACAGCTACATGGATACGTTTCATAAAAGTATGGAGCAGTTTCATAACAGCTATATGGTATACTTCATAACAGCAGCATGGATAAGCTTCATGCCAGCTACATGGATAAGTTTCATAACAGCTACATGGATAAGCTTCATAACAGCTACATGGATAAGTTTCATAACAGCTACATGGTATACTTCATAACAGCAGCATGGATAAGCTTCATGAGAGCTACATGGATAAGTTTCATAACAGCAACATGGATAAGCTTCATAACAGCTACATGGATATGTTTCATAACAGCATGTATAAGTTTCATAACAGCTACATGGTATACTTCATGCCAGCTACATGGATAAGTTTCATAACAGCAGCATGGATAAGCTTCATGCCAGCAACATGGATATGCTTCATATTTCTACAAATTTTGAATTCTACTTTGGTTTATTTTAATCCTATACCAATAGTACATCATACATTCCTCCTTTTCTGACCCTAATGGAAATAATGTTTCTGTTTTTCTTCTGTTAGTATCTGGCTTGTGAGGGAGTGGTAGAGCCCTTGGCTTCTGAACCAAAGGGTCCTGGGATTGAATCTCAGTGAAGACTGGGATTTTTAATTTCTGAATTTTTAGGACCTTTAGATCATCTGCTGTAAATATCTCAAGGTCTAAAAAAGGGGTACTTAACTTACTTACTATCTGGCTTGTGTTTCAATTGAATCACACAATATTTATTTTTAGCACTGTACTAAAATAATAATCTTAAAATGTTTTCTGACTATCTGATCTAAGAAAATAAACAATGAATTTAGAAACATCTAGAAATAATGATCAAAGTAATGAGGTCAGTGTGTCAAGGTTATCTGAACTTGAGAGCACCTTTCATTCAATTAAGTTGGATGTCCCATCTGACATTGAGACAATGGAAACAGCTTTTACATTTTGTTTTCAAATGTATTTATGTTTTGTTTTTAAAGCCACATTTCGAGAGATGTAGAATAATAGTAATATCTTGAGCTCAGTAATGTCTTGAACTCCCCAACCTTTCATTTGGAAAATAAAAAGCCATTAAATCTAAAAACTTGAACCATCAAGATCTGAGTGCATCATATTAAGCTGCTTTTGAATGCTGGTAATGTACAAATAGGCTATTTATTTTAAACCTTAGAGCTTATTCAATTATCTATCATTTAATCAATAATGCCTATTGTATACCTGCTGGCAGGAGCTAGATCTGATCTGCCTGTTGAGAGTAAGTGTACTACTTTATTGCATTGTACTTGTTGACTGAACACCATCTGCGATCCAGAGTGGGGGAGGCTTTTTTTCATTGTATTTCATAGGTGTTGAGATCAAAGATTCTTTGTATTTACTTTGTGTTGTAAAAGTCTACTAGATCCCTACTGCTATCTGCACATTACTTTAGTGTGGTTCAGTTGTTGACATATTATGTTTGTTGTTAACGCTTTCTCGTGTAATCCATGAGTTTATCGTTGATGCTTAAAAAGTCAGTTGTTTTGTTTTCTTTGTCCCAAAACGTTTTTAATTGCTTATCTTGAATAGTTTCCCTTTGGAAAACATACTGATTTTTTCATTTTCAATTTTTATTTATATCAAAACTGATGTTTTTTAAAAAGTGGGAGCTAAAGAACGCTCTATTTTTCTATTTTAATTTTCTGCATTGTATCTGCATGGGATAGTGAGCTCAAGACAATTAATTTATATGTTTTATATATGTTATATAGTAAGTTTTGTGTGAAAAACATTAAAATACCTTTTAGTTCAATTGGGATCATAAAATATTGCCTAGATATAATTCTAAAGAGACTTGTCCACAGTCTATAAGTTCTTATTTTAAAATTCCATTATCAAAAATACATTTTTGGTTAGATAAACATCAATCTGTTTTATCTATAAAGGGGGCTCGAGATTGGAGAGTTGTGTTTACTGAGTGCTTTAAGTCCCAGTACCCCCCCCCCCCCCCCCCCCCCCCCCCCCCCCCGTGTCCACAAAAGAGATTTGACCATAGCGCTCTGAGCATGCTATAAGTATGAAAGTTGCACTATATTGAAGCTGTTTAAAAAAAAGTGTTTCCCTTAGATACTATACCAAATATAACATTTTCTGATAACAAACAAAAAAGTTTATAAAGTTTAATTATAACAAGGTAGTGAAGTACATATGACCAAAATGAGCAATTCATCAGAACATGGAAAATAATTACGGAGAGAAAGAATTAAAACTACTACTCATTGAAGTTTCTCATTAAAACCTTGTGGTCAATATCCGTAAAGAGGAAGTGTCAATAGCACCAAGTCCAGTTGTCTTACTTTCCCTAACTATTGTTAGACTAGAGGGGACTTTATAGAGAAACTTTTGATATGAAAATCTATGATAGGAAACCATGATCCTTTCCTTTCAACTATGTGATCTAATACTTAGCCACTATTTCCTCAAATAGCTAGTTTTTGTTTCAGGGTCAATACATAAACTAATATTATTATTTTTTTTAATCATGTTATTAGTTGGTTTCTTACTCTTGGTAATTGACTGACTCCTTGATTACTTATATCTTTCAGTGTTACTTCTGCCTATACCAGAGAGAGGGACACACAGGAGTATAGGTCTTATTGTGGTGAGTTCCTAGGTATACATCTCACATACACAATGTGAACACAGATGTTTACACTCAGATTTAGTTTGTTTATATGGTATGACAGAAAAGTCACTCTTACCTAACTCATATACAACTATGTCAGTTTCATCTTAATAACAATTAAAATAATGATAATCTTTATTATACATTAGGAAATTTGTCACCCTAAGGGTGATTTTTTAGTTTCGAGATCTTTTTTTTAGCTTTCTTATGAATGTTTGTCTCAAACAGCGGCCCAAATGGGATTTGTTTTTTGCCCATGACCTTACCAGCACTATCTTGGATTTTAATAACTTTATTTGTATTTTTAATGTTCAGGCAATGTATCATTGTGTGATGACTATTGACTGTTTTTACTTTCCCTGCAGGTGGTCTCACAAGCAGGTTCACTGTCCAGTGTTGATCCAAAGAGAGTAGAGCTATGTTTAAAGCAGGTTTGGATTCTTTTTATTCTTATTTGCACTTAGTATCATTGTTTTCCCTTTTCAGTAATGTAGCCTCTATGCTAGACAGTAGATTATTACCAGCAATTTAACATCTTCTAGATACTTACCATACCAGAATTTGAACCTTTAGTTTAGCACTAACTGTTTACCTCTCAGTCCCAAGTCCATTTATATCTAATATATCTAAGACTCAGAAAGACAACTGTGGGCCAAGAATGCTTTCACATTTTAGGGTCTTAATTAAAGACCATGTATCTGGTCACTTTCATTATTTAGATTACATATTTGATCCAAGAAATGATAACCACTACAATTGGGATTATTTAGGTTCCAGGATTTGTCCCTTAAGTTTTTCCTCATTTGGCAACAAGGTAATTTATGCTAGGAGTTGACAAACTCCTTTGGCCCAAAGATTCTGTTCAGAAGGCAATAAATATTTCCCTTCACCTTTAAAAACAGCGTGTGAGGTCTAGAACCTAAGGTCAGATGCTTCACTTTGTTTTGAGCATTGTATAGACAGTAAGAGCTTTCAGTTTGAAACCAGTTTTGTTAAAGAATGCTTAGAAATAGAAGAAAGTAGTAAAAGAAAAAAAAGTAAAGTATCCCTTTCAGACCTTGCGATCTATTGGGTAGATGATGTTAAGATCATCTGTTTCTTATGCCAATGGTTAACAAGCAGGGTGTCGTGGCCAGTACAATGACCAACTGCCTTTACTTTTCCCAACTAGTCAGGTACTCATTAGAGTTAGGTGGACTCAAGGGTGCCCTAAAAATCCATATTTAATTATCCATTAAAAAAAATAAATTATTAGAAATGAAACAATAGAATGTCTCTTAGAATGAAATCTTATTGTAAGCATGTTTGCTAAAATAAAACAGCTAATCTGTGAATGAAGTCTAACCATTAAAATCTTCTAAAGGTGCTAATTTAAGTATGGTAACTAAGCAATATAATGCTTAAAAACATCATGTAACAAGACCACCGGTACAGGTCTTTAAATCCATCCAATGTTAAGGCTTTATAGTTCAATAGAAATGAACTACCTTCACACCTGGAATGCCAACAGCTGCATCTAGTGAGGAACTAGGTGGATTGCCACATATAAGGTTGCAGTATTCCTTAATTACCTTAACTAGCACAAGATGGTGATCATAGTCTTGGGGCACCTATTCCAACTATTGAATAGTTTTTTTCTTCTTTTTTTTTTTCAGTTTAATGTTATTATCATTAGCTACAGTTGTGTGTAGGAACAAACTGGGCATTGCTACACCTAACTCCTCTGACACACTAGTTTTTGACATGATCTTCATAAAACAAAATTTTTAGTTGCACTAAATACATGAGGTGTTTATTTGTTGTATATGTAGGCTTAATATAAATGTGATAGTTTCCATACTATACTGCTGAGCCCATTTGATTCTAATCCAGCAGACATTCAACTAATTTCCCCTTTTTTCCAGCTTGCCCCTAAGTGTGTACTTATTCCAAATGTATGCTTATATTTTGTATGCATCTATTTATCTTTTCAGATTTCAGTTACTTATGAAGTTGTGAAGAATAATTTGACTAAAGAGAATGCACCACCTCATATATCCAACTTACTGTCCTTGATTCAGTTGTGTGGTAGGTACTACATGATAGCACTAAATCTCCTTCAAAACATGACTGACTTCATCTTACTAGCCTGATCACTACCCCTTCATCCTGCAACCTGATCTTAGACCTGATCTTGTCTTCATTTGTGTTGTGTACAAACTGTGTTTAGTTATTACTTCTGTACACAAGTCTGAAGTTTCTGGTGTTCCCTAAATCATGGTTCTTTCTTGGTCCATTAAAGTATCACTTAATTAAATTGTATTATAATGTTTAGAAACAATATTTAAAACTAGAGTTGTTGACAATAGGGTCAGAGTATTACTGCAAGCTTTCAAACTATGTTTTCTTACTCTCCAAACACATTGTGCTGATAATCAGCCCCTACCTACACAGTGCTTTGTTTACTAATCAATCTTTGGGAGTCCATGCATTAAAAGGAGTACAGTATTTCACAATGCTATAATGACCTAGTAGCTACTTACATATTTGTATATAATGCAAACATTACCATTTTCTGATTTAAGTTCCTTTTTTCATAGTGTGCACCTTTCTTTTGTTCAGCCAATAGACTGTGATGGGGCTTAAATCACTGGTGTGTTCCTTACACAAATGTCAATTAAGTTACCTTTCATATGAAAATAAAAGTGCAAATCTTACTGTGGACAATTGATGCAACTTTTCTTTTGCGGCTCAAATGTTCAGGTTCTCCATATGTGTTTTCTTTTAAAGCCAGTTAGGTATTAGAGATGCCAAACAAAAGTGGATTCCTAAGCTAGCCTCAAGTACTCTTGGGAAGCACTTTATTATACCCTAGTCCAGTCTAGTGCAGCTGCCTAACAATAAGCTTTACCTCTATACACCCCACATGGACATTAACTAGAATGTCATTATTTGTTTTGTACTCTGCCATTTTACGCTGACAAAGTAGATAGAGTAGCTTTTCACTTTGGCATCCAAGTCCTAGTATGTCATCTGGAAATATAAACTCACTAGTTCATTATAATATAGATTCTAGAACATTCTAAACATTAATTTATAATTGTTCAAATTTTTATATCTATTAAAAACAGCATAATACATGTAATCTGTCAGGGAACTTTTCCCTTTCCAATCCTAAACCTAATTTGAGCTACTATAGATACCAATTTAGCAGAGTAGAGAATCACTGATGGCATTGTATGGAGCCCTTGCCATCTTTCTTCTGCCTTGGTTGTTCTTATAGAATATGTTACATGTTACACTCACTGTTGAAGTGCTAGCCTTGCAATTGTATTAATGTTTAACCAATGATCTCTGAATTGGTCTGTTTCATACTTGATGTCAACACTATCACATAATATAGTTTAAAACTGCTTTTAAATCTTGTTATTTATGTGTGTCAATTCCAGGGGAACTTAATGATCCAGATGCAGCAAAGCTGGAGATTAAAGTTGTCCGATATGTAAGTCTGCCTTCTTCATACTTGAAATGTTTGCACAAATTGTATTGTATATATCTTAGAAATAGCTTTTCATAAACATTTTGTTTACTTTTGAAAGTTCCAAATGGCAGAGGCAGACTTTTAAATACATTCATAAAAACTTTTTTTTTTCTCCTGTGCTATTTGCTCTTTTATAAAAGTCTATGACAAATGTTGATCTACATCACCTGATATCTAATGCTAGAATCATAACTTTGTAATTGTATAGTTTATCAATCTGGTAGGAGTGTCATTCACCTCTATGTTACTTTTTTTTTCCAGCTTCAGCGCCATACTGATGCAGAAAGTGGTTTCCTGTTGCTAGTAGTACCTGAGACGCAGATGTTGTTTTGTCAGGTAAATCACCCAATTCAAGCAGTAGGGGCTGAGTAATAGTTTGCACCTGATTTTTCTTTTTTTATTTCTGAATATCAAAAAAATAAGTAAAACATAAGACATGATATTATTGCTTGGGTATATTTTGGATTATTTTTTTAAAATGATTTTGGTGAGTAAGATCACTTTGCTAACTGAATATTTATAGCATCTCTTTATGGAATAAAGTCATAATGTTATGATAGTCATTCTGTTATGATATCTCTGTTTTCCCCTTCAACTTATATTATCTGCCAGTATATCCTCATTCACTTTTCACTGAACTGTATAGAGAATTTCTAGATTGAAAAGTATCAGGGATTGTTTAACTGTATTGTTTATTGGACATCAGTCTAAGAATCTCCTGAAATGAAGATTATCAAGTCCCAGTCCAAACCTCATGCGTGGGATGACATCATGCAGGGTTTAACCTCATTGCCATTGTGATGACAGTCCAATGACTGAAGCACATACCAGACAACTCTTCCTATAATCTGTACATTCTGTTACAACTCAACTAACTTATTGCTATCTCTGCAGGCTGTGGGAGACACTGTCTTACAAGAGGAAGTAAGATTTGCAGTAAGTACTTAGGTTCTTAGACACTTTTTATTCTTGGGACTTGGAAAGAATGACTTCTTTTGATATTTATGCAGTCCAAGATTATATCACTTTGGAACCTGTAACATTTTTGGTAAATTTTAAAAAGTCCCATGCTTTAAATTAATATTGATAGAATTTGTGTCCCCTTAACTTCAAAAATTATTTCCTTGAAACTCTTCATTACCTTCACATTTTTCTTAAAACATTTAACTTGGTGTGTTGGACATGATTATATAGAAACAATGATTATTTTTATGGAAAAAAAAAAGAACACGTTAATTTATTCATTAACAATTTTGAATTGGATACCTTTATTAGAGTAAAAGATTAAACTGATTCTTTCCACCAAATATATCCATACATATATGTATGGCTACCAACATATATACAACAGTCACCTGGGCACCGACTGCTTTTCTCGACCTTTTGCTTCAACACTCAATTACAAATATACAAGCAAAGAAATGAGGTTACCATTTTAAACTTTTCAATGGCAATGAGTATTAACAATGAAATGATTTTGTCTGACACAAATCATACAATAATAAATCAAAAACACTATATATATGATGCTATTAGTCAACATTAAATGAATCAATCCCTAACTTACAATATCACAACATGCCCATGACCATATACATTAATGCTCAACGGTGGCCACAATAATACAGTTATCAGACTGTAATGGGTATATTAGTCAAGTTTAGCCTGGCACAACACACTGATTGACCATAGCTCCTCTTAAGAAGATAACTAATAAAGAACATATGCTCTAGCACCAACTACTGACTCACTGATAGCAAACATCAAGAAATTATAACCGAAAAAAGCAAATTGTGCAGATGTGGATGTGAATCAATTGTAGCAAACAAAATGTACAACATATTTGTGTCCTTGCATTTGTATGTGTACATGTTAAGAAATGTTTACTTTATCTTGGCACATATCTTCATCATCTGTATTATGCAGACATGCAGGTTAGGAGACAGGTTTTTGAATTTGGAATGTAATGTTGTGTTTAAATAATATTAGCTTTGCTAGGTGTTTCATAGACTGTATACACTGCAAACTAGGCTAGACTATATGCAATGAGATTTATGTAACTGATAGTAAGGTGGCATAATTTAGTCTCATTTAAAATCTAATGGTTTAAAAAGCATTTATCAAATGTAATTTTCACACCAGGGTCCATCCAGTTGTTTTGCAAAAGCCCTTGAAACCAAACAGCCTATCACTTTAGCAGATATACCTGTGGTAAGTTTTTTAAACCTGTCAAATTGTCATCTCATGAAGACTATGGGAATGATAATCTTTGTTTGAAGTATCTCATATTCTAAATAACAACACATAGGTCAGTGCCTCGATTGTAATAGTCATGATTAAGACCTTAATATTGCACTTTTTAGTGACATTTTGAGCAAATCTTGCTTGTACTGGATCTAAGACACATTGAACCCTGAATTCTTTTATTTAATAGTGAAGAGTCCAAATAAAATTAAATTCATTTGGCATTGATAGACCAGTATACATCTTTTCCAATGAATTTGAAGTGCTTCTTAGCACAATTGTGTGCTTTTTAAGTTGGCCATATCTTTCCAATGTTGAGAAAGAACAGAGGTGAACACACAAAAAGAGTAATTTGTTAACATAACAATTCAGAAAGAATATGTTTCAACTTTCTCTAAGGAAAGGAACCTCTTAGGAATGAATTTTAAAATGTAAGGCTAAAGCTATTTTTGTAATTGCCATATTATGCATAAATGTAGATTTCATCTACAAACACTGGTCTATATTTCTAGCCATATCTAGCCAGCTAACCACTTCTCACAAAGTCTAAATTTCATGTCATTAAACAATAGATTTAGATTTGTGTAGCGATGAGTTATTGGTCATTATCTCATTTGGTGTAACGAGGGCTAGATACTTGCATGGCGCGCCCATCCCTCTCCAGTTTGACCACAGCCAAGTACCTCCAATTAGGTGGTTTGCCTTGGTCCTGAACATTTGGCCGTTGAGTCCATCCTGGGACTCCTCCGCCCTGGCCAGTGACCTTAGTCTAGAAGGCCTTTCACCCAGTGGTGCTATGTTATCACCACTCCCTCACATGGTTTAGTCAGCCAGCTGAAGCGATTTTCCAGGGCCTTGCCCTTGGAGCCACATTTGAGAGATTTAGGGGTTGGAAGGGGACCAGTGAGGCCGTCTACCTAAAGGTGCAGCATGCCAGACCATCAAAGGTACTATCCCTTTCCAGTATCACAAACCAAGAGATTAGAAACAAGGTTACTACAGCAATCAGACCCTATGATGCTGCTAACTATTGTAAAAAAAATGCAAGCTTAAAATCTATGGCCATATTTCAAGATCTGCGGGGCTAGCAAAGACCTTCCTTCAAGGAACAGTAACAGGAAAAGGCAGAGAAAGCGATGGGAGGACAACATAAAAGAATGGACGGGCCTACCATTGAAAGAGGTTTTAAACAAGGCAAAAGACAGGGAGGAATGGAGAAAGATGATCGACAAGTCTTGCTTGGTGCCCCAACGGTCCAACAGACTAAGGGATAGGTAAAGGAAAAGGAGTTATTGGTGCTACAGTGTTACATTCTAAAAACAATCTGAATTAGCTCTTCTTTTCTATCAACAGGAACGGAGGCATGAAGTGGAGAAAATTATCAGGCGGCAGATCAACACGTTGTTGTGCGTGCCTGTCTGTGTGAGTGATAGCAAGGATCTGCTAGCTTTGGCCTGTATGGTCAACAAGTCAAACAATGAACAGTAAGTGGTCATAAGTGTGCCAGAATTAATTTTATTATGAAACAAAACAAATGCTTGTGAAGTGGATAATAGTAGGTGGTCATTTGATACTTCCAGTTAGCAATATCACACAGAGCTAGCTTGGAAATGTAGTAACTGTATTAAATCACTATATCAATCAAATATGTGAATTTTAAACAATTGCTTTAATTTCTTTTCTTATGGCATGCAGGTATACTTAAAACGTGAACAGGGTAGAAATTCTAAAAAAATATTTTAAAAAATTGTAAAACAAAGTAGAACAAAAAAAAACGATTAATTTTTAGTTTAAAAAAATGTGTTTAACTTGTTTCAATATTGTTAACACCTTTGCCTTTTTTAAATCTTTTATTTGCATCTGGAAATACTAATTTAAGCATCCTCTAAAACAGTCTTTAACCAGAGATGCTCTTATACTTCACTGTTACAGTGAAATAGACCTCTGAATTAATGAACTTCTTGTTCTGTGCCCAGGTTCACTCAGCAGGACATTGACACCATACTCCAGTGTTTCAAGTACACAGCCACTGTACTGACCAGCACGTTAGCCTTCCAGAATGAACGCAAGTTGAAAAATCAAACCCAGGTGACTTTGTTAGTTGCAACATTCTTTCTTTTTGTGTGTGTGTGTGTGCAAAGGTCTTGATTAAAAAAAAAAAAAGATAAGGAAAATAATTACATCCTGTGCATATCCATGTGCTTAGTGAGTTGTTCTTGTTGGTAAGGGAAGATAGGTTTTCTCAAGTCAGGCAGGCTTTTTCCATGTTTGGCATTTTATTCAATTTTTTTTCTATTTGTAAGTTTGGGTTTAAAATTTTGCTTATTTTACTTTTTAGCAGACTCTGAAAGGGGAATAGCTGTTATTAGTTTTGCGTGATCTGTCTGTCTGTCCGTCCTGCTTAGATTGCAAAAACTAAAAAATCAGCATGATCTTTTAGATCTTGCAAAGTTTTGTTGCAATGGGTACATTTTTGTTTTCTGAAAGAGAACTAGTTTAATTTTTTAAATAAAAAAACTCAAGCTGTTTTTTCTTAAATAATACATCATTGTAACAACTATTCACTAATAATAGTAAAAAAAACAGGGGAGACTATATTAATAAAGGAGTGTTTTTTTGTGTGTATATTTTAAAAACATTGATGCAAAAAAGTTTTATCCATTTAAAAAATAATGTTATAAAAAATTCATGTATTACTAAATCAAGTGTTAGCTTATAGGCTACTAATGTTAAAAAAAAATTAGTGTTTACTAGGCTAAAAAAGTTTTATCCATTTAAAAAATAATGTTATAAAGAATTCATGTATTACTAAATCAAGTGTTAGCTTATAGGCTACTAATGTTAAAAAAAAATTAGTGTTTACTAGGCTAAATATATATGAATAGATGCAATGCTATGTGTTTAATTTTTTTACTCCAAGATCACTTTTGTGATGATTAATAAAACTTATCATACAGTAACACAACATATTTGTAGTTATACTTCTAAGATTTTACTGTCTTTTGGTAATTATTATGTCTGTTTTTTTTTGTTATTACTAAGCCTGACAGTTGCTGCTAGAAGACTTGAACAGGTTAACAGTAGTGTGATCTTTATGTTTCCTATATAGGTCTGAAAGGGAAACTTTACAATTTTATTTACATTTATAATGTTCTTTCAAGTCTCTATAAAGTACCATCTTCAACACATTAAAAACACATTAATATTTGTCTTATAGTGAGACTATAAAAGCATCCTAATAATTTGCTCTGTTGCAGGCTCTGTTGCTAGTTGCCAGAAAGCTGTTTACCAGATTAGGTCAGTATATACCTTGGATGATCTTTTCTTGTCATTTATCTGATTAGTATTTTGAGATTGTTCTCCCCTTGTAATCTTGTTCTATCATTTTTGCTTGCATGAAAAGATGTGACACGAGAAACTAAATTTTAATGATAAATTTCATGAGTAACGTGTACATGAGCTGTAGGACTGTGTTTTCATGAGGATTAATTACAATAGTAGTAAGATGAGCTTATCAATCCATCAGCATCTCTTTCTTTGAAGTGATCAGTGTTTCCCAAACTTTTTCATGAATGAAACACTTTGCTTATTTTTTAGGGAGATTGATTCATGTGGTGGCCTATTAATTATTCCAGCAGTTTTCAGAGCATCTACCAAGCCTTAGGCTCCACAGAACGCAGTTTGGGAAACACTGGTGTAGAACACCACCTACACTTGAATAGGAAAACATCTATAAACTTGTATATCTTACATTCATTGTTCAATTTATTTGATAACACATATCTGCAAACAGAAGCTTAGGTTTTGCAATTGTTTTTAATGTAAAGAACCTAATCTCTCTTTAGTGATATTTCCTGTGATTTATTGTTTTCACCTAATAACATGTATTGGTTGTTTCTTATCATTGACTTTGCTGAGTTTTTGTTATAGCTTGTCTGTTAGCATGCTGCATGTTATGTGTCTAGTTGTTGACTATTTCTAGATGCAAACTTGAGCCAAAGTTGGGATGAGACTGCCAATCTTAATAAGGTAAGCTCAGTTGAACCAGACTCGGGACACTCTGCTGGACTTTCAGGCTCACCTAGACTGATCAGGTGCCAGGGGCTTGGACCCACCTCCAGTCATTGCTCTGAACCTGGATGCATAGCCCAACTCATAAATAGCCTGCCCACCAATCAGGCACAAAACACTCTGATTGTATTGCCTCTCTCAGCTTTCAGAGGCAGTGATCAGAGCTCTACTGTGTGTCGCCCTGAAAGCTGTTTAGTAGAGCGTGCTCACTCAACCGTTCGACACCGCAGGAGTGATTCAGAGAGCTCTTCAGAGTATTCCACTGCGTCTAGTTCTGCTCCTTCATCCAACCAACCGTTGCATAACAATAATCCAAATAAGAAACCATCATTGGATATGAAAAATGATAAGAGTACTGATCCAACAATTTGTGGAGAACATAATGTATTTGATCACAGAAGCATTACTGATTCTTCAACTTGTTTCTATTTCAAGCAAATTGATGACTTAGCACGTGATGTAGGTCTTAGGCTAAGGGATCAACATGAAGATATGACTTTGAAAGAACTAGAATTCAACAGATATTTCTTTAACAATCTAGAACAGTTTCAAGAGTTACTGAGTGCTGTTAACAGCGATAATATCAATTATGCATCCCCCGAGTCCTGTATTTCACCTGTGCTCAATACATCTCCTTTGGCTAATTTATCATCCATGACTAGCATGTCAGCTGACATTATGAAAGATTACTTTCAGTGTGAAGATAATGTCCATTTACCTGATAAACAAATCCACATTGACAATTACACACAATGTGAAAGCTGCAAATTGAAGCCAGACATCAGGTCAAGGACATTTCGAAAATTTAAGTCACCTGACCAGACTTTCTTTGGACAAAAGCAAAGTGTGAAGTCTGCATTGCAGTCTAAGAGGAGTAACTCAATCTCTCTTCAGAGAAGTAACATTAAGATGTTATCCCATACTTCACTACCTCCAGAGAAAGGTTCCCACTGCAGTACAAGAATCAAAAACACTCTGAGCAAGCAGTGTAGATCATTGTCCAATAACAGAAACATGGTGAATAGGTCAAGCCCCAAGGTAGATGCTGGATATTGTAAAAAAAACAGAAAGCCACTGTGCAGGCTGTGTAGATCAGTGTCTAACAGTAGGAGCAGAGGTGTCAGTTTAAGTCCTTTGGAGAGAAAGAAAACCAGCACAGTGGTGGAAGTCAGCACAGACTCTGTGTACCAGGTAGTGAAGCCTTCAGCCCAGTGTGGCATTGAGGATGTGTCTGATGAAGCATCCTTTCATTCTTTGTCTGACGAGGACACTGACCTGGATAACACTGACACCTCAATCCAGAGGCTGCTCACTTCAATACAAGACTCCAGCAGAAATGATCTGCAGTGTTCATTAGTACTTAAAGTGAAGAAATGTTCTACTGAGGAGAAATCTGATTTGTTTCAACTTGACTCTGATCTTGGCTTACAAAATACAAATGACAAGAGTGTTGCAGAAGTGCAGGTTGGTCAGAAGGATAAAGATTCTTTGTGCACCCTTGGTGTAGGGAAATCATGCCATTCAAATAAACAAGGTTTTGCCTTGTTGGCTGAAAACTTTACAACTGATGAACTAGTTACATACCCTGATCCATGCAGAACTACCCAAAGCAGCCCTCTTAATCAGCAAGCTAGTGTAGCTCAGCTGACCGGTGAAGGAGATGATGAACTAGTTACATACCATGATCCATGCACCCATAGCAGCCCTCTTACTGAGCAAGCTAGTGTAGCTCAGCTGACCGGTGAAGGAGATCACTTGACCTCAGCAGTGGACAGACATATTGAATTGTGTAGCTTCAATCTGGCATTTGGAGACTCTTTTGAGCCTGTGGGATGTTTAGGTAAAGATCCGGTCCTGCCTGTGAACACTAAGCTGGACAGTCGTGAACAGATTCTGAAAGTAGAAGACATTGTTGTAGTTCAGAATGAAGAAACTCAGTTCATTCAAGGTAGTAATAATAATGACAATAATTGTGATTACTTTCAAGATGCCTTTGATTGTTTCCAAGAAACAAAGATGGACTATAGTCATTGCATGAAGTACATAGAAACAGACCATTTTCAATCAGACCTCATAGCATGTGAACATGTTGAGAGCGCCCATGTGGTGAGTGTTGTCAGAAAGACTGATGAAGTCAGTATAAAGATACACTTTGAGAATGATCTGAGGCATAGGGCTTTAAGATTTCACAATAACGAGTTCATTTCTGATGGTGAACTGGATTATAAAGATCAATTAAAGAATGATGAAGATGCCAACTGTGTAACAGGAATCAATGCTGAAAACTTCACTTGTGCATCAAGAGTATTAAAGAGTGAAACAAATGTGAAAACACACCATTTGGCCTATCATCTAGAACAAGGAGTTGACAGTTTTGCACCAAGGGATGTGATTCCTTCAGCTATTGACTTGAAGCATGTATCTAGTGACTCAGAGCCACAGTTTGTTGAAGAGTTGTCTATTTTATGGGAGGGTAGTTTGCTGAGCCAGCAAGATGAGGAAAGCATGTCTGTGACAGCTGATGTGAAAGATTTAGAATCCCTCAATGGAAGTGAAGAATCAAACTTGAATCTTGATTTAGACATGTGCTCAGTCTATCTTGAAGAGACAAACTATGAAGATGTTGCCTCATCACATGTCATTAGAGTTCCTGGTGACCTTCAGCAAACTGAGCCTATAGTAACATCTTCAATAAAGACTGATACATGGGAAATTAATAGTCTGATCAGGGAATATAAAAAAAGATTTCTAGAAGACAACATTAGTTTACCCTTTGTTAAAACACAGTGCTGTGCAGAGCTAGCTTTCAAGAAATCAGATGCTACAACTGAGATAGAATATGATCCTTCCTTGAAGACTGAAACTGAAGAGAATAAAGACCTAAGTCTTAGAAGTCATTTTTTGAACATTAATACTGACAATGTGTCTACTTGCAAACAAACTGATATTAGAGCTGAAAAGCCAATAAAGTCTGGTGTAATATGGTCACAGGAGATCAATACGGAAGTAGAACATTGTCTTGTTCCAGACAATATTCAAATGTTCAGCATGAACTCCGACCTAACCCTACATCAAGATTTGTCTGTAGAACAAACCACAGGTTTCATTTTTGACCAAGAATGTCCAAATTTGGCTGCAAATGTTGTAAACTTGGACAGCTTAGATAATATTGCTGTAGATGATGATTTTATCTTTTATCCTGATATGTTCTCTTATGAAATACATTTGAAAGATGATTCTGATTCATTGAGCAGTGATATGTCTCTAAAGGAAGATTCAAGAAATGTGCACATCAGTGTTTCCAGTCAAGACTACAGTCAACAAGAAGAATCTGATCAACAAGTTAATGAAGAATCTAATCAAGAAGTTTATGAAGAATCTAATCAAGAAGTTTATGAAGAATCTGATCAACAAGTTAATGAAGATTCTAATCAAGAAGTTTATGAAGAATCTGATCAACAAGTTAATGAAGAATCTAATCAAGAAGTTTATGAAGAATCTGATCAAGTTAATGAAGAATCTGATCAAGAAGTTAATGAAGAATCTTATCAAGAAGTTAATGAAGAATCTTATCAAGAAGTTAATGAAGAATCTTATCAAGAAGTTAATGAAGAATCTTATCAAGAAGTTAATGAAGAATCTGATCAGCAAGTTAATGAAGAATTTTTTGATCAACAAGTTAATGAAGAATCTGATCAAGAAGTTAATGAAGAATCTGATCAAGAAGTTAATGAAGAATCTGATCAAGAAGTTAATGAAGAATCTGATCAAGAAGTTAATGAAGAATCTGATCAAGAAGTTAATGAAGAATCTGATCAGCAAATTAATGAAGAATCTGATCAAGAAGTTAATGAAGAATTTCTTGATCAACAAGTTAATGAAGAATTTGATCAAGAAGTTAAAGAAAAATCTGATCAAGAAATTAATGAAGAATTTGATCAACAAGTTAATGAAAAATTTGATCAACAAGTTAATGAAGAATCTGATCAGCAAATTAATGAAGAATCTGATCAAGAAGTTAATGAAGAATTTCTTGATCAACAAGTTAATGAAGAATTTGATCAAGAAGTTAATGAAGAATCTTATCAAGAAGTTAATGAAGAATCTTATCAAGAAGTTAATGAAGAATCTTATCAAGAAGTTAATGAAGAATCTGATCAGCAAGTTAATGAAGAATCTGATCAAGAAGTTAATGAAGAATTTCTTGATCAACAAGTTAATGAAGAATTTGATCAAGAAGTTAAAGAAAAATCTGATCAAGAAATTAATGAAGAATCTGATCAAGAAGTTAATGAAGAATCTGATCAAGAAGTTAATGAAGAATCTGATCAAGAAGTTAATGAAGAATCTGATCAGCAAGTTAATGAAGAATTTTTTGATCAAGAAGTTAATGAAGAATTTTTTGATCAAGAAGTTAATGAAGAATTTGATCAACAAGTTAATGAAGAATCTAATCAAGAAGTTTATGAAGAATCTGATCAACAAGTTAATGAAGAATCTAATCAAGAAGTTTATGAAGAATCTGATCAACAAGTTAATGAAGAATCTAATCAAGAAGTTTATGAAGAATCTGATCAACAAGTTAATGAAGAATCTAATCAAGAAGTTTATGAAGAATCTGATCAACAAGTTAATGAAGAATCTAATCAAGAAGTTAATGAAGAATCTTATCAAGAAGTTAATGAAGAATCTGATCAGCAAGTTAATGAAGAATTTTTTGATCAACAAGTTAATGAAGAATCTGTTCAAGAAGTTAATGAAGAAGCTGATCAAGAAGTTAATGAAGAATCTTATCAAGAAGTTAATGAAGAATCTGATCAAGAAGTTAATGAAAAATCTGATCAAGAAATTAATGAAGAATTTGATCAACAAGTTAATGAAAAATTTGATCAACAAGTTAATGAAGAATCTGATCAAGAAGTTAATGAAGAATTTCTTGATCAACAAGTTAATGAAGAATTTGATCAAGAAGTTAAAGAAAAATCTGATCAAGAAATTAATGAAGAATCTGATCAAGAAGTTAATGAAGAATCTGATCAAGAAGTTAATGAAGAATCTGATCAGCAAGTTAATGAAGAATTTTTTGATCAAGAAGTTAATGAAGAATTTGATCAACAAGTTAATGAAGAATTTGATCAACAAGTTAATGAAAAATTTGATCAACAAGTTAATGAAGAATCTGATCAAGAAGTTAATGAAGAATCTGATCAACAGGTTAATGAAGAAACTGATCCACAAGATAATGAAGAATCTGATCATCAAGATAATGAAGAATCTGATCAAGAAGTTAATGAAGAATCTGATCAACAGGTTAATGAAGAAACTGATCCACAAGATAATGAAGAATCTGATCATCAAGATAATGAAGAATCTGATCAACAAGATAATGAAGAATCCGATCAAGAAGTTAATGATAATATAGAGTTCAATAAAGAATCTGATCAAGTTAATGATGAAATAGAGATCAATAAAGTATTTGATCATGAATGTTATGATTTCAGTGATGAATTTAAAAAGATTAATGATGAATCTGATCAAGATGTTAATGATGAAATGGACTTCAAAGATCAATTATGTCAATTTAATGATGAAATAGATTTTAATGAAGACTTTGGCCAACAAGTTAATGATGAAATAGAGTTCAGTGAAGAATCTGATCAAAAAGTTAATGAAGAATTTGATCAAGAAGTTACTTATGAAACAGATTTCAATAAAGAATTTGATCAACAATTAGTCAATGAAAGAGATTTTAAACCACACCATCATGAAAAAGATTTGAATATAGAATCAAATCAAGAAGTTGAAACTAAACTAGATGTCCAACAAGAATGTAGTCTACAGATAATTTTTACCACTGATTTCAGTCAGAAATTAAACCTTGAAATCAATGGTGAAATCTGTTCACTTAAAAAATCAAATCAACAGAATGTAGTTGCAATAAATGCTATGAGAATAACTGAACAAATAAAACTCAATGAAGAATCAAGTCAAATCCTGGATGACATAAATTTTAATGCAGATGCAATTGAAATCCAGAAAGACATAGATTTGAATGCAGAATCAAGTCAAATCCAGAAAGACATAGATTTTAAAGCAGATTCAAGTGTTGTCCTGGATGAAATAGATTATATTGAAGAAGCATGTTATCTTGTACCAGTTAAAAATCATTTGACTAGAGAACTAAATCTACAAAGCCAAGAAAATAAGGATTTGGTTAGAAAATTTTACCAAGTCCTTGATAAAACAAGTTATATTAATGAGTCCAATCAGAAAATCCCTGAAGAAAAAGATGCCACTGAAAAATATTTCCATCAAGAATCAATTCATCAAAGTCATGAGAACAAATATTTCAATGAAGAATCAAGTCATGAAAATCATGAAGACAAAGATATGCATGAAGAAGCAATTCAATGCAACCTTGATGAAGCATATTTCAAAGAAGAATCAAGTCAACAAAGTCATAATGTAAAAGATTTTGATGATGAATCAACTCACTATATTCAGGATGTGAAATTAAGTCAACAAATACATGATGAAATATATTTCAAAATTCAATATATCCATGATGAAATAGGTTTCAATGAAGAAGCAAGTCAACAAAGTCATGATGATTTCAATGAAAAAGCAGCTGAACAAAGTCATTATGATTTCAATGAAGAACCAGCTCAACCAATTTATGATGATGACTTAAGTCTGCAAATCCAAGAGAAAAAAGATATCTGCATGAAATCAAGTGAACAGATATATTACAAAGAGGATTACATTGCAGATTCAGGTCAACAAAGTCATGATGAAACTGATTTAAAAGAAGAATTACACCCAAAAAATCAAAATAAAATAAATTTATTTCAAAAATTGAATCCGCAGATCATTAATAAAATTGCTTCATGTGACACATTAAATTTTCCAATGAATGATGAAATTGATTTTACTTATGAATCA
Organism: Biomphalaria pfeifferi; assembly: GCA_030265305.1. Taxonomy (NCBI): domain Eukaryota; kingdom Metazoa; phylum Mollusca; class Gastropoda; family Planorbidae; genus Biomphalaria; species Biomphalaria pfeifferi. The sequence goes on from JASAOG010000182.1 coordinate 454,499, forward strand.
ACTCAACATAAGAGTTATGAGAGTGGTATCACACAAAAATATGTTGAATCACTCAGTGAGGATCAGCAGATCATTACTGCACTAGATTCTAATGAAGAATCAAGGGAGCCAATGTGTCCTGACTTAGATTGGAATAAACAATGCACTCCATCCTCAGATACACTAACTTTGATTCAAGAAACCATTGAGCAAGTTATCACTGAAGGCAATGTACACAGTCAAACCATTCCAAGTCTACCAAACAAAACCAATGCCCTTTTCATTCAAGATACTCAGGGAATCATTAAGGAGTTAGGACTTATCAAATTAAGACAACCAATGGCAGAAAAGACTACTGAAGGAGAAGAGCACCACATAATTACTGCAATAAATTTAAAAAATGATAAGCTCAATGAAGAACATAACAAATGCAATGAAACAAACGATATAACTGCAGACAATCAGCAGATTATTCTGTATAAAATAGAGTCAAAGAAAATGAATGAACAAGTTCTTGAGGAAGACATTTGTACTGAAATTTCAGATCAAGATATTTTAAAAGTAAGCTGCAATGAAACTTCAAGTCATTACACTGAAGTTTTTATTGAAGCCTTTAGTCAACTAATCCATGATGAAATAGTGGAAGTATCAAGTCAACAATCTGATCATGACGTTTCAAAGCAACAATCAGATAACGAAATAGATCTTGAAGATGTAATTGTTTCATCTCTTGGTCAAATAAATGGACCTCTTATAAATATATTACATTTAGAAGCTCTGTCTGATGTTTGTGAGTATGACAATGATGTGGTGGGTCTGGATTCCACTCAATGTCTACCTACTGATCTTGAGATCAAGTATGATGAAGGGAGTATCAGTTTCCTCTTGGAGACAGCAGATGAGTTAGAAAAAACTGAACTCCTATCTTATCCAACTAGAGTACAAGACACCACATTTCATTATGAGATGGGGGGGCAAATGTATGAGATTGAAGAAGAGAAATTATACCAACTAGCTCAAGAAATATTAGGAGAGTCACCTGAACAGGAAGAAATACTCCTGGAAAAAATGGCAGACTTAAACTATTGTTGTCTGGACTATGCAAGCCAAGAGCCTGTTGTTCGCAGACAAGACGTGTACTTGACAAAAGATCTTTTCTTGGCTGATTCATCAAAGGAAGTAATATTCCATACAGATTCTGTCATTGAAACTAAATGTGGTTCTAGCTTTGATCATGCAAATATTCATCTGAAGTGGGCTGACAGAAGTAACAGAGAGTCTGACCTGCATTGTGAGGCACATCTGTTGCCAGAGCATTATGTCAAGTTGGCTCATTGTGCAACAAGTTATCACTTGCCAGATACTGACAAGGAAAATTTTGAGCCTTTTGAAACCAGCACTGACTTGTCCATTGATGAAGTTACAGGATTAAAGCATGTTTCCTTAGGTACCGTTGCTGATGCTCTTTCCCCCAAAAGACCCCTGACCATTAGCTATAGTGACCATGATATTGCCATTGGTTTCTTTAACAGCCAGTCCTTCCCTCTTTTAGATGACCAGTCCATGTCTTTGCCTGATATAAGTATTTGTAGTCACTTTGACTGGTCCCAAAACAGCAATCGACCGATGACAAGATTCAGTGATGCTACAGACATGAGGTCATGGAGCTCTGTTCCGTCTGTACATAAAAAAATGAGTCCTTTTGATTCCCAGCTTCGTAAAACAAAATCTGATCAGAATTTGAAGCTCTTGTCTCCACGGTACAGCTGGAGCCCTTCAACTCAGAATTCCTTTTACGTCCATCCAAAACCATGGGATGAGCATCAGCAGGCCAATGACCTTTCACCTTTGTGCTTAAGTTCTTCTGGAACTTTGAATACAAGTTCCTCTAGCTTGGGTCAGAACATTAGTGCAACTGCTCAAAGAATCTTGAAAGAAGATGAAGAGATAAGATCTGACCCTAGTACTAAGAGAAATATTGCTGCTGGTTATAGTCGACATTTGAAAGACAGTTTCACTTATGGAGAGTTTTCTAGGGATTTGTCTCATTTGAAAAACAAATACCAGTCTGGCTTTAAATCCATGCCTAGAAATGACATGGAAGATCTGAGCCTAAAAACAGAGTCCAATACCAAAAGAGTTGTAAAGGCTATCAGAAACAACTTACATAGTTCTTATGCTAGAAGTTCAGACATTTTAAAGACATTGTATGAACCAGAAACAACTTCATTCAAAGATCCAAACAGTCAGCCTGACTTCAAAAGCAATTGGAAATCTTCTGGAGATAATGAAAGAGAGGCATTCAGATACCATTATAAAAAGATAACTGATGACTTCTCAGAATTAGATCATGTTTACACGTGTAATAATTTAGAACATGGCCAGGGTTTTAATGAGCACTCAGGTCAACTTGTTGGTTGCAGTTCTCAATCTTGTTTGGTTGGACAGGAAAGTGAGCACATGTCAACGTCTAGGAAAAGATACATCAATGACTATTCATATAGGACTTGGAATGAGTCAGACTTGAATCTCACAGCTGATGACACTGACTTTTTAGGAGATTTTAAAAAGCCACTTCCTTTTGACCACACTAAGTATTACAAAAACAAGATACATGGCTCCAACACATACATGACATTTTCTTGCCCAAAAGATGAGACCTACGGCAGACTCATTTTCCACCAGCATAACCACGGCGATGAAAGTCAAATACCTTCACATTCCCACTTTCAAAGTTCCTTTATGGACTATCTCAACGCAGATAGCAGGCAGCACCGTGTTTCATTCTTGAATGAGAAGACTAACTTTGACCTCAGCACTGAGTCTGGCCTTGACAGCAGTATGACAGACAGTCTTTTTGATGGCATTCTCGACAAGGGCAGTGATGACAGTTTTGAATGCCACTTTTTGTCCTCCAAGTTTGCTGGAGCAAGGAGAAAAGAAAACAATAATCATTATGACGAGTCTATTCTGGAGTCCTCTCTGGCTGAGGAAGTGAGTTCTAGAGACGATATGGAAGATACTTTTAATGAGTGTATGTTAATGAACAACAAAGAAATGGAGGATCATGGGTTTGTTACCCCTGCATTCACTAATAGAGGAATTAATGCTATATTAGCTGAGGACACATCTGAAGGCAGTGACTCTGGAGAAAGTGACCCTATGGAAAACAATGTGTATCCAAATACTGATGCTCCAAATGTTTGCCTCAGAAAAACACTTGCCAATCAAACTGGTCAAAAGGATGTGAAAGAAAGTGATGTTAAAAGGGGGTATGTAGACAGGGAAAACCAGGATCCTCTCACTCTTGGACATTTGGATTGCAACCTGGCTGGCGGGCCTTTGAATCTCAATATAAATGTTGTTTTGCAGGTATCTAAAAGTCAGAATACCAGTGAGAATCTAAATTATGCTAAACTTGTGGCATTCAATTCAGTATCCACTCAATTCTCTCTACAGAATAGCATTGGAAACTCTGAGGACTTGGACAACATTAACATTCAAGGCTTACAGTCTGCTCTACAAGATTACCAAAGCAGGAGCTCTATGCTGTCACCAGTGTTGGAAGTCTTGGATGATGACCCAGCGACTAGAACTGATGAACTTATCAGTGACTGCTCTCCTGGGGAAGACACTCAAGTCAGTGAGCACGCTCATGAAAACTGTGTTCTAAAGGAGGACAAAATAGAAGATCCTCCTGATATCTTAAAGTATAAACCCCAGAATGAGTCCTCCGAAGAAAATTCAGAGGACTTCATTACCTTGGAAACAGACAAAATAACAAAAGTTGTGTACAAGTCTAAAACAAAAGAATTAAAGAAAGAAGGTTTGGGTGATGGCGTAGCACACATGTCAGTCAGGCCTAAAAGTCAACAGCTAAGTGATGCTAAGGAGGATGTGTGTGTCAGTGCTGGGGACAATGCTGCCGTGAACAGACTGGTTGAAGCTCTCAAACAACTTCACAGCTGTGCCCTGCAATCTATCCCACCTGATGGGTCTAAACCTGACCACCAGTTTGTATCCCTGATGAATAAAGAAATGCTCCAAATGTTCACACTGCATGATACTCCTGTTAATAGCCCTCCTACTGGAAGGTCCTACTTAAATGATGACAAGCCTCATAATGAGAGCTGTAGCTCAGAAGACACACTTAGCCTAAGAAGAAATTTAGCAGAAGACCAACAAGAGAAGTATGTACACACTTGTGCCTCTCAAAGCTTACCCAACAAATCAGAATTCCAAGGGGATCAAAACCAAATTCCTGAAATCATCAATTCAGACAAAAGAACAACATTGGTTACAGGTGTTTTAAAACCTCTAAATTGTAGTTATAATTTAGTGAATAATTCTACACATGACACGTTTATTAGTCAGACACCCTTGTCACCAAAAGGATACAGAGACACCATAATCAATAGGTCTGTTTCAACAGATGTCATGGGCAATGGTTCTTTAGCAAATAATCTCTTCACCAATAGCTCTAAATCTCTGGATATCCTAAGTGAAGGCATGAGGAGGGAAGGTACATCCATTTTTTCAAAGATCAGGAGGGATTACTCCAGAGACACCCAACAGCAGAATGCCTTCACCAAAGGCAACTTGACTCAAGATGCCCTGAGATCAGACAAGCATCTTACTTCAGATTCCAGAGCACAGGATGCTCCTGTGGACAATTTTGATGTTATTGACAAAAGTTTAAAACCAAGGATTAGCTGTCCTCAGCTGATCAGTAAGGATTCCCAAAAAAGTTTGTATTGCCATTTCAGTGATGGTAATGCTCAAAAGTTAAAACAACTAGATGAACTTGTTATTTCAAGACCTCAAAACTTGCTGACCTCTGTATCACAGAATAGAGAAGATAATTTCACAATATTGAACAGTGTTTGGCCTAAGCTTAATAAAACCCAGAGTTTACAAAGCAACAACTATGAGCTGAATTCCTTCAACATGGACAGTCCAGACATGTCCACAAAGTTGTGCTATCAAAGAGATTTAGGCTCTAGATGTAGGTCTCATGGTGTTTTACCCAGAATCTCTGAGGCATATGAAATCTTAAACAGCAATTCTCTTACAAAGAAAGACTTCATCATGGAACATCAAGTCTCTGACATAGACACTTCTAGAACATGTGGTGCTTTCCCCCAGGAAATGTCTCTATGTAATACACACACACCCTACAATGCACCTCAGCAGGTTCACAATTCTATTATTGGATCAAAAGATGCTTGCTCTGGACAAAAAGATGAACTTTCCATTAGCACTCAAGAGTTGCAAGCAAAGACCTTCAACCTGCAATCATTTGGTCTTGTCAATGCTATCACATCTAAGCATGCCTGCACATCTGCCAATATAAGTGACATCACAAGAGAGATACATACACAATCGGATGTAGACACTATTCTAAACGCAGTTACTAAAGAGAAAACAACATCTAATGAGGATGTATTTGTAAAGGTTAAGGAAGAGACTAGTCATGAAAAAGCTGGAAAAGAAAGTACTGGGCAACTTGGTTGTAATGGTGACAATAACCAAATAAAAAGAGAGGTCACAATCCAAGAGAGGCATGTCTTTGAGAAGCTCAAAGTGACCAGCACATCTAAAACTGACATAAAAAATGTGCGTGATCTGGAGGATGACAAGGAAGCCAAGTTGACAAAACAAATTTGGAAGGCAGCAGATGTCAGTGGTGATGTGGGAAATAGAGTATTCTTTGATCAATCAAAGAGAGAGAACATGTGGGCTTCAAGAGACCAGAGTAATGCTTTGATAAATGGCCATGGAGCATATAAAATTGGGGATAGCAATGGCGATGGTTGCATAAAGTCAGATGATTGTCATGCCATCAAATCTGTTGTACCATTGACAGATATTGACCATATGAAGTCAGACAGTCATGGCAGACCAGCGTATACAGAAACATCAAGTTTGCCAATTGCTGACCTAGTCCCAGCTGATGAAACTGTGACCATGGAAAACAAAGCTGTGGGCAGCAGTGTCCAGACTCAAGAGAAATGTGTTGAGACCGATAACCCTATTACAAATGAGCAATGGAGCAATGCTGAAATGGACCCTCTCTTTAAAAGTCCCTACCTTGAAAGTACAACTCTGAATATCAAACAAAATGACTTGTTGAAGCTGTTGGGTAAAACTGATGTCTGTTTGAAAGAAATTAAACTGGTATTATTAAACAAAGACATGGTCCAGGCTCAAGTAGATTCCAATGGCAAGACTGATCAATCTAGTCTTGGTATGAAACATCTGACTCAGAAGTTATCTTCTCTCCCAATAATTGTCACTAAGGATGATGTTAATTTGAATGAGGAGGATATTGAATTGCAGAAGAACAGATTTAAATCCCCAATCTCCAATAGCTCCTATTTTTCTGTCCAGCATAATAAATGCTTGGAACCAGTGCAAGACCAACATACCAAAGAGTTAGAAGCAGATGAACAGTCTTTTAAAAGCGTTTGTGAAATGATAAGGAGCAAAAGAGAATCAAGCAATGACATGAAACAAATACAAGACCCTCATCATTCTCCTGCACTAGAAGACCAGCAGATTTCTACTCCATTGATGGACAGACTTGCTTCTCCACTGCTTGTTGACTTCCTGTCCTGCAGCTCAGAGTCATGTGACAGTGAATGGCAGTCAACATTTAGCCAATCAGGCAATTTCAAGTTCTATGATACATTTCCTAAAGTAATTCCTTTTGACCATTCAGAGTCCATCAGTGAGTCCTCCCTTCCAGATATCACAGACTTTGATGAGAGTAACTTGAGCAGTGATGAGGATACTCGTGATGCTGATGTCAGCTCACTGGATACTACACTCATTGCTCCCAGCTACTCAGAAAAATACAGGCTAAGTCAACCTATAAAGTATCAGTCTCTCTTCAGAAAAAGACATGGGTCAAATCAAACCAAGTCAGATCTTCTGTTTCACAAAGACAATCCAGAGGCCAGTCTCTTAGCCCCCAATCAAAATCTTGTCCAAGATGAAATTATTGGAATTCTCAAAGACAATGTAGATAGCTGTGCAGCTGATGTGGAAAGCCTGAGTGACTTTGCCAAAGTGGCTGCTCCAATCAAAAGTTTTCGTACAATCCCTTTCTCTGTTGCACCAGTTACTGACAGATTTCCATCTTTTTTCAAAACTCAATCCTGTCAGGAGGATAAAAAGAATACAACTGAGAAACAATCTGTATTTAAGCAACGAGGGTGTCAACAAGAAAGATATAACTCTTTTATACTAGCTGACAAGTCAGGAAAACATAAAGCTAGGGCTTCTGACCTCGCAGGTCAGTTGTATTCCCCAAGAGTTAGCCCTAAGAAGCATCTCATCACTGAAGGGGAAGCCACACCAGGAAGTGTACTTCTGGATTCATTTTACTCCAAACCTGTCCAAGCAAATCACTGGCTGGCTTTCAAGAGTCCTCCTAGCTTCAGGCCTAGTCCAACAAACAAGTTTAAAACCAAGGCAAAAGTACATGAGGATTTGAAGTTCCACCGCAGGAAAAAGTTGTTTTCACCTCTAGAATCTGTCGCTGAAGAGAAAAGGCTCTTTTCTCTTCCCAGATTTTACAAAGAAATCAACAATGCCAACAGTAATGATCTTATCTTTGACTGGCACCAGGAGTTGGCCCATAATGACCAGATAGAGGATGTGGCTCGATTTGATAGGACTGTTCAAGTACAAGATAGCTGTGAAACCTGTGAATCTAACTCACTTGAAGACATTAGAGTAGAGTTTAACCAGTCTAAGAGAAGTGTCAGTTTCCAATTGCCTAGTGAATACAGTGTTTGCATTATAGACACTAACTACACCAGTGATAGCCAGGTGACAATTGTGGACCAAGACTTAGATCTAAAACCCAATGTGACCCCTGTGGAAATAGATTATGAACCCTTTTTATTCCGATACAGAAAGCCTGGCCTGCCAGTGATAACAGAAGAGGTTGAGGATGCTGAAAGGGATTTGAATTCTGTGTCTGACAGTTCTCCTGATATAAGCATGACATCTACCAGCAGCAGTGAAGCATTTACTGAGGGAGCACAGAAAGAAGAGACTTGTACAAGAACATGCAAGGAAATCTGTACAACTAAATGTTCTCAAGAGGAAGAGACTAGAGATCAACACAGGAGACAAGCTCGCTACTTCCCTGAGTTACCCTTTTTTAATAGTATGTCATCAGAGGAGGAGGCAACTGTCGATTCCAAGGCAGAAGTAGTTGATCTGGTAGCCAGAAATTCTGATAGAAAACTGCCAGATGTAAGTTTCTTTGCTAAACAGACATGTTCCAATGATGACTTTATTGAGTCCAACTGTTTGAATAGTGACCATGTGTTGTGCCAGACGAATGTCTCAGACACAGAGATTCATTTAGACATAAATGTGGAGTTTACTTCTGATAGCATTAACTCTGAAGAGTCTAGAGATCAGATGACTGTGTCACTTCAGGAGGATCTTGGGTCTGTTGATACAAATAATGTTAACACAACAACTGAGTCTAATTATAAAGAACTGGATATAAGTAAGGAGGTTATCATATCAGAACTAGGGCAAGGCAAAGAAGACTTCTCACAAGTTAAGCTGTGCACTGAAAATAGTATTTCAAACAATAGGACATCCCATGAATCAAAGAAATATACACAACCTCTTCAGTGCTTGATTGACAAGACATCTGCTGATGACATTAAAGAATGTCATGTATCTCGTAAATACAACTTGCCTTTGGCTAACATTAAAACAGATGAGACATTTGTTGACTCTGAGGATCACGCTGCTACCTTGTTGAGGCATTTGAAAGAGATAGACCTAACCTTAGAGACTGACAGTGACCTAAGTTTCACAGGACAATTTGACAGTCCCACCAAGTCAACTTACCACATAGATGTCTCCTGTGTGGTCCATGTGGAAGACTGTGACTCTGAAGCATCCAGAGGCTCCAGCTTGATATTGTCTTCAGGTCATGAGATCAGCATTTCTGCGGAATGGAAAACTGACTCTGAGGAGCCTTCTGTAACAGACAATGCCATTGTCAAAAACATTGTGAGTCCATTTGGTGCAGATGATTTGAATCAGGCTTTCAATGCTGGAACCACAAATGATCAGAAAGATGATGACATTAACAGTCATTTAAATATTACCTATGTGCTAGATGAAAGCAATGAATCTCCAGAATCTACCAGTCATAAAAATGATGCTTGTGATGATCTTGAGGATGATATGAATGCTTCATCTGAAGCCTATTCGGACAATATGGAGAGGCTAGGAAGCTCTGATGAACACTTGGGGGATGACTCTGGGGATTCCCCTAGTGACTCTGATATTCTACTACATACCTCCAGCATTATCAAAGACCCTATGGAGTTAAAGAGGTTGACCTCAGAGCTCCCAGTGAAACAGAAGCCTGTCAAGGAAGATAGATCAGTCTACAGTTTGCAAGACAGCAGCTTAGTTGTGCCAACATTGTCCTCTGACTCCTTTTCAACTTATTGTTCTCATCAGAGCCACCTCGTGGATGAACTGGAACTGGCAGCATTCCTTAGTGATGAAGGATGCCATCTGGACTGCACTGACATTGCAGAGGATGATAGACTTGTCAGTGACAGCAGTGTTAGAAATGAACAGGATTGCACTGAGTTAAATGCTGAAAATGATGGAATAGTCAACAAGAGCAGTAACAGTAAGGATGCTGAACCTGAAGAAGAGAAGCTTGAGGAAGGTTTTTTGATTCACTCTGAAGGTCTGGACTCTACTGAATCCTTGACGCAATGGACAGATCAAGTTTCTCCCCATGGCAGTAGATTGTGTTACTATCACCTCTATTTTGATCAGACTGGAGCAGAGGTGGACACTTCTAATGAGAACAGTATCCTAGATGTTCATGTTAGTGAAACCTCAGGTCTCGGTGTTGAGAAACTGAGTCAGGATGGACTTTGTCAAATGGAAATCCTTCACCATGTTTCAGAACCTCTGGACCCTAATGTTCTTGATACAAGGGACTCAAAAGTAGAAGATGAGAATGCTATGATTGACTCAAGTAAACTCCAGTCTGAAAACCTATGTGACTTTAAAATAAATTTGGCTCCATGCAGTTTAGTCAGCCACAGTCTTAGAGATCAGACTAGTGAAAGCAGCTCACAGTCAGGCCTCATAGGACAGTCTGACCTGTGCCAATTGGATGACCTTTTTGCTGTCTCTTCCTTTTCAGACCCCGACATGACAGTGACTGAAGAGCTGCACCATGAAGGACCTGACACTTGCAATCTAAGCTTTAGCTTTTCTAACCCAATGTTCTGTCACTGCCAAGGTGGTGAAAAGAAACGCTACAGCTCTTTCATCTCTCTATCATCATATCCTTGTTTGCGTAAAAGTAAGTCTGATTACAGCATAGACTTTAAGAGCTTGTGCCAGAACTGGATACTGCAAAATAACAGCTTCCATGACACACAGCACCTGATGTTTCCAGAAGATAAAAGAACAGGCAGAAGAAATACTGTATCAGACGTAAGTGACTTTAGGAGGTCAGAAAATAAATGTCCTGAGTATCAGTATGAGGAAATGACTTCTTTCTCTGCTGACTGGTCATCCAACTTTTTATTGATTGGAGAGGATAAGAGTGGGGACAAAGTGGAAGACCTAAACCAATGTGTCCTCTTTGAGGAAGACAGTAAGGAGATGGTAACACAAGAGTCTGGGACTACAGAAGACATCAGTTGTTCCTGTCATCCGGTCAGTTTCAAGTTTTCTTTAGCTGACCTTGTCCAGCATCTCATGGCAAGAGATCAACTGAAGAACTTTGGTTTTTGTGATGGTAGCCATTGGTTCACAATTCTAGTTGAAGTGTTTTGTTGGCTGTTTATTTTTTTTAAAAACTGTTTGTGTTGATTCAAATGTCTATCAGTATCCTCTTCCTCATATGATATTTTATTTGGACATGATTTGTTTGAAATCATATCATGTTGGTATCATCTTGAGATTAATTCGACTTCAATTTCCTTCTTCATTTTGTAGACAATATTTAGACAAATATTAATAAGCTTAGCTTAATATTGTAAAAGATAATCAATCTTCTATTTGTGTATTTCTTTATTTTTTAAATGTTTGGTTTTAAATGCTAGTAATCAGTTTTTAAAAAAAGATTGATAGCTTTAATTGAAAAAAAAAAAAAACAGACACACACTATAATGCAGTATAAGACATTCAGAATAGTTAAGAAAGTAAAAGTACTTTTCCAGAACCAAATAATAATTTTTTAGTAAATGGGATAGTTCCCATCAAAAAGAACAATTTTTAAACTTTTAGTATTTTTTTCTTTTTTTTTTCTTTTACTTTTGTTTTTTTTTTTTTATACTTGAACTTTCAGAATTGTTTTTTCAAGAGTTTTTTTTTTTTAATGATTTTTGTTGTTGTTTTATTTTATTTATGCATTCTAAATTTTGTTGTACCTATAAAAAAAAAAAAAAAAAAAAAAAAAGGGACATATATGAATTAAAGGACTAGTTGCTAGTTTTATTTAAAGATGTCTGCGAAACTAAATCAATCAATTGATACTGAAATGAATATCATGTTTGAATCCAATTATGATGAGCAGCGCCAGGTTTAGTTCTCAGTTTCAAAAAAATGTAGTTCATTTATCAAATACCATTGTCATTTAATAGAACACTGTCCTTTTTTTTATGAGATCACTACAAACATATACATCTTCCATTAGCTTGATTTTGAAAAGGCCAGTATTAGGTTTGTGAAGTTCTTTTGGACTCCTTACTAGAGTCTTAGAAAGATGAAATGTGATTAGAATTGTGAGCAATTATCACATTTTCACTTTCTTAGGAAATATCAGTACATTTTGTTGTTTTGTTATATCTTTGTGACATGTGACATTTTCATTTTCAGATGATTTGACTAAATTATTGAGAGAAATTATGCAAGAAGCCAGGAACTTAACTGATGCTGAGAGGTGAGTAGTTGAGCCAGATGAGTAGTTAACATTCTACCCATGGACCATGAACCTAGTTAACCAAACACAAGTTTGCAGTAGTCCACGTGAGAGATCTTTTTTTAGAAATGTTTAAAGGTAAAGAGTGTGTATGACAAGGACGTTATGACCAAGATGTGGTACCATTTTATGGAATTGATTGGGTGTGACCAACAGCCTAGTAGGGGATTACTTATTCATGACTAGAACTCTTAAGCAACTAATTTTGTGTGTGCTTATTGTAATTTTGGTCAACATAGAAATAAATCTGTTACTGCTAATGTTAGTTGATCAATACATTTGTTTATGTACAAACACAAATGCAAACAAATTCTTATTAGAACAGATGTGGGCAAACTGCAGTACACTGCATAGCACCATAGCATATTATGTGGCCTGCTGTTGCACACATTACTTTTAAATTACGATCATAAATGTTACCTACGATCATAAATGCTATCCACGTTTTTTTTTCAGGTGCAGAGTTTATTTATTTTTTCTTATCCATCTAAATTTATCTGTTTGGTTTTTTTTTTTGTTAATTTGGCATGTCTTCATTTTCTCAAAATGATTTCTTAATCAACACTTTTTGGTTTTCACTTATTTTTTTATATGTGATTTTTTACAAGTTTATCAAAAGTTAGGATTGAATTTCAAATGATGTATATGAAACAAAAAGAAAATTAGTTTGTGAAATTGACTGAAGAGTTACTTAGTATAGTTATTTAGTACAGAGTTATTTATTGTAGAGTTACTGAGTGTAGAGACACAAGCACAGGTCAGAATCCTCTCAATGCTTTTAAGAACTGGGTTAATGTCTATCGAAAAAAAAAAAAAAAGCAAATGTAACAACAGATGGTTATACTTAGTTTCATTAATTCATATTGGCAGATGTTGTATGTTGTAATTGAGCTATGCATAACATATATTTTAAAATTATTTTTAAGATTATTGAAATGTATTGTTTCTAGATGCAGCCATTGTAATACTTACTGATTAACACTGGGTTTCTACCTGTTTAGTAAATATGTTTTTTTTTTTTTTTTGTATATGCCAGATGTTCAGTGTTTCTGCTAGACAAGGATACTGATGAACTGGTTGCAATGGTGTTTGATGGCATTACAGCAGATGACAAAGAGGTGGGTACCTTTAACAAGCTTGTTTGGTCTTGCTATTTATAACCTCCAGAGCATACACATGTATTGTTTAGATATGTTTAGTTTTTTTGTCTGTGTCCAAGAATCATTGTTGTGGGATTGGACTCTCGGATTGGTTAGTTTTGACATTTACTTTTATTATAAGTTTAATGTTACCCTTAATGGATTTCATTTTGTTTTAAGCTTGAGACATTAAAATCATTAATTTAAACACTAAATTCATTCACTTTGGATTGTTGCATTCAAACAGATGTCTCAGTAAATTGAGCTAGGAATGGGAACAGTTTGTCAATCCATCAAAGTACATGAGAGCACTGAGTTACTTAGACACTAAAGTTACATTAAAAGCAGGCATAATTAAGTTAGAAACAGTAATGTCCTCGCTAATGTCAGTCCATTCCTTAAAAATCCCTTGTAGACTCACATTCATTTCAGTTTTTTTTAAGTCGTTTAACAGAAAATAATTCTTTAATGGCTTTGAAATAGGAATTATGTGAATATACCACACCAACAACCCCACAAAAGATGTACCACATGAGTATTTAAATTACTCTTTAAGAACACAATATTGCTTTGATTTTAGAGATATACGTTGCAGTTTTATTAAAATCATGCATATTTGGTCTTTCTACAAATCTAAGAGTCAATTTACATACAAAATATCACAAATTGCTTAGCAAGGCTCTAGAGTAAAGTACAATTATTATCATTATTATTATTATTATTATTATTTTTACATTATTTTAGTCTTCTGTTTAAAAGTTTAAGAAAAGAAATTCTATAAATTAATTAGTCACGATACTCATCGGCTATCTTACATTTACATTGGTATCTAGTGAACATTTTAAAGAAAATATTTTTACACAGTTCAGTTTCCAAGCTGTCCTGATTCAGATCACTAAATAAAGATATGAAATAGTTTTATCCAAACACACACAAAACTATGATGCAGACGTTTAGTACACTTAACTCTTTGTGTCAATGTATTGACTGCATGATTAGATTGTTCATTGTTGATCATATACTAGGGATGTAGTCCAGGCATTCTAAACAATTGTGGGGTGCAGCTCATATATGCATGTGGTCTGTAACTGTGGTGTGAGCTAGACAAGCTGCTATGTGTCTTTTGATGTACAAATGTTTGTAGTGGATGTTTTCAACTGTGAATGTGATTGTTAACTTGATTGTTAATGTGATTGATGTCGGTCTGTAATACATACCATTTGGTTAGTATTATAGGTCTCATGGATGGCTTATCTTAACAAGGTGACAACTACTGATAAAATATGATGGTCTCCTTCTAGATGTGGGCCCCTTTGTTGAATTTCTAAAATGTTCTTAAAAAATCTTGATTGGTTTAATCTTTGAAGATGGGGCCAGTAGTGAAATAGTCCTTCACTGTTCTACATTGTATGTCAAATAGATGGGGAAAACCATTTCTTTGGCTTGTTTGATTAAATTTTTGTTAATCAATTTCATGTCAAATTGACTAAAGACTTTATTTGTCAGTGTCAAAATAGAAAGTGTTGATATGTTTCTGTTTTTCCCCTCCCCCCTCCTACCATGTTGAAGCTTGTCATTAAGTCGCTGAGGAAGCTAAGAGGTCAGTCCACAGAGTTAAATAGATCGGAAGTAGGTCTTTGATCAAAGCTAACTACTAGATAGTCCAATGTAGTTTGCTCCGAGTGGCATCTACTGACATGTAGCCTTCTCTGCGTTACATCCTTATAATAATTCAATATAGCACCCTGTGTGGCATTTGCATTCAGAGTGGTGGAGATATTCCCATGTATTCAACATTTCCCATCGACTCACTGTGTAGTTTTACATGCTAGTGATATTAGACTGAAGCATCTATATTTTGTCTTTGTACTGCATGCTTATCATGACTTGTATCATACATTTATTTCTACATATTACAATTTATCACGGCAGGTGCCAATGACCAAAAAAAAAAAATCCAAGTCTTAAAATCTTGTAAATATTTATCAATTATGTTAAACAGTTATGTTCTACTAAGAAATGTAACGCTTTTTTATGCTGCTCTGTTGTTAAAGAAAATTGTCAATAACTTATAAACGTTGATAAGTAAACAATGGCAAGAAAAATGCATAGAAGCAGTGCATGAATGTAAATGCAACATAAGGTTTTTCTGTCTTGTGGCTATCCGCTTAGTACAAAAATGACTCTCATCATTGCACAGGTTGTATAGTCGATTCACTTCTATGCAGGACATTTTGGTGCGAAATGTTTTAGTTACATGATATATGTTCATTTGTGTCTTTAAAAAGAAAGGTACCCATTTATGTTTTTTTTTTTTTTAAATAGCTGTTATATTGTGCAACTTTCATGCTCAGAACTTTATGGTCCAATCTCTTTTTTGGACCGATTGGGGGAGCGAGTATCTAGGAGAAGGTTTTCCGTGCTTCCTTTTAGGCGCTCAGTAAACACAACTCTGCTCGAGTTGGGTGAGGAACCTTGAGCCAAGCCATGTTCATGCGTATTTAGCCTCTTGACCCAGTGTGTGTTTATGTTTTAACTGTTTTTTTTTTTAATGTAAAGGACAATAGTCTTTTTGTCAATTAGATTTGGGTTCATTGCGCAATTATTGTTAAATCACTGACTCATTGTAATGTGTGTTTGGGTTGTAATATTGTTCAAAAACAAAATAAAACTGATGGGAAAAATAATTGATTTAATTTTTAGTGCACATGAAAATAATTGATTTAATTTTTAGTTCACATGAAAATAATTCATTTAATTTTTAGTGCACATGAAAATAATTGATTTAATTTTTAGTGCACATGAAAATAATTGATTTAATTTTTAGTGCACATGAAAATAATTGATTTAATTTTTAGTGCACATGAAAATAATTGATTTAATTTTTAGTGCACATGAAAATAATTGATTTAATTTTTAGTGCACATGAAAATAATTGATTTAATTTTTAGTGCACATGAAAATAATTGATTTAATTTTTAGTGCACATGAAAATAATTGATTTAATTTTTAGTTCACATGAAAATAATTCATTTAATTTTTAGTGCACATGAAAATAATTGATTTTATTTTTAGTTCACATGAAAATAATTGATTTAATTTTTAGTGCACATGAAAATAATTGATTTAATTTTTAGTGCACATGAAAATAATTGATTTAACTCATAGTACCTCCGACAAAAAAAAAAAAGAGAGAGAATATTGCATTGTGTACAATTCCTTATATTTTATGGGTATGGGAAAGAATGTCAATATCATGATCTCAGGTAGGATAACCTTTAATAAGTTGTATGTTTTACATGTCTCATATAGGATGTTCCCTCATTTTATTGAAGATTATTATATCCTACCCCAAACCTCCCAAAGGATGGCAGGGGATTTCAGCAGACGCGGTTCAAACCTGGGACCATCGCAACAACAGCCTGAGCTCATACCACACGACCAGGCAACCATCCATAGTTCACAATATGCGTTCATGATATTGGGGGGGGGGGGGGGGGGGGGGGATGTATTTGCTGTAGTATAATTTACTGATTTTTTTTAATTATAAAAGGTGATTTAAAAGTTATCCTTCAAACCAAAATGTCATGCATCCAATTCATTTATCTAGGTTACTGAGCTTTGTGATACACTTTGATGGTAGCAATCTACCTAATTGTTTCCTAAGTCCATTAAATAATATAAACTCAAGATTTACTAATGATAATGATATTTAAAAAATTATAACATTCTAATCAAATATACAGATGGGCATTGTTTAATTTTTTTAAAAGTTGTTTAGCAATTCGAGTCTTGACTAGTCTTGACTTTTATACATGATTCTTGTCATAGTTTATACAGATATCTATCTCAGGCTTCAAAATAGAATATGTTTTGAATTTAAAACAAAATTGCATGTATTAATTCTTTTCATTCATATTTAAAGCTACTCAATTATAAAACCATTTCATTGACTATTTTACCTTCACTGTTGATTAAAACCCAAACTCCTGGCCACAGAATGTAAGTAATTCTATTACTGGAAGCCTGCTTGGTGTTTGCATTTGTAGCAGGGTGTAGTAGTGTCTTGGTTTTCTATTCAAACTTAGTCTATGTGAACTTATGCCTTGACTTGATCCACAGAGAAAAACATTTTCAGGACAATGTCCCATTTGGTCTTGTGTTGTTTTTTTTTTCTTTTTGTTTTCAGTGGCAGTATGGGGATGGGGTAGGTAACTTGTTTGCCTAGCTTCCAGTACTGCACACATACATACACATGTAGACACACTCCCAACATTCATGTGTAACACTGGCTCTAGACATACATAGTCTCTCGTATCAATTGTTTGATAGATATACAATGTCCCAGTTCCGTAATTTTAGAATTGAACATATCTTGAAGTCATAGATTCAACAACTATGTAAAACCAGCAATAGTAGCTTTTTCAGTTTATTCATTAGATTTGTTCACTTCAATTTCAGTTTTTATTTTCATTTTAATTAAGTTTTGATAATATAAAAAATTATACATTTTGTTTTTCCTAGATATAACCTTTTCCCCCCTTTTTGTTTTAAACCTTTCTTCTTTATAATAAAAGAAGAAACAACTGTTCTTTTTCTATTAACAACAAATATTTTTAAAAGTAATTTTTCTTACAATTTTAAACACCTCATAGTTTTCTAAAGTTTAATAGTAATTGTTAATTCCTTTTTTAAAAACTAATCATTGTAAAATAAATTACGTTAAAAAAAATGTTTCAACTGTCATCTCAGGAAGGTTTAATTACCTATTTATAAATATGAGACTTCTGTAGCTGTTAAAGAAAATAAAAACAAAAAAACATTTCCCATTAACTCCTTTATTTCTCTTCTTTTTTAAAGACTATAATTTTTATTTATTGTTTACACTAGACAAATGTTGAATTGGATATTTGAAATACACACACACATAAAAAGCACTCTTCAGCTTAATGAGATAGTTAAAGAAAGATCTTGTTTTTTTGGTTGGCTTCCATGTCACCAAGCAAAAGCCTAGTACGCGATACATTGATCTCTTATTCAGCTACTGTGTTGATCTGACTGCTCTCATTTATCAATGCTTTATATTTTTGCAGTCTCATATCTCTCTTTGTTTAGGTCATACACGTCTCCTGGTGGACAGCTATACATTGCACTGAGCACTATGTTTCTAATTTAATGTTTGATGAAGTTGAGTCTTAGGCCCCAGGTTTTAAGTTTCCAACTAGTTAGTCTTAGGTTGTTGTTGTTTTTTTTCTGACTAAATCAATGTGCTATGGCTCTGCCTCAAAGCTATGTTAGAAAATAGTTTATTAAAATAAATTGTTCAGAAATTCACAGCCAGATGAACAGAACTAAAAAAATAGTCATGGACATGAGTCCACAGCTTGGGGGGACCTAAACAATCCATACAAATGCATTTTGGATCAGTATATCGGTCTCACTTTCGGTCAAAGAAAAATACTGTGTTATGTGGGGAGTTCTTTTACTTAAAAAGACAAAAAAAAGTCTTTTAACAGCATTGCGTTTTATTATGACCAAAACATTTCTAGTTGCAGACAGCTCAAAATTCAGCCTACAATATTTTCTTGTGCTTAGAATTAGGTCACTTCTGGTCTTTCTGGTCTTCTAAGTCTAGAATCATCTGAATTGATGAAAAACAATGCTCTACTAAAGTATATTGAAAGCCTGCCCTCACTGGCTTCTTTAGAAGATATTATGCCTCCTTCTGTATGGTGAACATTTGATGTTGACAAACTTGATTCTATCTCTTGAGGTCCATACCCTGGAGCAAACACTTTAACTTGTTGTGTCTAAGTGTGGTAGCACTAAAGTTTATTGAAAGCTTGCCCTCACTGGCATCTTTAGAAGATATTACGCCTCCTTCAGTAGGGTGAACATTTGATGTTGACAAGGTTGATTCTGTCTCTTGAGGTCCACACCCTGGAGCAAACACTTTAACTTGTTGTGTCTATGTGTGGTAGCACTTTTCTCAAAGTTGTGTGTGTGTCTGGGTAACATCACTTGTTTGTAAAGCCAGCAAGATTTAAGCACTACAAGATATTTGCTGCACACATTATCTATTTCACCACTGCCATGTCTGATGGCTGTAATATGTCAGACATTTTTTTTTTAACTATGTCATATTTTTTTAAATTTTTATAATTGCATTGATCAGTAGTTCAGTTTTTTTTTCTTCTAGAGTAGAAAATGTCTAAAGCAGTGTAGTGAATGCTGTGTCTCATCAGCACTCCACTTAGTAGTCACAAGTTAGAATGATTCACTCGCATCTTTGACTGTTCTTTACTTTGTTTATCTTGTGTAAATAGTTCACTTGTAGCATTGCTATGCATGTACGATTTTGGCATTCAAGTTTTGGCTTAACCACAAGGACCTTGTCCTGACTGGGCTTTTTGTATCTTGTTTAGTACCACAGTACATTGGGTTCTAATGAAATAAGGCTCTAGACTGAAAGCTAAATGTCCAGTTATGTTCAAGTTTCACCTACCCATTCCCACCCAAACTGTATTGGCTTATCTGTCTTTAGTCCATCTGTTCACTTTGATCTCATGTCTTGAATGGTTCTGTCTTTAAATCTTGAGCATGGTCTTTATATTTCTCTTAAAGTATGTGACTGATTCGCACAAGAACAATCAACACATTATTATTTTATTTGTATTTTTCTATCTTTTCATTTATCTCTTGTAGTTTTTTCCTTCTATTTCTAATGCAGTTAGTTGATTATTTACTTACCAAGTAACAATTAGGAAATAAAGGCTTATGAAGTGTATAAAAAAAAAACTACTAGGTATAAAGGAATTACTGTAATATAATTTATTGTGTTTCATTATGGGGAAGTCGCCCATTACTTACAAAACAACAGTTGACATAAATGGCAGAAGTACTATATTAACAAAATAAACCCTTATGTATAGTATACACAACTATTCATAACCTACTTCGTTCTAAGTCAAATAAAACTTGTCTTCTTTAAATCATTGTTTGTTTTACTATCAATTGAAAGCTCACATTGAAAGCTGACTGAGACTTTGGGAAAGTCTTAAATGTCTTTTTTTTAAAAATGAAGATTCCATTTGAGTCAGGATTTAAGGTTGTCAAAACAAACAGACCATTCATCATAATTGATGTAGTATTGACCAGTATTTATTATAAAAAATTAAGCAAGTTGAAAAAAAAAAAAAAAGACAAGATAACTCATACCCACTAGTTGTTAGTTGAAACCTTTCCAACAAATGTTTCCTGACTTGTAGTCCTAGAGCAGAACTTTCATTCACTTTTTGTTTTTACTAACATTTTAGTGGACAATAGTAAAGTAGCATCTCAACTTCCCATGACCTATTCAACTATAGAACTTTTTTGTGTGTGATCTAAAACATGTTAGATTCCTTGCACATTGACAATACACTTTCTTCAGTGGACCATGTATTTGATAGATAACGTTTCAAAATAATTTTATTATTATTTTTTTTAATTAAAAAAAATAAAGCATCTTAAGATTGATAATATTTTTGAATAAAACAAAATGGGATAGTATGGATTTTTAATGAGGGTAGTTGTTTGCATTTATAAAATGAAGCACAGTTCTCACTAGATCTAATTCAAGCATGGCTCTCACTAGATCTAATTCATGCATTGCTGAATGTCTCAAGATATCTTTATGTCTTTCATGCTGTTCTCTTGCCATTGCCAGGTACAAGGAGAAATACGACTGCCAAAAACACAGGGCATAGCAGGCCACGTGGCAACAACAGGTATTTAAGTACTTAGAATTATTATTATGTTTCCCTACTGTATTGTTTTTATTTTTTAAATTGTAATAAAAATGATTTAAGTTTGTGAATCTTGTTATATCACTGGTCACTGATAAACATAGTGGTGTACTTTTATTTTGAATTATTTTCTCAAAAATATTTGCTCAATTTTTGAACAAGCTATCAGAAGAAATTGCAGTGGCAAACATGTTCATTGCAGAGACCCAGACATGTTTGAGCAAGATTAAGAGGAAATTACATTGTTTGTTCAAATTTATTTTTAAAGTTCTTACCTTTAGATTATCTTTTGATTTACACCTTTTTATTAAACACATTCAGGAACTTTGTTGAACATTCGAGACGCATATTCTCACCCTCTGTTCTATAGAGGCATAGATGACTCCACAGGCTTCAGGACCAGGTCAGTCTGACACTTTTAACTTAAGGGTTGAGTGAAAGCATCTTTAATAGACTCAATGTGTAATGTAAATTATTGTGTCTTCACTTATAAGCATTCTTAATGACTTAGTTGAGGCAGTGAGCCTTATGATCAGCTCAATGTTTTAGACTTGCCATTTCATTAGTACACTGTGTTACACTGCCTAGTACTGTGGTTTGTGCGATGGTCCCGGGCTCAAACCTGCTGTCCATTATTTACTGTCCTGTGGGAGGTTTGGGCTTGGATGTAATCATCTTCAACTCGAAGGAACATCTGAAAAGTTCTGTACTATACACTCTTTACACTAATGACATAAGAAGCATCTATGACTCAGTTAAACTCATTAAATTCGCTGATGATACTGCCATAGTCGGTCTTATTTCAGGAGACAAAACTCAGTATCGAAGCTCGATAGAAGAGTTTACAAACTGGTGCACGACAACTTTCTAGAACTGAAATGTAACAAAAACTAAAGAACTTATAATAGATTTTAGAAAGAAAAAACAAACTATACGTGAACTGCAAATAAACACTACATCTATAGAACAAGTAAAGGCATATAAATATCTAGGCGTTATCATCAACAACAAGCTTTCATGTGAAGACCACCTTGGAACTCTGACAAAGAAAACAGCCCAGCGACTCTTTTTTCTATGCAAACTCAATAGCTTTAAACTAAACAAGAAGATCCTTGAGACATTTTACGGCGCGACTATACAAATCTCCTATGATACAGAATAACTTGTTGGCAAGGCAACGCCTCATCTAAACTGTTGCGACGTCTAGAAAACATCATTAAAAAAGCATCAAAAGTTACACTCACAACATTACAACATTTAAAAGGAACTTTTTGAACAAATGTGCCTAAGAAAAATCGAAAAAATCTTGGAAGACAACGGCCACCCGCTCCATCAGAACTACACCAGGTCGTCGTGAAGTGGGCGACTGCTGTCAATCAAAACAAGAACGGAGCGGTACAAAAACTCGTTCGTACCTCACTTGGTCAGACTCTATCACACCCACTCATTGATCAGGGAACATGAAATGCACCAAGATACCTCTGTGTAGTCGCTGAATGAACTCTTTATGTTGTCTGTTGTATTTATGTGTATTTTTCTGTTGTGTTTTCTTTATATAAGAAAAGAGTCCTTGTAATCACAACAAATTTCCGTAAGGATTAATTAAGCAGTCTTAGTCTTAGTCTTAAATATGTTCCATAGAGGACTGGTCAAGGAAGTCCTTGAAGAGATTTTTTTTAAACAAATGAGTAGATCACTAAGGTAGAGAATAAAGCATTCATCAAGAAAGTCTTTTTGTAAAAGATGGGATGATTGATCAGTTTTGTGGTTGATGAGTAGTTCTTTACAGAGCATTGTTTACTAGCAGGCAAGTTACATTAGTACTTCAAGCATAGTGTTGTCAAATTTTTGTTCAGAGCTGGACTTCTTTTTGATTTCATTTCATTTGAAGGTAAACTCAAAATTAGTTCTTATTAACAATGCTTTTCTTCAATGTGTTACTTGGAACCTGCTCAAGTTTGCATGTATTGAGAGATAGCTACTACTTGAATACTAAAATAAATAGTGCCACTCACAAGTTAAAATAAAAACACTAAACAATCCCTCCCCCCCCCCCCCCCCCCCCCCCCCCCCCCATTTTTTTAATAGAAAAATTTAATAAAATTTTAAAATGTTTAACATTCTTTGTAAGTTGTTGGACTCTACCATTATGGTTGTACATTTCCAAAGATCATATTTCTTTGAAGTTGGCAAAGGTTGATATATTTTACACTTATTTCCACAGAAATATTTTGTGCTTCCCAATCAAGGATGAGGAAGGTAAGTGTCTTTCTATCTGGATCTTGAATAATTGATCTAGTTTGAATAAAGTAACTTCACAGACAGAAAAACACTATAATTTGTTCTATGTGGCATCTAATTTCATGCTAATAATATTGATGGTGGATTTATTGCTGGTAGGGTGTTCAGTGTAGAAATATTTTGTGTGGTTTAAAAGTTAATGCACAATATCTACAAGCTAGGGACAGAATGAGTGTCAATGTCTTGCATTCAATAATTGGAATGTTTCTTTGCATGTGTAATACTCAGAGATTTCATTTTCAACTCTATATAGTTGTTGTTTTTTTTCATATCTAACAGATGATATTTTCATGCATTTCATTTCATTAGAACAGGGGTGGGCAAATTACGGTCCGCCCGCAGTGTTTTATGCGGACACCTACATAAATCCCCAGTATATACATATAAAAATGCAAAAATATTTAAAATAATTCAAAATATCTCTATAAATTATTGAAACTGTCTCATTATAAAAGGTTTCAAGTAAACAAAGATTATTCTTATTGGCTATACTTCAATACACTCGATTGAAGACACAATTCCAGGGCAGTATTTATTCAATGCTATGAAGAACTGTGCTGAGTGTTGGGTATGTTTGAAACAAGATGCCAAGTGTAACAACTTATGAAGCTTGATCTTTGACTGAGAAACCATTTTTTTTTTTTCCAAAGAATACCCCAACCATAAACTCTAAACAGGAAAGTTTGCATAAAGCTGCATAAAATATCAACATATTATTGACACATTAATCATAGGGATCAAAGTTATCAGATCTAGGGGTCTTAACCACAGGCAGTTTCGAAAAGTACTTGAAGATTTAGAAACAAAATAATCCAATGTATCTCCTGGCTTAGCATTGGCAAGGTAATGACAAGAATATAAAATATAAAATCACAAGAAAGAAATTTGTATGTTCCTTAAAAGAAATTGACTGTGACTTTGAAGAACAATTTCCTGTTTTTCATGGCAGTTATTGCATTGGGTTGCTTGCATATGAAATGTAAGTGTATGTTAAATCCTTTCAAACAAGGCTTTCCAATTTCTCCTAGCAAACAAGTGAAAACAGGTCTTGTCATTTTTCCTTTGCTGAAAGGTGAAACTATTTCTAGTGAAATGGTTGATAGTACAAGACTTAGATTCCTTAAGTATGGCATTTATAAAAGCAAATTTTAAGACGTCAAGAACCAGTTTTCAATACCATCAGCTCACCATTTAGCGCTGAAGCTGATTCAGCTCCATGCAAAGAGAAGTCCCTGAAAGAGAAGTCCCAGTTAATACTTCCGCTGTAATTTAACAGCAATCACAAAGATAACAACTAGTAAGCTAGTTTCACAGTTCCTGATATTATGAATGAATGTAAACAGTTACATACTTCACATTATGTACAACTGTACACTTGTGGGGAAATGTGATGTAAAAAGACACTAACAATTTTTTTTTAATCATAAAATTGGTTTCAGAAATTTCTAACACAAGTTGTAATTCCTCAATCGGAAGTGTTAAAAAATGAAAAGTGAATGTATAATACAGTATAAATATGAATTAAAAGACATTATACAGTCCCCATATTGATGAAACTATAAAAAAAAATCAAACAAAGCATTAGGGTTTATTAGAAGAAATTTCTATAAATCAAATAAAAACATAAAATTAAAATGTTATTTAACTTTGGTTAGGCCAATAATGGAATATGCATTCTCTGTTTGGGACCCCCCTCAACTCAAGAAAACATTAAGAAACTGGAAAAAACACAAAATAGAGAAGTGAGATTTATAACAAACAGATATTCACATTTGACTAGAGTAACACCTTTAGTAAAATCATAAAATTTAGAAAGCCTTCATGACAGAAGACTCAAAAGTAAAGTAGCAATTATACATAAAACACTGAACCATAATCTTCAAATACAAAAACAAAATTTAATAAAATACTCTGAAAGACACAAAGATAAAGGCTCATTCCTCGTCCCATATGCTAAGACAAATTTGTATAAATACTCCTTCTTTCCTAGTGCTATTAGAGCATGGAATGGGTTGCCTGAGCTAGCCAGGAAAACCAGTGACTTGGCAGAATTTAAGTCATTGGTTAATATGCATGACTAAATGCATGATGCGTAGGACGTAATCATCTTCTTTTATGAAGTAATGTCTGTATTATATAAGATAAGATAAGCTAGCGTATATTTCTAAGTTGTAAGTATATACATATATGCCCCCCCCCCCCTTTCCCAAAATTATTTTAATGCGGCCCTCGATACAAAAAGGTTGCCCACCCCTGCATTAGAATGTTCAGAATGAACTCTTTAGAAATATGATACAAAGCTTACACAAATTAACCCTTGCTCATAAAAGATTAAACTTGTTCATTTTGACAATGTGTGTTCCTTGATCAGGAAGCAATATTTTGTTTTAATCGTAAGATTGAAGGTTTGATGTCCCCAGTTCAGTTCAAACCTTTTATATCAGTGGCCCTGTTGTTGTAGCTCCCATTTCCTTAGCATCACTGGACAAAGTTTAGCTCTGATTTTATCTGATGTCAGTTGGGGCTAAATTCAGATTTTGTTCTCTTCCACTTCCAGTAGGGAAGGATGTATTACAGATTGTTTATGATTTTCACAAAAAACATAAGGATTGGGATTAAACACTATGATTCTCACAAGAACAGTAGAATTGTCACAAAAATACTTTAATTGTCACAAAAACTTTAGGATTGCAACAAAAAACTTTTGGATTGTGACAAAAACATGATTGAAACTAAAGCAAAGATTGTCACAAAACATTTGATTGCCACAAAAGCATTAGAATTGTCACCTAAATACTTTGATTGCCACAAAAACCAAATGATTGTCACAAGTTTATTTCAATTTCATTTGAAAATGAATGTTTATTGGTCAGTAGAGGATGTAGCTATTTCAATGTATTTGGTTCTCCCCCAGGGATGGTGCTGGGTGTGGCTCAGTTGTGCAACAAGAAGACGTTCCAGTATTTCACTACATTTGATGAAGACATTGCCTCTGCCTTTGCTGTTTATTGTTGCATTAGTATCAGCCATGTAAGTCAAAGAGCTTGCTTCTAGTAGACTGTGATTAATGAAATGAATGTTTTTAAAAATTCCTTTCAGGTTCTCAAAAGTGGAACACTTGAAGTACTTTTTCTTTCTAATTATTAATGACTTTTCTTTTCAGATAGAACCTCTTGTCATATACAGTTATATTGTGCCCCTACATTTCAAATGTTAGCTGACTTTTTTCATGACAAACCACTTTTTTTTTTATTCCAGCAATGGTATGAAAAATGTAGACAATTGATTGCAAGTTCTTCTGTTGTTTTTGTTTTTCTTTTGCTTCGAGATATTGCTTCTAAAATTGTTTGACATCTTGGAAGACATACAAAAAATTCATTAATTATTTTTATTGAGTCTTTGAAATGGATTTTCTACAAAAGAAAAAAAATCAAGATGATATTGGAGATAAGAATTTTAAAAAATTTGTTCATTTGAGCTGAAACTTATTATTGATCTTTTTGCCCATCTTGCTTGAGTTGTCTTAGCTTGGTGATGTATGCCATCATTCTAGTGAGTTCTCTCCCATCCCATTGTATCTAATAAAGTTTTTATTGAAAAGTTGGACTTTCGCAATATTGTTTATAGTCTTACACACAGAGAAAGAGTGTGGGTTCAGAGACTTGGGCTGACTGTGTTCTTATCAGCTTTGTGACATTCACACTTTGGTTCAGAAAGAGTGTGGGTGCAGAGACTTGGGCTGACTGTGTACGTATCAGCTTTATGACATTCACACTTTGGTTGTGTTTATAAAGAAAGATTCATTGTTGGCTTTTCCACCAGAAAATTGAATGGCCTCTAACTATCTTGTATAACTCTTTTGAAAAGGAGTTAATGGACACGTTCTTTACATTTTGGTTTGAATGCATTGGCTAATAATTCATGATTACCATTGTGGGTCATGATACAATGTTTAAATAGCAACTGAAGTCAAAGTCAGTACAACCAACCAGATTGATGCTATCCTAAAGAGCATCATCATCAGTGTGTTCTAGTTCCATCATCCCAGCTTGATCCTGTTCTTCTGCTCAGTCTGCAATGTGCTCTTAACCTCAACGTAGATTCACTTTGTTCCTGTCTATCTCTTCATCTTGATCTGTCTGAATGTTTGAAACACTTTATCTATGACATTCACTTTTTCTCTTGAGAACATTTGATCCTACAGCAAGGTATGTTTTTTTTTTGCTTCTTTATGAAAGACTAACATGTACTGTTGCCTCCCATTGCAGTCTCTTATGTACAAAAAGGTGATTGACATCCAGTACAGGAACAGTTTAGCCAATGAGTTGATGATGTTCCACATGAAGGTAACTGGGGCCCTCCTTACAATGACCAACCAAGAATGACGATCCCTCCCCCTCTGGTTTTGCAAATAGAAAATTTAAGGCTTCATAGCAATAATAATATGATCACATTTCTCCAGTAGCCACATGATGTGGTTGACTATAGGTTGACACATAGAGCCACAGGAACATGTAGCCAGCCATCTGTTGACACATTGTGTCTAGAATGTATTTCTCTTGTTTTACTTTTATTGCATGTCATCTTTTTATTTATCAACATGTTCTCTTGTGAAATGGCCAAACAAAGGCAACACTGCAATGATCTGTTCTAGGCTTATTTTATTTCTTTATTTAAAAAGTAAAATGTTTAAAAAAAGTTTCCATTATAAGAAAAATTTCTCATGTCAATGAACTGCAATCAAGAAAGATAACCAAATTTACCTTACTATGTTATAATTATATCCCCTCTGTTTTGCTGTTTCACTTCATTGACTTTAGTTTTTAGGCATTCTTTGTATATCTTCCATTTCAAGTCTTACTGTTAGAACAGACGTATTTGAATGTTCTATCCCTATTGGATGTGTGTGTTAACATTGCTATTTATTCTAATAGTCTGCTGCACAATGTAATCTTGTTTGTTCTCTTGACATGATGCTTTCAGGAACAATAACAACTTTTTTTTTTTTTTTTTTTTTTTAAAGTTTACACCTTCTGCGCATGCACACAGGAACTCAATGACATACTCTCTTGCTCACACATCTACACAAACCTGCATTACACACTACATAAACACATACACACTTATCTATCTATCCACACAATTGAATTCTTTAAAAAAAAAAACAAAAAAAAACTAAATTCTTTACAGTCTTTCAAAAAAAGTTTAAAAAAATAAGTATCATAACTTTTCATTGTGATATTATAGGAGTCAGACTTATTATCATCTATCAGAACAAATACAGTAGAACATTGTTTATTGGAATGTCAAATATCTGGACAACCTTTTTTAGGTTTTGCTTTTACTGTACAGTAATTTACCGTATGTTAATTAAGTGGTCTTGCAGCAGAAGTATTTCTCAAAGTAATGGTAGGCTACTAAATTGAATGATTTGTTTCCCTGTATATTTTACTTGAATTTAACATAAGTTCTTTGACCCTGAACATGAACATTGGACGAGACATTTTGTCCAAGTCAATATTTTAAGCACAAATGTAAAAGAAAATCTCCATGGAAACAAATTTTATAAAGTACAGATATTATCTTACAGGTGCCTTTTTTTTTTCTCAAAGCAAATGATTTTTTTTTAAAATACATAAATGTCTAGAGAACACAGTTTTAAATATCTATCTCAAAACACTTGAATTCAAATTTCAATTTTTTTTGCTCTCTCTCTTTGATTTTTGTTCTTGATGTATTTTTCACTGTTATGAATGATACATTGCTATATGTCTAGTATTAGTGCCAGCCCTTTGGTGGGGGAAATATCAACGTTATGAATTGATTTGCTGCAAGATACCAATTTTGATTTTCAATAAATGAACCGATTGCTATACCTAAGTGTTCATTGAATAAAAATTTCATTTTTTTAAAAATAAGTGGATGGGGGGGGGGGGGGGGGGGGGCTTGTTTTTTAAGACCAGGGTTAATGGTCACTGCTCTTTTCACTTAAGACAGTAGGTCAAGATTTGAAAGGAAGGGAAGGACTCTTGGTGTAATTCTAAGACGACTAGTCAATTCAAATAACTGCCACTGTTCTTGGCATGGTTCCTCCACCTCCGGCTGGCTTTTTCTGTCTCTCTTTCATTTTCTTGTTTTATTTTTGTGTTGTTTTTTTTTTCTTTCCTTTTGTATTGCAACCCAATATCATCCAATGCCTGGCTGATGACTTGTGGCCTCTGGTTATTGGCTGCACGCATCCATTGCACTTTGATGCACGCACTCACCCCTGTAACCTGTGTGACCTTGCTTGTGTGTGTGTGTTTGCGTGTGCAGTCTCTCATGTACAAAAAGCTCGTGGACATCCAGCACCGCCACCGTCTGGCCAATGAGCTAATGATATTCCACATCAACCAGGTAAGTCAGAGAAGCTTGTCCATCAGACAGGTGAAGTTTAACACTGTGGTCAACGGTCTTAGCCAGCCAGCAATGTCTTGTCCACACAATCACCCATTTATTTGGTTTATTCACTTGCCCAAAATGTCAGGCAACCACGAGTATTGAACTTGGGACACTTCCCACTGTTTCCATATAGAATTGAGTCCAAACTGCTGATAGACCCCCAAGTCATTTAGTTAAGCAAACAAGAGATCTATCCTCCACCTATATCAAAAGATTAATTTTTGCTATAAAATAAGTTCAAATATTAAGGAAAAATGTTTTATCTTAGCTTAGTTTGAGGGTAAGAGGATTTTATATTCTAAAAGTTTTAGTGTCAAGAGTATCTTATATTCTAATGGTTTTAGTGTCAGAGTATTTTTATATTCTCATAGTTTTAAGATGGAAGTATGTTATGTTCTAATAGTTTTAGGGTGGGAGTATTTTTATATAATTAGTTTTAGTGTGAGAGTATTTTCTATTTTAATAGTTGTAGGATAAGAATATTTTATGTTTTAATAGTTTTAGTGTGGAAGTATGTTATGTTCTAATGGTTTGGTTGTTGGAGTTTGTTATCAAATTGTTTCGCCTATTTTGTTCTAAGTGTAGATAAAACCCCTAATACAGCTACTATATTGGTATAATGTGCTCTGTAAATGTGTATAACCTGATCGAAGGATCAAAGGCATTGTTCACATCCCCTGTTATCTAGCCAAGATAAACAATTGTGTGCAAAGTTTTTGTGGCCGAGGTGCTGGGAATAGGAGTAGTGTGGGGGAGGGCTTACTGTTTGAAATGTAATCCCGTTGTTTGGGTTTATCTTTTACTTTTCACTACAAGAATACAAATAGTGCACACATGAAGTCAAGAATCTATTGAATGTAGTTTCATGGCTCTTTTGATTTGGAAATGAGAGAAAAAGGGGGAGCTGTTTCATATGTAAAGTCTTTCTTGAATGTACAAACTTTGAATGGCTGGTGTTATCGAGCCATTGTCTACCCTTGTGTATGTCTATCTGTCTGTAGGCCATAAATCAGTGAGTGTTTCGCCTACTCAAACTTAGTTATTGGAACTAAGGACGTCATTGTATGGCAGCGTGCCAGATAGTCAATAGATTAGTGAACAGAGTTTGTTCAAGATACGATCATAAAAATATTTGTACTTTCGTCATACTTTTCAAAGCACCAGAACTCATAGACTATGTTTATTTAAAGGTTAGCGCCTTTTGAATCAGTAGTCAGGTTTAAAGGCCGCAAAAACTATTTCTTTCCTGTCCACCTTATAACTCTCAATACAATAACTAGAAACTTTGTGCAACTAAAAATCCTTTTAATGTTTTAATGGATTTCCCGAAAATGTTGCATTTGTTGCAATGACATTGTGTGGCTAATACGTTTTGGTATTTCTGAAGTTCAATCCGATGACCATAAATCCAAAATATGACGGGAAATCTCGATTCATGGGAAGACATAACAGTGTTACACACTTTTTGAACTAAAATACTTTCAGTTCTCCTAGTCATGAACAGATTGAATACACATACGTTCATTTCCATAAAGTAAACTTAACATGACACTTAAAGCTTATTGCCTTAAACAGACTGATTTATATAGCTCCTTTTGACCGTGAAAAGATCCCTCCTCCCAATGATATATAGTTTATTGTAGATTTAAAACAATAGAGTGACTGATTCACTTTGTTTTTGTTTTGTTTATAACCCTGTGGTTGTGTGTTCCATGGTTGGTTCCATGCACGTTAAAAGATCTTGGTCTCCTTGACTTGCTTAGAAGAGATTCTGCATCACTCGGTTGTCCGTCAGTTCAAAGTTCGGCCTCAGTGGTCCGTTCTGTAAAAGTTCCCCTTTCAGGCCAGCATAGCAACCAACCGCTTTTACTTTTCCCAAACTAATGTTGGGTACCCATTAGAGCCATATCGATCCCGAAATTAAAAATCCCAGTCTTCGCCAGGATTCAACCCGCGACCTCCCGGGTCGCTGCACCTCCAAGACCTTCTGTCCTGGGCTCTAGTAACTTTCTAGCCTGGATACATTATTTAGAATTTTGTAGGCTTTGTTCCAATCCTCAAAATTTTTTTTTCAACCAGAGAGTCCGTGCTTGTGTTTAGCAATCACACCGATGAAACCTCCGCCACTTATTGTCCAAATGTTGTGTTATATACTTGTACTGTTAGTGCTGTTATTTTTCCCCAACTGTTGACAAGTGGATACACAAAGAAATGCAATGCCTGTGACGTTATCGCCATATTCAATCCGGTTAAGAAGATGCACTGACAACTTCTATTGACTACATCCGGGATCGAATGTCTATTACGTCGGACAATGTAACTCACACCTTCAACTTACTAAGCGGTTAGTCAATAGACACGCTTCCTATATAGAACATTTCAGTGGCTTTCTTTCTCAAGTCGTTAAGAACGTACAACAGAGAGAGAGTGCATTTCTTTCATCAAATAAAGAGATCTCCTTAGCTTACGAGACAAGACTTGTTTGAATTTAACCTGCCATTGTATTAGCTTTACCTATCCCTTAGTCTATTGGGGCACCAGGCAAGATTTGTCGACCGTCTTTCTCCATTCCTCCCTTTTTTTTTTTTTTTTTTGCCTTGTTTAGAACCTCTCTCAATGGCAGGCCCGTCTATTCTTTAATGTTGTCCTCCCATCGCTTTTTTTCTGTCTGCCTCTTCTTCTTTTTCCTGGTACTGTTCCCTGAAGGAATTGGGGAAAAAAATGTTACTGCTTTTGTCATCAGCATATAGTTTGTTTCCCGCGGCGGGATAACACATTTGACACCAAAAGAAAACCCGTTGCCGAGGAAAGAAGTAGACTAGATGGAGAATAGAAAATCTAAATCGACAATGGTTATGCCTGCGCTATGTGTGGCGAAATATGTAGGTCGCAGCTGGGGCTGCTTAACCACCTGAAATACTGCATTCCTTGTCAATCTTCGGACTTGAAGACAACATAATAAGGTATCTAAAATATACCGCCGTATAGTAAGCTTTGTTTTTCACTGCCTTCAAACAGGAAGCCATTTCCGGAATAAACTTTTTACATGTCATAAGACTTAATAACTTGTTTTCAACAATGTAGGTCAACTTCATACCACTAAATATTAGCAATCATAACCACGTCTCTGTTTCTTTTTCAAAATGTACTTTTAACAATATCTCTATTCAAGTCACTCCTTCATACAGGATGGGCGGGCGCTGATCTCAAAAATGGCTCTAACGATTTTCCTAGAAATTTAACAGTTGATGTATATCGCTGAAAAAAGAATTACTAGCACGTTGGCCACATGGGGAATACTTTAGTTTGACCTTTATAATTTTTCGAAGTAAATATAAATAAATGTAAATATTTAGCTAGAGACTAGGTCTAGATCCTACGTCGGTTTTAAAAGGACTATCGCGTTCTTGAACGGACTATCGGGAATTTCCGTATGTAAGGCTTTATTGATTCAAGAGTTAAATTAATGTTCATGACAATTTTGCGCAGTCTTCTAAGTCTAGATCTAAATGCTTTTCGTTGAAATATTAAAAGGTGTACCAGATCTATAGCTTACATTCGCTTAACCAGGATTCTTTTTCTGAGTTGGGGGTGGGGGGGGGGGGGGTACAAAAAGTTTGAAAATCTAGCATTCATTAATTTTTAAGAGAAACAATCGCTCAATCAGCTGCATAAAGGAGGTATTGTATTTTTTTTTTTTAAAGTATTTTTACTGTTTTTCTTGTTTAAAAATATTTCATTCTGCGACTCGTTTCGTTTACTAGGCAGTCACCCGTCCCACATCCAATTTGTAATAGGCAATATTAGGGTCACGTTTACTAGGCAGTCACCCGTCCCACATCCAATTTGTAATAGGCAATATTAGGGTCACGTTTACTAGGCAGTCACCCGTCCCACATCCAATTTGTAATAGGCAATATTAGGGTCACGTTTACTAGGCAGTCACCCGTCCCACATCCAATTTGTAATAGGCAATATTAGGGTCACGTTTACTAGGCAGTCACCCGTCCCACATCCAATTTGTAATAGGCAATATTAGGGTCACGTTTACTAGGCAGTCACCCGTCCCACATCCAATTTGTAATAGGCAATATTAGGGTCACGTTTACTAGGCAGTCACCCGTCCCACATCCAATTTGTAATAGGCAATATTAGGGTCACGTTTACTAGGCAGTCACCCGTCCCACATCCAATTTGTAATAGGCAATATTAGGGTCACGTTTACTAGGCAGTCACCCGTCCCACATCCAATTTGTAATAGGCAATATTAGGGTCACGTTTACTAGGCAGTCACCCGTCCCACATCCAATTTGTAATAGGCAATATTAGGGTCACGTTTACTAGGCAGTCACCCGTCCCACATCCAATTTGTAATAGGCAATATTAGGGTCACGTTTACTAGGCAGTCACCCGTCCCACATCCAATTTGTAATAGGCAATATTAGGGTCACGTTTACTAGGCAGTCACCCGTCCCACATCCAATTTGTAATAGGCAATATTAGGGTCACGTTTACTAGGCAGTCACCCGTCCCACATCCAATTTGTAATAGGCAATATTAGGGTCACGTTTACTAGGCAGTCACCCGTCCCACATCCAATTTGTAATAGGCAATATTAGGGTCACGTTTACTAGGCAGTCACCCGTCCCACATCCAATTTGTAATAGGCAATATTAGGGTCACGTTTACTAGGCAGTCACCCGTCCCACATCCAATTTGTAATAGGCAATATTAGGGTCACGTTTACTAGGCAGTCACCCGTCCCACATCCAATTTGTAATAGGCAATATTAGGGTCACGTTTACTAGGCAGTCACCCGTCCCACATCCAATTTGTAATAGGCAATATTAGGGTCACGTTTACTAGGCAGTCACCCGTCCCACATCCAATTTGTAATAGGCAATATTAGGGTCACGTTTACTAGGCAGTCACCCGTCCCACATCCAATTTGTAATAGGCAATATTAGGGTCACGTTTACTAGGCAGTCACCCGTCCCACATCCAATTTGTAATAGGCAATATTAGGGTCACGTTTACTAGGCAGTCACCCGTCCCACATCCAATTTGTAATAGGCAATATTAGGGTCACGTTTACTAGGCAGTCACCCGTCCCACATCCAATTTGTAATAGGCAATATTAGGGTCACGTTTACTAGGCAGTCACCCGTCCCACATCCAATTTGTAATAGGCAATATTAGGGTCACGTTTACTAGGCAGTCACCCGTCCCACATCCAATTTGTAATAGGCAATATTAGGGTCACGTTTACTAGGCAGTCACCCGTCCCACATCCAATTTGTAATAGGCAATATTAGGGTCACGTTTACTAGGCAGTCACCCGTCCCACATCCAATTTGTAATAGGCAATATTAGGGTCACGTTTACTAGGCAGTCACCCGTCCCACATCCAATTTGTAATAGGCAATATTAGGGTCACGTTTACTAGGCAGTCACCCGTCCCACATCCAATTTGTAATAGGCAATATTAGGGTCACGTTTACTAGGCAGTCACCCGTCCCACATCCAATTTGTAATAGGCAATATTAGGGTCACGTTTACTAGGCAGTCACCCGTCCCACATCCAATTTGTAATAGGCAATATTAGGGTCACGTTTACTAGGCAGTCACCCGTCCCACATCCAATTTGTAATAGGCAATATTAGGGTCACGTTTACTAGGCAGTCACCCGTCCCACATCCAATTTGTAATAGGCAATATTAGGGTCACGTTTACTAGGCAGTCACCCGTCCCACATCCAATTTGTAATAGGCAATATTAGGGTCACGTTTACTAGGCAGTCACCCGTCCCACATCCAATTTGTAATAGGCAATATTAGGGTCACGTTTACTAGGCAGTCACCCGTCCCACATCCAATTTGTAATAGGCAATATTAGGGTCACGTTTACTAGGCAGTCACCCGTCCCACATCCAATTTGTAATAGGCAATATTAGGGTCACGTTTACTAGGCAGTCACCCGTCCCACATCCAATTTGTAATAGGCAATATTAGGGTCACGTTTACTAGGCAGTCACCCGTCCCACATCCAATTTGTAATAGGCAATATTAGGGTCACGTTTACTAGGCAGTCACCCGTCCCACATCCAATTTGTAATAGGCAATATTAGGGTCACGTTTACTAGGCAGTCACCCGTCCCACATCCAATTTGTAATAGGCAATATTAGGGTCACGTTTACTAGGCAGTCACCCGTCCCACATCCAATTTGTAATAGGCAATATTAGGGTCACGTTTACTAGGCAGTCACCCGTCCCACATCCAATTTGTAATAGGCAATATTAGGGTCACGTTTACTAGGCAGTCACCCGTCCCACATCCAATTTGTAATAGGCAATATTAGGGTCACGTTTACTAGGCAGTCACCCGTCCCACATCCAATTTGTAATAGGCAATATTAGGGTCACGTTTACTAGGCAGTCACCCGTCCCACATCCAATTTGTAATAGGCAATATTAGGGTCACGTTTACTAGGCAGTCACCCGTCCCACATCCAATTTGTAATAGGCAATATTAGGGTCACGTTTACTAGGCAGTCACCCGTCCCACATCCAATTTGTAATAGGCAATATTAGGGTCACGTTTACTAGGCAGTCACCCGTCCCACATCCAATTTGTAATAGGCAATATTAGGGTCACGTTTACTAGGCAGTCACCCGTCCCACATCCAATTTGTAATAGGCAATATTAGGGTCACGTTTACTAGGCAGTCACCCGTCCCACATCCAATTTGTAATAGGCAATATTAGGGTCACGTTTACTAGGCAGTCACCCGTCCCACATCCAATTTGTAATAGGCAATATTAGGGTCACGTTTACTAGGCAGTCACCCGTCCCACATCCAATTTGTAATAGGCAATATTAGGGTCACGTTTACTAGGCAGTCACCCGTCCCACATCCAATTTGTAATAGGCAATATTAGGGTCACGTTTACTAGGCAGTCACCCGTCCCACATCCAATTTGTAATAGGCAATATTAGGGTCACGTTTACTAGGCAGTCACCCGTCCCACATCCAATTTGTAATAGGCAATATTAGGGTCACGTTTACTAGGCAGTCACCCGTCCCACATCCAATTTGTAATAGGCAATATTAGGGTCACGTTTACTAGGCAGTCACCCGTCCCACATCCAATTTGTAATAGGCAATATTAGGGTCACGTTTACTAGGCAGTCACCCGTCCCACATCCAATTTGTAATAGGCAATATTAGGGTCACGTTTACTAGGCAGTCACCCGTCCCACATCCAATTTGTAATAGGCAATATTAGGGTCACGTTTACTAGGCAGTCACCCGTCCCACATCCAATTTGTAATAGGCAATATTAGGGTCACGTTTACTAGGCAGTCACCCGTCCCACATCCAATTTGTAATAGGCAATATTAGGGTCACGTTTACTAGGCAGTCACCCGTCCCACATCCAATTTGTAATAGGCAATATTAGGGTCACGTTTACTAGGCAGTCACCCGTCCCACATCCAATTTGTAATAGGCAATATTAGGGTCACGTTTACTAGGCAGTCACCCGTCCCACATCCAATTTGTAATAGGCAATATTAGGGTCACGTTTACTAGGCAGTCACCCGTCCCACATCCAATTTGTAATAGGCAATATTAGGGTCACGTTTACTAGGCAGTCACCCGTCCCACATCCAATTTGTAATAGGCAATATTAGGGTCACGTTTACTAGGCAGTCACCCGTCCCACATCCAATTTGTAATAGGCAATATTAGGGTCACGTTTACTAGGCAGTCACCCGTCCCACATCCAATTTGTAATAGGCAATATTAGGGTCACGTTTACTAGGCAGTCACCCGTCCCACATCCAATTTGTAATAGGCAATATTAGGGTCACGTTTACTAGGCAGTCACCCGTCCCACATCCAATTTGTAATAGGCAATATTAGGGTCACGTTTACTAGGCAGTCACCCGTCCCACATCCAATTTGTAATAGGCAATATTAGGGTCACGTTTACTAGGCAGTCACCCGTCCCACATCCAATTTGTAATAGGCAATATTAGGGTCACGTTTACTAGGCAGTCACCCGTCCCACATCCAATTTGTAATAGGCAATATTAGGGTCACGTTTACTAGGCAGTCACCCGTCCCACATCCAATTTGTAATAGGCAATATTAGGGTCACGTTTACTAGGCAGTCACCCGTCCCACATCCAATTTGTAATAGGCAATATTAGGGTCACGTTTACTAGGCAGTCACCCGTCCCACATCCAATTTGTAATAGGCAATATTAGGGTCACGTTTACTAGGCAGTCACCCGTCCCACATCCAATTTGTAATAGGCAATATTAGGGTCACGTTTACTAGGCAGTCACCCGTCCCACATCCAATTTGTAATAGGCAATATTAGGGTCACGTTTACTAGGCAGTCACCCGTCCCACATCCAATTTGTAATAGGCAATATTAGGGTCACGTTTACTAGGCAGTCACCCGTCCCACATCCAATTTGTAATAGGCAATATTAGGGTCACGTTTACTAGGCAGTCACCCGTCCCACATCCAATTTGTAATAGGCAATATTAGGGTCACGTTTACTAGGCAGTCACCCGTCCCACATCCAATTTGTAATAGGCAATATTAGGGTCACGTTTACTAGGCAGTCACCCGTCCCACATCCAATTTGTAATAGGCAATATTAGGGTCACGTTTACTAGGCAGTCACCCGTCCCACATCCAATTTGTAATAGGCAATATTAGGGTCACGTTTACTAGGCAGTCACCCGTCCCACATCCAATTTGTAATAGGCAATATTAGGGTCACGTTTACTAGGCAGTCACCCGTCCCACATCCAATTTGTAATAGGCAATATTAGGGTCACGTTTACTAGGCAGTCACCCGTCCCACATCCAATTTGTAATAGGCAATATTAGGGTCACGTTTACTAGGCAGTCACCCGTCCCACATCCAATTTGTAATAGGCAATATTAGGGTCACGTTTACTAGGCAGTCACCCGTCCCACATCCAATTTGTAATAGGCAATATTAGGGTCACGTTTACTAGGCAGTCACCCGTCCCACATCCAATTTGTAATAGGCAATATTAGGGTCACGTTTACTAGGCAGTCACCCGTCCCACATCCAATTTGTAATAGGCAATATTAGGGTCACGTTTACTAGGCAGTCACCCGTCCCACATCCAATTTGTAATAGGCAATATTAGGGTCACGTTTACTAGGCAGTCACCCGTACCACATCCAATTTGTAATAGGCAATATTAGGGTCACGTTTACTAGGCAGTCACCCGTACCACATCCAATTTGTAATAGGCAATATTAGGGTCACGTTTACTAGGCAGTCACCCGTCCCACATCCAATTTGTAATAGGCAATATTAGGGTCACGTTTACTAGGCAGTCACCCGTCCCACATCCAATTTGTAATAGGCAATATTAGGGTCACGTTTACTAGGCAGTCACCCGTCCCACATCCAATTTGTAATAGGCAATATTAGGGTCACGTTTACTAGGCAGTCACCCGTCCCACATCCAATT
This sequence comes from Biomphalaria pfeifferi, assembly GCA_030265305.1. Lineage (NCBI taxonomy): Eukaryota > Metazoa > Mollusca > Gastropoda > Planorbidae > Biomphalaria > Biomphalaria pfeifferi. Next base: position 493,678 of record JASAOG010000182.1, read on the forward strand.
TGTAATAGGCAATATTAGGGTCACGTTTACTAGGCAGTCACCCGTCCCACATCCAATTTGTAATAGGCAATATTAGGGTCACGTTTACTAGGCAGTCACCCGTCCCACATCCAATTTGTAATAGGCAATATTAGGGTCACGTTTACTAGGCAGTCACCCGTCCCACATCCAATTTGTAATAGGCAATATTAGGGTCACGTTTACTAGGCAGTCACCCGTCCCACATCCAATTTGTAATAGGCAATATTAGGGTCACGTTTACTAGGCAGTCACCCGTACCACATCCAATTTGTAATAGGCAATATTAGGGTCACGTTTACTAGGCAGTCACCCGTACCACATCCAATTTGTAATAGGCAATATTAGGGTCACGTTTACTAGGCAGTCACCCGTCCCACATCCAATTTGTAATAGGCAATATTAGGGTCACGTTTGCTAAACAGATACATCACAATAAATAAACAGTCACCATCACCTCCTTGTTAGTCCAGACGACCTTTGGAGCACTACGAATATTTAGTCCATTTTTTTGCTTTCTTTCTTTTCCTTGGACCTCTTGAAGAAATGGTGTCCAATCTTTGTCGGCCTGAGGACCTTCGTGCGTCACGCGTCACGTAACCTCAATCAATCAATAATCGATGACTGCATGGTCGTGCGGTATGCTGTCGTTCGGTCGTCTCGATGGTCCCGGATTCATACCCAGCCCGCAGCTATCCCCCGTCGTCCTGCAGAAGGTTTGGGTTAGGTCAGCTCTGAAGGAACGTGCGAAACATGGCAACCAAAGGAACCGTCACAGGCTGGATGTTGACCGCCGGGCCTAGTTACTGCATCACTGTCTTTAAATTCCAATACTGTAATCTGTTGGTCTCATTACTGGGCAGGTGTTTAAAGGTTGGTGCTATTGGGATATGATGATACGAAACTGCTGAAGTTGAAGTAGATCTTGACATTAAAGAAATTCTATTTTGTCTCTTGTCCGATGTGTACAGAATAAGACATTGGGAAACTCTTGTGTGTTGTACAATGTGTACCTAGTTGTATACTTTCTTCTGCACTCACCTAAGTAGTTTCACCGTTTAAAGAAAAATACTTTTGTAAATAAAAAAAAACGGTAGGTGTGTGTGTGTGGGGGGGGGGGGGGACACGATTTCTTTGTTTGTACATTTCAGATTTATGAGAAGAAAAAAAAGACCTTCAAATCTGTGAACCGCTGAAATGTGATATTTGCCTCCCTTTCTCGAAGTCGATTGTCAACCCAGTTGTCAGCCCTAGTGAAGTGGAGGAGACCTATTGTGTATCCCTAGTGACGTCTTCATTGACGTCACTGAACTGGGGGTTACCCAAAGTATAATCCAGTCATTTTTCTTCCCCCCCCCCCCCCCCAAAAATGTTTTTTTTTTCTTTTCCTGGTTCATAGTCCAGTAGTGTGCTTCTGGTGAGAGAAGGTCGCTGCAAGGAGATGCCGACAAACTAGATCTAGGTAGCACTGCCTTTGGGGCTAGATTCCATCTACATTTAGTCACGGTGCAAAGACCAACTATATCTAGGTAGCACTGCCTTTGGGGCTAGATTCCATCTACATTTAGTCACGGTGCAAAGACAAACTAGATTATATGTAGCACTGCCTTTGGGGCTAGATTCCATCTACATTTAGTCACGGTGCAAAGACCAACTATATCTAGGTAGCACTGCCTTTGGGGCTAGATTCCATCTACATTTAGTCACGGTGCAAAGACCAACTATATCTAGGTAGCACTGCCTTTGGGGCTAGATTCCATCTACATTTAGTCACGGTGCAAAGACAAACTAGATTATATGTAGCACTGCCTTTGGGGCTAGATTCCATCTACATTTAGTCACGGTGCAAAGACAAACTAGATTATATGTAGCACTGCCTTTGGGGCTAGATTCCATCTACATTGTGTCACGGTGCAAACAATTAGAATGAAAGTTCTCATTACAACTAGACAAACGAATCAGTTATTAATTAGACCTATGTGGCTTGGCAGGGCCCTAGACCGCAATGTGAAAAAAAAACGATTTAAGGTCAAGGATTTTTTCATACACGTTTATAAAAGAAGCGGTGACACTTGGCTTCCGAGCCGACAGATTCCGGGTTCGATTTCTGGTTATAGACTGGGATTTTTAAATTTCGGAAACTTCAGAGCGATAATAAAGTAAAGGCGGTTGGTTGTTGTACTGGCCACGGGACACTCACGTTAGCCATAGAAACAGATAATCACTGTCTGAAATTGAAACCTACTAACAGCTTCTTACAATCATGGACCTTACTTACTGAGATCGTATGTGTAGAGAGATTCTCCGATATAATGCTGACATAGTAATGCTAAAACTACATTGCTCTTACAAACAACAGTTGCTAATCAATGACTTAGCTCCAAGAATTCAAATGTGAATGTATTGAGTTTGAAACAAACTGATTGACTGGTAAGAGACACACTAAACCCAAACACTAACTTGTAGCTTAGACAGCCACCACCAGAACACCCGACTCGCTTCACACCTTCAGTATTGCATTGAATATCCTCAGTGGTAATGATACGATGTCTAGCGCTACAGGACAATGAAACTACTGACTCCACGTTTTTCTTCATGTCTCTTGAACACGTTTAATTAGCTGACACTTTCTTCATACACACAAGTCACAAAGTTATGGAATCATTTAGTTCAAGCTAAAGACTTTGTATGTTTTTTTGTTTGTAAAATGTTTTACATGTTTCGGATGTTCCTTCAGAGTTGAAGATAGTTTACTTCCTAGTCCAAACCTCCCGCAGGACGACGGGGGATGGGAGCGGGCAGGGTTTGAACCCGGGACCATCGATAAATCTGAACGACAGTCCAGCGTGCAAACCGCACGACCAGGCAGCCATATGTGGTAGTAGTACAACTGTCTTGCTGATAATGTCAATTGTAGTCAAACTGAATTTCCATTTGATTGCATCAATAAAATTATCTTATCTTAGCTAAGTTGATATAGCGCTAATAACGTTAATGTCGTGGGTTCGCTCTTACTGGCTAATATCTTCTTTACTTTTTCCTCTACAAAATATAACTGTTTCTTGTTCTACATTATTTGAACAGAAAGTTGGAATTGATTTTTGAAATGTGTTTAATGTGTTACTTGAGCTGCATTACAATTGTACAACTTGACTTTGGCTGGGGAAAAAACAACACACACCAATAAAAATGTAGGGGTCACGGTCACGGCTTCCAACATCCCCGCGGCTGGTGTAAACCCAAAGTTGTAGTAAGAACTTGTTTTCAGAGCAGCACAACGATTTTGGTATTGGCAAATGTGAAGAGATTCGACTTGATCCGTTTTTGTTGTACACTTTAAGTGTGATGTGATAAGAGGTGCTAGCCCAGCAGAGCTCAAAAAGTCATCAGAAGCTATCAGTGTATTGGATGTGGACATAGGAGACCAATACTGTAAACTAGTATCGCTATCTAATCATTGTCATCTGAGTTTCTGCATAGACCATGAGAACAGCGAATGTCCTCGTGAAATATTTGACTAGAAAAAAGTTTCCCAGTTCTTGTAATTTTAATATGTCTAGAAAATTTATTTCGGCTAACTAAATTCTTGAACTCCAATAGCAGGAAGTGAGTTCCTTGCGTGTACCTGGTTGGTTCCCTCACACCTACTACTAGAACCCACCTAAACATAGGCGCGTCTTTGTGTGGGGGGACTAAAAAAATAGTAATGTTTACATAGCCCTCGTTTTATGACTGACTCTTGGGAGATCTATAATGGCTTTAACCATTTTTTTTTAAAAATCTGTCAGTTAAAAAAAAAATCTTCACTAAGGCGCGCTGTGTGAAGGGGGTGTGTACACACGCAAGCTTTATGAATGGCTGGATGAAAGGGAGGGAGTGCCTTCACTCGTGCAGCAGCTTGTGCATTACATCACATAGCCTTGCGTGTGTTTGTTTTGATTAATAACTTAGACCGAGACCTTGGTGCAGACAAGAAATGTAACCCGCCCCCCCCCCCTTCCCCCGCACACACACACACACACTTCTTTCTCCACTTTTGACACCGTGTGTAGAATGTAGACTTAGTAAGTGTGAAAGGAATAACGTGGGGCCTCCGCGATTCAGTGCTGTTGTTGTGATGAAACCTTTCCTTCAATTCCATCTGGACTTAACGTGATGGACACTAGTGACCTATTCTCTTTGGTCAGGATTACATGAACTGTGCCGTGGTAGATAATGTAGTACCAACAGGGGTGTTTTCTAGTAGGTTTGTTGTAGTTTTGTTTTTTTTGTCAAAAATTTTCTGACGTCGTTTTGCGTCGATTCTTTTTAAATCAGTGATTTTAAACTTAAAGACTCACTAAATATTTGACTGATGTTTCGAGACACTGGCACTGATAGATAATGTTATTTCATATGGCTGCTAGGACATCGATAACAAGTGTTTGTCTGGACTGACCAGGTGTCGTACTTTTACATTAGCTACCTTAATCTACGTCACAGGTGCTCAACCTTTTGTCGGCTCTGGGGCCATTTAGGACACGGGCCGCTATGTAAGAAAACAAAAATGTATAAACAGAATCGTCACGTTGTTAGAACCGCGCTACGTTATGAATTGTGGGTAGAAGTTTCGAGGAGTCAGCAACACGTCATGGCCCCTGGGGTCTCAACCGTAAAGTTCACCCCGTTCAGGAATATTAAGATTACTTATTCATAACTTACTTAGATTTGTTTGCCATATTATAACACTTCTGTTTCTGTTTCTTTTTTTTTTTTTTTAAAGTTTACATCAACTCTGTCTGTCCGTCCGTCATTGTCAGTCACAAATTTTGAACACGTCCCCCCCCCCCCCTTTCTTACTTTCGGTTCAAGTTGAAACTTTGCACAGCTATTCATTGCACCTAACAAAAAATCCATCAAACTATTAACCAACTAGTGAATAGAGAAATAGGTATACTCGATACTACGGTCTGTGTTCAATTCTCCACATTTTCTATTTCCTGCTGTCGTGGACGATGGCTCACGTTGGACACTTGTGTTATGGTGGGTAGGTTGTAATTTGGTCACAGCTAAACCGCGTTGTTCTGTTGTCACCTGTCTAAACAAAGATCACGCATTGCTGATCTACGAAGTCCCCCCCCCCCCGCCCCCCCCCCGCCCCCCCCAAATTTTGTCTCATGATTTCTTAGTAGTTTTTGGTTACCTTTTGACGGGGGTTGGGTTGAAACTATGCAGTTGTAATGTCGAGTCCAGTGTTGACTTTAAGATCTAGTGGTTTGTGTCGGGGACATCTCGGGATGGCAGACAAGTGACCTATACTTTCAGCTGTACAGTGAATCCCTGCGATGTGTTTAGGACTATTGATAATACTGTGTGACGCCTCTGGATTATTATAACACCAAGTGAGGCTTGTTAGTGAGGCATTATGTTTTGTTAACGGCCCCCGAAAGACGCTAATAGTTTTGTGTGGAATGTCTGTCCATCCGTCCGTCCTGTTTAGATCTCGTAAACTAGAAAAGATATTGTAAATCCGACATCATGGAATTTTAGACCTTTCAAAGTTTTGATGCAACGGCTACTTTTTCTTTTCTGAAAGTGAAAAATTTAATATTTAAAATTAACTAAGCAAGCAGTTTTTTTTCATAAAAATACACCATTTTTACAACTATTCACTATTGGTAGTAACAAACAAAGGAGGCTATTTAGTTAGGTAGATGACAGTTTACCATTTTTTTTAAAAACATTTATGCTAACGGTTTTAGAATTTTTGTCAAAAACTTTTTTTTATACAAATGTATTGCTAAGTTATGCAAGTTCTGTCATACTAACCACTACATTTACAAAAGAGAAAAAATAAAAGAGAAAAAAATCTATTTAATATGCATATAAGTGGAACAAAATTTAAAACAATTAATAAGTAGTTTTTCATATTATCGCTTGGACTGCAGGGAGTAGCAACATTTAAAAGACGCCTAAGGATTTTTTTTTCACGAAATGTTTTTGGCCCTATACAAAACAATAAGATCAATAAGATATTCATGACATATGACATCATTTAGGCCATGTTCACATCTAACCTCGCCTTCACTTTCACCTATTGGGGCACCACACAAGATATGTCAACCTTCTTTCTCCATTCTTCTCTGTCATTTGCCTTTGCTAGAATTTCATTCTGATGTTCTTTTAGGGATCTAGAGGTAATGGGTTAATGTAGACAAGGTCTCTTCGTGGAAACACTAGTTAAGCAAGACTTCACTAGACCAATAAGTTACCAGGCAAACATGTTACTTACTAGACAGACTTCTTATTTACTAAACGTGTCACTATGAAGAGGTGTTACCTACTAGTGGGAAGCGTGGTCTACAAAACAAACAAAAATTGCAAACGACAATCGCCATATTCCAAGAGCATGGCTAAGGAAGATTTTGATTTTAAAACCCCCTCCGATATTAACGATAAAACCCCCTCTTCAATATATAACTATCCATTCACCAGTCACCAGATTCTATGAGCGTTTCCAAGAGAGATTTTGTGTTTAAAACACCCCTTTAGCACTTAAAATTCTATGAGCGTAGCCATTTTAATTTCAAACCCCCTCTAGCGGGGTTTGAAGCTAAAAGATCTCTTCAATATAAAAAAAAAAAAGCAAATTGCACACTCAAAATTCTATGAGTGTAGCCAAAGGGGGTTTTGAATTTAAATTCCCCTTCAGCGGGGCTTGATGCTAAAAAATAACTCTTCAATATAAAAAAAAAAAAAAAAAAAAAAAAAAAAAAAAAAGCTAATTACACACTCAAAAATGAGCGTAGCCAATCCAAGGTTGTTGTTTTTTTAAGTTTCAAACCCTTCCAGATGGCTTTGAGTTAAAAATCCCCCTACAGAGAGTTTTGAGGTTGAAAACCTATCTCTTCAATATTATTCTAATTTTAAATTCTAATTTAAAAAAAAAAAAAAAACTTGAGATTTTTGCAGTTGAAAACCCCCCCCCCCCCAACAGATGATTTTGACGATAAAACTTTCCCTTTTCGATATAGAATCTAAAGCAAACTACAGCCACCTAATTCCAAGAGCGTAGCCAAGAGAGGTTACAAATTTTCATCAGTGGCTGCGCTCCATTACTGAAGTGCAGTGAAAAAGTCATCTGCTGAAACTCAAAAAAGCCTACATGCTCAAAGATGGTTAAGACGGATTTTAGGAGACAGTTTTAGAGATCGGGTCTTACTCAAGGAAATCCTTTGCCGAACTGGGAGTCGACCCCTTATTAAGGTTGTGACAGAGCATCGCATGAGGTTTGCGAAACATGTTCTCCGACAAAATGAATATAAACAAATATAATATGAGTTACGATGCCATTAGTAGGAAAGCGCAACTGGGACAACTTGGCGCCACACTTTCATGGAGGTCCTCAGAGCAGGTTGTAAGGGGCTTCAGACATTGCTAGTGAGTAATTTTTTTGTGGAAGCAGCTTGCCGCCCAAGGCACTGAAACAAAACTTTTTAATAGCAGGATTATGCACTGTAGATACCTCATGCATTTTGTTGGCTTTCAAGGGCGGGTTTTACAATTTTCCCACTTACTTCAGGAAGAACCTACAATAAACGTCTTCCGAAAGAATGAAGGGTCAGAATGTAATAAAGATGAATAAAGTACACACACACACACACAACCCTCCCACCCGAAAAAAATCCTGGCTAAGTCCATGATTGATCTGATTTGTTTTCTGTCACTATTTGTATGGACGCCAACATCAGATAACCTGCTGCCAGAGGGCGAGTACAGTACCAAATATCTGAAATACACACTAATATATATCTAATATATACATCGAAAGTAAGCTGTATGTAGATCGATGTCCCGCATAGAAATCCAACCCTTTTGACCAATCTAGACAAAACTTGGTGTAAATGTTCCTCAGATCATGGCGGAAACCATAGTGTATGTTTAACGACCCTACCACATCCGAAGGGATCTAAAATATTTTTTTAAAAGCTTAAATTCATCACTATTAAAGAACGAAGCTCTTTTTAACAAATCGAGTGAACCCGTTTTCTCTCTTTCTCTCTCCTTTTATTTTCCTGGCAGAATGTAAAAAAAAAAATTGAAAGGAATACCTTAAGGCAGGTGATATCCGCCTAGTGTGTATATTATATATATATATATATGTGTGTTGATTTGCTGTTTGGTGTTTCTGTAGCTAGTAGTTTTTCTACAGGGAAGGGTAGCTAGCCCTACGCCCAATCCTCCTCCTCTCTCAGCCGGGCTTGGAACTGTCACATGGCGGAGTTCTATATATATATATATATATATATATAATTCTTCGAGTCCAATATTTCAGATTCGTTTCCTGCTAAAATGACTAGTTGTGTTGTATCTCTCCAGTTTAACATACAAACTATTTGATTTCTTTGGCTTCATTTCACTACTAGACAGAGATGTCTGTTTTCAACAGTAGTCGGAACAAAAAGAAGACGTTTTGCTTTATGAAAACGCAAAGATCCTTCTTAAAGTCTTGAGTATAGAGAATATTTGATTCGTAGCTTCATTTCATTGGCAAGCATTTAAAGTATACCATTGTAGGGTGTTTTTTTTGTTTGTTTGTTTTTGTTTTCCTGGTGTGTGTGACATTGACAGTGACCTCCGTGTACCTTAGTGACATCTACTGGCCCCTCTGTCTGTCATCATACTACTTACTGCTGAATGGAGCATAATTGTTTTCACATTAGTGATGGCAATAGTGGGGAGGACACGCGTTCCTGATTTCTACATTTTTTCGTTAAATACAATATCGAGTCTATTCACTGTGCCTCAGGCGGGTTTTTTATTATTATTATTAAAGTCTGGGAAAAATGAAAGGATTAGGAGAGGGCCGTGCCTATATATATATAGACTATATTTAGTATAGTCAGGAAATATTTTGGGTGTCGGTCAAAAGGGGTGTGGGGCCTGGTTTAATTGTAACACTAAGACTTATAGAGATTTCCTTGGATCAGGAGGCTGAGGCTACTTTTGTCACGTACACCATGGAGCGTTCTCGTTGACTGATCTGGACATCCGTGGAGTCACTTGTGTCTGGTCAGTGGCTGCCGGAGTAATTCCAGCTACCGTCGCCTCAGCGTGGCACTCCGGTGGAAACGTCTGCCAGGGGAGACAGATAGGCTAAGAAAGGTAGCGCACATAGCTCTCAGTGGGCTACCCTTGTATGGTCGAGAGACTGTACCTGCACGTGGTAGGGATGTAACAAAGGCTCGCTAACATACGCGCTGTGATGGACCCCCGCACGGGTTCGATGGGACATTATAGGCATACGTAAGGCCCCCACGCGGCTCGGCCTCCGGCCTCGTACGGGAGGGGGAATCCGTGCTTGGCTCAAGGGGGTCGTGTCCTGCGACATACCGGACGAGACTATATGATCGTTGCGGATAAGGTGGGATTTCGGACAGAGGGATTTGGTGAAGAGCCGATGCCTCATCCTGGCCATGGATAAAAGCCTTTCCTTGGTCAAGAGGTCCATAAAAGGGAACCACAGTTCTCGGACCTTCAGGACATCTGAATCAGGTCAGTGGCTGCTTGAACTGAGTCTCTGCAAGTCTAAAGTGAGGAAATAGTTGTGTGACCGCTCTTCATTTCGTGGACAGCCGTTAAAGATGTGGGCTTGTTTTTTTTTTTCAATTAAGTACTACATATAGTGTTAGTTCTTGTTTTTGATTAAGGACTACATATAGTGTTAGTTCTTGTTTTTGATTAAGGACTACATATAGTGTTAGTTCTTGTTTTTGATTAAGGACTACATATAGTGTTAGTTCTTGTTTTTGATTAAGGACTTAATGATTACAGATTGATCTAGTGTTAGTTCTTGTTTTTGATTAAGGACGTAAGGACTACAGATAGATCTAGTATTAGTTCTTGTTTTTGATTTTTGTTTTTTGAACAGGGTTATTTCCCTCAGTGTTTGTTACAAGTGACTCTGATTTGAACAGGGTTATTTCCTTCAATGTTGTTAGTCAAGTTCTTCTGTTACTTCCTAGTTTTCTCTTTTGTTTGATCTGGTTTCTCTTTATGTCATTCATGTCCACAATTCGCTGACTCTCTCCTTCACATAGTTACTCTGTTTACATTCCTCTCATTCGAATTTAGGTCATCTGTTTCTCCCATCTCTCTTTCTCCATTCACTTCTTTACATTCTCTCATTCTACGTTCCATAATTCAAGCTCATAATTCTGTCTCACAGAAACACATGGAATCTTTCTTCAGACTTTCACCCCTGACCTCTTGTTACTCTTCTGTTGTCTTTTAATTGTCTTTGGTGTAGACAAAAATCGAGTATTTAGCAGCAGCTGGTCAGAGGTAGTGGAATGTTTAGATTGAGTATACCTGTCTGAACTGAGGCCAACATATTTCTCTCACCTTGTTCTCATTGTCTCGTCTCTCCAAATCTAATTGGGGATTCTTGATGTCTACATGCATGGTTGTACGTGACCTTGAACTGTCCCCTCCCCGCCCCTCTCCAGGCATCGCCGTAGAAACTCTTTGTTCTGTCACCAGAATCTAGTGTTTTGTTTTTAATTGCTTGACAGCGGGGCACGTCAAACACACACACAGTTATGATTATGATTGCTACGCGGTGTTGGGCGTAATTGAGTTCGGTCCTTTCAAAAAAAAAATCTAATATAATGATCAATGCACTCTGTTGTATTGAGTAACCTTTGACCTCGTCACGTCACGTATTGCCCCCTAAGCATTGCGCTCCTCATTGGGACAGTGTCACACGGTGGCGAGGCAATCTCGGACAGGAATCTTGGCAGGTGACGCAACTCTCTGGGGACTGTTTCTTGCCGAGCGTTACCTGCACATTTCCCAAACTTTCCTGTAGATCACAAAATAATAACTACTGATTGTTTTGTATTTGATTCTAAATGTTAATGTGCTTATTTTGAAGGCGTTTACCAAATGATTGTGCTCTAATTTAGTTGTATCCTAACTTGTAATAATAGTGCATAATGTTCCTGGGGGAAGTTTTACTCCTTGTTTTATGTGTTAACAACATTAAACCTGTCTCTAGTGTAGGGTGCATATTTTGTTTGGAGATACATTCTTCGCGGATGTCAAATCATTTGCTGCTCTGTTCGCTGGCTGGTTTATTTTTATAACCGGATTATCTGAAGGAAAAAAACAACTGTTTTTAAACATGTGCCAGATTATCTGACTTTAAATCAGGGACGATAAGTTTGTCGTAAAACGTTGTTGTGAAGTAGGAGAGGGGCCTAGTGATCTACCCTTGTCTCTGTGGCCAAAAGGAGTGTGCAGTTGGATAGAGATCATAAATCTGAGGACACTATTGGACTCAATAGATCTAGGTGGGGTACCTGTGCAAGAGCACGCCCCGTATCCCCTGCACGCAGTCCACGCCAATCCACACACTGCTAGTGGACACAGTGTGGGGAAAAAGACATTCAAAATGACACTTCGTAACAGCAGGCTAGTTTTCCGTCAATGTAAATCTTTGAGCCTGGATCTAAAACCTTGTTGGCATAAATCTTTGTACAGAGAGAAATTCATGGTAAGTCTTGCTTCCTACATCTAGCTTGTACTAGCACAAGGAAATAAACATCTTCTAACTCCAACTAGCTAGTAGCCATTGGTAAAACATTTCAGCTAGTGTGTGTGCTTTTTTTTGGTTCATCCCTTGTCTAGACTGCAGGCTTTAGATTTGGTTATACATGTTCCCCAGTAGTTCCCCATGACAGGTTAAGAATTGTTGGGAACATGGTCCATCATTGAAGTTAAAGGGAAGGAATGGGAAATATTATCTTATCCTTAGTGGAAGTTGATAAAGTCAAATATTATCTTATCCTCAATGGAAGTAGATAAAGTCAAATAGTATTTAGATCTTATCCCTAGTGAAAGTGGATAAAGTCAAATATTATCTTATCCTTAGTAAAAGTCAGAAGTAAAGTCAAATACTATCTAGATCTTATCCTTAGTGGAAGTAGATAAAATCAAATAGTATCTCACCCCTAGTGGAAGTACATAAAGTCAAATTTTATCTTATCCTTAGTGGAAGTAGATAAAGTCAATTAGTATATAGATCTTATCCTTAGTGGAAGTAGATAAAATCAAATAGTATCTTATCCCTAGTGGAAGTACATAAAGTCAAATAATATCTAGATCTTATCCTTAGTGGAAGTAGATAAAGTCAATTAGTATCTAGATCTTATCCTTAGTGGAAGTAGATAAAATCAAATAGTATCTTATCCCTGGTGGAAGTACATAAAGTCAAATTTTATCTTATCCTTAGTGGAAGTAGATAAAATCAAATAGTATCTTATCCCTGGTGGAAGTACATAAAGTCAAATTTTAGCTTATCCTTAGTGGAAGTAGATAAAGTCAATTAGTATATAGATCTTATCCTTAGTGGAAGTAGATAAAATCAAATAGTATCTTATCCCTAGTGGGAGTACATAAAGTCAAATTTTATCTTATCCTTAGTAGAAGTAGATAAAGTCAAATAGTATCTAGATCTTATCCTTAGTAGAAGTAGATAAAGTCAAATAGTATCTAGATCTTATCCTTAGTAGAAGTAGATAAAGTCAAATAGTATCTAGATCTTATCCTTAGTGGAAGAAGATAAAGTCAAATAGTATCTAGATCTTATCCTTAGTGGAAGTAGATAAAGTCAAATAGTATCTAGATCTTATCCTTAGTGGAAGTAGATAAAGTCAATTAGTATATAGATCTTATCCTTAGTGGAAGAAGATAAAGTCAAATAGTATCTAGATCTTATCCTTAGTGGAAGTAGATAAAGTCAATTAGTATATAGATCTTATCCTTAGTGGAAGTAGATAAAGTCAATTAGTATATAGATCTTATCCTTAGTGGAAGTAGAAAGTAAATAAGCCTGGACTTATATAATAGTAAAGTACAAAAAAATATGTGACCCCCTAATGCTGCTATATACTATGTCTGTATCATTGATAAAGTTGCTGGATATGTTTGATAGAGACATTTGTGTTTAGTCAGAAGGTTTCTAAATCAATTACATCAAGTTTGAAGACTAGGGGCTGTCTTGAAGCTGACTAATAAAGTGGATCTGAATGTTATGTCATAAAACTTATTGATTGTCTGAGAGCTCAACTTTCTACTAATCCATTCTTCACAGATCATACTGCAATAACTAGTGTAATCTTTTGTCAATTGCCCTTAAAATGATGTCTTGAATGGGATCAGTATGCAATGAATGGAGTGAAAAAATGTATTTTGTATTTTTATTGTTTTTATAAGAGATGTGAGTTTCAAAAAAAAAAAAAAAAAAAAAAAAAAAAAACCTCAATGTTAAAGTACTTAAATTATTTGCCTAAGCCTAAATCTTATCAGAATCTCAATGCTGTCAACTCTAGAATGTAGTCCCCAGTTTGAGAACCTGTTTACAAACCCATGAACTCTGGCTACTGATAAGTTTGTAGATTTTTGTCTTTGGGTTCAATCTTGGCACTTTGTATCATTTTGTTATCTTTGAAAGAGGGAGATCAAAAGTTGAAGGAGGGAAAGGGGGGGTGAGTAAAGCAGCTAGTCTAGCTCCTGTGAGAGTTGTCACAACTGTCCTGTAACAGCACTGACCTAGATGAGATGGTAGTAAAGTAGCATTGGTGGGGAGCTGTAAAAGTGTAAGCTTTGTGTAGAAAGTTGGACAACTGAGTGAACTTGAGAGTCATGGAATAGCTTTTGTGTAAGCATAGAACTAGAAGAGTAGAATTTCTTGGGGAGCTTCAAGTCTCAGCAATGTGTTGCTATTATGTAAGGTTCAGGTAGAGCAGCCAACTTTTACTTACTTGTATAACATTTAGATATTGAGCTATAAAGATGGAATAACCCTTGAGGGATTAGGGGCACGACATGGCCTATATTGTGCCCATGTGCCAAAGACCCAAAATATCAAAAATCTGATTCTTTCAAATAATCTTTGCCCTCACTAGATTAGGAGATGGAGTGGTAAAGTGCTTGGCTTATGAACCCAGGGGTCTCTAGTTTGAATCCTGGTGAAGACTGGGTTTTTTAATTTCGGCATCTTTAGGGCATCTCTGAGTCCACCCAGCTCTAATGGGTTAGGAAAAAGTAAAGGGGGTTGGTCATTGTGCTAGCTACATGACACCCTCTTATCTGTGGGCCACAGAAACAGATGACCTTTACATCATCTGACCTATAGATTGCAAGGTCTGAAAGAGAAACTTTTTTTTTTACTTTACTTTATCACTAGATTAGCTTATGTAATGTAAAAAGTTATATCTTAGTTGTCTATGCTGAAAGACAAAGCATTCTGCATGTGTTTTATTGAGAAAAGTGATTTACTTGTGTGTTATGTAAGACCTTCCGCATGTGAATGATGTGTTTTTAATGTTGTATAGTCTACCTGTGTGCAAAGTTGTACAAGTGAATAGCTTGGGAGGTTGTACCAGTCATGTTAAGAACATGGCATGCTAATGAGGGCTTGTCATTCAGAAGCTAGCAGGAAAAAACATGTGTTTGTGAACATTTAGGGAATTGTACTTCATTTCTATATTCTGACCTTTGTCTCCCAGTTATTCCTAGTTGACTTGATCTCTTATTCATTATGCTACATGTGAACTTTGGGGAAAACAAAATCTGTTTTTGTTTTCTTTTTCTATTGGATGGACTTGTGGGTGTGGTCTATTTTCACTGTACTATTTATACATTTAGTAGAGTTGGACCAATTTGTGCCATGAAACAGGGCATTAAGAATGATTTTTAAGAGGAAAACACTAGAAACTCAAATAAATATGTACAAAGGTTATAATGACTTGAGAATCTTCACTAATGGGATGTATTGGGAAAATATTGAAAATAAAATCGTGCTATAATATTACAACACTTGATGCCAAGTAATCTATACATGACTTGTACTTGCTGTGTCTCTATATTAAGATCTGAGTGTCAATATAATAAGCATCTTGTAGTGATGTCTTGCAGTGGACAAATAAACTAGAATACTGTACAGTCAGACACTGAATCCTAGAAACAAGTGATTCTCATCTGACACTATAAAACTACTAGACATTTGAATCATCAATAACATGAATGTGCCAGGTATAGTGTTACTATATTTATTGCTTAGGATTGACATCACACACACACGCACTTCCCCAGTTACATTTGACGCAGTTAAATCAAGAAATTGATATAGTCACGAAGAGGTAAAGAAAGGAGGGGGTATAGACATTGGGTGGGAATTCTCTTTCGCTTCATGCTTGGTTGGTCATGTTCTATAAGCACTCACTAGAGAATAGAAGTAAGAATGTATCTTTGTCTATCTTTGTGTTTAGCGGAGTAGTGAAACTTTGTTCTCTGTTTGATTTCAGCAAGTACCAATGGAGGAAGTGCAACTGATGGCTGAAAATCCCATCCTGCCTGTTACCACTTTTAGCATCAATTTTGATTCTTTTGACTTTGCACCTCGCACCATCCCAGAGTCCCAGACTGTTATGGTAGGTACTCTGGTCATGACATGAACAGCAGTGGTTCCCAAACTACTGATGGAAGGGTTTTCACTAGTTAAAGTCAAAGTAAACTTCACTTAAGAAGGGTTTTACTAGTTAAAGTAATATTAAACTTTTGTTGGGAAGGGTTTTACTAGTTAAAGTAAAATTAAACTTCTGATGGAAATGTTTCTTTAGTTTAAGTAAAATTAGACTTCTGATGGAAATGTTTTCACTAGTTAAAGTAATAAAAGTCTCTTCATTTGAATCTAAAATAAATGTGGCAATACATCTCTTGATTTAGAGTGTTCAACTGTCTCAGTTTTAGTTCTGTTTACACCGTTTTCTCATACTCATACATAGTAATTCTTGTGAGCTAGTGGTTGAACTGAATGTTTGTCTTGGTAACAGGGATTTTAATGAAAATGTTTGGTCTTAACAGTTTTGATGTTTTAATGAACACATAATGCTTGTCAGCACACAAAGATCCTGTTGCAAACTTATAATGTTCTTCAATATAGAATTTGTTTAGAGAAATAGATTCTAGTAATGCCAACCTTGAACTACACAACCAACAATCATAACTAGGCAAACAAAACCTATAAGACTATGTTTAGAGGACTCTTGATATGTAGGGAACTCAAGGTGTTAATGGCCTTAAAAAAACATAACATAGTCCTTGAAAGCTGTAGGACAAGTCTTGAAGTCTAGGTGATGTAAGGTGTAATTGATAACAGTTTCAACATAAAAGTCACATCCTTTATAGTTTTAGGGTTGTAACAGTCTTCAATGTTTGAAATGAAAAACACAATAACCTTATAGTGAAATCTATTGTATTAGAATCTGTTTAGGATTTTTTAATGAAAACGTTTTGGAGTGTTCAAACTGAATTGTTGCTTTGTGTTTCCTTCAGTCATGTATAAGTATGTTTGAGGACCTGGGATTCTTATCAAGATGGAGAATTAAAATAGACACACTAGTAAGGTAAGTAGGATTTCTCAAATAAAACCTCGCACTGTTACCTTGTAGTCTGGAACTTATCTGTCTGGCTTCATTTAGAGGATAGGTCAGGAAATAGACAATTAGCTTTGTATAGATTAGATTAAGCATTCTTTTTTTTTTCTCTCATAAACTTAGAAGTATTGAGTGGCATAATGTTACAAAATTAAATATGCTCAGAAAATGAATTCAATCCTAACTACAGATTGTTCTAACTTACTCTATCCATATAAAGTATTGCTACTTGCAGTTGAAATCCTATTGTAACTGACTGTTGATGTTGTTGAACAGATTTCTCCTGATGGTCAAAAAAGGTTATCGCAACCCTCCCTATCACAACTGGATGCACGCGTATGCAGTCACTCACTTTTGTTACCTCCTCATCAAGAATCTTCATCTACACAATTATTTGGAGTAAGTAGTTTCTAGTCTACACACACACACTGTGATGTTGTCACTCTCTTGTCATGGGCCAAACACATAGGTTTAATCTGGGATTAAAAACTTTAAAACTATGATTAAACACTTTAAAACTAAGATTGATTAAACTCTTTAAAACTGAGAATAGAGACTTTAAAACTAAGATTAAATACTTTAATGGCAAGATAAAACACTTTAAAACTAAGATTAAATACTTTAAAACTAAGATTAAACACTTTGATACTAAGATTCAACATGTAGAGAAGCATATTCACATTCAGGTAGCAAATTTTAAACAGTCTCCTGAATATGCAGGAAAACAAGTGCTTCACCCAAAGCAGCACAAAGTCACTGCCACACGAGTCAAATGTTAATTGAATTGTTAATAGTATAAATGCATTGGTGTTAGAAGGACAATAGGCTAGAATGAAATATATAGGTGTTAAAAATGACAGTACCTAGATATATTGATGTTGCACCATAAATAAACAAAGAAGAGCCTGTCACATTAGACAAAAAGCTGTGGACATTTGGGGCTAGCACATTACTTATTAGCACCTACAGTAACAATTCACAAATGTCACGAATTCACATGACACTGTACATCTTATGTTTGTGTGAAATGATATTCAATGCTTTGTGTCTCCACAGTGACATCGAACTTTTAGCTTTATTTGTGTCATGTCTTTGTCATGATATTGACCATCGTGGAACAACCAATTCATTCCAAGTTCAATCGGTAAGCAGTAATCTCTTGTTCATTTATCTTATCTTATAAATTAATGACATTCCTTCAAAAGAGAAGATAATTACATCCTATGCTATCCATGTGCTAATCTAGTCATGAATGTTAATTAGATACGTCAATTCTGCTTAGTCATTGGTTTTCACCACTGATCAAGGCAACCTATCATGTCACTAGGGAAGAAGGAGCACTTATACGTCTTTGTCTCAGCACATGGAACAAGAAATTTGCCTTCATCTTTTTATCATTTAGTTTAGAGGATAAATAGTTGTGGGAAATAGTGGTCGAGGGGTTAAGTATGCTTGAACTTGATTTGGCTTGGCTACCTACGAGATTGGACTATAGCGCTCTGAGCATACTATAAGCATGAAAGTAACGCTATATAAAAGCTATAATTTATTTAGGCAGTATATTTATCTCAATGTTACTTTTATTTACCATCAATGTAAACATCATTACCATAGTAATTATATTTTTTTTACTCAAAGCTAAATGTTAAAGTCAAATGAAACCAGTTTATACTCAAGGCCTTCTCTTGTTTCAGCAATCAGTGCTAGCAGCTCTGTACAGCTCAGAGGGCTCTGTCATGGAGGTATGTGCTACACAACTGTTTGAAAGTTTGCTAGGAACTTGTTGCCAATGTTTTATCATGCTGACCTCAGATACAAATGTTCTCATGAATTTCTTTCTCTTGCTTCTTTAGCGCCATCATCTGGCACAGAGTATGTGTATCCTCAATACTGATGGTAGCAATCTGTTTGAGAACCTTTCCAGCAAGGTAAGTTGAAAAGCAAACACTACTTTGACATAAAGATTTTTGAAAATTTGAAAATCCAGCAGGGTATTATAAAAGTATGTGTCTACCAGAGTGATTAACTACCTCCATTGTGCTCAGCCAATGTCAACTACACATAATTGGCTGGACTACAGGATACACTTGAACATTTTGAAAAAAAAAAAATCCTCAACCAGTGGGATTTAAACATGAGATTCTCGAAGTCAATAATGAAGTAAGATACAATCACATTTAAACTAAACACTTAAGGTAAACCACTTAAGTTAAACCTTCACCTGTTCCTTAGTCTGCATAGAAACCACACATCATCTGACAACCATCTCTAATGTTGTCCACTCTCTTTCATGGACCAAAAGCATGTTTAATCTTAGATTAAACACTGAATCTTAAAACTAAGATTAAACATGTAGAGAAGCATATTCACATACAGGTAGCAAACCTTAAACAGCCTCCTGAATAATGTTACTCTCTCTGGCAGGATTAGAGTCTCTTTCATGGATAAACACAAAAATCAAATCTTGGTTTAAATGCTGAAGTTAAAACTATAAGATTAAGCATGTAAGTTAACAATTTAGATTAAGACACTGCAGTCATTCTGTGTACTGATGTAACTTTGCTGTGCAGGAGTACCAGACTGTACTGGACTTGATGAGAGAGATCATACTGGCCACTGACTTGGCTCACCATCTCAGGACAGTCAAAGAGCAGGAACAGCTAGCAGAGAGTAAGTCCAGTTCACTTACCATGTGTTGCATCCTTCTCAGAGTTTGAAAATTTGTATAGCCTGAACGTATCTTAACTAGAAACACATCAAGTAATGAGATTGGATTGTTGGTTGGAACAGTTCAGTGACTAAAAATCAACAAGCAAAATATTTAAAAAAAAAAAAAAAGCAAATCTAAAGGGGAAAAACTCTGCCCCTAAAACTATATCAGTAATGTATAAGCTATTTCCCCTATTTGATATCAAACAAAATAGTTAATTATCAATAATTAATTGACTAATTGGGTATTTTTTTTATTGATTCCTGATTTGTTAGGTACAATAAATAATTGTATAATGTATGAACTTGACCTGCAAATGCGTGAGGGAGAAATAAGGTTAACAATTATTTCAGGGGACTGAACCCAACAAATTTAACCATATTCTGTGAATACTAAAGGATTAGTTTCCCTTGATGGTTTCAAATAAAATAATTAATTACCAGTAATTAATTGACTAACTGGTTACTTTTTTTTCTTCTTTTGATTCATGTCTTGTCTATGCTAATGAATAATTGTGTGAACTTTCAATTTGATCCTAGAATGGGTGTGAGACAGAGTGAGTTTCCATTAGCTTCGTAAAAAAAATAAAAAATAATACATTTGGTCCCAAAAAAGACATTACTATGTTGTGGTGATATGCTCACACAAAACGTTTGTAGATGTTTAACTTCTATATCCCAGTATCCACTCGACCTATGTAATGTCAAATTATTCTGTTATAATTAAAAATATGAGTCTAGCTCACATCTGTTTAAAACGATGTTTTGGTTGATCCAAGATATTTATTAATAACAAAATAATATTTTAGGGATTTTTATTGAAGAGTCTGTTCTTTTTAGTCCTGAATATGCGTTTGTGTCATGTGTCCGCTGTCAGGCATTCCTGGTGACATTGTCTCATGTATACTGTGTTTCAGGTGACATTGTTTGACATGTAATGTGTTTCATATGACATTGTCTTATGTATACTGTGTTTCAGGTGACATTGTCTCACGTGTACTGTGTTTTATATGACATTGTCTCATGTGTTTCAGGTGACAGCTATGACAGAAACAATGCCAAACATAAACATATCTTATTATGCTTGCTGATGACTGCCTGTGATCTGAGTGACCAGACCAAGAACTGGAACAACACTAAACACATTGCTGTAAGTCTCATCACTTCCTCACTAGTCGTTGGTTTCATTCAAAGCATTAGCTATTGATAGTGTTTTTTTAAATATCTTTTTGAAAACCATAATATCATAAGAATGAAGATAAGGTTTCCCTAGACTAAACAAGTTGGAACAAAAGTATTTCAATTGTTTGATTATAGACATCTATACGAGTTACATCCACAATTAGTACACAACATTAAGCCATGATTAATTATAGACATCTACAAGTGACATTCACTATTAATGCACAACATTAAGCCATGATTAGGGACAGATTTTTCTTAATAAATTTTTTTTAATGGCTTCATTGAAATTAATTTATACAATGGTACTAATTAATTCCCTTTCCTCTCCTCAGGCACTAGTGTACCAGGAATTTTTCTCTCAGGGTGACCTTGAGAAGGCTCTGGGTAAGAATCCCATGGAAATGATGGACAGAGAGAGGGCGTGCATACCTGAGTTACAGATCTCGTTCTTGGACAACATTGCTGCACCAGTATACAAGTACTGTTATTTTTTTACTGTCACATTATACACAAAAATATTTATACATAATATTCTTTGTACTCCATTTCTGATGAATGTAAGTAATTTAACGTAATCAACAAATATTTCAATTTAATTTAAATATTCAGATATACAAACTGTTTTATGTAACTAAATGTCTATTATTGGATGTTACATACAACCAATCCAGTCCATTTTTTTACATATTTCATATCACTTTTTTTTTTTTACATCTACCCAGCATCCCTTTTAAAGCACTTGTCACTTCACTTTGTGGACATACACCTTGTCACCTCACTTCTTGGACATACACCTTGTCACCTCACTTCTTGGACATACTCCTTGTCACCTCACTTCTTGGACATACACCTTGTTACTTCTTTTTCTTGGACATACACCTTGTCATTTCACTTCCTGGACATACACTTTTTCACTTCCTGGACATACATCTTGTCATTTCACTTCTTGGACATACATCTTGTCACTTAACTTCCTGGACATATACCTTGTCACCTCACTTCCTGAACATATACCTTATCATTTCATTTCTTGGACATACAGCTTGTCACCTCACTTCCTGAACATATACCTTTTCACTTCACTTCTTGGACATATACCTTGTCACCACACTTCTTGGACATACACCTTGTCACTTCACTTCTTGGATATAGGCTTTGTCACTTCTTTTTCTTGGACATACACCTTGTCACTTCACTTCCTGGACATAGGCCTTGTCACTTCTTTTTCTTGGACATACACCTTGTCATTTCACTTCTTGGACATATAACTCATCACTTCACTTCTTGGACATACGCTTGGACATACACCTTGTTACTTCTTTTTCTTGGACATACACCTTGTCATTTCACTTCTTGGACATACACCTTGTCACTTTACTTCTTGGACATATACCTTGTCACCTCACTTCCTGAACATATACCTTGTCACTTCACTTCTTGGACATATACCTTGTCACTTCACTTCTTGGACATATACCTTGTCACTTCACTTCTTGGACGTACAGCTTGTCACTTAACTTCCTGGATGTACATCTTGTCACTTAACTTCCTGGATGTACATCTTGTCACTTAACTTCCTGGATGTACATCTTGTCACTTCACTTCTTGGACATACACCTTGTCATTTCACTTCCTGGACATATACCTTGTCACTTCTTGGACATACACCTTGTCACTTCCTCCTGATTTCTGAAACTTTTTATCCAGCATGAAGTCCTTTCTTTTCTGCTTCATTTGTTCTGACCATAGCTAATGCTTAGGCTTTCATCTCATCATTCCTAGAAGATTATCTTTAGTTGCCTGGCAACTGAAGGAGGCTATAGAGTAGTCAGCAATAACATCAGATGTTCTAATCAAAAACATTTTGTTTGTTTTAATGTTGATCAGCTGGATTGACTTCGTGTATTGAATTTCTCACTAGTTTGTTAAAGGTGCTGATCTAGTCCTATGATATAATGCTTAGAATCAATGCATAGATTTAAATAATTCTCGTTAAGAATTAAGAAAACTTATACAGAGTTTGACTACCACTCTCCCCTCATAAAAGGATCTTAGGATATAATCTATGCTTAAATTACTAAACAATAAAATACTACTTCTATATAAATGATATAACATTTTTTTTTTTTTTTTGTTAAGGATTCTGGCCAGGATGTTCACTGAAGCTCAAATACCTGCCAGGAATGTGGAAGAGAATCGCAAACACTGGGTACACATTCGCCAGCTGTTAAAACTTCGTCATGGGAACTCCACGCAGGCCATGAGTGTGGAACAGATTATATCCATTGAAGAGGAAGTGGATGAGATCCCAGGTCAAGGTGATATTCACCTCAACGGACGATGAGACTGGCTTTGATTTTATTTTATTATCTGGTCTTTATTCTTTTTACATGCATTTTGATTGGTCACGGGTGGATGTACCTGAACAGTGGATACAATAAATGGGATTGGCTTCGTGAGGATGGCCAGAATGATTAGGTAGACCTGCTTGTCATTCTCCTATGCTGTTATCTAATGGATTACGTTCTCAGTTATATAGCTGCAGTTTTTTGAAATCCTAAAATGCTGACTGGGGTCTCTACAAGCCAGCTGGAACTAAAATATCTTTTCATCTAGAGTGATGTTTTTTGGTGTTCCTGGCTGGAAAATATGAAAATTTAAAACTGTTTTAATGAAATATTTTGAGACGAGTTTGTTTTAATTTATCTTAACTAGTGTTTAGCTGTACCTTGCTCACAGTTAAATAGAAGTGGAAATACACTGTCAGCTTCTTTTTTTTTTGTATTAAACAGTCAATTGATTCTCTACCCAAATTTATAGATAGGAAAAGAAAAGACAGGCAGCTGTTTCTGAAAGATTTCAAAAGCATATTTTTATTTCTCTTCCTCGAATACAAAAGTCTGTGATTCTGAAGATGATGGTCCAATCTTCTTGATGTAGATATGTGAATAGAATGATATATATATATATATATTGGTGTTGACCATTGGACATTTTTAGCTGTACTGCTACTGATATTATTTCTTCTTGTTTCATATCTTCATTCCCATACATGGACATTGGAATATTTCTCTACACATCAAGTTTGGCAATCTTATTATGACAAGTAACAATGTTTTTTTTTTTTTTTAAAAGAAATGAGTACATTGAAACGTTCAATTTTCATAACTGTGTCACTGCATTGCAAGAGGCAACTTTGAAGTTGTTTGAAAAGGAAGTCTTTGGGCTTTCATCTTTGCAGAAATCCAGATGATGTCATGGTGGAAACTTTTAAAGCTCTACGTTGTTTTTACTTTCTACGAAATCCGTTCATAAAACAAAGCACTTTGATTCGACTTGGTTTGATTCTGAGATGTGAAACTGTGTTGTTCTATCTTGTTGTCATTGAACTAGTGCACTGCTCAACACCAAGAACACAGAAAGAATTATTTCATATTGGGATTTCCAAGAGCATTGTTTGAAATCTCCGTCCCTTGAGTGAAATCTATTTTTAATGTAAGGGATTTCCATGTATGAAGTCGCTAGCTTTCATTGTTAATTGTGCTTTAAGGGCATCAACAGTAGATACATTTGATTGGTCAACCATTGTGGCTACTTTGTGCAGTAAGCTGTATTTAAATAGGTCTGCAGCTATTGTACTTACTTATGATACAGTTATTATTATTATTTTGATTTATTTATTCAATTATTATTTAATTTTTTGTTGCCTTTGCATAAATGAATAATAATTTAATTTGTTCAAAGAGTCCAGGCAGAAAGAAATGTTTTTACATTTAATATAGACCTTGATATTGCTGTGATCATCCCAGTCTGGTGACCCACACTAAATCTAGGGGATAAAACCTAGGTCTGTTCTCTCCTAGTCTCATGTCCCACACTAGTTGAAAGTCTCTGTTTCTTTCCCATTGTACAAAGGCTAGACTAGTTCTCTTCCATTCTACATGTCATATGTGTGTTAAAGATCCCTGTATCAAAGTCAGACCACTCTGGAGATGATCACCTTATGAAGATGCTGCTTTTTTTGTTGTTGCGTGCCCCTGCAACTAATCAGCAGGCACTTATCCTGACCAGGTGGTGTCCTCTTGCAGAAAATAGAAGACATTGACCTTTACCTTTTAACCCTTATTTCTTGTGATGCACCCAAACCAGTCTCTGAAACCAAGATCACATTGTCAAGTGTTACAATCAGCATCTGTTGAAGAAAGGGAAACACATGAGTCTCTACTAACACATGTTAAGGTTACAACTGTCAGCATATGATCTTATGTTTCTTTTTTTTTGTTTTTTTTTTAAAATATCCAAATTTTGCGGATTTGTTTCCTATTGTAAGATTTCTGTCTTTTTTTTTGCAAAATGTTTTCAAGTGTAAGGTCATGTGATTGTCACATTAAGATGGCCTGAGTCATAGGCCTGGGCTTACTCTGCTTGAGAGTCAAAAACAGATAGTGAAATGTTCATCTTATGCAAGCAGTAATATTCAAGTTTGGAGTCCTATGAGGCCTGTTTGGGTAGGATGGCAGTTTTTGTGTGAGAACCACTGGATGAACTCCAGAACTGGTAACAATGAAATTTGTTATTGTTTTTTTTTTTTTAAATCTTCCATCATGCAAGTCTCTGGGTTGAATGTATTGTTTCATTTAATTTATTCTATGTGTTTGACTGAATGTGTTGCTGATACATGAATGCTGTTGTGTGCTTGTGATGTGTCTCTAGTCAAATCAGAACTGTATTTCAGGTATTTATTATGTTTTGTATTCACCTCATTTGTGTTTCTTTCTGCTCATGTATAGCTTGTTTCTACTCTCAGGTCATTGTACAATAGGACACAGCAGATCTCATTAGTTTCAGTTTTCAACTTTGAATTTTTGTTTTAGTTTAGGTTGAAGGAAGATGTTCATTAATCAAATAAACTTTTAATTCCAGATAATTTAGAGTTTGAATCTACACATTTCTAGTTAATTAGAGTTTGAATCTGCATATTTCTAGTTAACTAGTGTACAAACCACACATTTCTAATTTCTAGACAATTAGAGTTCGAATTTACAGATTTTTAAATAATGAGAGTTTGAATCCACAAAATTTCTGGATAATGACAGTTTCAATCCACACATTTCTAATTAATGAGTTTAAATCCACACTTTTGTATTGGGATAGTGTTTTTTTTTTTTTTTTGTGGTCTCCTGGATTTCAGTTCAACTAGCCTGATTCTATGGACCATATTATTTTCTTCCATAGTGTGTCTGCTCCAGTTCTAAACTGATAGATGATGTAGTGGTGGATGTCTCAGCCACTGGTAATAAGTTGTATTTTGTTCAGTGTTTGACTCCTGCACATTGTAGTGTTGAATGTCACAATTTTATGATAGCTGAAAGTAGAGACTTTAGTAGTCATCAAATGATTAGAGTGACCTTTTCTTTGTAATAGCTATTTATTGAACTCTTGTTTGTTTTTTTTCTAACTGTCCTATCTTCTGGCATTATATTCATGTAAGTATTGTGTACAGTCGACTGCGATCACGGATTTGTTTGTTTGACACCTTCATCTCATTTCTCCTGTGTTTCTCTTACAAAGCAAGAAAAATTTCGATTGTTGATTTTGAAAATGTTGTTTGAAGGGAGACCTTTATTGCAGATTGAGTTTAAACATTTTGTCAAACATGCAACCTCTTGAATAATAGTTCTTAACCATTTTTGTTGTCTTCATTGATGTCATAATTAGAGCTTATAAACATAATAAGAAAACATTGGAAAGGATGAGCTGTTTTTTTCCCAAAGATTTCAAATGTCCACTACTAGTGCTTTTAGATAAATCCTTGACCCCCACCCCAAATGGATATTCCTAGATCCTGCAATATTTTCAGTGTAGATCTTAGTTGCCATGGGGGCCAAGTCTTCAGTGAACTTCTGTGACTTGACCAAGTGAACCAATCTTCCAATCCATTGTATGATGCTCCTTTGTTTTCTTCCATTCTTCCACACACTGGTTTCTTCTCTGTTGGTGTCCATACCATATGTCCTTTTATTGACCACTGGCATTGCCTGCACACCTTGCACCTTCATTGTCCTATTACACTCTGCCTCACCTCCCCTCTCCAACCTTAGTTGATACAGTTAATTTGTCCACTTGTTTTCTTTCTCCTGGATATTTTATTTTTGAACTGAATCTGTTAGCAGTTATCTACTCTGATCCAATCATATTTCAGCTTTTGGGGGGAAAGGGGACATCATTTTTCTCACTTTTGCTGAATTTTGAAACAATTGTTTTCAATTTGTTTCTTGTTACTGACAATTTGTTTTTTTGTTTTTTTTAATTCTCAATGAAGTTGTTTAGTTTTTTTTTTTGTTTGTTTTTCATTAAATTTTTTAAGAATTGGAAACAAGTTTTGTTTTGTTTATTTGCTTTTGAAGTGTTTTATTGAGTTCTACCTAACACTTTGTGATGTATTTGATTTATTGTAGTTAGTTCACATTCATCACAGAGGTCTTGGCCAGACATTACATTCTAAAGGCAGGACCAAATTTGTAATGAGAAAAAAAAAGGTTAATGAAATCTTTTTTTGTGAAATGAGGAACAGCACTAATAAGGTCACAAGCCATGAACACTCTTGATTCCACATCTTCACTTTGCTGCAAAATGTAGCACCAATCGAACAGACCATCCAGATCCCAAATAATCTTTCTTATCAGTAGCATTAGTAAGCACTCAGGGTTCAATGGTCACATGGCCAGCCCCCCCCCCCCCCACCCCCCCCCCCCACCCCCACCACCTCAAGGTACTTGCCTCCACCAACAATCCAGAGCTGACACATACATTGCCAAAATGGATCTATTTCAACTGAATGTCTCTCAATGGGACAATGTAACTACACTGCATTAGAGATATAGATGTAACTACAATACATTATAGATATAGATTTAACTACACTACATATTGATATAGAAGTTTCTGTATTTAGTGTTGGTAAAAACTAATATTTGCAGCATAAATGAATTCTAGATAGCACATCAGCAAGCACTTTAGAGTTAACACTGTGTAGTTTAGTCAGTAACCTTAACATATGCAATATAACTTAAAGTAGAACAATCTAATATTCTAAAGTACTGCACTATAAATATCAGCCAACGCACAGTTTACTTGTAGATTCTCTTGAAGAAAGATACCCAAGTTTTGAAATTACTAACATGAGATAAAGTGGGCTTAGCTAAATTGTCTGATATGTAAACAACTTAAATTGTCTGATATGTAAACTTCTTAAGAAACATAAAACGCAAGACATCAACAGGCAGTTTAAAAGTTCAAATGTTTTAATTCTAAAACTAGAGTCTGTATACAGTTTCAGTCCCTCCATACCCTGTGTGTGGTGCTTATTTACAGTATCTGTCAGCTTTCATTTTCTCTCTTCTGTCTAGCATTACCTCATGCAGATCTCCTTCACGTTTGGCTTTCTTCAAATCTTTCTTATCTGCTTCACTGACACGTAGGCGTCTGTCTTGAAAACTCTGGAATTTTTTCCTAGAGAATAATGGAGGAAAAAATAGAATCACAATCTGTGCCAAATTTTAGTATGGATTCTCTCCCCTGGTTTATGAAAAATACAATCTAGGGCAGGGGTCTCAAACTCATTTCATCATGTGGGCCACAGTGGAAAGTAACAACCATTCAGCGGGCCGCACCACAAAAAGAGAATGTTTTTTCATTACATTTTACGAACACTACTGTCACTGCAGTTAAATGCTAAAATAAAGTTTTTATAATTATTAATTACATTTAGTGTAGTTTATTTACATTCACAGGCAGTTAAGTTTACTAAAATAAGTTGACGTTGTCTCTGTCACTTATTAAAAAGCAGAAACTGTAGTTCCCCAAAAAACAACTATAATTTCTAGGCCTGCTGCAGTGATTCGTCACTCATGTTTCTGTCCACTCAGCTGAGAGCGTTTGGCAGAGTCCAGACCATCGACGTTAGGCCTGAAGTCGCATGTAGTGGCAAGCCGCAAGGTAGCTCTCAGATGCTTATCAGTCAGTCTTGGTTGTAATGCTGTTTTGTTGATCATTCTGGAAAAAAAACTGTTCGCAAACGTACGTACTCCCAAACATCGCTAGAATTCTAGCAGCTGCACAGAATAAGTTTGTAAACTTCTCTCTGGGAAGAATTTGGTAGAAATTAGGAACACCAACATCAGCATATTTTTGCTTCAGAACATTGTCACACTGCAGGTCCAGTAGTTCCATCTGGACTTCCTCTGGAACATTTTTCACTTCAACTGCGAACGGAGTGGCAACAAGGAAAAACTGTGGTTCGAGAGCAGTGAATTGCTGAAAGCGGTGTTCAAAATCTTCCAGTAGTCTGGAGAGAATGTCTATATAGTCTTTCAGGCTTGGTTCAACCGTAATGCTCTGTAGAAAAAGGCAAATGAGTCAGGTTTCCATCTGCCAGCTGAGTGGCTCACAAGTCAGCTTGCATCTGAATGATTTGATGCGGTCAAACATCACGGTAATCAGCTGCTTTGTGCCCTGTAGTTGTGAATTGAGTGCATTGAGATGTTGCGTGATGTCAGTAAGAAAAGCAAGATCTGACAAAACATTGGGTCACTGAGCTGAGGTATGTCTCTGTCTTTCATTGCCATGAACAATGCTATTTCCAGTGTTAGTTCAAAAAATCCTTGCAGCACTTTTCCAGGACTCAACCATCTGACTTTCATGTGATAAAGCAACTCTCCGTATTCCGTTTCTTAATCAGCTAGAAATGACATAAACTGTCTGTGGTTGAGACCCTGTGCACGTATGAAGTTCATGACAACATCCATCAGGTTCTTCATTTGTAGACTTTTGCCACAGAGTGCTTCTCGGTGCAGAATGCAGTGTATGGCTGCAAAAGGTCCTGCCAAGCTGAGCTGATACCGTTTCTCTACCATTAATCCAACAACACCAACCTTCTCTGAACACATTGCTGGTGCACGTCTGAAACAAGTTTTCTCCCACGGTAGCCCACACACCTGTCAATACAAGCTTCCAGTTCTTGAAACATGTCGCGTCCAGTCGTTCTTTTCATGGTAGTAAGTCCAATAGCTCTTCAACAATGTTCAAGTTTTCGTCGACCCCACGAATGAAGACTGCACAGTATGCGGTATCTGTTACACCAGTAGACTCGTTCAGTGCAATGGAATATGCTACAAAGTCTTTTGCAGCGGAAATCAGTTGCTGTTGAACATTTTCGCTGACTCTGTGATCCTGCTTGCAACTGTTTCGCAGACAAACTTATGCCTTCGAAGAGTTTTTTTTTCTTGGGGAAGATAATTTCACACGCCTGTAGCATACACCCTTTTACAAACTGGCCTTCAGTGAATGGTCGTGATGCCTTTACTATCATCTCACTAACAACAAAGCTTGCATTCACAGAATCTTCGCTTGCAGCGGGCAGACACTCATTTACTGATTTGTGCATTTGTAAATCATTTCACGGCTTATATGTGGTCATTGAAAATTTTATCTAATTTTTTAAATTAATTAATTTTTAATTCGTGGACGTGGCTGCGGGCCACACAACATTGTTTTGCAGGCCACATGTGGCCCGCGGGCGACGTGTTTGAGACCCCTGATCTAGGGAGTATATTTGAATTTTTTTTACTGTGTGCAGAACACTTCAATTATTAGTGCCCATGTTTTTCACATTGAGTCCCTACATTACAAACTCACACATAGTTGATTTCAGCCTCCTTGACAGAGCCTTGATCTTCTTTAGGGATGTCTTCAAGTGGGTCTCTTTCTCTGGCAGCGCTTGACCTAATACGCAACATTTCTTTCGGCCCTGCTGTCCTGCTTAAACAAACTATTCTACCCTCCTCGTCATAGGACAGGAAACAGTTGTTACAGCCACTAATGGCCAGTTTACCCTGCATGATAAATGAATAGATTAATTACTATTGATAAATCATACTCAATATGAGATTCTTTTCATTTTTTTTTTAAATCTAGATAATTAAGCTAGTGGGCAATGATTTGACTACATTGCAAGCAGCTGTCTTCCTCCCATAGATATTAATCTCATTTGGTCTAAAAGCTTTACAAACACATTGCAATGGACCCAATATTTGAATAACTGATATCAAATCTTGGATTGTATAATGAATTAGAAATATTGATTAAATTTTGTGGCTAGTTAAGTGTGTTGATTACTCATTTTCTTTTCTTCATGGTCAAAGGTTTTTAAAACAAAACAAATATTTTCTATCTAAAGTTGTTTTTACACATTTTGCTAAGTTCTGAGCTATCCATTAAAAAAGATGTCTAATACTCAGCTTGTGAGTCCTAAAACTATTTACTATAAAGAATTAGCTTACATCTTGAAAGACTGGTTCAAACTGTTCCCTAGAGCCCATCGCTTCTGCCACACCAACCACTTTACCATCAGCCTCTACACCCCAGTACTTGCCATAACCAGATTTGAAAGCTATCTTGGTTTCGTTGACCTTTATGGTGGTGAAGATTTCTGCTGGATCAGGAGCTTCACCTTAAAGAACAAAGTAGCTACATAAATTTCTGATGCACTATAAAGTACAGACTTTCAACTTCACAATGTTATTCATAAAATGTGTGCAGGTGTCATGAAGTATAACATATTGCCAACTACAAATAAATAAATGATACAGAAAACACAGAATAATAACTTCAACTAAAGATGACTTTGGAAATATAGCACAGTTGTCTCTCTGTTTTGTTTTTTTTTAAAGAAAAATTATGTTTTGTGCTTATAAAGTTGTTTTTTTTTAAACAAAGCTATTAGGCAGCAGTATTTTTTGGTTATGGTGAGCTGCGTAAAAATATTCCCTCATTTCAAACCTTGCTGTCCAAGGGGAAGTTGATGTAAAGCTCATCTGTTTCTATAGCTGACAGTTATAATTAAATAATATTAATTGTGTCATGTGGCCTATCTTATGTCAAATACCCATCAGAATTGGGTGGACAAAGTGACATACTGACCAATCAGTTCATAGCCAGGCACTTAACCACTCAGCCACATTATCCACGTTGTTAGCTCAAGAGGTTAATACAATTATTGTTTTTAAATGATAATAACGGTGACATAAACACTATTTTTTTAATTTTAAATATTTTACTAACCAACTTTCCTGGTTGGCCCTAAAGCCAGGCCACCATTGTCAAGGGCAGTGATGTATGTGTTGTCTTCAAATTCAATTGCCACATTGGCCGCAATGTCTGCAAACTTCTTGATTTCCCACCAGCCACCTGCATCATTTAAACACGAAATTGTGGAGTTGAAATTTTATTTTATGTACACTTCCTTATCCAAACAATGACTAACACAGTTAATTGAATATACAAAGACTGAATGCTAATGCTAACAATCTTTTTTTTTTTAATACGTTTCTGACTTTCCTTTAGAAATGAGGCTCAAACCTCCAGCAGGATGGCAGAGTTCAAACCCTGGACCATCGTGATGGCAGTCTGAAGTGCATACCATTGACTAAGCAGTCATTCAAGCCAGTGCTTTCAAAAGAGATCACCAGTTACAAAATCTCAAACTTAATAGATTACATATCAGAGTACTCTAGATCCATCAGCCAAATAGATAAACTAATTAGCAAGCTGAGTCACATTTGTATCCATCATACGGAACACTTTGTAGGAGGACATTGTATCCATCATACAGAACACTTTGTAGGAGGACATTGTATCCATCATACGCAACACTTTGTAGGAGGACATTGTATCCATCATACGCAACACTTTGTAGGAGGACATTGTATCCATCATACGCAACACTTTGTAGGAGGACATTGTATCCATCATACGCAACACTTTGTAGGAGGACATTGTATCCATCATACACAACACTTTGTAGGAGGACGTTACCGAAACAAAACAAAGACTTTTAAAAACAAGAACTCATGAAAGCTGATGGATGGCGGCCTGGTCGTGTGATATGCTTGCTGGACTATCCTTTGGGAGTTTCGATGGGCCTGAGTTTGAACCCTGCCCACTGTGATCCCCCATCATCCTGAGGGAGGTTTAGGGTAGGATGTCATTATCTTGAACTCTAAGGAGCATCTTAAGCATGTCAAACATTCTACAAACATATTGGATGTACAAGTAGTTCATATTGCATGTGAGTGTTCATTTCTCACCATGTTTACTTGTGTCTTCTCTTTCTTTTGTCTTGTCAGGTGCATCCGTCAGACTGCCATCATGTTTTCTTTTGTGACTTTTGTGTTTCTTTGACCTGAGCACACCA
Organism: Biomphalaria pfeifferi; assembly: GCA_030265305.1. NCBI lineage: Eukaryota > Metazoa > Mollusca > Gastropoda > Planorbidae > Biomphalaria > Biomphalaria pfeifferi. Next base: position 526,324 of record JASAOG010000182.1, read on the forward strand.
ACAGTTGTTAGAGAGAATAATACACATGGTAAAAATGGAAATAGATTTATCTATGTAAGCTAAGCCTATATCTCAATGTTCTAGAGAGACAATCAAATAAATATACACAGGGAAAACAAAAAGATTATAGTTCAAACCTAGTATTTTATAACAAACTACTACTTGGTGAGGGGGCACTGTGGCTTTGTGGTAAAGCATGTGGCTTCTGAACAAGGTGGCCACACTTTGTCATCAGTGCATCTACTGTAAAGAAATGCCCTTGTACCTTAGCTCAGAAACTTCCGCACTCCATGGAATCAACACTTCTAGTGATGCCACAGTTCTCCCTCAAAAGTTACGGTTTGTCAGCTTTTTAAGTACACAGACCAAAGGTTTAGAACTCACTTGTCATTTTAGCTCTATTATTTATGTTTGTTATGTTATCACAGCACCATAGGCCTACATTATCTTTTTTTTTAAAAGCGCTCTTTAAATTAAATTATTATTATTCTAAAAATAGTGATTGAAATATCAGGTAGAAATTGAGATGTGAATCTTGAGTGGGTTATTTTATCGGGTTTTAGTAGGCACCCAAGGAAGAGATTCAATCTCTGATGTAGGAATCTCAAGTCGCAGGCTAGTGAAATGGGATTGACTCTTACCATTAACTAGAACATTACTATCAATATAGTAAATCTATTTAATGAAAATTGCATATATATATATATATATATATATATAAGGAATCTATGTAAGATGCTAGTAGTGCTGTTTGTAAGAGGAAAAAAGTCTGACTATCATCAGACACTCCATTATTTTTATTTTTGGTTGATATATTATTTCGGCTATGAAATATAAATTACATTTCATTCGAAAGTAATCCAAATGTGATAAAAAAAGCATTAAGAAATCCCACCTAATAATTAATAGGCTGGTTCAATTATCTTGTTTTGGTACTTAAGAATTCAGATCATGTGCAGTACCAATATTATTGTACTTAAGCCATCAAAATAAAAATTTAAAATAATAAAACTATGACATATCTGCAAATCATCAAAAAATAGATAGTGCCAGCCAGCAACAGGTTACTCTAGCCCTAACCTTAATAGTAGTAATAGAGACTTGATATTTAAAAATTAATGTACAATATAATATCATTTAATTTAAACTATTAAAGTCAATATGACTCAATTAGACTAAGTCATTACATCCAGTGCTTTTTTTTTGTGTAAAAATATGTGCCGGTACCCAGTGATGGATTGCCTAACTTTTAACTACTAAAAATAAATTAATAATAGTTAAAATACAAGAAAAGTAGTATATATAATTTTTTTCCCAAATTGTAAAAAGGTGCTGGTACGCTGTACCGGTGACTACTTTCACAAAAAAAAAGCACTGACTAGATCAAAGCATAATTTTAAGCTGAAACATACTTCTGTTTTTGGCCTTTAAGTTTTAGTTTTCCACCTTTTACCATTGAATAGGAGTCTGCCATTTTTATGACTGTTTTAGTGATTAGTATGAACTGGATTATTTAGAATTTAGATCTAGGTTACCTAGAGTCTAGTTAGTAGATATCTAGTATTAATTTATATATTATATAATCTTTAGACTAGTTCACACTTAATTATAAGTTTTATAACTTTATTCACTGGATTTAATTATTTATAAAATTTATTCAGTTAAATTTATTGTCTTAGTTTTATAATATACTAAGACTATAATTATAATACTAATAGTTCGTAACTCGTTCTAGTTTCTAGTTAGTCTAGACTCTAGACTAGAGACAAAAAAGAGACTAGATTTGACTAGATCTAGAATCTAGTTATATTACTCTAGTAGAATAGACTATTCTAGACTAATTAAGTAATTTAGATCTAAATCTAGATAATCTAGACTAGGTCGTATCAAATGTAGATCTAGATCTTAAGATCTCGATCTGGTAGGATCTAATGGTTATTGTCATAAAATTTATCTAGATAGATCAAGACTCTTGTAATAGACTTTTATGGATAGACTGAAAGAATAGATGTTTTCAACTTTACCTTGGATTACTTTTTTATTTACTCTATAAGTTATAAAAACATTAACTATTAAAGGCGCAAAACAAACGAAATGCCGGAGATCAGTACTAATACGGAGCTATTACACAGATAGACATCTGTATGTATATGGGAGCTATATAATCTTTGATACCCGATAAAAGATTGTTTGTGAAATAGAGTTGAAATCCCCGTGTGTCCAGGACCGGATTTAGGTATGTAGAGGTCTCGGGGCAGAATTTTTATGGAGGCCCCTACTACCCCCTACACTTTTTCGAAAGCTTGTAATAATTTTAATATCCTTTTTTTAAAAAACACTTATTATTAATCATAGTGATACCTAATAGCAAGGGACAGTTTAGATGAAAGAACTGGAGTACTTGTAAATTTGATCTAATTTTCCTACTTTAAAAAATACAATTATTGAATATGCAATTTTAGTTTTTTAAAAATGTACATTTTGTATGTTTTTGAGTTTGTGAAGAGCAAGTTAGTTCATGGGTGGCCAACTGCCGTACCCTGATAGCAAAGATTTTGGGCCCCAACTGGGCCAGCCCATACTAACCACATGGGCCCCATTTGGGGTATGAACATTGGCCCAAACGGGCGCCCTTAGGGCTTAGTCTGGGATCAGTAAGAGGGCCCAGAATAATCCCCTTGTGAAATCCGTGTCGGGCCAGTAAGGGGAAGGATTTGTGGGGCCCCAACATGGCCAAAGGTACTTGGCCCTTTGGGGGCATAAAAAAAGCCCAAAATGTGGCCCTTAAGGGGCGAGTCTGGGCACAATCAGGGGACCCAGATGAAGCCCTGATGGAACCCTCATGGGGCCAGTATGGGGCAAACATTGAGGGGCCTGAAAGGGCTAACCACAGAAGCCGCATTATATTATAAGTACTCTACAACTTGCTACAAGAGGACAAGTCTTAACCAAGACAAAGTTGCCATACGGAAAATGGGTTGAGGGGTCTCAAACAGAGAACCAATACTATAATTTTGGTCTAACCAAGGTTTACAGCCTTTTCGTTTATGTTATTGTTATGATTAGTAACAATTTTATTTTCTAATTATTTCGTCAATATACATATATATATATATCAAAAAGATGTCATATTTTGGCAAAAACTTGAACAGGCGTTTCTATATTCAAGGTTGTTATAAAAAACAACAACTTTAGCTTGATCTCCTCAAGATCTGGAACTTTCCTTTTGTATTCCATGTTACAATGCTCACGTCAAAGGGTCCTTTTGCTGATCAGCGACACTCAACGTAGGAGAAATAGAATAAACCTGTTTGGTTTGGTGACAAGAGGGACAATAAAGGTGGCTACCTTTATTTTTTTTTATTAGAGTTAGTCCCCTTTATTACTTGATTTAAGTCCCTGTTAACTGTGTACAATTGTCATTTCCTCTTGAGTCCTTGAGCTGACCACCCTTATTGTCCCTCTTGTCACAGGTTTGTTTTTTCCTTCGTAAAATTTAAATTTTTTTTTCATTTCGTCCTCGCCTCGGCACGCAGACGTTTGGTAATGCTAACTTCTCTCTCTGTCTTTCTCTCTCTCTCTCTCTCTTTATCTTTTTCCATTCAACTTTGTTAATCTTACTTTAAGCATTTAACGTTTATTCAGAGAGAAATTTAAAAAAAAGATGCCATAGGTTTTAAAATTAAACGTAGCACTATTATTTTTACTACCTGACATTTTTCTTAGCATGCACACTTTCGGGACATTTCATTGGTTAAATATTTGCTATTGGTAATTAATTCTTTGGCATGATGTCGGGTCAAATGAGGCAGCAACTGCGCGAAGGCATCTTCAGACGGCAATGTGTTCAATCTTTGTCGTCTTATGTCCCATACCAAAACAAAATAAATGGTGGTCACAAAGCTTCTCTTTGCCGATGACTGCGCCCCCAACTTGCTCACAATGAACTCCAGGTCAAAGTCAGTGAATTTGCGCACGCTGCCGCTTCTCTTGTTTTAACAATAAACCTAGGAAAAAAACGGCGGTTCTAGTTAAGAAGTCACCCAAATAAATGTACTAGGCTCCCAAAGATCACAGTGAATGGACAACTTTACATAACTGGGAAGCACTCAGTGAATGGACCACTTTCCAAATCTGGGAAGCACACGGTGAATGGACCACTTTACATATGTGGAAAGCACACAGTGAATGGACCACTTTCCAAATCTGGAAAGCACACAGTGAATGGACCACTTTATATACCTGGGCAGCATAGTATCAAATGACGTATCACTTTTAAGGGAAGTTGATAACCAATTCGGGCCAATAGTTCTTTTGGACGCCTCCATGTGAGAAATGACGGAATTAATTCCTAGGCCTACCTAAAAAAAAAAATCAGTGTCTACTAAGCAGATAGAAGCCGCAGTGGCTGAGTGGTAAAGGGCTTGGCTTCCGAAATGGGGGTCCTGGGTTCGAATCTTGGTGAAGACTGTGATGTCTACTTTCGGGATCTTCAGGGCGCCACAGAGTCCACCCAGATCCAGTGGGTACCTGACATTAATTGGGAGAAAGTAAATGCGGTTGGTCGTTGTGCTGGCCACATGAGACCCTCGTTAACCGTTGGCCACAGAAACAAATGACCTTTTCATCATCTGCCCCATAGATCACTAGGTCTGAAATGGGAACTTTACTTTTTACTTACTAAGCAGATAGTTTTTGTTCTTTTTTTTTTTTTTTTTTTTTTTTTGAACTAACGTCTGTATTATATAACATAAAATAAGGTCTGAAAACGGGTACTTTCATATCTAACTTCATCTTCACTTGCACCTATCCTTTGGTCTGCTGGACCGTTGGGGCACCACACAAAATCTGTCAATCTTCTTTCTCCATTCTTCTTTGTCATTTGCCTTTAATATAATTTCATCCTGATATTCTTTCTGAAAATATTAAAACCTGCCTTTTTACCTGTCTGGGTGGACCACTTCGGTGGTCGATTTTGAGTTTGTGTTTCCACACAAACTGTCTTTGTAACCTTGTTTTTTTTGTTGTTTTTTTTTCATTCACGTTTTGGGTTGAGACGACAATGGTTGCATAAAAGAAACCAAGAATTTATGAATTATGATTAAGTTCGTGTCAACTTTGCAATTTTTGTTGAATTAATAAACGAAACAAACAAAAACACTTCTCTGGGGTGTCCATCTTGAAAGTATGTCAAATATTACAGAAGTGACGTGGATATTCTACATGAACTATACCCGCAAGGTAAACGGCTTCAGTTGGTCTATCATTTTTATTTTGTTTTACTTAGAACTTATCTCTTCAGCTAGCTAATTAGAGGTTTGGGTTTCCTTGGGGTTTATTCTTAGTTTTTTTTTTTTTTAAGGTCCAGGTTTTTACTACCGTATAATTCATAAAGCGCTGGTTGTGAGTGTGTGTGTGTGTGTGCTTCGTGTGTGAATGTTGTTCTTATTAGCATCTATAGTGTTATTGTTACAGTAGTTACGCTGAGGTGGTCAATAGTAGTCAAACTGAATTTCCATATAATTGGACCAGTAAAAATTATCTTATGATTCTTATGTTATCTTGTCTATGACGAAAAAATACTGTTTTATAACTAATTTGATTTGTAATTCTTTATTCGTAGGCCTATTGTTTCAGTTTCATAGTGTGGCGGCGGATTTAACTACTTGAAATAAAGTTATTGCCAACAGATTGTTAGGGTTATTTTCTGATAAGAATAGAACAATTTAAAAACATAATACTAGTGAAATCTGCCCATGTAGAGTATCACCAGAGAATGCCGACCACGTTCTCCAAAACTGCTTCCTTTACCAAGAGGCCTGTATAAGACACTGGCCCCCAAAACACCCCAATAGAAAGAAAACTATATGGAGAGCTGCCTGATTTGGAAACCACTGCGCAGTTCATCTCATGTATTGGTCTAGTCATCTGAACGCTCCAACAGTTCATCTCATGTATTGGTCTAGCCATCTGAACACTCCAACAGTTCATCTCATGTATTGGTCTAGCCATCTGAACACTCCAACAGTTCATCTCATGTATTGGTCTAGCCATCTGAACACTCCAACAGTTCATCTCATGTATTGGTCTAGCCATCTGAACACTCCAACAGTTCATCTCATGTATTGGTCTAGCCATCTGAACACTCCAACAGTTCATCTCATGTATTGGTCTAGCCATCTGAACACTCCAACAGTTCATCTCATGTATTGGTCTAGCCATCTGAACACTCCAACAGTTCATCTCATGTATTGGTCTAGCCATCTGAACACTCCAACAGTTCATCTCATGTATTGGTCTAGCCATCTGAACACTCCAACAGTTCATCTCATGTATTGGTCTAGCCATCTGAACACTCCAACAGTTCATCTCATGTATTGGTCTAGCCATCTGAACACTCCAACAGTTCATCTCATGTATTGGTCTAGCCATCTGAACACTCCAACAGTTCATCTCATGTATTGGTCTAGCCATCTGAACACTCCAACAGTTCATCTCATGTATTGGTCTAGCCATCTGAACACTCCAACAGTTCATCTCATGTATTGGTCTAGCCATCTGAACACTCCAACAGTTCATCTCATGTATTGGTCTAGCCATCTGAACACTCCAACAGTTCATCTCATGTATTGGTCTAGCCATCTGAACACTCCAACAGTTCATCTCATGTATTGGTCTAGCCATCTGAACACTCCAACAGTTCATCTCATGTATTGGTCTAGCCATCTGAACACTCCAACAGTTCATCTCATGTATTGGTCTAGCCATCTGAACACTCCAACAGTTCATCTCATGTATTGGTCTAGCCATCTGAACACTCCAACAGTTCATCTCATGTATTGGTCTAGCCATCTGAACACTCCAACAGTTCATCTCATGTATTGGTCTAGCCATCTGAACACTCCAACAGTTCATCTCATGTATTGGTCTAGCCATCTGAACACTCCAACAGTTCATCTCATGTATTGGTCTAGCCATCTGAACACTCCAACAGTTCATCTCATGTATTGGTCTAGCCATCTGAACACTCCAACAGTTCATCTCATGTATTGGTCTAGCCATCTGAACACTCCAACAGTTCATCTCATGTATTGGTCTAGCCATCTGAACACTCCAACAGTTCATCTCATGTATTGGTCTAGCCATCTGAACACTCCAACAGTTCATCTCATGTATTGGTCTAGCCATCTGAACACTCCAACAGTTCATCTCATGTATTGGTCTAGCCATCTGAACACTCCAACAGTTCATCTCATGTATTGGTCTAGCCATCTGAACACTCCAACAGTTCATCTCATGTATTGGTCTAGCCATCTGAACACTCCAACAGTTCATCTCATGTATTGGTCTAGCCATCTGAACACTCCAACAGTTCATCTCATGTATTGGTCTAGCCATCTGAACACTCCAACAGTTCATCTCATGTATTGGTCTAGCCATCTGAACACTCCAACAGTTCATCTCATGTATTGGTCTAGCCATCTGAACACTCCAACAGTTCATCTCATGTATTGGTCTAGCCATCTGAACACTCCAACAGTTCATCTCATGTATTGGTCTAGCCATCTGAACACTCCAACAGTTCATCTCATGTATTGGTCTAGCCATCTGAACACTCCAACAGTTCATCTCATGTATTGGTCTAGCCATCTGAACACTCCAACAGTTCATCTCATGTATTGGTCTAGCCATCTGAACACTCCAACAGTTCATCTCATGTATTGGTCTAGCCATCTGAACACTCCAACAGTTCATCTCATGTATTGGTCTAGCCATCTGAACACTCCAACAGTTCATCTCATGTATTGGTCTAGCCATCTGAACACTCCAACAGTTCATCTCATGTATTGGTCTAGCCATCTGAACACTCCAACAGTTCATCTCATGTATTGGTCTAGCCATCTGAACACTCCAACAGTTCATCTCATGTATTGGTCTAGCCATCTGAACACTCCAACAGTTCATCTCATGTATTGGTCTAGCCATCTGAACACTCCAACAGTTCATCTCATGTATTGGTCTAGCCATCTGAACACTCCAACAGTTCATCTCATGTATTGGTCTAGCCATCTGAACACTCCAACAGTTCATCTCATGTATTGGTCTAGCCATCTGAACACTCCAACAGTTCATCTCATGTATTGGTCTAGCCATCTGAACACTCCAACAGTTCATCTCATGTATTGGTCTAGCCATCTGAACACTCCAACAGTTCATCTCATGTATTGGTCTAGCCATCTGAACACTCCAACAGTTCATCTCATGTATTGGTCTAGCCATCTGAACACTCCAACAGTTCATCTCATGTATTGGTCTAGCCATCTGAACACTCCAACAGTTCATCTCATGTATTGGTCTAGCCATCTGAACACTCCAACAGTTCATCTCATGTATTGGTCTAGCCATCTGAACACTCCAACAGTTCATCTCATGTATTGGTCTAGCCATCTGAACACTCCAACAGTTCATCTCATGTATTGGTCTAGCCATCTGAACACTCCAACAGTTCATCTCATGTATTGGTCTAGCCATCTGAACACTCCAACAGTTCATCTCATGTATTGGTCTAGCCATCTGAACACTCCAACAGTTCATCTCATGTATTGGTCTAGCCATCTGAACACTCCAACAGTTCATCTCATGTATTGGTCTAGCCATCTGAACACTCCAACAGTTCATCTCATGTATTGGTCTAGCCATCTGAACACTCCAACAGTTCATCTCATGTATTGGTCTAGCCATCTGAACACTCCAACAGTTCATCTCATGTATTGGTCTAGCCATCTGAACACTCCAACAGTTCATCTCATGTATTGGTCTAGCCATCTGAACACTCCAACAGTTCATCTCATGTATTGGTCTAGCCATCTGAACACTCCAACAGTTCATCTCATGTATTGGTCTAGCCATCTGAACACTCCAACAGTTCATCTCATGTATTGGTCTAGCCATCTGAACACTCCAACAGTTCATCTCATGTATTGGTCTAGCCATCTGAACACTCCAACAGTTCATCTCATGTATTGGTCTAGCCATCTGAACACTCCAACAGTTCATCTCATGTATTGGTCTAGCCATCTGAACACTCCAACAGTTCATCTCATGTATTGGTCTAGCCATCTGAACACTCCAACAGTTCATCTCATGTATTGGTCTAGCCATCTGAACACTCCAACAGTTCATCTCATGTATTGGTCTAGCCATCTGAACACTCCAACAGTTCATCTCATGTATTGGTCTAGCCATCTGAACACTCCAACAGTTCATCTCATGTATTGGTCTAGCCATCTGAACACTCCAACAGTTCATCTCATGTATTGGTCTAGCCATCTGAACACTCCAACAGTTCATCTCATGTATTGGTCTAGCCATCTGAACACTCCAACAGTTCATCTCATGTATTGGTCTAGCCATCTGAACACTCCAACAGTTCATCTCATGTATTGGTCTAGCCATCTGAACACTCCAACAGTTCATCTCATGTATTGGTCTAGCCATCTGAACACTCCAACAGTTCATCTCATGTATTGGTCTAGCCATCTGAACACTCCAACAGTTCATCTCATGTATTGGTCTAGCCATCTGAACACTCCAACAGTTCATCTCATGTATTGGTCTAGCCATCTGAACACTCCAACAGTTCATCTCATGTATTGGTCTAGCCATCTGAACACTCCAACATAACAATGAGAACGAAGGAGAAGAAGAAGAAAAAAAACATAATACCTTCCTTGGTGTATACCGCATACAAAATTGTATATCTAGGATGAGATCCTAGTCTTTTGATACTAGTTTATTAGAAGACATTTCTATAAATCAAATAAGAACATAAAACTAAAATGTTATTTCACCTTGGTTAGGCCAAGAATAGAATATATGCATCCTCCGTTTGGGACCCCTCAACTCAAGAAAACATTAAGAAACTGAAATAGACAAAAAAATAGAGCAGTGAGATTCATAACAAACGAATATTCACATTTGACTAGAGTAACACCTTTTGTAAAATCACTAAATTTAGAAAGCCTTCAGGATAGAAGACTTAAAAGTAAAGTAGCAATTATACATAAAACACTAAACCATAATCTTCAAATACAAAAACAAAATTTAACAAAGTACTTAGAAAGACTCAAAGATAATGGCACATACCCTAGTGCTATTAGAGCATGGAATGGGTTTACCAGAGCTAGCCAGGAAAACCAGTGACTTGGTGGAGTTTAGGTCATTGGTTAATATGCATGACTAAATGCATGACGCGTAGGACGTAATCATCTTCTTTTTTGAAGTAACGTCTGTATTATATAAGATAAGAAGATAAGATAATAGATAAATAGAAGAGTTTAATTAGTTAATGTTCAGGAAGATTATGCGCATCATCTTCTAAGTCTAAGATAAGATAAGTCTAGATCTAAAGGCCTATCATTAGAATAGTGTTAAGTCCAGTGAATTCATACATTCACTTAACCAGAATTTTTTTTCTCGTGGGGGGGGGGGGGGGGGGGAGCATGAAAAGGTATAAAAAATGCCTTATGTTTCTAAAATCTAACATTCAATAGTTATTAAGAGCAAAATAATCGCTCTAGTCTATAAGCTTTGTAAGGAGGTAGGCCTATTCTTTTTTTTCTTTTAAGTTTTTTTTTTTTTTTTATAAATTATTTTTCTTGTTTAAAAAAAAAGCCAAGCTTTTTAATAATGAATAAAAACATTTTTACTTTGGAATGTCCGCCTGAAGATCGTTATAACGCGTCTAAATAAATAATCGAAGTAAGAAGTGTCCACTTCAAGAAAGCTCCGATCAAGCCTGGCCGATAAGCAATGTTGACATTTTGAGACCAACCCGTGTCTCGCGAGAAGTCAAGAGAATATTGGCAGCTCTGTATCGGGACGATCCCCCTAATGAGATAGCTGGCTCGGAGACAGGGCTCAGCGCTGCGAGACAGGAAGTTAATAGTTGGTCGACGCATGCGCATACTTGCCACGCGCAAACACCGGAAATAATGTCGAGAAGCGCGCGAGATGACAGTGTCTGGAAATTAATAGCGCGCGCACTGCGTCTTTTTTTTTTTTTTGTGCCTGCTTTAGTCTAGTCTTTTTATTTCATTGATAGTTTCTGATACTAAAAGTAGTTTTATTAAATTCAAGACAACAGCGTCCATTTTACTTAATGCCCTAGGACCTAGGTAGATAGCTTCATGAGTTTTTCTAATGATCATTTGAATCTTTCCCACTGCGTTTCATACAGAATTTGGCATAACATTTTTAGAGATTAGAAAAAACCTAAATACGGACCTGTCAGAATATCGAATTAACTCATTTCAGCGAGAAGCAGTGGCGTAGCTAGGAATTTGTCATCATTTAGGGGACCGGGGGGGGGGGGGTTGACCTCATTTTGACATTCGACATCATGACATGAGATAATGGCGTAGTATTTAATGTGAAAAAAAAATTCGAACACTCATTCGGGGGTCCTCCTCATGTGGAGGCCAGGAGGAGGGTTTAATTTCTCCAACTCCCCCATCCCTCCACCGTAGCGCCGCCACTGAAGAGCAGTATTTAAAAAAAATGATAGATGCCTCGTCGAGGGAAGGGAAATACCTATAACATTACTCATACAACAAAGGAAAAGTATATAGGCAATGAATGGGCAGGTCAACAATACACTGAATGGACAAGTCAACAATACACTGAATGGACTGGTCAACAATACACTGAATGGACTGGTCAACAATACACTGAATGGACTGGTCAACAATACACTGAATGGACAGGTCAACAATACACTGAATGGACAGGTCAACAATACACTGAATGGACTGGTCAACAATACACTGAATCGTCAGGTCAACAATACACTGAATATTCAGGTCAACAGTACACTGAATGGACAGGTTAACAATACACTGAATGGACAGGTCAACAATACACTGAATGGACTGGTCAACAATACACTGAATGGACAGGTCAACAATACACTGAATTGACTGGTCAACAATACACTGAATGGACAGGTCAACAATACACTGAATGGACAGGTCAACAATACACTGAATGGACAGGTCAACAATACACTGAATGGACTGGTCAACAATACACTGAATGGACTGGTCAACAATACACTGAATGGACAGATCAACAATACACTGAATCGTCAGGTCAACAATACACTGAATATTCAGGTCAACAATACACTGAATGGACAGGTTAACAATGCACTGAATGGACAGGTCAACAATACACTGAATGGACAGGTTAACAATGCACTGAATGGACAGGTCAACAATACACTGAATGGACTGGTCAACAATACACTGAATGGACTGGTCAACAATACACTGAATGGACAGGTCAACAATACACTGAATGGACAGGTTAACAATACACTGAATGGACAGGTCAACAATACACTGAATGGACTGGTCAACAATACACTGAATGGACAGGTCAACAATACACTGAATGGACTGGTCAACAATACACTGAATGGACTGGTTAACAATACACTGAATGGACAGGTCAACAATACACTGAATGGACAGGTCAACAATACACTGAATGGACAGGTCAACATTACACAGAATGAACTGGTCAACAATACACTGAATGGACAGGTCAACAATACACTGAATGGACAGGTCAACAATACACTGAATGGACTGGTCAACAATACACTGAATGGACTGGTCAACAATACACTGAATGGACAGGTCAACAATACACTGAATGGACAGGTCAACAATACACTGAATGGACAGGTCAACAATACACTGAATGGACTGGTCAACAATACACTGAATGGACAGATCAACAATACACTGAATCGATCTACAAGTCATATAGAACCTTCGATCTACATGTTATATAGAACCTTCGATCTACATGTTATATAGAACCTTCGATCTACATGTTATATAGAACCTTCGATCTACATGTTTTATAGAACCTTCGATCTACATGTTATATAGAACCTTCGATCTACATGTTATATAGTACCTTCGATCTACATGTTATATAGAACCTTCGATCTACATGTTTTATAGAACCTTCGATCTACATGTTATATAGAACCTTCGATCTACATGTTATATAGAACCTTCGATCTACATGTTATATAGAACCTTCGATCTACATGTTATATAGAACCTTCGATCTACATGTTATATAGAACCTTCTACTATATGTCATAAAGCAGAGCCGGTCTTAGGCATAGGCAAACTAGGCAGCCGCCGAGGGCCTCCAATTGGTGGGGGCCTCACACAGGATTAAAAAAACTTTTTAAAAAGAAAAAATAGTGAAACTTGTGCCCAATGGTATTGCTGGAGTACTATAGGTTTGAAATCAATTGTGTAATTCTTTTTTTAGCTGTTTTTTTTTTATTTCATTTGGGGACACCTAATTCACTTCGCCTAGGGCATCCAGTAATCTGGCAGGCCGGCCCTGCATATAGAAGATCCTTTTAATACGTAACGTCATAGAATTTTATTCTACAGGTTAGACTCTACACTATGCTGATCGTCAGGTTCGTTCGGGAATTTCCTTCAGCAAAAACGAGAACTACAAATGAAATGTCAAACCATTCCGTTGTGTTTTGTTGGGAAGTTTAACACAAATTAGTGCCGCATTGAGGTAGCAAGATGGATGTATTTAAATGTCAAATTAAAGACTTTTGAACAAACTTACAATTTTTTTTATTTTAGATCAAATCTAAAATCTTTCTTTTCCTTAAATTTGGTTTGTTCTACAAACTAGTGAGAATATTTGGTAAGTTTTGGATAACCGTACGCTGTGCCATCTGACCAATTGCTACAATTGAGTATAATTGCTAATGTAGAAATAAAAGCTGTTCATTACCTTGTATATTCTTTCAGATCTCATCATTTCAAAGTTTTTAAAAATATATATTAATAAGCCAGTTTCTTATGAACGTTTGATGACATCCATGGTTCTGACATGTGTGAAAATAAAACAGGCCTCTATAAACAGTAAGTATTGCCAATATTAACATCATAACTCATGTTTTTTTGGATTGACTGCCTTGTAGATTCGCTCACACTTATTTAAAATCTTTGTGTATTAGCCATGAAACAAAAAGGGAAAGGGAGTAATCTGTCTCCCGATATAAGAAAAAGATGTCATCCACAGAAGCCGCTCGGAGTTTATAACGCAGACATCATTCTCTCATTTCAGGTATTAGACAGAGTTAATCAAGGGTCCTCCCGATCACAGGCCAGGAATGTCAAGCTTTCAGACGTAACTGGCGCGTGACACACATTGTTGGAGAGTCTGGACCGTGATGCCACAGGGGCTAATGTCTCTGAGGGAATATCGCAAGTTTGGTCACATTTCATAACCCTGTCATCTTCTACGCTGGAGTTCTGTGTTATTCTTCAGACATCTTGACGTTCATCGGGAATGCACACTTTTGGGAAGACGTAATCATTCTAATGTATTTTTGTTTACGTCACAGAAGTGCCAGGATGTAAATATAAAAGTACAAAGTTCACTCTCAGGTCTGCTTCCCTCAACTTCCTTTTTCAGTTTTTGTTTGCCAGATTTTTCAGGTTGTCAGATTGACTACATTTTCCGTTTCTGTTTGTGTATTGTCTAGAACTTTTGCATTCTCTTTTCTTAGCTGATAACCAGAAATGTGTTTGTCATTATACAAACAGGGCTTTATACTTTTAATGATACAATAGAGACTTACCAATTAGAGGTTCAAATTTTGCGACAGATTCTACTCCCAATTTTTTTTTAAAAATAATATCTAAAACTAAAACTTTGGCTGAACTCTAGCGAGAAGAAAAGAAACTGCAAGAGAATGGGATCCTTACCTGGTTCCTACACTACAGTTCTCAAATGCAATTAATTCATCCATGTCAATATACAAAACCCTTTTCTCCAATATGGAAAAAGAAAAACGGCCAATAACCCTGTTCTTATCGAAGAACAAGAAAAGTAACCAAGTCACAGCCGAAGAAAAGACTTGACTTGAATATTTTATTATTAAATTGTAGGTCTACTACATTACATTATTGTAGCGCATATAATATCAGACATATGCGTTCTAAAACTGCGGGTCAGGCTGTATTACATATCTGTTTTAGCGCCTGCGAAGTGCCCAGCTATATCTATATCGATTACTTACAAAAACAAATACTTAAAGAAAATGGGTCTAACTACCCTCGAATTAAACTCTATAATTTATTCCACATCACGTAGAAATCTGTGCGATTAGGACTATTTTTTTCTTTACCAAATTATTTTTGTTTACCGCTATTTCATGCTTTTAGATTTCTTAATACCCTATGATTCTACCACTTGTCTGGACAGGTTTTGATAATGTGGAGGGGGGGGGAGAAGAAAGGGATATCTGGGTCGTCTGCCGTTGTTAATATCTGCATTACGACAGATCAGCTCATATTTCATCATTCCAGACCGCGCCAACCTACCAACCAATAGCCTAAGGCCCTAACATCTCATCATTGTCACATAGGAAACACACTCACACACACACACGCACACACAATAACTCCACAACACTCAATAAGACCACATTATGACTGTGACAAAATTTACACATTCTTATTGTCACAATATGATCACATTATGGCTGTAGCAACTTGACCACATTTTGACTGCGACAGTGAGGGTTGTAACAAGTTAACCACTTCATGACTGTGACAATTTGAACACATCGTGACTGTGACAACATGAGCACGGTCTTTCATTGTCAGAATATGATCACATTATGACTGTGACAATTTAAACACATTTTGACTGACCATTTGGTAACATACCGGCCGAAATGATTTAACCACAATATTGCAGTGACAAATAAATCCTTTTATGGCTGTTACAACGCTAGACGTTTGCAAACACTAACTATATGTTCAGTGATTATTCAAAATCGAAATACACAGCCGTTGAGTTCCAGCAACTATTAGAATAAAATCTTGCTGTTAATAAAATAGAAACCAACACATCAGTTACGTCTAACGTGTTGGCCACTTCCAGCGACTTTTTTGGGGGAAAGACTTAAATGTCAATGACAGCAGGTTTCCTCCCTTTAATTCGCTCTTCACGATTATATTAACCGAGTCGGAATAGGGGCATTCAATCCCAAGAATTACGATCATATCCAGCGAGCTCCGCCATTTTGTCTGTGATCCCGACCGGAAATATCTTGACAATGAATCTTGTGAGGAGATGGTCATGTGACCGAAGATTGTATTACGTCATATTTTGCGTCTTGAGAAAAAAGAATTCTGAAGTCTTGTAACGCTTTATAATAATGTGAATGGCGATGTGTTCGATTCAGAAGCTTAAGGAGAAGTGCAGTGTTTCACATGACTACCAAACCCAGTTGCGACCTGCATATTTTTCCGCATCTTGTGTAAAGCCGTTGTCCACCGGAAGTCTATTTAAGTTTTCTTTCCGTCTTCTGTCTTCAATAATGGCTTTCCTTTTGGGTCTCAAATGTCAGCTTTTGTGAGAGCTCTACAGCTGT
The DNA here is from genome assembly GCA_030265305.1 of Biomphalaria pfeifferi. Lineage (NCBI taxonomy): Eukaryota > Metazoa > Mollusca > Gastropoda > Planorbidae > Biomphalaria > Biomphalaria pfeifferi. Next base: position 542,825 of record JASAOG010000182.1, read on the forward strand.
TTGTTTCAGACGCCATCAGCTGCCACGTACTTTCCTCTATGCCAGTGAGGGCGTGAAGGCGTCTGAGTTGATCTTTATAGCGCTTAGGTAGGGGCATCTCCTATACGCTCGCCAAAGAAGACCGCCTTTGGCATGCGGGCGTCTCCCATGAGGGATAAGTGTCTGACCCAGCGCAAATGTCGAAAGGTAATTAGTACTTCTATAAGTTCCACACCGGCCTCCATCAGAACATAGCTATTGTTATTGCTTTATAGTATTTACAGAATGTACGAACATTAAGCATAATACCGCAAAAAGGGAAGTTTGAAAAACTTTATAAATGTAATAAAGTAATAGAAACAACATTACAAGGAGAGTATGTGTTTACACACAAACTCTTAGACGGCGCCCAGGCTGTCTGCCCAGTAGTCCACTGTTTGGTAAGCAAAGCATATAAAAAGACATGTCTCGATATTTTCAGCACCATGTCGGGAGTTAAAACTAAACACAACAACCACAGTCATTCAACATGAAGGTTTTGAAAAAAAAGCGTATTTCCTAATACTAGTCTCCCCTAAAAGTCCTTCCATTTGGCCTAGATTCCATGGCTCTACTTAGAAACATAAAAAAAATGCTTTACAAAGGGAAGACAATATTCTAAAGATATATTTTTTTTTTACCTTTACCTATCCCTTAGTCTGTTGGACCGTTTTACTTTAGTTAGCAGGTCACCATGGGGTCCGATCGCTGCAGTAACCATGTCTCTAATCTCTTGGTTTGTGATGCGGTCTCTGAATGGGATACCTAGGATCCTTCTGTAGCATCCATTGCTAGGATCCTCCTCTCTAGCTCTGCAGTCAGCATTCAAGACTCACAAGCATATAAAAATGTTGCCATGACCATAGAGTGCATCAGTCTGATTTTGGTGCCGAGGGCTAAGCTTTTGTCTTTCCATATTATTTTAAGTTTTGAAAGGGCTGCTGTGGACTGCGCTATTCGGGCCCATATTTTGGGTTTCGTTTCCTCATCTGAGACAATTTTGTGTCCCTCTTTTGGTAAATATGAACACTATTATTTATACTAAATACAAACACGGTTTTTTATGCTAAATGTGAACAATATGTTATTTATGCTAAATATGAACATGATTGTTTATGCTAAATATGAACATGATTGTTCAGTAATATAAGCTGCGTCCCACAGCTGCTGTTTGTGAGGCTAAGTGGAGGGGTGGACAGAGAGACACTCACTAGACCTTATGACTGCATCTGCAACATTGGCCATCACCCTTTATGTGAGTCCAGAACGGATGAATAGCAGCGAGGGCTCCACAGATGACAGATACCCTCATTGATATCATTGTTTATGTGACTAGTTTTGGCTACCTAGCCAGTGAATGCAATCATTCCCGGTGGGCCTTATCGGACAATGTACATGAAACGATCCGGGAGAGAATCGATCCTGCCCTTTGCATCCATAACGCTGGTAGAATCGCTGCTCGGATCGACTACCTCCAAGAAACTGATTCTGCTAAATGCAAAAAAAAAAATAATAATAAAATTAGTTGACTAGCACAGTAGTTATTTCTACTTAAAAATCAGTGATTCTAAAACTACACTTGTCCTTCGTTTAAATCATCTTTAAAAAAAGTTTGTGAAAACCATAAAGTAGATTTGACATGATTTTGCCCGGAGTGGGGAAGCATAACGGGGAATTGGGGAGTCACATTCGACTGCACCGTTAAACCAGTGAACAAAAAAGTTGGCCAGAAAAAAAAAAGATGAAATTTTCTAGAAGTTCAGTTCAGATGTTGTGTTCATTGTAGTGGTTCATTACAAAGCCTATATCTCTCTGTCTAGTAAAAAGTTTGTACACGTGATTTGTCCGACATCCTATCTCGGATCAAGCAGAGACAATTATTTCTTTTACTTGACAACACAAGAATCAATTAAACGAAATAACCAATCAGTTAATCAAATAAAGTAAAGTTCCCCTTTCAGACCTTGTGGTCTATAGGGCAGATGATGTAAAGGTCATCTGATTCTGTGGCCTACGGTTTATGAGGGTGTCATGTGGCCAGCACAACGACCTTGAAAGGGCCTAGGGCAGATGATGTAAAGGTCATCTGTATCTGTGGCATATGGTTTACGAACGAGGGAGTCAAGTGGCCAGCACAACAAGCAATCACCTTTACTTTTCCCCAACTAAAGTCAGGTACCCATTAGAGCTGGGTGGACTCAGAGGCGCCCAAAGATCCCGAAATTAAAAATCCCAGTCTTCACCAGGATTCGAACCAGGGACCACATGTTCAGAAGCCAAGCGCCTTACCGCTCGGCCACCGCGCCTCCTATCAGTAATTAATTATTGTGTTTGGTATGTCGAACAAGGGAAAAAATTTGTAATTGACTGAAGTGGTGGCATAAGCTGAATTAGTCACCTTTATAAGGTTTTGGTGAACAGCAACCTGAAAAATTGGTCGAGAGTGTCGAAACCAAAAACGTGACTCTTGTGTAGCAGGACTAAATGTCAAGGAAGAAATTTCAAACAATTGAGACTGTCAACAGTCAATGTTTAATAAATGTCTCGTGTATAGGAAATCTTGTGCACTTGAAACAAGTCTTAATTTCCAATTTCCACGTATTATATTTTAGTTTGTTCAGGAAGTGTCTTAGTAACGTTTTTTTTTTTAAATTCATCTTTTGCTTCACCCTTGAGCCCTGAGTCTGTTGGACCGTTCGGGCACATGATAAGATTTGTTGACCGTCTGTCTCCATTCCTCTGTCTTTTGCCTTAGTTAGAACCTCTTTCAACGACAGGCCCGTCCATTTTTTTATGTTGTCTTTCCATCGCTTTCTATGTCTGCCTCTTCTTCTTTTTTCCTGGTAGGTATACTATTCCCTGAAGGAAGGTCTTTGCGAGCCCCGAAGACTTTATAAGTATGGCCATAGACTTTAAGTTTGCGTTGTTGTTTTTTTTTGTTGTTTTTTTTGGATAATGGAGATAATGTTAGTGAGCCCAATTCTGAAAAGACAACAAAATAAAACGTATATTTGTATTTCCGCAGTATTTAATTAATACTTATTTCAGGTTTTGGTTAAACTTCATAATTGTGTCTAACAATCAGTCGTGCGATGTGGCTGAGTGGTAGAGCGCTTATCTTCCGAAACGAGGATCTCGGGTTCGAATCTCGGTAAACACTGGAATTCCGAATATCTGCATTTTTTAGGACGCTCCTACATTAGTTGGGGAAAGTAAAGGTCGTTGTTCTGGCCATATGACATCCTCGTTACAGTCGGCTATAGAAAAAGAAGACCTTTACATCATCTGCCCTATAGATCGCAAAGTCTGGAAAGGGTAATTTATTTACCTGTAACAATCACATTTTATAAGTTTTAAGTATCGATATCTTTACTTGTTTTGTAATTGCTTTACATAGAGATCGTTCTAACCTACTTTCCCACACCCCCTGGACTCACAAGTGCTTAAAGTCTAAAACCCCTTCTTTTTTAAAAATTCTAATCAGTGTAAAGGAACACGAAACACTATAGCCAACTAGAAAACAGAACCTTCACTGCAAAGTTATCAAATCAAGCCTGCCTCATACGAGAGTTAATATCACCACACGGAACAGGCGCTCAGCCAATATGCAGCCATCATTATTTATTCAGCAATCAGTCCAACAGTTGCAAGGGGAGATGACTCTGAAAAAACAAGACTACCAGACGTCAGTTGTAATTTGTGTGCGCATGCGTGGCTGTCATTTTATTGTTTGTTTGCTATGAATTTTCGAAATGAATTTATACATTATTACTGAACTGGGTAAATTGAATTAGTTTTTACGGTCAAATCAAATGAATTGGGGTACCGGTAGATAAAAAAATTACCAAATCATCCGCTTTCTGTTCGAATTTTACATTTGATTGACAATAGTGAAAGATTGGACGAAGGATGAATAGTATGCCACAATTGAACATAATGTCACGTGATTAGAAGTGGCTACGGGAAGGCGTCCTTCCGTGGGGATAGCAGTAGGCTACTAGCGTAGATATGTTTCTACCCATCATCGCCAGGGTTGAAAAGTCAAGTAGGCGTGGCTTTACTAAAAAAAAAAATCTTCTTCATCGTTCTTATTTTACATGCCCGAGAGTTCAGATCAGTACTGAGATGAGCCGCGCAGTGGTTTCTAGATCAGGCAGTTCTCCTTATAGTTTTCTTCTATTGGAGGATTTTGGGGCCGGAGTCTTTTTCGGTCCTCTTGATATAGTATGCAGCTTTGAAGGACATGCTCAGCATTCTCTGGTGATGCTCCACAAAGGCAAGTTTCACAAGTCCCGACTTTAAGCTTCCGGAACATATGTTGTCTCATTTTGTTTTGTCCTGTTCAGAGTCGAAAAATTATGCGCTGGTCATGTCGAGATAGCTTAGAATAGGTGTCCTTTGTCTTGTAATTGGGATGTGAGCTGGTCCAATTCTCATTTATTCTACTCTCTTTTATTTTCATTTCTTCTGTGTAGAAAGGAATTTTCATTTGTTTGTTCATTTTTTCCTTCTTTGGCCAGTACGTCTGCTTTTTCAATGCTTTCTGCTGATTTTTTTTTTCATTTTTGTTTTCAAGGCAATAAAAAAAAAAAGCAGTTTGTGTTTAAGATGGGGTATGGTCATGAGCCGCCATTGAATATTTTTAAAGTCTAAAGTGAATTATCTATGAAGCAGTGACCTGGAGAACAACCGTCCAACACAGTGAAAACTATCCAGGTATACCCTGGACCGTTGGAAAGCCTCCATGCACTAAGGCTCCGTGCTGAGATAATACCTTTAAGTACGGACCAGGTACCTGGCAGTGTTCTGAAGGGTTCGCCTGTCTGCCTCCGCATGCACCAGTTCAATCTGTTTCAAGATTAGTCGTATCTTCAATTGTGTGTCTGACCACACTGCATCCTTAGAGGATGTGTTCTACTGTCTCGTCTTTCGTGTGGCAGAGTCGACATCTGGGAACGAGATTCTTTCAGATCCTAGCGAAGTAGGCCCCCTAGCGGACAGTGTCATGTGCGAAATCGTGCCCAAATTGCCTGATCCTTTCTGTCTAGTTGCCGCAACTCTTCCTTTCCTGTTTGGACGTTTGAGAACCTCCCAGATTCCCCGTCCGTTGCTACAACCCGTACCACAAGGACTTGATCCATTCACACCAGAAATTTCTTATGATCCGCTGGCCAGACAAGATCACATCCCATTGAAGTTGATATCTTTCAGAGACGCTGGAGATGGACAGGCCGCACCCTTCGCAAACTTGGTTAAAAACATCTCAAACCATCCTCACCTCGACACCCTTTCCCCCTGCAAGGAAAGAGGCAGAAATATATTTGAATTTGTATGTAGTTGCCAAGCAGACGTGCAAGACTAGCCGAGAACCGAGACGCCTGGAGGAAGTTGGTAGGCTGCCTGTCAAAGGGCAGTACTGCTGAAGACCTGCCATATCATGACATAAAGAGTTTGTGCCAAACCCTATGGGGGTAAGATTGATCCTTGCCAAATTTCTTGCAGTTTTAATTATTCTCGAAACGATTTATGTTTGACTCACAAAGAGTCTGAAAGAGATGAGCAAAGAATTGAAGAAACAAATGAACAAAGAACTAAACAAGGAAATGAAAAACAAACGAACTGAGCATGAAATGGACAAATACATGAAACAATAATGAGCCAAAGAGACAATACAAAAAGAGAGGAATAAAACGATAAATGAATAAACAAAGAAATAAACAAAAAGTTGAACAGACCGATAAAAAACAAAGATGATTAAACAAAGAGATAAACAAAAGCGGAAATACTGTCACAAAATTTTCCCTCTTTAGATTTGAAACTAAAAAAATGTATTCTTAGCTTTATCTACGAACGAACTCTGTCTCTCTCAAATACACTCTGGCACATATACGGGCACACTCACTTTCACACACTTGGTCACCCACACACTCACACACACTCTCACACACTTCCGGCACCAATGAAAGAAGATGAAGATTAAGCTGGATCCAGTAGACAGTCCCTACTCCATACCGCCATTATTTGGATAGGACAGTCTACTAGGACTTTCTCCGCAAACACGGGCTCTAAGTGATACAAAAACGATGAGATCCCTCCCATGGTGTCCTACCCCCCTCCTTTTTCTTTCCGCTGCCCATACCGTAAGAGCCCGCCCCAAGGCGCCGACTGTTAAGGCGAACCCCCAAACCTGTCATCCGGCTATTTGATTGGAAGTGGAATTCGCAGTGTGGTGTTGTCAAGTAGATCTAGCAGTCTTGTAGCTTACTTCACTCGTTTTTTATAAGCGTTTAATAGTCATGAATTTATAAATATTAAATATAAAGGTGTATACATTGGAGTTCATATTGGAGTCCTTTACAATGGACCTCATTTACCAATTGTAAACAAACAAATCACGTGATAACATTGATAAAACAACATAAAAAAGCTGCCACTGTGTATTAAAATTAGATCGTAATTTGTATAGAAGAGAAAGAGAATCACGTGGCTAAATGTTGTTTGTTTACTATTGGTGAATGAGGTCCATTGTCAAGATTGCACTTTGCGTTTTTGGCGGTTGGATGAACCCGGGCCACCACGTAGATTATTTATATATTAGTGTTTCTCAAATATTTTTTTTTAACAGAACACTTCGTACATGTGGAGAATTGAGCGGAATGATTTGGTTATAGTTACCCTTTTACTTTTACCTATTCCTTAGTCTGTTGGACCGTTGGGGCACCATGCAAGATTCATCGACCGTCTTTCTCCATTCCTCTCTGTCTTTTGCCTTAGTTAGAATCTCTTTCAATGGTAGGCATTCTTTTATTTTGTCCTCCCATCGCTTTCTCTATCTGCCTCTTCTTCTTTTTCCTGGTACTGTTTCCTGAAGGAAGATCTTTGCGAGTCCCGAAGATCTTGTAATCTGGCCATAGTTTTTTTGCTTGAGTTTTATTTACGATAGTTAGCAGGTCCACATGGGGTCCAATCGCTGCAGTAACCTTGGTTATAGTTTAGATTTCCTGTTTGTTTAAATAAGACGATAATAATAATTTAACCCTATAATAAATTTACCGTTTTTTTTTAAAAGTATTTTTAAATATATTACTATACCATCTATCTATTTATATAGTTCTCTTCATGGCTCAACCATTCGGCCAAACTTTGATGCACGTTGCCGACACTGCGGGAAGTCAGAGGAAACGGTACTGCACGTGTTGCGAAAGTGTCCGCGGCTCCGAGAAGCTATTCGGCACTACGCCAAGCAGTAGAGTTCCTAACCAGGGCTTCACGGGAGACCTACGACTTTCTGCCTTGCCACCATTTGGAGTTCATCTCCGGCGTGGCCTCAAAGCCCGTTTTTTGTAGACTTTGGATTTGTTTCAACCCAATAAGAAAATCCTGCTGCTCACTTATGGATTGGAAGAAGCTAAAGCGAAATAGTCATAGCTTGTTTTGAAATAACGTTGTACTCTTGAAAACTCAATCAGAAATCATTAAAGGATTGATCTTCGTATCTTTGTTTCAGTATAAGAGTCAGAATCTAGGTCAGTTCAAAGTTCATATTCATGCTGTTATAATTTTTTTTCCGTTACCGTGAAGAATTAATCAAATCAAATTGTATTTTTATTTTCTGCATTTACTTTTATAATTAATTCACGTTTAGACCTCCACCTTAATTACTCCAATAGTTCGTGGAAAATCTAATCAGGCCTCACGGAACACAAGGGTTCCGCGAAACACAGTTTGGAAACAAGTACTTATATGAATCTAGGAGCTCGTTTACAGAATGGCTTTGGGCATCATTCGTAGATGCATTATGTTATTGAGCTGTTTAAAATCTATAACTAAAATAGTAAATTGAGAATTTTAGACAGCGGCGTAGTGTGGTAACCGAAAGTACAGGATAAAGACTATAAAGTCGGACCCTCTCCCCTTGAATGGGTATGTCAAAAACAGTCACCATGTATGCATCATTTTGTTTCCTAAGTCCTTACTTTGCCGTTACTACCTTTTAGAAATAATACACTCAATACTTATAGGACTTCTTAGAACAAAATATTAGTCCTGTAGCGGGTTTCATATTCCCATTTCCTATTCTCGGATCGTTGAAACTTTGCAAAATTATTTTTTGTCGATGACAACACATGTACTAATAAAAACAAACAATTAGTTAATTAATTAGTGGCAATTAATCAATTTAGTTTTATGCAGACCATAACTTGCTTGACTTATTTCTTTGGACTCCCAGTGGAGCGCAGGGCAGCAGCATATCAACATCGGACTCTGTTCTGGGCAATACCCTTCAGTTGGGCCCTTGTCCTATCCTGCCGTCTTTGCCATTAGGTCATTCGAACTTCTCCAGGTCTGCTTTGGTCCTCCAGCCTTTCTCTTCATCTGTGGATTCCAGTCTAGGGCCTGTTTTGCAGTGATGACTGTTATTTTTTTTTCACAATGTATTCCAAATCCAGCCCCATCAGCATTTTCTGATTTCTTGCTTTACCGGTGTTTGCTGCTTTTTTTTTCCCCCCACAGACTTTCGTTTGAAATTTTGTTCGGCCATCTAACATCAATTATGTGACGCAAACATTTGTTAGTGAATGCTTGGAGATTGTCCGTGTTGCGGTTTGTTACACTCCAAGTCTCTGCACCCATAGAAAAGAATTGCTTTTTGTTTTATGTACATACTTGGAGATAAATCTGTCAGAGCAGAAAGCTATGACATTAATGTTGCGGTGCTTTCGCTTATATTACAGTACAGTTCTCCTTTCAGACCTTGTGGTCTATATTTCAGAGGATGCCAGGCACCCATTTTTGCATAATAAAGACAAAAGAAAACGTTCTTTTAAATTCAGTTTTTTTCTTTCAAATTAAAAGTATTAAATAATAAGTTTATTGTTTTATTTAATAAGATCTTATTAGAGAGTTTTGCGATTAAAACACTAAACAATGTTAAGGACTCTAAATTGATGTTCACTTTTTGCCAACTAAAAAACAGAATTGAGCTGTGCATTTTTTAAGCATCTCAATGCATAGCAGTTGATCTTCGTATCCATTATCGCCGCTAGTTAGTGGCTCGTTTGTTGTACGATAAGTTTATAGTCTTAGAGAGAAAGTGTAATGCTCTTTCCATTTTGAAATTAATTTGAGCCATAAACGAAGGAGCATAGGAAATCCAATTCTGCAGACTCTAAAAGTCGGCGCAAAAATTGTTTTATATAGATCTATATAATTAAAACATGAGGTGCGAGCTTAAAGGAACAGTAGTATTAAGATGGGGGAAAACTGCGACGGCGCGAAGTGATCTCATAGGCCCAAACTTGTGACCGCAGTTGAGTCTCAAGGATTGGCTTATTTAGTCTAACATTGTATGTCCCAATACAATACAAGAACAAAGCGTCTAATAGAGACATAAAATGCCACAGATTTTTACAACAATACAGCCTCTATACATTTACATAATTTTGTTCTCTGGATAGTTATTACTTTTCCAGCATGAATGAAAATGCGTGTTGGGGATATTACTGTGGTGTTAAGTCTATTAAAGAAAGGTAACTTATATTGTCAGCTACTATTGTCATAAGTTAATAATGTGTTAGATTTTTTTAAAATAATAATATTACAATTCATTGTTAAATAAACTACAGACAAAAAAATACATATACTCAAAAGATCTTTTTTTTTTTGTTTTTGTTTAATTATAATATCTTTGTTTATTATTATGGTAATTTATACCTACTCGACAAGAGAAACAAATTTAAATAAAGTGGACAGAATTACGTGGAAGTCTTATAGGTCATTCCATAAGGGGTACATTTTTCTCGAAAAGCCCACCAAAGAGGCAAGATGCCATACAAAAGGCACATTAAGCCCCCAAAAAAAAAAAGAGGCCCAAGGATTCCTATGATGATGAAGCTAAAATTGAATAGCGCATAATCTGAGGTTTCCTTTTTTAAAAAAAAAAAAAAAAAAAGCAAAGTACATGAATATGATTGCAAACATTGTAGGCCTACTTTAAAATGTTACTACTTAATTTGTACGCTTACTAATATAATATGCATCTTTTTGTTAATTAAAAAAAAAAAAGCCCTATAAAGAGGCCAATAGCCCAAAAAAGAGGCAAAGGCCCAAGGATTCCTAGGATGTAAACAGCTCGACAACTGAAGTCAAAAGCTAAAAAGCTGAGGTATCCTAATGAATATGATTGTTTCGTACCCTGTATCAGACCTTGTGGTCACCTGTGTCTTTGCCCATGGTTAACGAGGGTTCTATGTGGCTAGAACAACTACCAACCACCTTACCTTTTTCCAACCATGATTCGGACCCCGCTTCGGAAGCAAAGCGCCTTACCGCCTAGGCCACCGCGCCTCTAAATAAGTATGATTACTATACAGAACTGCCCTTAATGTGTACATGATGTATTGTTTTATAATCTGTACTTGATGTATTGTTTTAAAATGTGAACTTAATGTATTGTCTTATAATGTGTACTTGATGTATTGTCTTATAATATGTACTTGATGTATTGTCTGGCCTTATGACCATAATAATACTTCTAAGGTGTTGATGAATGTCTGGATTTTTTTTTCATGGAGGTGACGATGTTTTTTTTTAAGGTTTTAAAGTTTTCTACTCTAGAAAGTAGTATCGGCTAAAATAAAATGGTGTTGAAGAGCCTGATCTAGGTGCATCTTATCTGTTCCTCCATGGCTGTCCAAAATATTGCCAACATAGTAAAACTTTCCCCCCCTGTTCCACCGCCAGGCCTTGGACTGTAATGGATGTCATGTTGGACCGTGACCTCCGTGTCGAATGCGCCGGTTTGACACCTTGATTTTGATCATGTTGCTCTTCCCTCTGTTTATGGTAAGACCCTGTCAAGCTGAATTTTTCGCAACGACGCTTATCTTTTCCTGCCTCTGCTGTATTGTGTGTGTAATATATTGGTATTACATGTACATTTGCACACTAGTCAGTGCAACACCGCTTGTGTTTACGTAATAAATGGGGTTCCTAATATGTCTTCCCTCTTAAACACTAGTTTGTTATTTGTGTAATACAAATATTCTACAGTGTGAGAGAGAGAAGAGCCAGATTATCTGCGAAGTCGTGGTCATCTAGCTGTTTCCAGTGTCCACTGTATACCTTACGTTTCTGATTTGTTGATGTCTTTATAACCCAAACTCAAGCTAGCAGAGAATGAAAGTTATCTGCTTGCTATACAAGTCATCCCGATATATGACTTCCGGATGATGTTTGTAATTTTTTTTTTTCAAGCTCTCCAAAGTGTCTTTGTAGTCTCTAAAGGGTCTGTCTGTCCAGTCGGTCAAACACCGACTTATAGTCTATGAAACAGACGTAGAGAGGGGAGTTCCAGTTCATGAACTGTTCATGATTTCTCCTTTCGGAAGCCGGCTTGTTGGTCACGGAGATGTGGACTTTCATTCGGTTTAGCAGGATGCGGTTCAACACCTTGCCAAGAATCAAAGACAATGTTATATCTCGATAGTTGGAGCAGAAACAAAAGGGCGCCTTTCTCGGGGAGTTTGATAAGGTAGCCTTGTGTGGGGGCTGCGGAAACAGGAGAAGTGCAAGTATTTAGGTCAGAGAGAGAGAGAGAGTTAAGAAGATTTATTGTTGTGGAGTATGTACATTAGAGTAAATTTTAGAGAAGAGTTAGTTTTTTATTATCGCCGTAACATGATACCTATCTGACAGGAAAATCAAAATGTACATTTAACTGTCTTTCTGAGTATTTTATTAGTTTTTTTTTTGTATTTGAAAATTATGGTTCAGTGTTTTATGTATAATTGCTACTTTACTTTTAAGTCTTCTCTCCTGAAGGCTTTCTAAATTTAGTGATTTTACTATAGGTGTTACTCTAGTCAAATGTAAATATTCGTTTGTGAATCTCACTGCTCTATTTCGTGTCTGTTTCAGGTTCTCAATGTTTTCTTGAGTTGTTAGCCTAAGTAGTTAGTACTTATATTTTGGACTGTGTACGAAGCTCTTCAAACTCTAGTCTAGATCATACTTAAAAATCAAGTAGATCACAGGTAAGAACTGTTCGTCACTACTCTTGTCTTGTTAGAGATAATCTTCGCGGTGGCCGCCAAATGAAAGCTGGATGCATCATACTTTTTGAATAACATCCATTTGTTGTTTTTTTTAACCCTAGCTGCGTAAAAGTAAAGAGTAACATATAACAATGAGAGCTAAGTAAAATTATACAAGAATTGGATGCAATTAATTCTTGAGTGAACACGATTTCTTTTAGAGCTTTTTAGTCATGGGCCCGGAAACATTGAATTCCTTCACGCCATGATTGCTACTCCACTGGTTTTGGATATAAATAAAAAAGGAAATAAGAACTCGTATGAATAGACCTAGAGTCCTAGATATACCTACCGTATTAGTTCGCGCATATAACCCGCGGGTGATACACTTTTTTTCCTTTTTTTTTTTTTTTTTTTTTTTTTTTTTACAAAAAGAATGGCGGTTGTGCGGGGTATTCAAATGGTGCGGGATTTCCAAATTGTATTTGACTCATAAACATAGCATAAAAGAAACTGTGGTGGACATACTGTTGGGTCTTAGAGTTCGTTGTGTGGTTATGAAACGTAGGCCTATATTGGGAAGCTGTATGGACATCTCATTCTAAACCTCAAGAAAAAAAAATAGTACCGATGATAGTACTTAATGTACCGGTACTTAACGGTAAGTCACGCTTTGCACATGTGGGGTATATAAAGGTGCAGGTTGTTCAACTGTGTCTTTAAGTATTTTGTAATTTGTGCGGGTTATACGCATGTGCGGGGGTATATGCTTGAAAATACGGTACTAGTTATCATCCTAACTGATCAAACAAAAGTTGACTCTCTTTCTTCTCCTAGCGACTTTCCTCCCATTCTTTAAACAAGCGCAAACAACTCGTAGTTAAAAAAATTAATCATCCCCTCCCCCTGTAGTAGACACTTCCACCGCTAGAAGCAGACTCGAGAGTCGTCAAGGTGTAGCCTATATATATATATATTTGATGTATATATAAAACTATAACTGGCGACCTCACTAGCAGACGTGAGGGACTCTCGTTCAGCTCATTCATTGATTCTCCCGCGCACAGGCAGGACTTTTTTTTTTTCTCTCTTCGCTTTCTTTTGTATTCATCGCTTCTCCGATCACTTTCAGACTTGTGTCCGTCTGTCCACATCGCCAGGGATAAACTGAGGTGATTGGATGGATAGAGAGGGTGATCCATGGTCAACTAAAGAGGAACGCAGTCTGTGATTCATTAAAAAAAAAAGACATCTTTCGTGGCATGGATTCTAGTAAGTTAAATTGACTTGTACAATATTTCATTCCCAGTGTTTAAATAAGATTTCTTTGATTGATTATGCGAATTAATTAAATGAACTTTTCAGCCAAAAATAATAATTAATTAAAAATGTATCGCTCCGCCTTTATGTTACCTAACTAGTATTGCAGCACAAAATGTAGATGGGGGACATTATTCATATTTAATTCCTACTTCTAGTTAGCGTTTATTACGAATGAGAGTTGTATAACCTACGTAGTCCGAATTCTTAACCAGCCTGATGCGCAGATAAATGTGATGAAGTTAGACATACATTGAAGCTTTTGTTGAACTTAAATAAGGTACGGATAACAATGCTTAGACATACATTTACTCTAAACAAAATAATAACTAGCCCTGATTCATTTTGGTCCTACATGCCTACAGTTCCAAGAACACGACTGCTAGCTAACTTTGTCAAACTTTGGCATATGTCAGAATGTTCTCGATAACAATGTTGTTGTTTTGTTTTGTTTTGTTTTGTTTTGTTTTGTTTTGTTTTGTTTTGTTGTTGTTTTGTTTTGTTTTGTTGTTGTTTTGTTTTGTTTTGTTTTGTTTTGTTTTGTTGTTGTTTTGTTTTGTTTTGTTTTGTTTTGTTTTGTTGTTGTTTTGTTGTTGTTTTGTTTTGTTTTGTTTTGTTTTGTTTTGTTTTGTTTTGTTGTTGTTTTGTTTTGTTGTTGTTTTGTTGTTGTTTTGTTGTTGTTTTGTTTTGTTTTGTTGTTGTTTTGTTTTGTTGTTGTTTTGTTGTTGTTTTGTTGTTGTTTTGTTGTTGTTTTGTTTTGTTTTGTTTTGTTTTGTTTTGTTTTGTTTTGTTTTGTTTTGTTTTGTTTTGTTTTGTTGTTGTTTTGTTTTGTTTTGTTTTGTTTTGTTTTGTTTTGTTTTGTTTTGTTTTGTTTTGTTTTGTTGTTGTTTTGTTTTGTTGTTGTTTTGTTGTTGTTTTGTTGTTGTTTTGTTTTGTTTTGTTGTTGTTTTGTTTTGTTGTTGTTTTGTTGTTGTTTTGTTGTTGTTTTGTTGTTGTTTTGTTTTGTTTTGTTTTGTTTTGTTTTGTTTTGTTTTGTTTTGTTTTGTTTTGTTTTGTTTTTCGATTCTTTGTTTCCTGGTTGTCCCCCAGCCATATTTCTTTGGGGGTTCCCTTTTTTGGACAATTTCTCCTGGGAAGGTCAATGTCAAGGTCTTCTTGGAATTTAAAAAGTAAATAGGAAGTAAGAAGCATTTTAAAATTTGAATCAATAATAATAATTATAATAATTGTCATTGTAATTGTTTCCCTTTAACAAAACTCGACCCTGGCAGTGCCAGAGAATGAATACTCGTTCTTTTCTAACATAATAATACTACTACTAATAATAATAATAATAGGCCTACTTTGACCGACAAAACGGTAGATTTGAATCGCCCTGATCTGCTGTTTATTTAAAAAAAACTAAAGAAGAAGCCACTACCATTACTAACACCGCCGAACCACTATCTCAGAATTAAAGAAAAACTGAAATGGAAAAAGCAACGAAAATATGGGAACCATAGGCTTGGAGATAAAGCGTTTACGGAAGCTATCCAACATATCATTAGCTTATACCTCATTGTTATATCAACCGAGGGATAATAACAACAGACCTCACAGATACCTTCAAGGCCCTTAACATTCCTAGGAACATTCTCGTTGCCTGTCAGAGGGCAGTACTGCTGCAGACCTGCCACATCACCAAAATAATTCCTCAGTGGAAACTGTTTAAGGGACTGCAATGAATTTTGTTTCTCTTTAACGAAACTCGACCCTGGCAGCGCCATAGAATGAGCATTCGTTCGTTTCTAACATAATAATAATAATAGCAAGTGGTAAGCTTTGCAGTGTGAATATTGCAAGATAAGCGGCATTGTCGTCAGCGGTCTTGGGTAGAACAGACGACTCCAGAACGCCAGACTGAAAAGACGTGTTTTGTTGTGAGTTAGATTATGTTCAGAATACCATTTTATAGTATTACTAAAGTCTACGACATTGATTTCATTTTATCTTAAGTTGAATTTGTATTGTAATAAAAGTTCTATTTAGTTTTGTTCGCAACGAAGTTATTCAAGTTATTAAAGGTTTATTTTACAAGTTAAATCTTAATGCGGTTTAGTTTTTCTACCAGCAGTTTGGTGCCACAAGTCAACGACCGTCCGCAACACATAGCAGTCTTAGCCTCGCCCCAACCGAGACCAATCGCTATAGAAGGCCTGAACACTGATCTGCAACGTCGCAACCTGTGGGCAGTTTAGACAAATAGCCTGTTGCCACGTCACAGCTTATACGACGTGGCGAGCTATTGGTCTCCATAGACTAATTGGACTCAGAGGCGTCCTAAAGATCACGAATTTAAAAATCTCAGTCTTCACCAGGATTCGAACCCGAGACTTCTTCCGGTTTGGAAACAAGCGCTTTATCGCTCAGCCACCGCGCAACTAGCGTTGTGAGAATGTGGCCAAATGCGCGGTGGGCCAGTACCCAACGGGCCGGTGGGTCCGCTGTCGAAATGGTTTCTGAATTGCAATAAGGCCCATAAATATTTTAACAATATTATTTTATTTCCACGGGGCGTGATTGGTCATTGCCTTATATTTTATTTTAAAAAAAAATACATTACAGTGACCAATTTTTCGTAAATAGACTATACTATGTCCGAATATGTCCGAATAAAGGACAGCTTTAAGCCCTTCTTATACATACTAATAATGGCGTTGTCTTCGATTCCAAAGATTAAGGATGAGTACAGCGTTACACATGACTTCGAAATACCCATCTGTGACCTGCATAATTTGCCACACGTGATGCAGATAAAGCATTTGTCCGCCGGGGTCTATTTAAGTTTTCTTTACGTCATCTGTGACTGTCTTCTAAAAGTGCTTTTCTTTGGACCACAAGTAGCTGTCCCTTTATGAGACCTCTCTAACTATGCGATTATCAATTAGCATAAAATGAATATTTCTTAGGGTTCTATTTAATTACTTATAATATTTGTTTCTATTGCTGTTATGTAGAACTTCGACTCGTGGTCATACACGAGTTTTATGCATTAAACACTGAACCATAATTCAAATAGAAAAAGAAAACCTAATAAAATACTCAGAAAGACACAAAGATATAGCATCTCACTATACTACATATGCTAGGACAAATTCATACAAATGCTACTTCTTCCTTAGTGCTATTAGAGCATGGGTTGCCTTAGCCAGCCAGGAAAACCAGTGACTTGGCAGAATTCAAGTCATTGGTTAACATGCATGACTAGAGGCATGACGCGTAGGACGTAAACATCTTTTTTTGTTTTGTTTTTTGAAGTAACGTCTGTTATTATATTAGAAGAAGTACGCTTGAACTTGGCTACCTATGACAGGAAGGCTCGAGGTTCGATACCCGACTCGAGCAGAGTTGTGTTTACTGAGCACCTAAAAGCAGCACGGAAAACCTTCTCCCATAACCCCCTCCACCACACACTTACACCCACTGGTCCACCAATGAGATTGGACTATAGCGCTCTGAGCATATTGTAAGCAGGAAAGTAGTGCTATGTAAAAGCTACAACTATTATTATTGACTACATGATACGTTCTGGTCCAATCTCTTTCGTAAACATTTAAACACACAGGATTTAAACTTTTGCACAATTATTCCTTGCCGAAGATCATACACGAATCAATCAATCAATTAACCAATTAGCTAAATTAATTAATGTTATTTATTTTGTTTGATATATGAAATTTAGATAAATGTTGCAGTATGCAGAGATATGGCGGTAATTGTGTGTTTCTTTCCATTGTGTGATTTTTTTAAAAATGTATTTTGTATTCTTATTTTGCTTGTTATCTCGTAGTTTGACCTTGCAAACCTTGGTTCATATGCAAAATTACCTTCACAAAGTTTACTCCTAAAAAAAAAGATATATATGTATTTAGTGTTCTTTACTACCGTTCATGTCTGTGACTGCAACACAAAACCAACATTGGTTGGGGAGGCATCTCAAGTTGTCTTCTTTCTTTTAAATCGTATCTACAAGGGGACATCATCCGTAGCATATTAGCATGGCGATGCCGTGTCCTAATTAATTCTGTCATTTAAAAAAATCACTGAGTTTACTTTTCCTAATATTTTAACGCACTATGCCAGAAGACAGTTCACTCTATTTACGTAGAATGTGTGTGGTGAATCTAGTTTTAGATTTTCAGTAAATTAAAATGGAACAGCCATGATAAAGGGAAGAAAAAAACAACTACGGTGAATAAAAATTTGAAAAGCAATTGTGTGATGCAACGAAACAATGCAACGAACTGAATTCCGCTATTCCCATGGCACTTCCAAGGTTGCTCACGAGTTTTATCCCCTGACTGTGGGAATGCTAATTTGAAAGACTACATCTCTGCTTCTCGATAAACAGAAACTTACTTTTAAGTTGTTTTTTTTATGTTTTTTATTTTTTTTCTCTCTTTTCTGGGTTTTATTTTTTAATTCTTTTTCTTGTGCTTTAACTATACTATATCTGATTTACTGATTTTATTCACTTGTGTCCATTCCTATGTTTTTTAACTGATCCATAAGTCGATCTCCAAGCCCTTGGTTCCAGGCCGCCCCCAGGCACCATGTTGGGTTTCAATTAGCAATTAGCCGGAGACAAAAAAACAACGAAACTCATAGCCCCGGGGTAGATCTGCCAAGGATGTGAGGACCGCAACGGGAAATAGCATTGGACTTTTTTTTTGTTTCATCGCTCTGATTTTCTTGTTGTTCTGTCGAGGAGGTAGAGAGCCAGCTTAATGGGGTAGGGAGAGGAGAGGTCTTGTGTACACAGCTGATTCCATCTCACTGGGTTTTTAAAAAAAAGGAGGTGGAAGCCCGACTGGGTACCCGACTGTTCAAGCTCGTTGGAATTCAAAACTGCTTTTCTAGTTTGGGCTTGTTAAATAACTGTTTGGAGTCTTCTAATGTCCTTCCATTATACTTCTATTGTCTGTCAAAAAAAAACAACTTTTAATGCATTATAAGGAGCTCCCAAGATTCAAGTCCTCAAAGACCTAGTTGAGCTTTTCTAGCCGTTAACAAATGACTTCTAGGCAGTAGTGTTGCTAGAGGAATGAGAGGTGTGCGGTCGCGCACAAGAGTCCCTCAACAAGAGGGCGGGGGGGGGGGGGGGAATATTCCAAAGTGATTTTTTTTTTTCAAAATCAGATTTAGACTTATGACCCTCCCGCGCTGTTCAGTGCATTTGGCGGCAAGCTGTCTCGACAAAGACCTGTATCTAGCGATGTCTGAAGCCTCTTCCCACCTGGTGTCCACTGCTCTGAGGTCCTCCGTGAAAGTGTGGCGCCAAGTTATACCTGTTTCCGCTTTCCTCGTAATGGTTTTTATGTCATCGCAACTTTTGGTATGCGTAATTCATTTTGTCGGAGAACATGTACCGCAAAAACTCATGCGACGCTCTCCCGCCATTTCGGCATCCGATTTTCTTGTTTGAGACCCGATCTCGTGAGGTTTGAGTTTGAATTCCAATAAAGTCGAACAGTTTATATATATTGTTACGTTTCCCTCTCTTAATAAGGCCTTCTGTAAACACTGCTAAACACAACACAACACATAAACACATCAAGAACTTGACAACAAGACTCCAAATAATCTGGTACTTTAATAAGGGTCAACTAAAACAGCCAATATGACACAATTGGCAACACAATCAACTGCTACAAAGTTAGACTGTATATCTCAGTACTAAACTCATAACTCTACTGTCTCTTCCTGGACTTTTACGTTTCACTGGAGGACTGCACCAGGACCGACTTCATGGCTAACAGTCCCGGTCTCCGGTCTTGAACTGCCGCTTTCCTACACACTGTGTCTCTGGTCTGCGCAGGCGTATGATCAGATGACCATAACACGGGCGCTATTCATGTGCAAAGTTCATGCCAGTATTGTCCCTTGCCTTTCAATATAGCACGCTAAACTGTATTACTGGCCTGTGTCGCATATGTCAGTTGATCACACACAGTTAACCCTTTTATATATATATGCTAGGACAAACTATGTGTGTGTAATCATTCTCTGGAACTGCCAGGTTCGAGTTTCAACAAAATTCATTGTAGTCTCTTTATCAGTTTCCACTGAAGAATTTTCTTGTGATGTGGCAGGTCTGCAGCAGTGCCACCCTCTGACAGGCAACGAGAACCTCTTTAGGAATGTTAAGAACCTTGAAGGTATCTGTGAGGTCAGTAGTCATTATCCCCTCGGTTCATATAACAACACGATATATTGTTATTTTAGGCAACTTCCATAACCCCTTCATCTCCAAGGCTAGATTCCCATATCTTCTTTGGTTTTCCATTTCGGTTTTCCTCGTATTATGGGAGAGTGGTACGAAGACGTCGATCGTTGTAGCGTTTTTTTTCTTTTTTGTCAATAAACAGCAGATCAGGGTTATTATCATCATCATTATTATTATTAGAGGCGGCGATAAAGCAACTGCCATGAATAATATCAACAATCAGAAAAATAATATATATATACAAAGATAATTATGCAATTATATGCGTATATAATTGTACTCTATTTGTGTGTGTGTGTGTGTTCATTATGTAAGGATTATTATGAAAATGTTGCTATTAGGAGCAATATAACAGACAATTAAATAGATATACACAGTACACCATTAGCCTGGGTCAGCCAATAATGATAAGGGTTACATATCAAATGCTGTAAGATTGAATTCAGCTCTGCAGTCAGAACCCCCCGTTTCCCCATGTCAAGTAAGAGGTATGTGAGGGGCGGGGGGGGGGGGGACAGTCAATGACCATTAATAATGTGAAGTGGTTCAGCACCAGCCACCTCCCTCTTTTTCCCCCATGAGCCTGCCCACTGTGTCGTAAATAGGTAAAACTAATTAAATTTACAGGCATTCTCGATGGCCGTTCATTTCGCTAATGAAGATCTCTATGTTGAGATAGATCTATGGCTCTAGAGAGAGTTGCTGCATATCCCCATGTATCCCAGTGTATCCTATGTATCCCAATGTATCCTATGTATCCTAATATATCCTATTTATCCCAATTATCCCAATGTATCCTATGTATCCCTATGTATCCCAATGTATCCTATGCATGCCAATCTATCCTATGTATCCAAATGTATCCTATGTATCCTATGTATCCCAATGTAACTGTTGCAGTACTTTATTCTACATCCCTGTTATTATTTTTGAGGCTGTGGTCTTAAGATAGAGCATTTGGAACTGAAGTCATATACAATCTTTTCTTTCAGATTAACTGGTAGACATTGATAATCAAATAGCCAAATAGTTCCGTTGGTTCTGACTAAAAGATTAGGTGGTGGTTTTCGGTAAATAGTGTTGAACAGAATCCAAGGAAATCAAATTTAGCTGTAAACATTTGGGGCTTTAGGTCGAATCCCAATTTAATTTCAGAAATTTAAATTTAAGGTGAGTTGTATTACCTGGGTGCCTAGACGCAACACAGAAACCTTTTCTCAGATACCGCCCCCCCCCCCCTTTTTACCTCAGCTTGACCAGATAAAAGATTGGACCAGAGCGTAGTGAGCAAGAAGAACGGTTAAAGGTTAAACACTTCATTTCAATACTTTCTGCTCTGTTTACTGGTCTATGTACTGGTCTGTGTACTGTTCTATGCACTGGTCTATGCACTGTTCTATGCACTGGTCTGTGTATGTACTGGTCTGTGTACTGGTCTGTGTACTGTTCTGTGTACTGGTCTATGCACTGGTCTGTGTACTGGTCTGTGTACTGGTCTATGTACTGTTCTATGTACTGGTCTATGTACTGTTCTATGTACTGTTCTGTGCACTGTTCTGTGCACTGGTCTGTGTACTGGTCTATGCACTGTTCTATGTACTGTTCTAAGCACTGGTCTGTGCACTGGTCTATGTACTGGTCTATGTACTGGTCTATGTACTGTTCTATGTACTGGTCTGTGCACTGGTCTGTGTACTGGTCTATGTACTGTTCTATATACTGGTCTATGTACTGTTCTATGTCCTGGTCTATGAGCTGGTCTATGTAGTGGTCTACGTAGTGGTCTGTGTATTTGTCATCTGTTTAAACCACCTTTATCTTAATTTAAAATAGATCCGGTTGCAAAGACACAAATCAAAAACAGTTACAAAAAAAACAGCAACAGATAGAACGAGATTTGAACTAGGACCCACACTTTTAAACTCATGCCGTTCACTTCAACTGAGCAGGGAATAGTGTTTACTAATAAAGTAGTTTACAATTTTTACAAATTCTTTTTATAGTTGAACATGTTTAATATAAGCTTGAAAGTCGTAAGGCGCATACTCGCCTCTTGTATCCGACCACATCACAACTTTAAGGCTTTAAATAATTCATCCGATTCTGAAAAATCGGTCTCTATTGATTTTTTAAATTTGTTTTATTATTTTGTATTTCATTCTTCATTTATTTTTACATTGTATTTAGCCATGGGGGAGGGGGGGGTTTACAGTGAGGACTGTATTTTGTTGACATTGACTTGGCCACTTTGCTTTTAACATTTGTAACTGATTAGGTTCCAGTGAATATAAATACAAAAACATTTATATAGTGCCATTCCCCCCTCCCCCCAGAATTTAATGTGTACTTGATAACCTGGGTAGACCTAATATCGGATTTATGTAAAGCACTTTTTTGTACAATAGGTTGCTTCCCATCCACCGTTTTACATAAAGTAACCTCCCCCCCCCCCTTTTTTTTTTGTTGTTAGGAGTAATTAATTGAATACCAGATGAGATGAGACCTTTGCTCCGTAAGTGTTTTTTATGATCCTCTATTCAGTGGGCGACGTCTCGATAACTAGAACAGCTCATAAGACTTTTATGAAGTGGGGAATGATTTCTTGTTCATGTAGATCTAGATTTAGATCTATGGCTGCTTGACTAGTTAGAAGTGTCTACCTCCATTGGAGGGTGGCAGTTGGACGGGAATTCATAGGGTTTTAAAGTTAGCCTCTCAAACCAATGGGCTATAGTTCAAGTCCTTCACGAGTATTTTGGGTTTAAAATCATCCAAGCTTTTGACTGGGTCAAAGAAAGCACTAATGTTAATATAAGTCAGCTACGCCATGTTTTGAACGCGTCGAGCTTGACAAAGAAATGTAAGCAAGATTTTTTTTTTACATAGTGGCTTCTGGAAGCTTCGAGTTTCTGCATAGAAGATTTAAAAATAAAGGGGGATAATTTTAAATTTAATTTAATTTTAAAACTTAATAACTTTATTCGTTTCCGCTACTATATATATAAATGTATATAGGGTATTACATTTATCGTACGAATATAAATACATATATATATATATATATTATATATATTAAAGTAAAAGTAAAGTTTCCCCTTTCAGACCTTGCAATATATGGGGCTGATAATGGTGAGGTCATCTTTTTCTGTGGGCAACGGTTTACAAGCAGGGTGTCATGTGGCCGACACAACGACCAACCGCCTTTACTTTCCCTGACTAAATTCAGGTACCCATAACAGCTGGGTGGACTCAGGGGTGCACTAAAAGTCACGAAATTTAAAATCCTAGTCTTCACCGAGATTCGAACCCAGGACCCCCATATATATGTAATCTAGAGATATTAAATGAGTTGTACGTCATGGAGCTAAATTTCAATGTTTTTTTTTCCATATTGAAATTTTGTTAGCGCATCAAACAGAGGAGCTTAGACAATTCTACAATTCTATTCTGCCGTGTAGAGCTTATGAACACTTCTTTTACTTTGTTTACCGGATTCACCAAAAAGCTAGCTATTTATAGATTTTCAGCCATGTATGAAAATCTCTAGTAGCATATTCATTAAGATAAACTGTGTCAGTATCTAAGTCAGTTCTCTCAATTTGAGTTGCTCAGTATATTTGAAGACTTTTTTTTAAATAAAAAATTAAGGTTAAAGTTTTTAAAGTTCCATCTTTTACCCAAGTCATATTCGAGCTTCAGTCAGCTTGTTGTCACAACTGAGACTTTTCCCATAGCTGGGACCATCAAATACCTTTCTATCACACATAGGTGCCATTTTGTTTTTCTTTAACTTACTTCCGTTTCCTGTGTCACCTAATGGTTCAAATTTCAGCGTCCTTAGCAACCTTGCATTTCAAATTGTCGTTTCCCTCTGTAGAAATCTAAAAATAGTCTAGGGTATGTGTGTGCATTATAAATTATTGAAATTATATTTGAGGGCGGATGTAGAGATTAAAGGGAAGAGACTCCCCTGGCTTGCGTTAAAGGGAAACTAGATCGAGGCTAGAGTAATTACTACAGCTTCCCTAACAATGAAATTAGGGGACTGAAAGGGGCAGGGGGGAAGTGGGGAGGCAGTAAATAAAAGGAGGGAACGAAAAATTTCAGAGGCAGAATATTAGAGAGAGAGAGATGTGGACAGAGTGATGCACACATTAGTAATTTATTTACCCACATGGTGACAGACACGGCGAACATCAAAGGGAATGAGTGATTCGTTCTCACAGGTGTTTTGTTCTTCGCGAATCACTCACTCCGGGAACAAAAGTGCGTCAACACATGACAGTAGCGACCGTTTGTCTTGCTGTTTGTGGATAAATAGAGATAGAGCTTGTGGGGGGGGGGGGAATCCCCAGATTAGATTTTTCTTCTTTGAGTCGATCCATGGCATAGACTTGACTGCCATGCTTTTTTTTGTTAATATACTAAGCAGGAATTTCCCATAGTTTAAGGGCCCGGGGGGGGGGGGCTTTACCTTTTTAGGAGTCCCTGCATTTTGCGTAATATTTAATTTTAATGTAAAAAAAACACTCATTTGGGGTCCCCTCATGTCGGGGCCCGGGGGGGGGGGATTTTCAAATCCCCCTCCTTCTCGCTTTACCCTAGCTACGCCACTGAGCTTGCGAATTATGCCCATTTAAGACTTAGATATAATAGCATCTGTTTTTCTTTGTAATTGAATAACCTTGGAACTATTGTTGGCCTCCTTCAGAGGAAGAACGACTTTGTCATGTGACTGAAAAGCCCTAAAGAGACATTCCCGTCCACATACAACGCAAGTAAATGTGACAGTTGCTTTGGTGGTAGAGGTACCTCGTACCTGCCATCAGGTACCTAAGTCCAATGCTTTTTCACTGTCCATAGATTTCTTTGCCACCATCTTTCTCTCTCTTTTACTCTAGGCCTCTATGGCTACGTCTTCCCTGTAGTCTGTCCAAAGGCTGTGTGAAGCGTCTCCCGACAGTCACAGAGCAGAAAGGGAAGCACTAGAACTAGCAGCTACTAGGCTAGTGAATGACCCAAGTACCGCACACTGTCGGATTGTCTTTCTTAGCGATGCAAAAACAATCCTCCAAAGTTTGGGAAAACTCTGATTCCTCCTATATAAAACGACTCGGACTGCACTTATAAAGCTCAACAACAACAGCAAAAAAAAAAAGTCCAAGTGTAAGTACTGTCTTAAAAAGTCTAAGTGTGAGTACTGTCTTCAAAAGACAATCTGTGAATACTGTCTTAAAAAGACAAAATGTGAATACTAGACAACGCCCAATAAAATTAATTTGTAAACAAATATTTTTTCTACGATCCATACGTTACAGTACTGTCGCAGACGACATCTAGCAGATGATATGTGACAAGATGTGAGACTAGAATTTCAACTGTCAAAGCATCTTTTCTTCGGCCTTCCCTTGTCCTTTATACTTAGTACTTGTATATTTACTTCATGTCTTTTTAAGGCGATGCTTTAGTACTATGACACATTTGTGTCAGGCACAAAATAACATATATAGTGCCGATGTACCAAAACCCTAACCATAACTAAATTACTCATATTATTGATAATTCTAATTATTAAATAATTAATAGCAGACGGATACGTTAATGTGGTTTTTTGAGATAAGCCCAGAGGACGACTCGAACCTCAGACTTCCGAGCCGACCTCCTAGCAGTGACCAGTTACGAGGCTAACATGTACGTTGACACCCAGGTCTTCAAAAAAGAAATTTTCAAGTCTGGACATGTTCTCCACCCACGATCACGTGGTCATCCACTTTAGAGCCCACCCAGATTTTTGTCGCTGTCACAGACAGTTTTATATTTAGGGCCAACACAAAGTGGAGCCTGAGGCTTCTTCCAAAGACAAACTGAGACCCTAATTTAAATTGCATCTCCCCCTGTCTCTCTCTCTCTCTCTTTATCGCTCTTTGTCTCTCTCTCTCTGTCTCTCTCTCTCTTTGTCTCTCTCTCTCTGTGTCTCTCTCTTTGACTCTCTATCTCTCTATGTCTCTTTCTCTCTTTGTCTCTCTCTATATATCTCTCTCTTTCTCGCTCTTTCTCTCTCTCTGTCTCTCTCTGTGTCTCTCTCTCTGTGTCTCTCTCTGTCTCTCTCTCTTTGTCTCTCTCTGTCTCTCTCTCTCTGTGTCTGTCTCTCTTTCTCTCTTTGTCTCTCTCTATATATCTCTCTCTCTGTGTCTCTCTCTCTGTGTCTCTCTCTGTCTCTCTCTCTCTGTCTCTCTCTCTTTGTCTCTCTCTCTATATCTCTCTGTCTCTCTCTCTCTTTGACTCTCTCTCTCTCTGTGTCTCTCTCTCTCTTTCTGTCTCTCTCTCTCTTTCTGTCTCTCTCTCTCTAACAGTACAAGATGACGACATAATTATACATAGAATCAGAAGTGGATGTAATTAAACCAATTAAGAAAAAAACAACACCTTTTCTTAAAAACAAAGCTTCTATTAAGTGTAGTTGTATGCTTAATGCTTAAGAAAATAGCAGATTTCATAGCAAATAGAATGAGTCTCTCTTGCTTTGCATAGGTGGTCCGCGATTCACTGCCATACAGTAGCGTACTCATAACGTATGTCTTGTAGACTTCCATTTTGGTCACTGTAGTGAGCTTCTGGTTTTCCCAAATCTTGACATTGTCGAGGCAGCCTTCCCTACGCCCTTTTTTTTTGTATCTCCTCTTCTAGAGACAGGTCATAGGTCATCTTGAATTGTGGATCCAGACAGCGTGATTTAAGTTTTGCACTAACGTTTCTTCGCCATTTATGTTAGCACTCAATCATCAAACTCTGTATCGTTTACGTTATACTGGTTAACAGAGTTCGAAAGAGACTTTCTTTATATTCTATTCTTTCAGATACTTTCTATCATTTTTTTTTTTAAAAGTGGCCCCCGTCAGTCCGTCCGTCCGTCTGTCTGTCTGCCCATCCGTCCCGTTTAGAACACAAAAGAAAACTAGTAAAGATATTGAAAATCCGATATCATATTTTTTTTAATTTTTCCAAAATTCTGGTGCAATGGCTAGTTATTTTCTTTTCGAAAAGCCAAATGTTTATTTTTTAAGATTAAATAGGCAAACAGTTGTTCTTTTTCTTTTTTTTAAATATAACAGCTAGTCACTATTAATAGTTTTAAAAAAAAGGAAAGGTTACTTTGTATATTTTAAAATCATTTATGTGAGACTTTTTTTTCCTTCTAGAATAATGTTATTCAAAATGTTTGTTTTAACTAAATGAAGTGTTTCCTGTAATACAAGCAAGTTAGTTTATAAATAAAAGTGATACATTTTGTTTTGAAAGAGAAAGAATGTATTTTGTATTTTTAGAAGTCGAATGTCATTTAAAACAACATTTAATAGAAAATGTCTTCATACTATACAAATGGAGTACAATGTACTGCTATAAGAGTTTTTTAGTCAGAGACTTTGCATTATTTGTTTTTCAGAGACCTATTTGAATTTTTTGTTTGTTTCTCAAAGACAATCTTGCGTTTGTTTTCATTCATTTTCTATAAGTCAAAGACCTATTTTATTTCTATATTGTCACAGACCTTCTGTATTTTCTTTATTGTCACAGACCTTCTCTATTTTCTATATTGCCAGAGACCTTCTTTATTTTCTATATTGCCAAAGACTTTCTTGCTTTTTCTTTCCTATGCCAAATACCTTTCGTTTAATAGTGTCTCAATGACCTCTCTGCATTTCCTTCTTAATATTTTGGCCCGAAAAAAAAAGGAAAAAAAAAATCTACCTAGAAACTAAAATTTTTCTCCGTGCAGTGTCCAGCAACTGACTGCTGGGATAGCCTCGCTTTCGTTCACTTCTGCTACTTAAGTCTTAAAGTATCGGTTCGTTAAGTACCTGGCATTGTGATCTCATGTAGGGTGGGATGGTCGTGGGGGAGGGCAATCGATAAATCATCGGTTATTTAGTGAAATGTCGTCTGATCAGGTTCTCCCCAAGGTCACGTGACGTCCACGCGATGTCACAGATAGCCTATAAAAAAATATATACTTGACGTGAGCACTTGCATGGGTGCGAGGTGGTAATGTGCGTAATCTCCCCATTTTAAAAAGAAAAACTGTTATTGACAGCGCGGGTGTGCAGCAAACATGGAGGCGCTGCAGGACAGAAATGCTACATAAATTATTAAAAATAAGAAAAAAAAAAGATCTCAGAACTTAAGTAGTTTCCGGTTCTCCATTTCCTGCAGTTTAAAGAATGATTTTTTTTTTAATTTTAAATATTGTTACGAATCTCACTATCCAGGCTCTCTGTAAACTGCACCATATACACCATCAACTTAAAGAACTTGACAACTCAGGGCTCCAAAGTAACGTAACACTTTAATGTAAAATAAATTGCAGCCGATACTGTACAATTGGCAACACGTAACACAAGATTGTACACATATTTCTCCGTGAACAACCGTACCGCCGTCTCAACTCTAGCACTGGGATCTGCGTCTCGTTCCGGGCTTGCACTGGGTCCAGCAGCTGAGGACTGATTTCACACACTGGGCTCGTTGTGTCGGACTCGATCACAGACCAAGATCAAGACGCCGTTCGTCTCAACTGCGCTTGATAGTACTCCGCACTGAACCGTCGTAATGATCCGTACAGAACCACGCCGCTGAACCACACTGAACTGTGCTGTAGTCGACCAGACTGTATTGAACCGGGCTCTCAACCATCTAGACTGCGACACCTTCGCTCTTTATATAGGATCCCTGCTGGCGTTCTAGAACCGGACGGAACATCGCTTGACGTTTCTAGTTTCGTCACAAGCCTACATCCCTCCTGACGCTCCCAAGCTCTGTTCACGGCGCCGATCCATCCCGAACTCGTCTCGGCTGACGTTTTAACTCGTAACGTTGACCGCTCGTCTAGCGCTGGCCTGGGGCGATTTTCGTCGGCTGACTACACACACACCACTACCCCCATCTGTGCCACCACCAGGTTTTTAACAATATCATATTAAAATTGTCTATATTACAGGGTTGTTGTTGTTTGTTTTATTTTTTTTTTTTTTGTAGGAGCGTTATGTTGGTAGAGTGGCCAAGAGCTTACCTTTCGAACCAATGGATCCCAAGTTCGAATCCCGGTGAATTCTGGGCTTTTTGAATGTGGGATGGACGCCCCTGAGTCCACCCAACTCGAACGGGTATCTGACATGAGTTTGAGAAGGCGGTTGGTCGTTGTGCTGTCCACATGACACCCTCGTTAACCGCCATCCATATGATCAGATGAGCGTCACATCCTCTGCACCATTGATAGCAAGGACTGAATTGTCGGCTTATGTTTAGAAAGGAATGACATTTTTGGAGTTTCACCAAATGTGACATTTCTGGGTTGCAAAGAATGTAACATTTCTGGGTTGCTAATATTTTGGTTGAGAATTACGCGGAATCTGCGCAAAACAACAGAAATAAAAATCGATTGCGCGGAATCTGCACACACACATATACAAAGGAAATAAAATTGTTTGTGCGGAATCTACACAAAACAACACAGATCAAATGGATGTTTTGAAATATCGTTATTTCCATGCTTCAAAACTATAAATGTCGATCCTTGTTATTTTTTGTTTTAGTTTTCTGAATTGCTTTATGAATAATTTCTTCGTTCCTTTTCTTCGATTATCGAACTTGGGAAGATCCACAACGGATTATAGAAAAATACAAATTAAAATATTCTTAAAGAAAAGATTAATTAAAAAGGCATCACGGAAATAATGCCCAGGATAAAGACATAATGCATGATTATTAGAAAAGAACTTTTTAAAAAATAAAGCAAGTCATCAATTTAAAAAAAAAATGGATTCTAGTTTTGTTTCGTTGGTTCTTGAACTTCCTTTTTTTTTAAATTGACTCCATATTTATAACAGTATCGATTTATTTCAAGTAGATCCGTAACTTCCCCCATAGCTAACACCTCAGGAACAATTCTTGCCCAATCTATCCCATAATTTATGGGCGATCGTTGCATCACCACTGATCTTGTAAACTTTAGAGCTTGTAAACTTTGGAGAAAACACCTTCAGTCACAGGCATGACCTTTACGCAAAATCGTACTTTTTGCTTTGACATTTTTTGATTAGAGGACATTTTTTCTTTAAATGTGATGTCGTAGAATCAGTCTATACGTCGTCATAAAAAAAAAACATTGTCCCTGAAAAAAGATATAAAAAAAAAATTAAAAAAATAAAATTCATCTTTTATAAAATTGATTATTTTGTGCTTAATTACTAATGAGTGTTAGCTTTTAAGGAAAAAAAAATACTACATATTTTTTTACACCTGAACTATATTTTACTAAAATCTTTAATGGATAGAGCCTACATGCGGAAATACCTGAAGATGTAGTCTGTTCAAGATTTTCATTTTATACTTTGAAAAAATATAACTGTCAAACAAGAGTTTTCTCAGTGCGGCCAACGAGGCTGCGAGCTAGTAATTCTTTTCCCAACGATATACATCAACTGTCAAATTTTGTAGAAAATCGTTAGAGCCGTTTTCGAGAATCGTGTCCGCCCAGGTTCCAGGTTTTTGTTGTTTTTGACGATAAATGTTGTGGGCTAATCTAATCTGACTTCACTTCTATATTACTAATTACTTCTCACTAGCCACAGACAGGGGCGGACTGGGTATCAAAATTGGCCCGGGCATTACCATATAAACCGGCCCACAAATGGCATGTCATATATTTTCGGTGGGGGGGGGGGGGGGATTTTCACCTCAC
This sequence comes from Biomphalaria pfeifferi, assembly GCA_030265305.1. NCBI lineage: Eukaryota > Metazoa > Mollusca > Gastropoda > Planorbidae > Biomphalaria > Biomphalaria pfeifferi. Next base: position 573,201 of record JASAOG010000182.1, read on the forward strand.
TCCGCAATTTATATATATATATATATATATATTAGTGTGTGTATATATGTAATTAATCTTCATTATATTCTGATCTTTCATTCTTTTAAACGTTTTTTCCAGCCTAGAATACTCTCTTCCTATAATTAGTTGAAAGATAGTACACACCGCCAATGGGCAGCTAGTTAGTCCGGAGGAGCGCAGTGAAGTAAAGTTTCCCTTTCAGACAATGAGGTCTGAGGCAAGTGATGGTTTGAAGACCCTCCCCTCCCGGCTACGCCCATGTGTTATATTATAGGTGTAAGCCTAATTCTCTAGAAAATATATAAAGTTTGATAACGCATCGAAAACTGAATTTATGCATTCGTAGGATTACATAATGTATTCTATTTATACATGTATGTAGCATGAAAACTATAAACAATACAATAGCCGCCTAATGAGTTTGAAGCTTTTTGGTATTACTTATAGATTACAGACGTTTCTTCAAAAAATAAGATTGTTACGTCTTACGCATTTCATGTATCAATCATGTTGATCTGTGTCTTAAAATATGCTAAATCGTTGGTTTTCCTGGCTGACTCAGGCAACCCATTCCATTAAAAGATAAGAGAAAGCAGAACGGTTAGAGAGGCACTTACTTAATGTGAAAAGCTCTTGCTTCCTCCTAGTACATTCTCAAAAACGAGATTTGAATATGAATATACCATTATTTAAAATATAAATCTCCTTTCATTAAATATCGGATCTGACAGCGCTATATATATTTTTTGTAATTATTGTTATAATTTTCATCATTAATGAGTTCATGCTAAGCATAAGTTGGCCATTAATTATAGTAGTATAAAAATTGATTTAGATCTAGATTTAGTTTTTAATTAAATAATTTTTTTGTAAGCCTTAAGTCACTAAGTGTAGTGTTTTGAGATCTACGTTATTAAAAATAAACAAAAAGAAACTTTTTCTTTTCAAATCGCACATAGTAGAACTTTATACCCATGTTGAGCTGAGAATAAGTTGGGTGGTTTGCAATTTGGCGGCTGTGTGTGTGTGTTCAAGTTAATTTCTATTAAGCATTGTTAAAGAACTAATTGTCGCGTCAATCTTTTTTTTTTAATTTTTTTTTTCGTTATATCAATGTTTTCTAACTCTCTCAACCCTCTTTTTGGTTAAATTTCATTGGAACCATTAAAAGACGGGGGAGGGAAGGAGCCAAAAAAAAAAATGGGAGTGCCATCAAAGGCCCATGCCGACCAGCAAAATGATTAGGCCAAACACAACCTCGAAGACATCAAAGCAGTCCATGCCGCTCGTGCATAGCAGAAAGTACGGTCTAACGTTTTGCAAATGATAATACGTAAAGTGTATAGTGTATTTTTTTTTTGTTGATATTCTTGTTGAATTTCAAACAAAATTAATTGTAAAAAGAATTTTAAAAAAAACAACAAGAAAACGTGTTCGGGCCTTTGTGTCTTGCTGCGTCACTTTTTTTTTAAGTTGTCTACATTGGAATTTTTTTTTTCTTTGGTCGCGACCAGACCGGCCTATTTGGTACCGGCCCACCGGGCATTTGCCCGTTTGCCCATATAGCCAGTCCGCCCCTGGCCACAGAACATTACAAGTTAACAATGTACTTAATAACGACTTTAACTGTTATAACATGACACCTTTATTTATCACTGGGAAATCCGTCCAGTCTTTATAAACGTCGCTATTTCTAACCGACATCCAAAACAAACTAATTCTGTACTATCGCCATGTTGGTCTCCTGTTCGTCTAAGTCTGACTACGTCATTAGTCTGTCTGACTACGTCATTAGTCTGTCTGACTACGCCATTAGTCTGTCTGACTACGTCACTAGTCTGTCTGACTACGTCATTAGTCTGTCTGACTACGTCACTAGTCTGTCTGGCTACGTCACTAGTCTGTATGACAACGCCATTAGGCTGTCCAACTACGCCATTAGTATGTCTGACTACGCCATTAGTCTGTCTGACTACGTCATTAGTATGTCTGACTACGTCACTAGTCTGTCTGACTACGTCATTAGTCTGTCTTACTACGTCATTACTTTTACCGTCGCTAAAACAATGCACAATAGATTCGTCTAACAAAACTAACCTACTCTCTAAACTGGTACATAACAATGTGCAACCTGAATACAGTGATTGTAAAAATAAAAAAATAAAAAATTCCGTACATTTATAAGTGCTGAAGAAATCAAGAGTGTCTCCACTGGCTCCCATTTCATGAAATGTATCAACGCACTTACAACAGAATAATTATAATAATAGGCTTTATTATCCGTGAGAAAATTTGTTTGACGATTGTGCATTACAAAAAAAAAAAACCAAAGAATCTGAAGTATAGCAGCAGGATTTGATATAGATATATTTTGTCATATATAGTTGAGGATCAAAGAAAAGCCGGTAGATGCAGTAGACGTTAAGAAAAGTAAAATAGACCCCCCCCCCCCCGCGGGAACACTACATTTGTCTGCATCAGATGTGGAAAAATATGTAGGTCGCAACCGGGTTTAAGTCGTCACGTGAAACTCTGCACTCATCCTTAATCTTCGAAATCGAAGAGATTGCCATTAATTATTTGGTCATAATACGTCCCCTCCACCCCCCCCCCCCCCCACCACCACCACCATTTCTCAATTTGTGCTTAAAAAAAAACAAAACAAAACAACAACTCATGTTTCAATTGTTAATGGGAGAGAACTCGAGACATAACAGACAGTGCAGTGGTTAACGGGAGGTAACTGTAGACTACAATACGTCATTCAAAGTGAGTCACGGGAGGTAACTGTAGACTAGAATACGTCATTCATAGTGGGTCAAGGGGGAAAGGCATTCGAGAAACGATGGGTCAAGGTCAATCTAACAAGGAAACATTTAAAGAGAATAAGTGCCAGAACTATTTCTATGGGAGCCAGTGGCGTAGCTAGGATGGGAGAATTTGAAAATCCCCTCGGGGCCCCCACTTGAGTGGGACCCCCCAAATGAGTGTTTGAATTTTTATCTACATATTAAATATTAATTGAATATTACGCAAAATGCATGGGCCCCCAAAGAAGTGAAGCCCCCCGGACCCCAAAATGATGGCTAACTCCTAGCTACGCCACTGAAGGGAGTTGTATATATCTGGAGATTGATGCAAGGAGACTAACATTAGCTGAAGTTATAAGGTACTCTACTACATATATTGAAATGGGGTGCTTTGAAAAATAATGATGTACTAAATACTATTTAAAAGTCTCTCATCACACTCACTCTCTCTCTCTCTCTCTCTCTCTCTCTCTCTCTCTCAACACACACACACTTTTAGCATACATAATCTTGCGTGTCTTTGTTTCTATTGCATACAATAGTCCGTACGGAAGATTGTATCCTGAAGCATTTTTTCCCCTAACCTTTGACCCCCCCCCCCAATGAGGTCAGAAGGGTAATTTTTTTTTTCTTAAGGAGCAATCTGTTGATGAAGTTTTTACGTTCTATCCGCTTAAATATTTTAAACTCTGGAAGTGGAGATTCTAAGAATGGGGTACGCAGTTTGTCGCCACAGGAACAAAAAACAACACCTTCTAAAACAAAAACAAAAATCAACAAAAAAAAAAAAAAGGGTTAATAGAAATGTGAAATGGAAAGGGGGAGCTGTAATTGCCCCCCCCTCCCCGCTCTAATATGGGATGGTGGAGGTGGTGTGGGGGGGGGGGGGGAGGAAGAGACGTTAAAAAATTTGCTTTAAGACATCCTTGTGTCAAGATGACCTATTTTGATTCATTTCTCATGTTTTCTATTCCCTCTATTATGCGTATGAGTGTGTGTGTGTGTGTTAAAGAGAGAGAGAAAGAGAGAGAGAGAGAAAAAGAGGCCGAGAGAGTGACAGAGAAGTGAGATAGAGGCCGCGAGATAACGACAAAGAGATTGACAGAGCGAGACACACTGAGGCAGTGAGAGAAGGAGAGAGAGAGACAGACAGACAGACAGAGAGAGAGAGACAGACAGACAGACAGAGTCATAGAGACTGACAATCAGATTGACAGAGATTTAGAGAGAAACACACAGAGAGAGACATAGAGAGAAAGAGAGACAGACAGAGGAGAGACATGGAAAGAGGCAGATACAAAGAGTACCAAAGTAAGAAAGAGAACGACAAACAGAAGAGACAGAGGCACAGAAAGAGATTTAACGAAATTAAAATAAAAATTTTAAAAAAGAAAAAAGAAAAAACCGAAAAAAGAAACGGATTGGAAAAAAAAAACTTTCTCACTTTCTCTCGCGATACTTACCACCTCCTCATAGTAAGTCTATAGATAATTAACAAGACAGTGAAAAAAAGAACTCAGACATGGATAAAAATAGACTGGCGGAAATGAAGACAGGCGATAAGAAAAGAAGCCAGAACGATAAAGATGGAATGAAGAAAACAGAGATGGACACGGGGCAGAGAAATGGGTTAAGAAGACTAGACTCCAGTCATCAAGGGATAAAGTGGAAAGAACTGTCTGGTCAGCTGGTGAATGCTCCGTCTAGGACCGTTCGGACGTCCCCATGCGGTGGTCGTTATTAAAATCTTCTCTTCTCACATGAGTTATAGCCCCTTGCTGTGAACGTAATAGACTAGGTCTGGATGCTTGTGAATAGAAAGAATGACAATTATACAGTGGTACTAATACGCTGTGTGGGTGGGATAAGAACACTATTGTTTATGGTTCTTGGTCTCAAAATAAGAAAAGCCTGCAAGTTCACTTTTAAGTTAGAATTATGTCTGTATACTTTTAATATAAAGATATATAATATATAGAAAATTTAAAGAAACCAAGGCAGAAAGAGTTCACAAAAAGTATATAAAAATTAAAAAACCTAACCCAAATAGTAAGCAGACAGCTGCAGAGTGAATACAATGTAATATCTAAAGATAACAACAAAAACCTATGGTCATACATTAAGTCTAAGAAAATGGAAACAACAGGCATAGCGCCATTAAAAGATGAACATAACATAATACATAATGATAAAGAAACTAAAGCAAACATCCTAAACAAATACTTTGCATCAGCATTCTCCTCCCCAGGAGACAAAGACATATTTCTTAATTTGAACCAAGTAGACAACATAGAAGATTTAGTAGTACAAGAAAATGGAATTCAAAAACTATTATCCAACAAAAAACCAAATAAAGCATCTGGACCTGATGGTATTCCAGCTAGATTACTCAAAGAACTAAGCAATGAGCTAGCCCCAGTGTTCAAAATACTCTTTCAGGCATCGCTTAACCAGGGCAGAGTACCAAAGGACTGGAAAGAAGCTAATGTCACCCCCCTATTTAAAAAAGGAGAAAAATCTGATCCAGGAAACTACAGACCAGTATCACTTACCAGCATCACATGTACATAATGTTATCACCCCATACCAACATGGCTTTAGGAAATATAGATCTTGTGAAACACAACTAATAGGACTAATTGATGATTTTTCAAAAGGTTTAGATAATAGTGAACAAATAGATGCTATCTTACTAGATTTTTCCAAGGCTTTTGACAAAGTTCACCACCATAGTTTGCTTAAAAAATTAAAATATTTCGGCATTAATGGTCCACTGCATCAGTGGATTAAAGATTTTTTGATAGGGAGAGAACAAACTGTAATAATAAATGGCTCTAAATCAACACCAATAACAGTAAACTCAGGTGTACCTTAAGGAACAGTCTTGGGTCCACTACTATTTTTCATTTACATAAATGATTTACCAAATTGCATTAGTTCAGGAACAAAAGTCAGATTATTTGCAGATGATTGCATAATATATAGAACAATAAAAACAACACAAGACACAGATATTTTACAAAGAGAATTAGATGAATTACAGAAATGGGAATCAAATTGGAGCATGTCTTTCCACCCAGAAAAATGTCAGTTGTTAAGAGTAACAAAAAAACTAAAACAAATTAATTCCACTTATCTTATTCATGGCAAACCAGTAACACAGACTAAAAACGCAAAATACCTAGGTGTTATAATAAATGAAAAACTGTCATGGAATCCACATATTATGAAACTACAAAAAAATCCAACAAAGCATTAGGGTTTATTAAAAGAAATTTCTATAAATTAAATAAGAACATAAAACTAAAATGTTATTTAACCTTGGTTAGGCCAATAATAGAAAATGCATCCACCGTTTGGGACCCCTCAACTCAAGAAAACATTAAGAAACTAGAACAAACACAAAATAGAGCAGTGAGATTCATAACAAACGAATATTCACATTTGACTAGAGTAACACCATTAGTAAAATCACTAAATTTAGAAAGCCTTCAGGACAGAAGACTCAAAAGTAAAGTTGCAATTATACATAAAACACTGAACCATATTCTTCAAATACAAAAACAAAACTTAATAAAATACTCTAAAAGACACAAAAATAAAGGCACATTCCTCGTCCCCTATGCTAGGACAAATTTGTACAAATACCCCTTCTTCCCTAGTGCTATTAGAGTATGGAATGGGTTGCCTGAGCTAGCCAGAAAAACCAGTGACTTGGCAGAATTTAAGTCATTGGTTAATATGCCTGACTAAAAGCATGACGCGTAGGACGTAATCTTCTTTTTTGAAGTAACGTCTGTATTATATAAGATAATATACACCCATCTAAAGAAAGACATGCCTTTCAACTATAATTGCCATCGTATTATGCGCAGGGCTGGACTTAGGCCACTGAACCTATGCGACAAGTATGTGGTCGCAGTGGGCCCCGCCCTTTCATTGCCCCCCCCCCCCCCCTAATTCTAAGTATACATTATTAAATTTAACCATTTAACTTATATATATATAAATAAAGGGTTTCCACGGTCTCCTGTTTTTTCCAGGAACTCCTGTAAATCTCCTGAAATTATTAAAATCTCTTGAAAAGTCATAAAAATTTCCTGAAAAATAAACAAAATTGTCATTTTGGGGTGCCAATCCTACGTGCATTGTCAGCTTTCATTTAATAAAAATTTAATTTATTGCTAAGACGAATGTATTTTCTTATACAAAATCTTTATTTTGACATTATTATTATCCCTAACCAAACTGGGCCCCGCGCAATCCATTTCGCATAGGGCCAGCAATAACACTTATGGTACTTATTGAATAGTGTCTTAAATAGAGATCTTCCATATTATGTTGAATCATAGGATAAAAAACTTTGGTTCTGAGACGTATGTCTCAGATTATCAGCACATTAGTTTTCCTTGGCACAGTCTGCAAAAGAGCTGACAGCTCAGTAGCAAAAAGCTGGCTAGAAGAAAAAGAAGAAGAAGATGTCCGATTTCTGAAAAGTTCATTGTCGCTGGCCACTGAGCTGGTCTTAAAAGTGACCAAGAAAGCATCTCGTTGCTTCTTTCTCCAATGTAAAGTAAATGATGTAATGGTCATCTATTTCTGTGGCCAACGGTTAACAAGGTGTCATGTGGCCAGCACAACGACCAACCGCCTTTACTTTTTTTTCCCCAACTAATGTCAGGTACTCATTAGACCTGGGTGAACTCAGAGGCGCCCAATGATACTGATATTAAAAATCCCAGTCGACACCAGGATTCGAACCCGCGACCGGCCGGTTCGGAAGCCAAGCGCTTTACCGCTCAGCCACCGCGCTTCCTCTTTCTGCAATGTGCTTATCGCAAAAGAATGCGTTTGCGGGTCATTATCTATCGCTTCGTGATGCTTTGGTGAAATGAATCGCAAAACAATTCTGATTCGGACGTCTAAATATCTTCACCTGAAAGCCGTTCCGTCGGGATTTGATATCAACACCTTGACTTTAGCTGTGAAGAGCTTGAACACTTCCATCCCTCATACGATACCTTAGAATAGCCACCAAAACTGTTTAAGATCCTCAAGGGTCTACGTGTTACATTTTTAAGAGCTATTGTTAAAGTTTTAACTGACGATGAGTTGTTTCAATGCCAGGTTTATGCTAACTATGCGATCACGACCTGTCAAGTTCCAGTTGATACGTTGATATGATCCAGTGTCACAAGATCTAACTAGAGCATTCTTTTCAGAAGAGTTTTGATCTAGTGATGAAATATCGGATAGATCATGAACAGCAAAGTAACAGAAGCTTACGTTCCTGGTAGACAAAAGTATACAAACATTGTGCAGAGATCAGGCACGTTTTAACATGAGACAATAGAGAGAGAGTCAGCGAGAGAGAGATAGAGAAAGCGAGAGAGAGATGGAGAAAGCGAGAGAGAGATAGAGAAAGCGAGAGAGAGATGGAGAAAGCGAGAGAGAGATGGAGAAAGCGAGAGAGAGATAGAGAAAGCGAGAGAGAGATGGAGAAAGCGAGAGAGAGATGGAGAAAGCGAGAGAGAGATAGAGAAAGCGAGAGAGAGATGGAGAAAGCGAGAGAGAGATGGAGAAAGCGAGAGAGAGAAAGAGAAAACGAGAGAGAGAAAGAGAAAGCGAGAGAGAGAGAAAGAGAAAGCGAGAGAGAGAGAGAGAGAGAAAGCGAGAGAGAGAGAAAAGCGAGAAAGAGAGAAAGTGAGAGAGAGAGAGAAAGCAGAGCGAGAGAGAAAGAGAAAAGGAGAGAGAAAGAGAGAAATAAAGAAAGAGTAAAAAAAAAGTACTACAGAGATCAGGCACGTTTCAATATTAGACAATAAAGAGAGCAAGGGAGAGAGAAAAGAGAAAAAAAAATAGTAAAGGAAGAAAAAGAGAGAAAGAGAGAGAAATAAACAGTTAAAAAAAGAGATAGGAAGAGAGAAATAAAAAGAGAGAGAAGAGAGGAGGGGAGGAAGACAAGAAGGAGAACACTCTATTGAGGGAGAAAGTGGGGGGAATGAAAGAAGAGGAAAGGGACTGGAAATAACAATAGACACGGAGGGAGAGCGTGGGGTATAAGAGGATAAGAAAGACATTGAGAAAGAGAGATGAAGACAGAGATTAGATTGTGAATAGAAACCAATAAAAAAGAGGGATGAAATAAACAAAGAAGAGGGTAGTTATTGTAGATAATGATACGGATATTTCTGTTTTAGTTGTCAAATGTTTGACATGTTTCGGATGTTCCTTCAGAGTTGAAGATAGTTTACTTCCTAGTAAAAACCTCCCGCAGGGCGACGAGGGATATGACAGCGGGCAGGACCATCGCGACGACTGAACGACAGTTTAGCGCGCATGCCGACCAGGTAGTCATCTATTATGTCTACATGTAATTTATTAAGAAGTTATGAATTTTTATAATTCTAATGATATACATTCATTTAATTTAGAAGCTTCTAGATAGATCTTCCTGAGTTTACCGGCATTACAACACTTAAAAAAAACAACTAATGGTAGCTGGCAAGCAGAGGCGTAGGCACGATGCCCCGATCGCTACCCTCAGGGGGGAGCCACACACAAGGAGGTGCCTATATGGGTTCATGGTAAAATGGTGGAGGGGGCATCAATAAAGTACCTTGTCCCGGGCGCACTACGCTTCTGCTTGCAAGACCTGGAGAATGTAAACTTTACTGCACGGTTTTCCGTTATACAGTAAGTCAATAGATTATATAAATAGCCATGAAAAACCCGGTGAAGATCTGACCATTTTTTATTTATGTGTAGAATTTTTTGATGTGTAAAACTATTACATTTGAAAGACTTCCATTACCAAGTTATTATTGAGAATATAATGGAAAGAATGAGCTATTCATTTTCTGTGAATCAACACACATAAAAGATTGAAAAAAAATTGTCAAAACCATCGGCGTTTCCCTTTAAATTAAACAACACATTGGAATGAGGAAGTGCTACAAAGAGCAGGGTGCCAGGACATCCGCTCTGTTATCTGCAGCAGACGCCTTGGCTGGCTTGGCCACGTTCGTAGAATGCCAGTAGGTCGACTTCCACAGGACATCCTGTATTGCGATCTAATAGAAGGCAGGAGAGCCGCTGGTCGCTCACTTTTATGTTATACGGATGTATGCGAACGCGACATGAAGCTCTTCAAAATTGACACTGGCAACTGGGAAGAGGTGGCACTGGACAGATCCTCATGGAGAGAGAGCATAAAGGAAGGGTCAAAGATTGCAGATGTCATACACAACAGAAGCAGAAAGAAGAGTGAAAATGCAACGGCGCCTGGTGATTACATATGCCCAACCTGCGATCGCAGCTGTGTATCAAGGATTGGCCTCTTTAGTCACACAAGAAGTTGCAAAGGGAAAAGATCGTCTCTCAAGACGTGAAATGCCTCAGAATTGGAACGTTAGAACACGAAGCCAAACATTTACTGCTGCTAACATATTTATAAAACAGCATTGAACTAAAGCAAACATAAATTTTCAATAAGTTTTTTCTTCTCCCCTTGTCGTGACCTCTACACCAGATTCAAACTCGACATTTCATTATCTCCCTCTATTTTATTTTTAAACACACTACTTCAAAAAAAAAAATTTTTTTTGAAAAATTTTACTTTAAAAAAAAATTAACATTGGAGATTTTCTTGATATTTTTCGTCTTCTATTTCTTGGGTTTAATCTTACATTAATTTTTTTGTCTCGTTTTCAATTTATTCAGGGCGCAGCTGTCTTTCTTTAACGCCAATCTCGGATTAATAAAGTGAACACCTCACTTGTGCGCATGACAGGAAGTCAATAAAGAAAGAATGCAGACGACGAAGCTGGTGCGTGAAATTTTGACGATAGTAGCTCTTCTTTTACAGACATTGGGTAAGTTCTAAATAGAAGCGGCCTCACATTTATAAGAGGTCCTTGTTCACCCCCCACACACATACACACTTTTTTTTCAACACACTACTTTAAAGAAAAAAGTTTTTTGAGAAATTTTGCTTACAAAAAATTAACATTATGGACACACACTTTCCAATCATTTGAGGATCATTCATAAATTTCTACCACTATTTCCCCTCACTTTAAGGGCTACAATATATTTCGCTATACCAGACGCACAGCCCAACTTACCTAAGTTGATTCTTTAGGAGTTATAGGAGACACCCTCATGGCGTGACACCATAATGGGGAAAAAATAAGCAGATAATTTTTTAATAGATATTGTCTCTGATTTCAAAGATTAAAGATAAGTGTATTTCTTATATACACACGCGACAACACAGACCTTGTTGCGACCTACTTATTTTGCAACATCTAATGCAGACAAAAACGTTATCCGCAGATGGGTATATGTAAGTTCTCATTTTGTCGTCTACCCCTGTCTGTCTTCGGCAAAGGCTTTCCTTTGGTCCTCAGATGTGTGTCAAGTGACCTTCGTGTGATCTCTTCGGCTGTCTCTTCCAACTACTTTCTTATAAGCCAGTGTGGACAAAATGGTGCCTGAATTAAGCCTTATAGTGCTTCCGGGGGCACCTCTGTTACGCTCGCTTTAAAATCACCAAAAAAAGATCTCTCTTGGTATGTGGCCATCCCCCAATGCGGGATATGTGTCCCATCAAGTGCAACTGTCGAATGTCCACACCAGCTACAGGCCGTATAGATATTTGTAGGTAGTCTTTCCAGCGTACATATCTATTACGAGCCGACCCACGGCGTAGTATACAACTCCCCCCCCCTTTTTTTTTCTGAGCCTCGCTTTCTGTCACCGCGAAAGTTACGTGGGGGTAGCTCTTGTCCAATTTGCAGAAATAAAGGTTATCTTTCCATGAATGTATCACTCTAGTGCTCCGCATGGTTGGTCCACACAGAGATTTATATATATATAGATTGAAAAGCTCATATTTAGTATTTAGTTTGCCAAATAAAAAAAAAATTAATTACGACAATTGATTAACTAATTTTTTTTTAATTTCCTTATTTATGCGTTGTCATCGACAGTGAATAATTTATGCACATTTTCTACTTGATCCGAAAAAATGGAAAGCGTGAGAAATGAACACATATATGGGGTCGACTCGACTGACTGACCTTTACATTAGAGTCCATATAAGCGAGGTAACTAGGTCTTTTTCTGGACAACTCTCCGTTTTTGTGTCTGGTTTGGCCCATTGATTTGCTTCAGCATTCAGTCCGCTATATCCTACAAGTTATAAAACAAAAATCATTATGTAAAAACCTAGACGAAATATTTGTTTTAAACAAAAAGTCTACCAGTGGCGTAGCTAGGACTTTGCCATCGTTTAGGGCCCAAAGGGCTTGACATCTATAGGTTCCCCGGCATTTTGACATTCGACAGCATGACATGAGATAATGGCGTAATATTTAATATTAATAATAAAAAAAAATCGAACACTCCTTTGGAGGCGCCCTCAAGTGGGGGCCCGGGGGGTTTTCAAATTCCCCCGCCCATCCTTCAACCATAGCTACGCCACTGAATTCTACTTGTAAACTTTAGTCAAAATATATCTTATTCATATTTTTTTCCCTTCTTGAATATTTCATTCAAATTGAATTTAATGTAGTCTCCAAGGAACTGCAACCCACGTAGTCTTTGTGTCTTTATAATAAAAGAAGACAGTTTTTTTGTATTTATTTATTATGTAAGCTTGAAATGAAATTATACTTTTGACTTTACCAGCATTTTAACGAAACAATATTTTAAAGCTATCGTTTGTCAGTGGACTGAAGTCGAAGTTTTTTAAACATTCATGTTAGGAGTCGAGACAATAATTGTACATACATACGGTACATATATGAATCTCTTATTAAAGTGTGCATTGGTTTATTTGCAGGATTTATATTTTTAAAAATGTTTATTCAGTGAAGAGATTACATTGCCAACAACACATAAGACACTAACATAAGTTTACGGTTTACACAACAGTTCACGTTAAAATTGTTCATAAACTGTCCAAACTTGACGATCACGTGGTTGTCCATTGTTGTAGGCGAACGAAGTTATTGGGATTCATTCGGAAGGATCTGTCCTTAATTCCTATGGAAGCCCAAAGGTTCCAAGAAGTATTAATGTTTTTTGTTGGTGCAATTGAATTCCTGAAACTGTTGTTATGTACCACAAAGCGGGCTAATCAACCCAAAACATTGTTCGTGTACGTCACTCAGCCATAAGTACCACGCCATTGTATACAGCCTCAACTCTATTACAATGACCGCTTTATTCCCAAATCATTTGTAGAGATATCTCTACTAGTTGACAGACCGGTACCGGTTTCCAGATGTTAACTTGTCAAACTAAGATTGATTATGCATTCCAGTACAATTATGTTCTAAACTAGAGAAATAATATATATTCATATATAAACAGATAATTATTGTTTCCCACTGGGTGTTAAAAAGTTGAATATTTTATAAATATACAATGAGCGCATATGGGTTTCAAACACTTTACTACTGCAAAAGCTAATTTGTTACGGGTTTAGAAAACAAATAATCTAAAATTAATGGGAAGTTCAGGGTTTTAAATATATTACAGCTTGTTTAACCTGATATGTTGCAATTGTGGCTAAATATGTGGGTAGATGTGACTAAATGTGTGGGTAAATGTGACTAAATATGTGGGTAGATGTGACGAAATGTGTGGGTAGATGTGACGAAATATGTGGGTAGATGTGACGAAATTTGTGGGTAGATGTGACTAAATGTGTGGGTAGAGATGAGCCCACACAAAGAGATGAGCCCATACAAAGAGATGAGCCCATACAAAGAGATGAGCCCATACAAAGAGATGAGCCCATACAAAGAGATGAGCCCACACAAAGAGATGAGCCCATACAAAGAGATGAGCCCATACAAAGAGATGAGCCCACACAAAGAGATGAGCCCATACAAAGAGCCCTATAGGTCGCAAAGTCTGAAAGGGTAACTTTACTTTGACTTTAAATGGCTTAGAAATCACATGATTAATGTGTTTCACTAGTTGGCTTAAACTGCACAGTCTTTTAAGAGACTAAAATGTGTGACTAGTGTTGAGGGAGGAATTAATACCGATGGATGGCTACTTAAAATAATGACTTAATATTCGTCAACTATTTGTAATAAAATTAGTTCTCCGAAATTGAATACACTGAAACACTGATACACTGGAGATGATCATACATGGAGGCGAATCTATAAAGTAAAAGTAAAGTTCCCCTTTAAGATCTTCCGATCTTTGGGACAGAGAATGTGAAAGTCATCGGTTTCTTCGGCCCATGGTTAAAGATCTTGTCATGTGGCCAGCACAACAATATAGATCTACTAGCATTAAACACCACTTACGTCCTTTGATATGTCAGGTTGTGAATCTGTCAAAACCGGTTCATTGTGAGCGCTTAGGACGAAAAAGGAAATTTCATGAGAATCCGTACTACAGTTGATGAGAACTCTTGATCAATCAGCCAGTAAGTCATCGGTATTTTTCTGTTATAATATATAACACTAAAATTAAGCTTTAAGTTACAGCATGTTGACATTGATGATTTGATTACTCAATTTCTTAAAAAGAAAAATTAGAAGCGCTTTAAATAACACATTTTTGGTGTACCAGGTGTATAGAATTTTGAAGTTTTGAAAGCGAGGTATTTTAATAAACCATACAAAAAAATGTGTGCACTTTTCAGTTTTGTAGAATTAAAATTTCGCTTCTGGCAGAAATTTATTGTTAATTAATTGTTAACAACAGTGACCTTACAATAATGCGTCCTTGACCTTGTTTATTTTTATCTATTTATTTCAAATTTTCTCCAAATCTTTTTTCTTTTCATTTTCTTATTTCGTTAATTTACATTACATCGCCACCACATTTTGTAATATCACTTTCTGTTATTTTTCTATTTGTCTGACGTTATTTCGTTTGGAAAAAAAATGCTTCAGTCATAAAAAGCCGAATTAATGAAAACATTTGTATGCTAGATTTTAAATATTAGTAAATTTATGATATTAATTATCTGATATTTTTAAATTGAGAGTTTATGTCTATGCTACAAACTCTATCGCTAAGCTGAAGCTTCTGACACCAAAATAATTCCATAAAAAAATATCGTTTCCTTCAGAGAGTCCAGCAGACGATTCACCGTGAGAACGAAATCATTACGCACGAGTTTGTGTTTGTTCTAGAGATGGATTACTCTAAAACCAGATTTCCTCAAGAGGCTTCATGACCTTTGAACCTTAATCTAGGCTTGTTACATGAAATCCGGGATTTTTTTTTCTCCTTAATTTTTTTACCTCATAAGATTTTGTTATGACTCATCCGAGCCATCAATATGATAATTGAGCAAAGAGAATGTGGACTTTGCGTTCACAATCGGAACACTCCTCGCCCAGTCTTTTCTAACAACCTTGAACTAAGCCATGAAAAAGTGATCCAGTGCGAGACTAATCGTTATAGAAGGCCTGACCAGTGACCTGCAACGTCACAACCTTGGGCAGTTTAGACCAATAGCTCATTAACCATTACATTGTTCTAGCTTTGACCCTTACAATCCCAAGTTCTAGCTTTGACCCTTACAGTCCCAAGTTCTAACTTTGACCCTTACATCCAAAGTGAATGATGACATTAAAACATCACAGCTTTCCCTTGTGGAGCCTGGCCCAAGATAAAAAGTGTGTGTGTGAGAGAGAGAGAGAGAGAGAGAGAGAGAGAGAGGGAGAGAGAAGGTTTGGAAGTGGAGGGCGTGTCATGTTTATCAAGGGACATAATCCAAATGTGATTATCATCAACCACTTAGTGAAGATCCTCATGTATTGCATATCACGTTTTTGGTGTAGAAAAAAAACATCTAATGCCATTGTCTTCCCTGAACTCATTTCGTATCATGTGAATAAGTCTGCAAAGTGAGAAGCTACTACAAATGTTACAAAACAAACTTGCTTTCATGACATTATTTTTAAAAAAGTATATTCGTTTCCATTTTAGTATAGAAATAATAATTATAATAATAACAATAGCCTCCTCATCTCTTTCCATATGAAGATGGTGGCTGTGTAATTGAATCTCTTTCCCTATGAAGATGATGGCTGTGAAGTTGAATCTCTTTCCCTATGTGCTTGATGATGGCTGTGAAGTTGAATCTCTTTCCCTATGAGCTTATTGATGGCTGTGAAGTTGAATCTCTTTCCCTATGAGTTTATTGATGGCTGTGAAGTTGAATCTCTTTCCCTATGAGTTTATTGATGGCTGTGAAGTTGAATCTCTTTCCCTATGAGCTTATTGATGGCTGTGAAGTTGAATCTCTTTCCCTATGAGCTTATTGATGGCTGTGAAGTTGAATCTCTTTCCCTATGAGCTTATTGATGGCTGTGAAGTTGAATCTCTTTCCCTATGAGCTTATTGATGGCTGTGAAGTTGAATCTCTTTCCCTATGAGTTTATTGATGGCTGTGAAGTTGAATCTCTTTCCCTATGAGCTTATTGATGGCTGTGAAGTTGAATCTCTTTCCCTATGAGCTTATTGATGGCTGTGAAGTTGAATCTCTTTCCCTATGAGCTTATTGATGGCTGTGAAGTTGAATCTCTTTCCCTATGAACTTGATGATAGCTGTGGAGCTTCCCCTCTGTATTACACCCACACACCAGGCCCCATTGTCTGTCTTATTGTAAGACTTGTTGAAAGTCTTCTTTGCTGTTCTTTTCTGTCGTCTAGCAGTGTCCTCCAACAGTTTCATAGAGTGATAGTTGGGAGGTAAGTCATTCAAAGGTCAACATGTCCAAATTGTTCCTTACATGCATATAGTGTTAATCTGACAAAATGATTGTCCACTTCGTGAAGGACTCAAATGGCCATTCTTCTTTCTTGGTTTGTTTTCTGTGGTCATTGCATATTTCTCTCTCTCTCTCTTACTCTCTCTCTCTCTCTCTTACTCTCTCGTACTCTCTCTCTCTCTCTTCTACTCACTTTCCGCCCTTGCTTCATCCATCTGTCCATTGGACGGCTGCCTGTTTAAATACTGGTTGCCAATTGCGAGCAATATTCAATAATTTATTATTCATATCTCTACTTGTTCCTCATTGTTATTGCTCAGTCTCTCTCTCTTTCTCCCCCCCCCCCTCTCTCTCTCTCTCTCTCACATATTCACGCACTCTCTGACACACACTCAATCGCTATGTCATCACAGAATTTCATTTCTCATTTCGCTTTTGAAATCTGCGTGTCCACGAGAAATAGATAATATCTTTGTTCTCATCATTATCTAACTCATTCTTTTCTAGACACAATCTTTATTTCTTTCTCTGTCTCTCTTTGTCATGTTATCTCGTAGTCTTTTTCTTGCTTATTCCAAATATATTTTAGCCTTTCTCTCAGTCTCTTTTATTCTCTTATTCTCTCTTATTCTATCTTTCTCTCTCTTTTTTCTGCCCAATAACGTAGCGTTGCTATCTTTTTTATAATTTTTATATTTCTTTCTTTCTTTCTCTTTATCTCTTCTTTATATCACCCTGTATCTTTCTGTCTGTCTCTCTCTCTGTCTCTCTATCACCCTGTATCTTTCTGTCTGTCTGTCTCTCTCTCTCTGTCTCTCGATCACCCTGTATCTTTCTGTCTGTCTGTCTCTCTCTGTCTCTCTCTCTGTCTCTCACTCTGCTTCTCTCTCTGTCTCTGATTCTCTGTCTCATTCTGTCTCTCTCTCTGTCTCTCTCTATCTGTCTCTCTCTCTGTCTCTCTCTCTCTCTGTCTCTCTATCTGTCTCTCTCTCTCTGTCTCTCTCTCTGTCTCTCTATGTATCTCTGTCTCTCTCTCAGTCTCTCTCTGTCTCTCTCTCTCTGTCTGTCTCTCTCTCTGTCTCTCTCTCTGTCTCTCCATCTCAATCTCAGATATTTAGTCAGTTGACAATGAAACCACTTGCTACTCTAACAATGTTCTACCACGTGACAAAACAGTGGCTTAGACAGATGATGATAAATACAACCTAGCTTATTCCCACTAATCAGCCAGAGTCACTACATTGGACCACCATATAATCGGACCAGCCGCTTATTCCAACCGAATTCTTTAGTACTGACATCAATTCCATTAGAGTCGAATTCCGTTAATTGAACCAGCCGGTTAATAGGGCCGAAACGAACACGTCTAGATGTGGTCAATTTAACCACATTCGACTGTACCATCACCGTATTCTTTTTTTTCATAAGGGAAGAGGTTGAGAGATTTAATTTATGTGGTATGCGCTTCGGATTGTCATCGCTATGGTCCAGGGTTCGAGCCCCACCCGCTTCCACTTCTTGCCGTCCCGCAGGAGATTCGGACTAGGAGGTAATAAACTTTATTTCTGAAGAGCATTCAAAACTTATAAAACAGCAAAGAAAATCAAATGTGGACATACAAATGAAATATTTAGTTTAAAAAATATAGACTCTCTTTACCGGAAATGGAAATAAATAATGAAAGAATGTCAACTATATCTTATATCGTATGATTGGAAGCAGCCAATCAGAATGTGGTACGTATCCAAGACATCAAAATATAAATACAACAATGCTTCGTCTGCAGACAAACTTGGTCTTATCACTAACTTAAGGGCCCTGCTAGTGGCGTAACATCCATGGCGCGATGGGGGTTCAACGAACCTGGGCCCACGACCATCAGGGGCCCGCAGTCTGTGGCGTTCAAACAATGGCGCAAATGGGTTGATTGCACTTGGGGGCCCACGCCATAACTTATGGATGACACTAAAGAAAAAAAAAATTGCACTTTTGTAAACTATGATATAGAATAGAATCTGAAAAACTTTATATTTATTTTAAAACATTTTTCCGTGTTGCTAGAGTGTATGTACCAGCGGCTCGATTTGTTTTAATGTAAGGATAAACTATTGATAGTATTTGTATTAATGGGGAGGTGGGAGAGAGTGTGAGTTCATGGTGGTCGATGTGTTGTACAGAAAAATAAGGAAAAGGGTAGCAATAACATTTAGGTCTATAGGGATAGTCCTGATGGTAACGAATTAATATTTCGAAACAGCTGATAATTATTCAATTTTTTCAAAGCTTAATCTATTTCTCTTATTTTTTGTAATTAATACATTAAAATAAGAGGTTTTTTTTTGATGATTATCATAGTTTAGAATCTTATTGTCTTAGATCATGACAAACTAAAGAATTATTGATAACTCTTTCATGTTCATAATCTCTCCACTAGCATTATGACTAGCAGAGTGATTACTATGTTGGCTTGAGAAGGCCTGAGCCTTGAGTTCGAATTTAGGTCCTTTTTTTCTTTATTTTTATCAATGCTATTTATTTAACCCTTAAAGTGCTGAGCTGTTTTACAGTGAGTGCATACCAAATGGAATTACAATTCTGATGTTTAGAGGCTAAACTGCCAGCCGCGTTTTAAGGGTTAATATTCTAGATCTATTACAAATTTAATGACATGACCGATCCAAACTAATTGATACAATTACGCTTAATATAAGTTTTTTTGAAAAAGTATTTTTTATTTGTTTTTCTTGTTACAGTAATAGTGTTTGACTGATGATGATGATAAACTCTGCACTCTATCCAGAAGAAAAAAAGAAACTAATAGTAAATAAAATAAATGAGACATGGACAAGCTCTCATCCAAATCACAAGAAAGATGATACTTATTATAAGCTATCCCGACAAGATCAACGTCTAATCTTTCGACTCAGGACCGGACACAGCAGAATGCGACAACATAAATAAAAATAAAAAGCCCACAAAAGAGGCTGAAGGGCCCCCAAAAAAAGAGGCATATAAAGCCTAATTAAGAGGCAAATAAAAGAGGCCTAATGTCCAAGGATTCCTATGATGACAAAGCTAAAATTCAAAATTTAAGTCTTCATCATATTGTTTTATTGTCTTCTGTATTGTGTACAAAATGTTTACAACAGAATAAACAAAAAAGAATCATTAAGCAAGCAAAAGAAATATCAAAGTATGTTACATAGGCTTCTTGCTTGTGGTATTATAATGAATGGCGAAACCGAATGGAGAACAGGTTTATAACAAAAAATACAGAAGATACTGAGGATTAAATTGATCATGGAATAGCGTCCTACTTTGACCAATGGTTATTACATATTTGGTTTATAGCTCTGAAATTAATGAAGTTAAATGCTTAGATCTAGACCTACTAGATCGATCTAGATTTATATAGAGAGAATATAGAGGATTCAGTTAGGCAAGAATGGCAATGCTAACCTGTACTATACTACAAAAGATCATCTGTATTAGAAATTTATGAAATTAATAAACAAAAAACACAAACATTCAACACACATCTAATCATGCAAACCTAAAAGAAGTCTAAAAGACGGTGCACAAGTCACTATCCCAGTGACCTAATTGTGGTAGGATGGATCTGTTCATATTGTTATTTATTGTGTTCGTATTTATGCATCGTTTGAAAACATCTTAATGATTTCATATGAGGGGCTATGCCTGGGGATCTTAAAATTTAGTTTATGTTAATATAGAATTAAAATCTGAGTTTCTTGATGCCTAAATATAGAGACTGTCCGAAATAAATTATGGTGTCCGGAATCAAATAATGTGGGTCAAATTTGTCCGAATTAAATGAAAATACACGGCCTCTTTGACCTTAAATATAGGTTAGGGGTACAATTACAAGTAGACTACATTATTCTCCTTTAACTAAAGAAGATTTTGATACTTCATTTTCTTTTCTATGTCGAACCATTGTCAAATAATGCTCTGTCAAAGTCAAACTTTCTGATTTGGACCTATAGGATGTCCGAATAGCATAAACTAAATAATTACTTATAAAAAAAGGTCCACTACTTGTATTGGAATGTCTTTTGGTAAAATGTACCGATACATTCAAATTACTAATTATTTTGTCTCACTTTACACTCATCTTATTGGGTTGGGGGGGGGGGGCACCAACATATTCTTGAACCCGGGCACACGGGTACCTTGCTACGCCACTGGGGCCCTACTGAAGATCTGAAAAAAAAGACATCCAAGATATTGGCGACCAGCGATCTTGAGGAATCAAACAGAAAAAGAAAAGTGTATCATGAAAGTAATAATAAAATAACGCGAATGTCCGAAGATTAAAACAATTTCCATTGACCTTGACTGGAATAACCATCGTCCTTGACCTAAATATTTTGCCACGACTGACGCAAGACTCTTGTTCTCACACAAATGCGATTCTTAACCAAACATAAAAAAAAATAATTGTATATATAAAAAAAGAACGACTATCAGGATTACTTAGTATAGACATTAATTATTCCGTTTTACAGAGTTAGGGTTGGCCAGGTTAAAGGTCAAACGGGCCACAGTTTTTATGGCCTCCCCAACTACTTATCGATTCAGCGCGAGTCCAAATATTTTTTGATATCAGCAGTTTGCATCAAGTCAACCGATTTATGGGTTTCCTCATCACCGGTGCAGAGCTCGAGGAGATGGCGAGGCGATTAGAGTGGGACCATCTGGGAGTAGGATTTGTACAGCTTATGAGAACAACGATAAAATCAACGCGTTCGCAGTATGGGGGTGTTTTGGATTATTTGCACTTTGAATGAATGGCCTGTTTTTGTTCCCTGTAGGAACGCAGTTTCGAGACGCTTACACCATTGGTTCCTATATATGCGAGTAAAATGGAGGAACACTAGAAACATGCTTTGAGTTGGCCCCTACATTCAGTGGATTGAACAAACGTTTAAAAGAACACTCCTAGTACTAGAGTAATCAGGTTAATCCGACAACCGTTTTATCGAACCAGCCGCTTATTAGGACCAAATCCTAAAGTACCGAAACTGATCTTATTATAATGTCGAAGCAGATAATAGGACCAGCCTGTTAGTAAGACCAAAACGATCGCGTCTCGGCGTCGTCCGATTAACAGGATCCGATTGTTTTAAAAAGCCATTTTACAGTAAGGCTCTTACTCTTTCTAGTAATTTCTACATAAAAGAAACTCTTTGCATTATTTCGGAACTATTCTCACTATAACATTTGCGTGTCACGTGACCGCATCATCGTTTAAAAAAATCGACGAATCCAGTGTAACCTCTGCGGCCTTTCTGTGCACTCTGGGCATAAGTTTTTAGGTTCCGGGTTGTACCGCGTCCAGTATTGTATGATGGTTTGACCAGTATATTTTGATTTTGTGTCCAGTATCTGTTGATGGTGTAGTATCTTTTGATGGTGTGAACAGTATCTGTTGATGATGCGTCCAATATCTGTTGATGGTGTGTCCAGTATCATATGATATCTTTTGATGATGCTCAGTATATTTTGATGGTGTGTCAAGTATCTGTTGATGATGTGTCCAGTATATGTTGATGGTGTTTCCAGAATATTTTGATGGTGTGTCCAGTATCTTTTGATGGTGTGTCCAGTATCTTTTGATGGTGTGGCGAGTAAGTTTTGATGGCGTTTAGTATTTATTGATGGCGTCCAATATCTGTTGGTAACTTTCAGTATCTATTGATAGTATGTTCAATATATGTTGATAGTGCGTTCAGTATCTGTTGATGGTGTGTTCAGTGTTTGTTGATGGTGTGTCCAGTATCAGTTGATAGTGTGTTCAGCATTTGTTGATGGTGTGTCCAGTATCTGTTGATGGTGTGTCCAGAATCAGTTGATGATGTGTCCACAATCTTTTGATGGTGTGGCGCGTGTAGATAGCAGACGACGACCTAGTTCTTTCCTACATGACGATGCCTCGTTCTGAATATTTCTTAATGTCACCATGACTCATTTGTTTTTCAAAGTTTCAAATTTTATTTTCATTAAAATATTTTTTTTATTTAATGACCTTGACATTTGTATTGATCCTCGGGGAATGCTTCGCCATTGATAGTAGAATCTGTCGTGTGACCTCTTCCTAACGGACTCATCCGATCGTCTGCCAATGTATTGCAAAAGTCTAATACAGTGTTTAGATGTTTGTCATTATTAAAAGCATTGCTTCTCTCCCTGGACACACGACCTGTTATGGCGTGTTTATTAAACACGACAAATAAGGAACCAATAGGGCCCTTGTGGAGTGTCACCACAGAATGCTAACCATGTCATCCAAAGCTCCTTACTCTATATGTCTCTCTGTTTCTCTCTGTCTCTCTCTCTTTCTCCGTCTCTCTCTGTCTCTCTCTCTTTCTCCGTCTCTCTCTGTCTCTCTCTCTTTCTCTGTCTCTCTCTCTTTCTCCGTCTCTCTCTGTCTCTCTCTCTTTCTCCGTCTCTCTCTGTCTCTCTCTCTTTCTCTGTCTCTCTCTGTCTCTCTCTGTCACTATGTGTGTGTCTCTCTCTATGCTTGTCTCTCTGTCTTTTTGTGTCTCTCTCTGTCTCTGTGAGTGTGTGTCTCTCTCTCCCTCTGCCAAGTCCTCTCAACCTACTCACACCAAGCCACTACTCAATAAATCTTTTCATTTGCTCACTCAAGCAGAACGACTCAACCAACACGGAATGGAGGAACATCTTAAGCTCCAAAATAATACTCCCCAGCGCACCGCCCCACACGCAACGAGGCGCCCCTACTTCCTCTACTTGACAATCTCTTACTTTAGCACCATTGTACTCTAGCACCATTGTAACTCTAGCATCATTGTAACTCTAGAACCATTGTCACTCCAGCACCATTGTAACTCTAGCACCATTGTCACTCTAGCACCATTGTCACTCTAGCACCATTGTCACTCTAGCACCATTGTAACTCTAGCACCATTGTCACTCTAGCACCATTGTAACTCTAGCACCATTGTAACTCTAGCACCATTGTAACTCTAGCACCATTGTAACTCTAGCACCATTGTAACTCTAGCACCATTGTAACTCTAGCACCATTGTCACTCTAGCACCATTGTAACTCTAGCACCATTGTAACTCTAGCACCATTGTAACTCTAGCACCATTGTAACTCTAGCACCACTGTAAATCTAGCACCATTGTAACTCTAGCACCATTGTAACTCTAGCACCATTGTAACTCTAGCACCATTGTAACTCTAGCACCACTGTAAATCTAGCACCATTGTAACTCTAGCACCATTGTAACTCTAGCACCATTGTAACTCTAGCACCATTGTAACTCTAGCACCACTGTAAATCTAGCACCATTGTAACTCTAGCACCATTGTAACTCTAGCACCATTGTAACTCTAGCACCATTGTAACTCTAGCACCATTGTAACTCTAGCACCATTGTAACTGTGACTTTTAGCCTCTGTGTGGTGGGGATGTGGTGGATGAGAGAGGGGAGAGAACTCTAATAAGTTAGAAGTGTGATCACACATACACACACACTTGCAATAAGCTCACACGCTCGCGTTCAACCACTTGCGTGCACAAATGTCAACGATGCCATGAGATAATGACGCAAAACGGGCGACGACGCAAGTGACATTTTGCTTCAAGAAAGTGGGGTTGACATTTCAATGTCAAGAAAGACAATGTCACTAAACTTCAATTATGATTCGGAAAATAAAAGCAGGACAAGTCAATACGTTCTAGTTACTACAATGGCTATGATGTTTATTGATCATGATGATACTATGGTGCAGTGGGGCTATCACAATGACCACATTTTTTTTTAAAACTCCATCTGATGACCGATGCCCTATTAACAGTGGATGGGTTGTAGAACTTGGATTAGGAAACAAGAGATCTAGATCGTCTGCTGAAAAGAATTTGCTGTGATATAGATCTGAACCTCTATTCTTCCGCCAGCTGATTGTTTGTTATTTACCATTAGTCCACCGCGGGCCAGGTCCATTCACGCGAGGAACGAACAGTACAGATCTGTGATAAGCAGACTAGAACAGACAAACACTTATCGATAGAGTGAGACTGATTTATTGATTGGAGGAGACAACAACACAAAAACGTTATCGATCTATTGATTTATTGATGTATTGAAGAGAAAGAGAGAGAAAGAGTCAAGAGCAGTGTTGTGAGTTGAAGGAGAAATGAAAGGAAGAAGAAAATGTTTCACATGGCGAGCATCGTACACAGGTGTGTGTGAAAATAGAAGCTTCTAGAGTTATCTATTGTTTGTTTCAAACCTACTTCTGAGCGGCAACCTATAAAGGGAGCTAATTCAGCTTATACCAACCAGGGCCGTCGCGAGGGGTGTGACCGCCAGCGTGCAAAATTTAAAAAATGCCGCCCCCCCCCCCTTTTTTTTTTCTAGAAAAAAAAATTCCATTAAGATTGAGCTGGACACTGTACCAAAAGTGCCCATTCATATAAATCCGTTTCTTGCAGACCATTCCTTATTTATATTTCATATTTGGCACCGTTGTTGTGTGTCTCGAGTACAAATACGAACCATGCAATAGGAACAATTTCTGATTTAATTTACTTGCATTTAGAAATAAGACATTCTCGATCGGCATAATAAACATTCAAATCTGATCTAGTTCCAACTACTTGCAGATATTTGCGACAATGAATTTATAACTTATGACAGGATAGGGTGTATTACAAAGAAAATGATCATGATCGATATACAATTTATTGATAACTTTGACTGCTCCACGGTGGATATGTTCACTTGTTTGTTATTGTAAATTTAAGTATAGTCGGGAAAAAAAAAGACTCGAACTAGAAAAGCCATTGATGGTGAGACCGTTTCAGCGTTCCGTAAACTTTCATAATAATTATCACGATTGTATTTTGAAGACATGTGCATTGTATCCATAATCATCTGATACACGCGCATTCAGAGGTGCCTACAAATGCATCCAACTCATCACTATGACAAAATGAATCAGCTCAGCGCTGAATATTTTACTTGAGTTTAATGCGAATGGGCGATGTGGGGCTCCCACAGTGAGGTCCCTGAGTTGTTGTTTTTAAAACGTTATGAAAAAGAAATGATACAAAACAAAAGTATTGCCAATAGTCAATGACCTAATTTTTTTTTTAAATGATTCTTGTGTTGCCAGGTAAAAGAAATAATTGTTCAAAATTTTCAGCTTGATCCGAGATTGGGTGTCGGAGAAATAACGTGTACAAACTTTTTACCAGACAGACAGAGTGAGTTGATATAAGATTTGTAAAAAAAACAATAAAAAAACTTAAAGACAATTCCTACTTTATACAGGTGACCAACCTTTGTAAGAGCGATTTTTGTTTTGCTCTTAATAGCAAATGAATGAATTATGTTTTAAATATCTGGACATTTTTTTTTTGCCCCGCCTTATTCCCCGCTTCACCCCAGCACCGAAACGAAATCTTAGTTCTGCTAATTTCTTAATCAACTAGATTTGATACAATCCTAATGCTAGGTCTATAGATTCAGATTTCAAAGACTGTGCGTAAAATGTCCCTAAACGTCTTAATTAACGAAGAGATCGGGACTACCCGCTAGGTCTGTTCACGATAAAGAGTGTCTAGACCAGGGGTTCTTAACCTGGGGATCGTGACCCCCTTTGGGAGTCGATTGACGATTTGCCATTGCTCGCCTAAGACCATGGAAAATATGGATGATTATTGTCTATTCTTCTATAGCTGTGTGTGTGTGGGGGGGGGGGGGTCGCGGCTGAGTGGGGGATTGTAAAAAGGGGTCTCCGAGCTTAGAAGGTTGAGAGCAGCTGGTCTAGACTCTAGACCAAATTAAATTTTCAAAGTTAGTATTTTGAAAAAAAAAAATAATGCTCACTAAACTTGAGTTTTCACAGTGTGGCCTAGTAGTAATTATTTCTATGAAACTCCTTAGAGCCGTTTTCGAGATCCGTGTCCAGGTTTTTCCATCTAGTTTCCATGAATTATCAAGCCGAATAGAGGAATAGTAGTAATAATAAAGGATTATCAAAATCATAGAATTTGAGTGTGCTTAAATCATTTTAACCCTTAATTAATGGATTTATCTTATCACTAGTTTAAAAAAATGTTCTTTGGACATTTTTTTTCTTTACTGTTTTAAAAAGAAATAAGCTCATTTCAAATGCATGGTAGGTATCTGCGCTCTGTGTGGTGGGTATCCCTCGACAAAGCTCATTACTCACAGATAGTGTTGTCCCTATCAATTTCTCAGGGAAATATTACTAGACTTGAATGAAGGGTCTCAAGTCACTGTAGCACAGTGACAATCGTGTTTGTCAGTTGGTTTGTTTGTTTTGTTGAATAGGTTCAGGTAGTCTTACAAACCAGTAATTTTGGTGTTATTAAAGAACTATGAAGACCTAGTTGCGACCTACATATTTTGCCAGATCTCATGCAGACAAAGCCTTTGTCGTTTATTTAAGTTTTCTTTTCATCTTCTAAGCCTGACTTGTCTCTCTCTCTGTCTCTCTCTGTTTCGTGTCCTTTGTGAGAGATCTTTAACTTTCTCTTTCAGAAATCATCTTTTGTCAGCTACTTTCCTCTATGCCAGTGAGGGCAAAATGGCGCCAGAGTTGATATTAGAAACAAACATTCTAAACCGAATGTTTCTTTCCGCATTCTGTTCGAATGTACCAGCAACACTGAACGTAGATCTAGAACCATTTTCCGTTCTTTTGTGTTACAATATACAATATACATTATACACTTTACAATATACAATATAGAATATAAAATTTACAACATACACATTACTTTCTCTTCTCTTATAAGTTATAGACATTACTTTATAACAGAATGTAATTACGTCCTACGCGTGTCCGTGTGTCAGTCTAGAGTCTCGCATATTAATTCGAGACTCGTCTAATTCTTTGGTTTTACTGGCTGATTCAGGCAACCCGTTCTCTTATCTTTAACAAGAAATAACTTAATGTCTCTTATCTTATAAGTTACAGACGCTCTATCACAGCAGAAGATCAACATGTCCTTAGCGTATCGACGTGTCAGTCTATCGTGCA
This sequence comes from Biomphalaria pfeifferi, assembly GCA_030265305.1. Classification (NCBI taxonomy): domain Eukaryota; kingdom Metazoa; phylum Mollusca; class Gastropoda; family Planorbidae; genus Biomphalaria; species Biomphalaria pfeifferi. The sequence goes on from JASAOG010000182.1 coordinate 600,842, forward strand.
TGTTAAATAGATACAATAGATGGCTGCCTGGTTGTGCGGTTTGCGCGCTGGACTGTCGTTTGGATTTATCAATGGTCCCTGGTTCAAACCCTGCCCGCTCCCATTCCCCGTCGTCTGCGGGGAGGTTTGGACTAGGAAGTAAACTATCTTCAACTCTGAAGGAACATCCGAAACATGTCAAACCTTTTACAACAAACATACATACGGTACAAGAAAAGTAAAGCTCCCTTTTAGACCTTAAGATCTTTTTAGGGCAAATGATGTAAGGTCATTTGTTTCAATGGCTGGCAGTTAACAAGGGTGTCTTGTCGCCAGCACAATGACCAACTGCTTTTTTTTATCCCCATTTTAAGTCAGATACCTATTAGTGTTGGGTGGACTCAGGGGCGTCCCAAAAAGTTCCGAAATTAAAAATCCCAGTCTTCACCGAGATTCGAACCCGCGTATTCTCGGCTCGAAAGTCAAGCGCTTTATCACACAGCCACCACGCACCTCAATCGGATACTTTAACTTTTAATTCATTTGATTTCCTGGCTGATTCAGGCAACCCGTTCTCTTATCTTAATCTAGAAATTACACATTACTTGTCTTGAACTTTCGATTCCTTACGACGATCGAAAACAAAAGCTTTGTCGAAGTCCCAAGTCCTCTGCGTGATCCTGTTCTCCTAACGTGAGAATCACTGTCTCCTCAGCCGACAAGGGCGAGCTTATGTATGACTTCATCCGGCAATCCCCGGTGTACATAACAGGCTTACTGGGGGTTTTTACAGCTCGGCTCTAGGTTTTTTTTCTCTCTTCTTTATTCTGTTTTTTTTTTCCTCGACTATTTTTTTCATTCAATTCATCGCCCTAGGCTGTGGCCGGGGCTGAAACTTAAAGTCTTCACAAATAAACATAGTTCATGTGTCCGAATGAAACCCAGATTTTACAAATAAACTCGTTTTGGTTTTTGGCAGAAACGCGTGGGTACTAGTGGTCTATTGGGGCTTCTACTTCCTGATTTAGTGAATTCGTTTTGCGTGTTTTGTGTCACGTGATCTGAGCTTGAGTGAATTGAGAGAAGTTGTGTCCTCACAGGGGAGTTTCACACCAAAAGTTAATCAATCTGCTTGTAACGGAGAATGTGTGTGTTTCTATTGTGACGATGGTAACAGGTTAGCGATTGGTTGTGAATGATGCAAGATAAATGGCATTGTCATCAGCGGTCTTAGGGGAGACGACTCCAGAACGCCAGACTGTAAAGACGTGTTATTTGAGATATTTACATTTAAATTTTATTGCCAAAACGTCTAAAAATCACATTATCGAAAGTAGGTTATTTTGTATTATTATAAATATATTCGAAACGAATGAGTATTCCTTCTTTGGCGCTGCCAGGGGCGAGTTTCGTTAAAGGGAAAAGTTCATAGTAGTCCCTTTATCAGTTTCCACTGAGGAATTTTCTGGTGATGTGGCAGGTCTGCAGCAGTACCGCCCTCTGACAGGCAACGAGGATGTTCCTAGGAATGTTAAGGGTCTTAAAGGTGTCTGTGAGGTCAGTTGTTATTATCCCCTCGGTTGATATAACAATGGGGTATATTGTTATTTTGGACAATTTCTATAGGCGCTTAATCTCCAAGCCTAGGTTCCCATATTTTCGTTGTTTTTCCAACTCAGTTTTTCTTAAATTATGAGACAGTGGTACGGCGAATGTCAATAATGGTAGCGGCTTTTTCTTTTTTATCAATGAGCAGCAGATCAGGGCGATTAAAATCTACCGTTTTGTCGGTCAAAATAGGCCTATCCCAGTATAGCAGATGATCCGTAGACTCGAGAACCTCTTGTGGTGAGTATTTGAAATAAGGAGAAGTATTCTTGTCGATCAAATTATGTGCCAAAGCCAAGTGCTGGTGTATTAACTTTGCAACTTGGTTATGGCCACTTAGGTAGGCAGATTCTGATAGGGCTGGACATCTTGTCATTATGTGTTCAATTGACTCACCCACATTTCGGCATTTGTCAACAATATTGAGTTTTTGGATATGCTTCTCGTAATTTTTGTTTTAATTACTCTGTCCTGTATTGCTGTACCAAAGCCTTCAGTTTCAGGTTAGAGATGACCTGCTTTAAGCCATGTTAAGGAAGCAGCCTTGTCAATGTTGTACCCATCTAATAAAGCCGGGAATTTTCAATAGAGTGTTTTTTCTTCCCATAGGCGAATCTCATGCCCTACGTCGTCCAAACCAACATCTACATCAGCATTGTGTAGGTTCAGAGGGGTTGCTTCGGAATCGTTTCGGAATCGTATTTGCGTAGGAAGGAAACTAGTTCATTGCTGGAGGCGTGCAGTTTTGATCGTATTTTTAAAACTTACATCTTACACAATTTGAAGATGTTCTGTAATCCACGACCTCCATCCTTACTGGGCAGGTATAACCTTATGGTGGAGGACTTGGGGTGTAAACATCGAAATTTGGTTAGTAATTTTCTGGTGAGCCTACCAATGTCATGTCAGTCCTTTTGATGATACTGGAAGTGTAGACGAGCTCTGGGACGGCCCAGCTATTTATAGCAGTGATGAGTGTTTGAAAGCCTTTATTTGACATATATACATTTTTTTTTTCGAAAACTTCGAAAAAAAAGTATTATCGAAAATAGGTTGTTTTGGATTTAAAAAAAAAATAAAAAGTGCATCCATAAGTCTAACTCTAAGACGTTTAAAAGACACGATAGTGACACTAATGAGTTATTTGATTCTAATTTCTTTTTTTTTTCGATCTTAACTTGAAGGACAGACTGACAGGCAAAACGCGCAAAAGAAAAAAAAGCTTTACCTGATGTAAGTATTTTTATTCATGAGTGGATCCTTAGTAAAACTTTTGAAAGAGTGTAGTGACTTCCGTAAAAAACTTACCCTGGAAATCCGGCCCTGGTAATAGCACAGAAAAGAGTCTGATAGCGAGGTACTGTTGCAGCCCCAAGCTCCATTAGGGGTCTAAAGTTTATAGCAAGTCATATGCAACGAGGAATAGAAACTTGTGGTAATCTGTTGACTAATAGTATAAAAGTCACCGGAAGACTAATGCACTGGACATTGTCTTCTGTATGGTGTACTTTTAAGTTTGGCGCCTACTGAGACCAGCTGTTTTCACGTCTGCTGGGTGTAATTCCATTCGTCAATGATGTTTTCCTTTGTATAGGCTGGCCAGAGTCATGGCTGACAGATACTTGTTCCTTGGACAAACTCTATCAATTTTCACCTTCAAGAAACATAACTCTTTGTTGGGTGCTTTAAAGGGGGGGGGGGATGAAAAGGGGAAGATAATATTCATATTAATATTGTAAATGAAATGTCTACAATATTTTTTGTAATGTAATAGGCCTCAACTCAAGAAAATATTAAGAAACTGGAACACACACAAAGTAGAGCAGAGAGATTCATAACAAACTAATATTCACATTTAACATTAGTATAAGAACACCTTTAGTCAAAACACTAAATTTAGAAAGCCTTCGGGATAGATGGCACACCCATGATATAGAAATTATGCACAAAACACTAAACCACAATTTAGGAATGCTAAAGTAGAACCCAATAAAATACTCAGAAAAACACAAAGATAACAGCTCATGTCTCGTTCGATAAATCTAGGAGAAATCTGTACCAATGCTCCTTCTTCCCTAGTGCTATAAATGCAAGAAATGGGTTACCTGAGCAGGGGCGTAGCTAGGAATTTTCCATCGTTTGGGGGCCGGGGGGGGTTGATCTCTTTGGGGGCCCCAGCATTTCGCGTTATATTTAATCTTTAATGTAAAAAAACACTCATTGGGCGCCCCCTCAAAAAGGGTCCCGGGGATTTTTTAATTCCCCCCCTTCTCCTCCTCCCCCCCCCCCCCACCCTAGCTACGCCACTAGCCAGCCAGGAAAACCAATGATTTGGCAGAATTTAAGTCATTGGTTAACATGCATGACCAGATTGACCAAGGAACACGCGTAGGACGTTACCATCTATTTTTGAAGTAGCGTCTGAATTTAATAAGATAAAGATAGATGCATTAGTAAATGCCACTAGCAATGAGTTTGAGTTTTGAGTTTAGGCACATCGGCATAATTTAGGCCACTAGCAATGAAAGATTATCGTTCGTCATAAGAAGAAAATGCTGCTAGCGATAATATAGCTGTAACTTAGCCAACAGCGAGCCCAAAGGACCTCAACGAAAGGAGTATATTGTAATAACTTAAGTGAGGCAGCTCAACGAGGCAACGATGTTTTTTATTTGCATGGGAACATCACAAATCCACAGAACAACGTCTGCCTTGAGCACAGCCTCTTCATGACTTGGGCAGAACTTCTAGTCTTCCTTCTCAGTCTGGTTTCTGGCAGTGCGCACCATCTGCACTTTCTTGGATGGCGGTGTGCATGTCAGGGTTATTACAATATAAAAAACACTAGTTTAATAATATAACAACAGTAGTTCGATAACAAATAGTCAAGAGTTCTCAGTAATAACACTTCTTTCTTGTTTTCATTCTAATTAGATACCATCTTTGACTTCCTCTATCTTTTAGCGCGTCTCTGTTCTGTGTCTCATTGTGCACCGCCTCGCACCTAATCACAGTGCGCAATGTAGGGTCATAATAATATTTATATTATATTTATATTTATATAATAATAAGGCTGATAGCGAGGACATTATCGTTATCTATAAGAAGAAATATGGCCATATTACAAGATCTTCGGGGCTCGCAGAGACCTTCCTTCGGGGAACAGTACCAGGCAAAAGAAGAAGAGGCAGACAAAGAAAGCGATGGGAGGACAACATTAAAGACTGGAGGGGCCTGCCATTGAAAGAGGTACTAACTAAGGCAAAAGACAGGAATGGAGAAAGACGGTCGACTAGTCTTGCTTGGTGCCCCAACGGTCCAACAGACTAAGAGATAGGTAAAGGTACATAAGAAGTAAGTGCTTCTACTGATGACATAATTGTGAGCTATAAGAGTTAAGTGCTGCTAGCGAGGACAGATTATAGTGATCTATAAGAGTTAAGTGCTGCTAGCGAGGGTAGATTATAGTGATCTATAAGAGTTAAGTGCTGCTAGCGAGGACAGATTATAGTGATCTATAAGAGTTAAGTGCTGCTAGCGAGGGTAGATTATAGTGATCTATAAGAGTTAAGTGCTGCTAGCGAGGGCAGATTATCGTGAGCTACAAGAGTTAAGTGCTGCTAGCGGGGACAGATTATCGTGATCTATAAGAGTTAAGTGCTGCGATAACAGATTATCGTGGTCTATAAGAGTTAAGTGCTGCTAGCGAGGACAGATTATCATGATCTATAAGAGTTAAGTGCTGCGATAACAGATTATCGTGATCTATAAGAGTTAAGTGCTGCTAGCGAGGACAGATGATCGTGAAGAAAGTACAATGTTTCCCCTATTTCCAATCCCCTACGCCCTACATATTACTAGTTGTCTCCAGCAAACAGCACAACCAGTTGGAGCCCTTATCGCGAGCAAGCCTTGACGACTTGCTTCCTATGTCTGTATATCACGTCCACCAGAAAAAAACGTCTAGCACACGATACACACCCCTGACAGTCACTATTTAGTAGTTAGTCCATACTGTCTTCAACCTCTTCTCTATGTATAGGCTACTAACTATAATGAATAAATTCCACTACAAGAAATAAAAGTGACACCGACATTAGCAAAAACACTAATTAGTGTTATAGTAAATCACTTATTATTTAAAGCAAAATGTACATTATATCGAGTTTTGTAATCAATTATTTAAACTTTATTTTTTAAAGGTTTTTCTTGATTTTTTTTCTTCAAATACTGAGGATGGAAAAACTATAATAATAACACATATTTTACAGATATAATGCGGTAAAATTAACCTTATCGAAATATAAGGCAGACTTATCAAACTTCTAAGAGGCGATCTTTTTTTTTTGGCAATGTATCTTTAGAAAATAAAGTGGGAAAAAAATATTCAGATAAAGAACATGAATTTTAAAGAAATTTTGTCGTACATGCTAGATCTCTTGTCAAATTTTCTCTTCGGGAGGGGGGGGGTCAAAATGCCGGAAAAGACCAACAACGACGATCCACAAGACAATAAACGTTAAAAGAGGGGGAAAAGAGTTTTTTAGGTCTCTACAATTACTCTACATCTGTTGTGAACGTAATTGTTAAAAGCTACAAATGAAAATTAAATTAATCAAGTTTCCATGAAGGAACCTAAGGCATATATTATTTTATTTTAAACCTCATGCAGATATTTTTTTATGTTTAATTAATGCTACTTCTTTTTTTCATCCCACCCATTGACTGAACTGAAGACTTCATTATTAATGAATGAAAACATACTACTTCCGGAAATCAACATTGTGCAAATAAAATCAACCTAATTGAGCGTATATTATTTTATTGCCTAATTTAGGAATGGTTTGTTATGTATATAAATAGATGTGTAACTCCGCGCCTTTATGTATCTAACTACGTTGAGCATGGAGAAACAAAATATTTGTGAAAAATAAACATTAGATTGTCCTGGGGTCCTGGGTTCGAATCTCGGTGAAGACTAACGGTTACCTGACAAAAGTTGGTCATTGTGCTGGTCTCATGGCACCATGCTGGTTAACCATTGGCCAAAGAAACAGATGACCTTAACACCATCTCAGAATGCCTGAAAGGAGGGGGGGGGGGGAACTTTACTCACAAGGTCATATACTGCTTTCGCAAAAACTTGGAACTTGACTGTCTGTAACTTCTTAGTTAAGCCTCCTTGTATTTTAACTTATGTTTATATCTTTGTCGTCCTGGCAATAGTGTTTCTTATAGCGTTGAGCCTGTTCATTCATAAACGCTGTCATCATAAGGTTGGTGAATCTCTGGTGCTTGCGAGGAAATAATTTTGCTGCATTTTTTTTTTTTTTTTGGCTCAGAGTTCCAGCAATGGTTGCTTTTTATCTGACTTAGTTTCTGCCACTTCCGTTTCGATTCTTTAGTACTTTGATACCAATCATTGCATTACTTCACTGTTCAAGATAATAATCATGGTGTAGACTAACGTCGAATCGTCGATCAGTCTAAGAAATAAAGGCCTTCAGTTTACCGTTTTAGTATGTGTTGAAAATTGACGTCTACTAGAAGCCCTTTATACAGATAAATGCTTTAGATTATTATAAGTCTTTTAAAAGTGCATTAGATCTTGTTGTTTTTTAAAATCACGACGCAGTTTAAAGAGAACATTATAATATCTTAATACAAATGGCATTCATGAAGCCCTTTTCAGGGCATTCGCCCAAATTGCCAGTCCGATCCTGCCCGTAACTCAAGAAAACAATAAAAAAAACTGGAACAGACATAAAATAGAGCAGTGAGATTCATAACAAACGAATATTCACATTGACTAGAGTAACATCTTTAGTAAAATCACTAAATTTAGAAAGCCTTCAGGATAGAAGACTCAAAAGTTAAGTAGCAGTTATACATAAAACACTGAACCATAATCTTCAAATACAAAAACATAACCTAATAAAATACTCAGAGACACAAAGATAATGGCACGTTCCTTATTCCATATTTTATGAGAAATTTGAACAAATTCCCCTTCTTCCTTAGTGCTATTAGAGCATGGAATGGGTGACTTGGCAGAATTTAGGTCATTGGTCAACTTTTTCTCTCTGTATTGGCTACTAACTATAACTAATAAATACCACTACAAGAAATAATAATAATGTTTATTGTCCTATACTGACACTGATAGAGCCATTTATTAGAGCTGTAGTAAATCACTAATTATTTAAGGAAAAAAAAATACATCCTATCGAGTTTTGTAATCTTAATTATTTAAACAGTTTATTTTTTTTTAAGGTTTTTCTTGAATTTTTTTTTTTGTCTTCAAATACTGAGGATTTAAAAAAAACTATAATAATAACACACATTTTACAGATATAATGATCTAAACATTCATATTTTTTAGGCTTTATAACTTACATTATTTAAAGAAGAGAACTTATAAGTTCTCTGGAACTACAATACATTAAATTCTGGTCATCGACGGATGAAGGAGATTTTTGAAAAGAAAACTGTAGACCCTTCAACTATAGTTTATTTATTAAATTTTTTTTCTATTTCGGAATGATACATCGATTTTGAAGAAGAATCGAGCGTAGCAGTGTGATAGAACAGAACATAAGGTGTAGTAATACAAGATTTGAATATCAAGGATTTATAAAGGATTTTTTTTTCCTTTTTTTGTGTGTGTGTCATAACCACGCTGAAAGGAAATCTTTATTTAACAATATTGATAGGCAATCTTCAGGAATAACTGAATAAATACAAAATCAGCTTGTTCAATGCATGCATTAATTTTGGTCGAGTTTCAGGGATTCTAAAATGATTCATTCTATTATTATGGCAATCATGGCTCTGTAGAGAGATTAGAGAGAGATTTTTTTGTAGGCGAGGCACTGAATCTATTTAGCCAATACAAACACAAACACTTACACATGGAGTTGGAGGCTACTAAGCTTATATCAACTCAGAGGCGTGGTGAGGTGGGGCAAGGGGGAACGGTCCACTGGGCACCACCTTCTGGGGGCGCCACACGCAGCATAATGTTATAACCCTGACATGCACACCGCCATCCAAGAAAGTGCAGATGGTGCGCACTGCCAGAAACCAGACTGAGAAGGAAGACAAGAAGTTCTGCCCAAGTCAAACTCATGAAGAGGCTGTGCTCAAGGCAGACGTTGTTCTATGTATTTGTAATGTCCCCATGTAAATAAGCTGCCTCACTTAAGTTATTGCAATATATTTCTATGTGATGTTCATGGTAATGGGGGGGGGGGGGGTGAAGTATTTTGTCCCAGGTCCACGTTTTGCTCACTACGCCTCTGTATCAACTCATTCTGTCTCTCTGTCTGGTACAACTCTTGTCACTACGCCCCTGTTTCAACTCATTCTGTCTGTCTGGTACAAATCTTGTCACTACGCCCATGTATCAACTCATTATGTCTCTCTGTCTGGTACAACTCTTGTCACTACGCCCCTGTTTCAACTCATTCTATCTCTCTGTCTGGTACAACTCTTGTCACTGCTAATGCAAAGAGTAAAGTTAAAGAAATGTTAGGGACATACATATATGTACTCCTTACATTCTAAATTATATTTTAGATAGCCAACATGGCTTTAAAAAGATTCTGACAAGTGTCAGTAGTTTTTAAATACCCTGGAGCTATTGTGTCAGGTGAAAGAACAGAACCTGAAATTCTGGTCAGGATGGCACCGTCCACTATAGCACTTGAAAAAGTCAAGACAATATGGAAAGATAGCATAGACCACGACCCTAAAATCCGACTGATGCACTCCCTGGTTACGGTCACAGTCTTATATGCTTGCGAATGTTGGACGCTGACAAGTGACTGCAGACCTCGAGAAGAGTATCCTAGCAATGGAACTAAGATGCTACAGAAAAATTCTAGGTATCAATTACAAAGACCGCATCACAAATGAAGTGATTAGAAAAGGATTAATACAGCAATTTGACCCCACCATGACCTGCTAATCACTGTTTTAAAAAAATGAAAACTTTAACTCTAGGGCCACATCACAAGTTCCTCAGGACTCGTAAAGATCTTCCTGCATGGAACAGTACAAGGAAAAAGAAGAAGAGAAGACAACATAAAAGAATGGACAGGCCTGCCATTGAATGAAATTCTATCCCAAGCATAAGACAGAGAGCAATTGGGAAAGACAGTCAATAAATCCTGTGTGGTGCCTCAACGGTTAAACAGACTAATTGATAGGTGAAGATGGGGGGTGGTGTGGAAATTGAAGATGACGAGCAAATTAAACAAAGTACACTCCATGCGTTCTTCTGTGTCTCAGTCTACGACTTCTGTGTCTCAGTCTACGACTGCTGTGTCTCAGTCTACGACTGTCATCCGTCCTCCACCCCTATTTCTAACTAATGGTCTTACTCCGAATCTATTCAGCCAATACAAACACGCAAACTTACAAAGGGATTTTTTCTTTGCGGGGGGCGGGGAGGTTTACAAGCATTCTATCAACTCTGTCTGTCTGTCTGTCTGGTACACATCTTGTACACGTTAATTCTCCCACTTCCCATTCTCGGATTAAATTAAAACTTGTACAATTATAACCATTGTCGATGACAACACATGATTCAATAGAACCATTTACCAATTTGTTAATTAATTAGTGATAATTTATTAAATTGTGCTTTATATATATATATATTTATATAATATCAGTAGTAGTTGTTGTTTTTTCCTTTCTATAAGCTTGTTTTATAAAACTATTTTTGTGCTTTGCTTCTTTATTTTCTAACTTTATAATTTCCTCTTATTACGGGTCTATTCTGGAGAGTCTTGTCTCATATACAACTTGATGGTGCTAATTTTAAGAAAATCTACGACGTTGAGCTTTGAATACATCTCTTCATTTCGATGATCTGGTTATCATCGGGTCATTTCAGTGACACCCAAAAATTAATAAGCCACTGTGTATAATATTTCTCTTTGCTTTTGAGGCTCAAATCCACCAGTGTGAGAACCTTAAGCTTGGTCTTTTTTGTAATCGGAATATAAATTTAGGTTTCTCAGTTTTAGTATTGAATAGATTTGGGTTTCAAATTGAAACAGTTTCTCTCTGTTTGTGTGTGCGTGTGTTTATGTGTGTGTTTGTGTGTGTGTGTGTTGACACCAAGGAAATGTTTTCAAAGGCATGTCATACAGTTTTCTTTCATTTGCGTTTCTCTAAAACAAATATTTCAAAACTTGGAATCTGCGTCCGAAAGCTTTCGCCATTAGGCTCGTGAATTGAGTTTGTCTCCGAGACATTTCATCCAATCAATGGGCATCTCTTCATCTCTCCCGCTCCCTGCTTCGCCATGTTAAAACAGTTTTCATTTGTTAGAGATTCAGATGCACTTCTATAACAGCGACCATTCTATTCCTCCCCCCTCCTCCTGGGTCATTCATACTGCCCCCCCCCCCCCCCGAGGAATGTGAATGATTAGTGGGGGAATGCTACCAGTAATGAATATATATTCAGATAGTTTGAAATTGTGTCTAAGAAGGGCAAAGCAATGTTAAATCAAAATAGCATACACGTAGGGAACAAGCCAGTAATTCTCCACCTGGGCCTAACTGCAGGGTATTCACAAGAATTTGCCCTGATGATGGACGCTGACTGTAAAGAAGAAATTGTCCTTAGGATGGACACTGGCTGTAAAGAAGAATTTTGTCCTTATGATGGACACTGGCTGTAAAGAAGAAACTGTCCTTATGATGGACACTGGCTGTAAAGAAGAAACTGTCCTTATGATGAACACTGGCTGTAAAGAAGAAACTGTCCTTATGATGAACACTGGCTGTAAAGAAGAAACTGTCCTTATGATGGACACTGGCTGTAAAGGGGGAATTCGTCCTTATGATGGACACTGGCTGTAAAGAAGAAACAATCAACATGTGATCGGCCTTGACCTTGTAGTTGTATTAAGACTGTCTGGCTTCGACAGATTACTCAGAAGATGTTTGTGTTTATTGTACGGGGATATTTTGCGCGCTTAAAACTATTAAAAAAAGAGACAAGATCTATCACAAGAAAAAGACGAAGGACTAAATCCAGACCGTTAGAGACTTCAACAAAGTTTTATACATAAAGGCCACAGTCGAGTCTCTGTCCGTAATACGATGCTGTCACCTTGAATTCCTAACGCCAACTGAAGAATATTAACATAAATCACCTAGATCCCATTAACCGTGACGCTGCTAAATGCGTATACAAAGTTCGTCACTATAACGCGTCTCCATACTAATTAAGTGCCTAACTGAAATTAAAAAAAAAAAAAAACTGGAAGAATTGTACATTTATAGCCATATATATCAATACTGTAAGATTTATTTCGATTAATCAATGTCAAACAAAATTAATTAATTATCACTAATTATTATAACTAACTGGTTGTTTGATTCGTAGTTTTGTTTAGGAACAATGACTAATTATGCAAATCTTCAAAACTTGATCCAAGAATGGGAAGTGGAAGAAATAAAGTGCCGCAAAATTGTAGTAGCCAGCAGACTCTCTATTTACACTACTAAAAAATATTAGTACGTGTGTCTTTTTGTAAAAGGGAAACGTGATGGGGGAGCAAGGGATGGGGCCCCCCGCTGTTGTAATTATAATTCAGTAAACTTATTTCGATGTTACGATAATCCGATAACATTGACTAAAGGGGAAAATGTTAGAGATAGGTAAACAGAGAAAAACTATAAAATATAACTAAATATCTTGGCCAACATCATATGACTCTGATCTCTCTCTGCCTTGGCATTATACTCTACAAAATTTATACTATGAGTGATGGCCCACTACTTGGAAGGTTTAGTCTTGGGGATCCATCCAAAGAGAATACGTTTAAAATCACGGAGACGCTAATTGAAGATCAGTTAGAGCAATAGAGTTCGGTTAAAGGCAAGTGTCTTCTAGTCAGTAAAGCGATGAGAGCAGCATTTCATATGATGACGCAGACCCTGTCGCGACTTACATATCTTACAACAGCCGAAGCTGACAATACCGTTGTCCGCCTTGAGTCTATTCAGTCTTTCTCTTCGTGGTCTGTGCTTCTACTCGGCCAGGGGTTTTCTTTGATTTTTGAATTGAGTAGAATAAGACTAAAGTATGGATTCATTGTTCTATGAAGAATTGATGGTTATATTACCGGTAAAGAAGAAAATACAGCTTTCTCTAGTGACTAACTTCTCTATTTCATACTTTGGCATTGAATGATATTTCTTTGTATTTCTGAAAACACTAGAAATTCTTCACACTTTGCTGGAAAGAGGAGACTCAGAAAGACAATTAGCTATTAGCTATAACGTCCTAGAAACTAGTGCCATGGAGCATTAGAGTTCTACCCCCAACACACACACACACAAGATCTACTCGACCTCAAACAACATGCGTACACAATCACAACCAACAAACTTGTTCGACTAAAATGTATAACTCGACCCCAACAACACTTATACACGACCCCAAGCACACTTATACTCGACCCCAAACCAACACGTACACGACCCACCCAATCGACACTTAAATTACACAAAAACACATATATACGACCCCTACCAACACGTACAGGACCCCAACCAACCCACATACACGACCCCAACCAACCCACATACACGACCCCATCCAACCCACATACACGACCCCGACCAACCCACATACACGACCCCAACCAACCCACATACACGACCCCAACCAACCCACATACACTACCCCTCCAAAGATATACACGACCCCAGCCAAAACGTACCAGAACCCTACCAACATATATACACCACCCCAACTTACGCATCCACGATCCCACGATCCCTCACAACATATACACGACCCCAGCTAAAACACATTCACGACCCCAACCAAAACACATTCACGACCCCAGCCAAAACATACCAGAACCCTACCAACACATATACACCACCCCAACTTACACATACCCGATCCCACGATCCCTCACAACATATACACGACCCCAGTTTAATCAAAATACACGACCCCAGCTAAAACACATTCACGACCCCAGCTAAAACACATTCACGACCCCAGCTAAAACACATACACGACCCCAACCAGCACGTACAAGACCCCTACAGACATATATAATTTGAAAGTAAAACGTCTTAATCCTGCATGTGTTTGAAGACATTTTCTCCACTTCACGTCTGCCACAGTTTTTCTACCCCGGGGCGACTTGGGCTCAATGAGGCGATGCTTAACTGGCACACAGATCGCTCGTCCAACAGAGCGTCGTTTTTTATTCCGGCTTGGCCAGTTTTCTTCGCATGGGCAGGTCTGGTTGAAAACAAGCCGCACTCTAGATGACAATGAATTCGTCGATAGTCGTCCCGGGCCTTTTCCCCTGCTCAACAAATGACTTTTATGTCGCAGCGACACTGTTTTGTGGATTTGTGTCGTGACGCAAAGAATTTTATGGAAGACCGGTTTATGGTTTGTTCCTTGATTCATTGTCCTTTTTGTCGTGTGAGTGATTTTTACTTTGAATCATTCGATCTTGAAAGGACGAGCAATTTAGCAGCTTTTTAGCGTCTTTTTAGCGTCTATGTGCTGGATGAAATAGTCTTTCGTCATAAGGCAGTGGTACAAGGCAGATGCATCTCTGTATGGGGCGAATTTCAAAGTATGTTTGGTGGTGATGTTAATCATGTTGCTGCTGCTCCAAAAGTGTCACGGTTCAATTCCCAATCCGGTGTGTTTAAATGAAACCCCAAGTCTGCTACTAAAAATGAGTTGGACATCGTTGCAGAACAAAAATCAGAAAGTAGTGCATCTACTCTGAAAATAATACATGCGATTGCGAAGTCAATTTTTTTAAAGCGCATTTAGTTTTTGAGACCTAAACGTGACAGACAGAAGGACAGTCAAACAGCACATAAACTGTTTCGTGAAACATCCATGATGCACATGGGCGGGATGTATCACGTGGGTATGTTGTGAAAGAGAATGCAAATCTGCGTCATTGATTTAAATCTCAGTAGACTACGTTTTAAATGAGGGTATTAGTGACGTAAAGTTAGACTTAGACTTTAAGTGGCGTAAAGTTAGACGTAGACTTTAAGTGGCGTAAAATTAGGCCTAGACTTTAAGTGACGTAAAGTTAGACGTAAACTTTAAGTGGCGTAAAGTTAGGCGTAGACTTGAAGTGGCGTAAAGTTAGGCATAGACTTTAATTGGCGTAAAGTTAGGCGTAGACTTTAAGTGACGTATAGTTAGGCGTAGACTTTAAGTGGCGTAAAGTTAGGCGTAGTCTTGTAGTGGCGTAAAGTTAGGCGTAGACTTTAACTTCTAGTTTAATGGTCTGTCCACTCCATGTTTTTTGTTTGTGTGTTTTTTTGTTTTTGTGTGTGTGTGTTGGAAGGAGTTAATTGGTTCTAACTATAGATCGTATACTTCAGACTTAATTATGCTTATTTATACTTATATTCTATATGTAATAAAACTGTGTTTTGTTTGTTTCACGACGTAGGTCAAACGCATGAAAATTAAGCTAATTGAAGGTATAAGACAATGTTCCTGCAGGAAAGGACTACTTTAGAAATTCTTTTTCATAGAAATTCCAGATTCTGGAAGACCTGAAAAGGGTTTAATAGATGCAAAAAAAACTAGGAAGATGGAGAGGCGAGATCAGTGAAATATCATATCCAAACATTTTGCATCAAAGGGAAGTCACTCAAAGGTCTTTCAGAAGTAGTCCTGTATGGCACTGAGTGCTCTCCCTTTATTGACTTTATATTAAGTCATGATAAAGAGAGATAAATCTGACAGGCAAAAAAAAAAAGAAGCCATTAAAAGTTTCGCACACTAAGACTGCTTCCTAATAGATGATAATAGTGATTTAGAGTTTAAAAGAAAGGGACATTACTTTTTACTGGTTCAAGATGAGATAGTTAATTCAAAGCTTGTATATTCTTATCATAGATATATTCCTTTATTCTTTGCAAACCTGTGTATATATTGAGTCTCTTTATTATAACCAGTACGCTTTGATACTCACTACAGCGCATATGCTACCGCACTGTCTGTTAGGAAAAAAATTGTACACGTTATTTCTCCCACACACAATCTCAGATCAAGCTTGAACTAGGCGCAGTTAATTCTTTTACCTCACAACACGAGAATTATTTTAAAAAATTAACTAATTATTTGATAAACTAGGGAAAGAAATTGTACTTGACTAAAGTAGTGGTATAAGCTGAAATTAGCCCCCTTAAGAGGTGGCCGCTGTAAATTAAAACAAACAATACATAACTATACTATATAATTATACATTTCTAAACATAAGTGCATCACAGGCTGGGTGGTTAGAGCGTCGGACCAAGGAGTTCGATTTCAGGTTGTCCCCCCATCCTCTACATTTCTCTCCTCCGCCCACAAGTGGGTTATCACTATATAACAGGGGTTCTCAACCTGTGGGTCGCGACCCATTTAGGGGTCGATTGACGGTTTGCCAGGGGTCGCCTAAGACCATCGAAAATATGGATTGTTTTTGTCTATTCTTCTATTGCTGTGTGGATGGGGTCGCCGCAGAGTGGGGATTGTAAAAAGGGGTCGTCGAGCTTAAAAGGTTGAGAACCGCTGCTCTATAAGTTTATTTATTGTAGATCCATCGAAAGACAAGGCTGAAAACAAACGTAAGTTGTATCATACGTAACAATGTACAGGCTCTTATTGATGGATGGTGGCTGAGCAGTAAAGCGCTTGGCTTCCGAACCGGGGACCGGAGTTCGAATCCTGGTGAAGACTGGGATTTTTAATTTCGGGATCTTCGGCGCCTCTGAGTCCACCCAGCTCTAATGGGTACCTGACATTAGTTATGGAAAGGTAAAGGAGGTTGGTCGTTGTGCTGGCCACATGACACCCTTGTTAACCGTAGGCCACAGAAACAGATGACCTTTACATCATCTGCCCTATAGACCACAAGGTCTGAAAGGGGAACTTTACTTTACTTTTCAATAACAATAGCACACAACACAAACATGTTAACGGATCCAGATTATTACCAAGCAGTCAAAGAAATAGTTTAGTTTATAACATTCTGTCTCTTCCTTAAGAGCATTTATTTTTCCCTATTTTAAGACTTTAAATAAAAACCATATGAATTTTGTTCTTTTTTTATTTTTTAATATTTTTTTTTTTAAATTGGAAACCTCAGAATTTGCGCTATTCAATTTTAGCTTTATCATCATAGGAATCCTTAGGTTTTAGGCCTCTTTTATGGGCCCTCTTGCCTCTTTTGTGGGCTTTTTTTTTTTTCTTTATATAGATTTTTATTTGTAAGTTCTCATAATTCACAAGTATTAAATCATAAGCAATTGAAAAGTGATTAACCTAAAAATATAATAATAGTAATAGAAATATTATTTAATATCAAAGACATACTACCTAACTAATGAAACCACCAGAGACAGAAAAATGATACAAGAATCCTCTACCCCAGAACAATCAACACAATATCAAATATCCCTGACCCCCAACACCCCATTTCTGGAATACTGTCTGAGTATTGTACAAGCATATAATAAATTAACTTGATAATTCTCTACCCTAAAATCAATAATTTTCTTTTTTTTTTTTTAAAGGAAACTCAGAATAAGCGCTAATCAATTTTAGATTTATCAACATTGGAATCTTTTGGTGTACTTCGTACTCCTCGTGAAATTACTTTGCTGACAATTTTGGCAAACTAAACAAACTTATTCATGAAATAAATGTGGTAAAAATAATGTTGAATATGCGTATTGGCCTTGACTATAGATAGATATTGTTAGATTCTTTCATTGTTTGGAACTTTGGAAGAGCAAAAATTAATTTTGAAAACAAAAATTATGAGAATGGAACTTTACTACATTTAATATGATACAACCTCCAGTTGTACAGCGGGGGGATGGCGGTGGGCGGGGTTCAAACCAGGCTCCATATAGACGACAGTCTAGAGTGCATAGCACACGACAAGGCAGACTTTCTTTGAGAAACACAACGGTCCTCCTCGGGATTAAATTTTACTCCCCACCCCCACAATCTACTTCCTTAATTCTCCAATCAAAGACATAATCTACAGTTTGGCTTAGCGCCAAGGAATGTTTTCAATACCATTTTATTCTAGATCTAAAAAAAAAAAATGGGGGGGGGGGGGGGGGGAGGGAGGTGGAAACTCGATTTTTATTGTCGCGCGCGATGGGAAAGGTGTCGTTCCAAACCTGTTTACGGAATCTTCACTGACCATCAAAAGTGTATTAAAAGTAGGAAATGAGAGTTCAAAGTCTGAAAGTTCCAAGTTCATTGTCATTTCCTCGACCGGTGAGAGCAGGTTTGTCCATGATGGCGGAGTATCATGAAATGTACCAATCGATTGCTGGCGTGATGAAGGCGCACCTTGATGGACTTCAGAAAAGAGTTAATGGTCCTGGGCGGGAGGAGGGCGGTGTGAGGAAAAGAAGGGGGGTATCAAATATTTCTCAACACCTCCTTGAAGAGCTGAAAGAGAAGTTAATGCAAGAGTAAATAGAAGGATTAAATTTGTTTAATAAAACTTTTTTTTGACGATTTTTTTTATGGTAGTGATACAGTTAGTAGACTATGGCATGGAATTGATTAGGGGGGGGGGGGGGAGGGGTGCGCAGCGTTTCTATGAATAAATCCATAATTTAATGCGCCTTTGCTTTTGTGTGGAATCTAGTTTGTGTTGTTGTTTTTTTGTAGATTTTATAAGTTTAAGGCTTCGAGAGTATACCTTTTTGGAGAAAAAAATCAAACGTGTTCCTTTTGGGGTCGAGATTATCAAATATGGCTTCCTTGCTCCGAATTCGTAATTGTCGATGAAGTTGAGCCTAGGTTATTGAAAGTCGAGGCAAACGAAAACTTCCTTCCACCGGCCTATCGAAACTATTGTAGTCTGTGAGGAATCCAAACACATATCTAGGTATTACATCTCTGATACCAGTACCTCGAAACCAAAGTCGCTTGGGACTAGAGATGAGGCCGAAAGCCGAGCACACCGGTAATCTCCTCTATTTTCCTATAATGTACCTCACTTTGCGTGCTGATGTCAGTCACTTATGAAACGGCCCCTTGAGGACCAGCGTTTCGGTCATGACTTAAGACAGATCCTGCAAGTGAGGTAGAGCCAACGGCCCTAATGTAACACGTAGAGGATGACAGGTAACCAGTTATTCTTTATCTTTATTCTCGGCGCATTCATGGAGAGTATGGGTTGAAATGGGTTGAATTTTGTTTAGGAATTTATGGTTTTTTTTTTCTAGAATCTGGTCTTCTGGAAACGGTATTAACAACATTTCACAATGTCCTAATCTTATCATTTATATCAATGATTCCCAAACTATGTTCCGCGTAACCTTTAATAGGTGTTCCACGAACTACTGAAATAATTAACTAGTAGGCCACCCGTGAATGAACCTCTCTTAAAAAATAAGCAAAGTGTTCTGCTAAATACTCAGCATATGTGAAGATAAAGAAAAAGATTGGGAAACACTCTGCGCTAATCTAATCGTTTATATTGAGACTCGGATTCCAGAGTACAATAGCAGTTGTCACAAGATGGTCTTTAAATATAAGGCTTATGCTTCATCACCAATATTGCACTGTTGAGGTAGCTGGTTTCCCTTTCTTAACCCTTTTTTTCTCTTGAAGTCTCAGGGAGACAACTTGAGGATTTAAACCTAGCACAGGGGATAAGAAAACAGTTTTGACATTGTACTGCTCTCATCGATCTTTAAATAATAAATTATTGATATGAACTACGACCAAGAGTTTGGGAAAACCAGAAGCTCACTACAGCGATCAAAATGGAGGTCTACAAGGCATGCGTTCTGAGTATACTACTGTACCGCAATTAGTCGTGGACTACCTACACAAAGCAAGAGAGAAAACTAAACTCACTCCACTTGCGCTGCCTTCGAAGGATCTTGAAAATGACATGGCAAGAGAGAGTGTTCAATACTGAGATCCTCGCGAGAACAGGGCTTCCCAGCATCTTTACAGTCCTCAGACAACGCCGCCTGCGCTGGCTCGGACAAGTTCGCCGGATGGAGGACTATTGCATCCCGAAAATCATTCTCTACGGACAACTCGCGACTGGCTCAAGAAAAAGTGGTCGCCCCCACCTCCGTTACATAGATGTAATAAAACAGGAGTTCTCAACCTGAGGGTCGCTTGACTATTTGCCAGGGGTCGCTTAAGACCATCGAAAATATGAATTGTTATTGTCTACTCTTCGGTTGCTGTATGTGTGTGTCGGGGGGTGGGTCGCGGCAGAGTGGGGAATTGTAAAAAGGGGTTAGCTTAAAAGGTTGAGAACCGCTGTAATAAAACGAGACATAAAAAAATGAACACTGATACAGACCAGTGAGAAGGCATAGCCTTAGACGGCACTACGTGGAGAGATGGTGACCAAGAAAGCTATGGACAGGGAAAAAAAAACATGGGCCTCAGCTATGGAAGAAAAGCACACCACACGAAAAATGGCCATCTCCTCTACCTCCAAAGCGACAATCACCTTAACCTACCATATATGTGGACGGGAGTGTCTCTCCAATATAGAGCTTCACAGTCACATGAAAAAGTTTTCGAGATGAAACATAGTCGTTCTACGACTGAAGGAAGCCAACTAATATTTTTTGCTTTTTAGTAAAACTTTCTGTCTGAAAACAGGGTAAGACAACCCCATGAGTCAATACATAAGTCTCATGACCAGGCCGAAGAAGATGGCCTGGACTTGTGTGCAATAGATCCTCCCCTCCTCCCGTAAGCTCTAAGAGATATTTATTTTATAATGTACTTTTGCCCCGGAATAACCTTAGGAGTACATACAAGGTAATTAACTCAACATTTTCATTCTCTCGTGCTATTTACCTCCCCCTTTTCATCCCGTGTTCCCATGACGCCATCGGTCCATTCATTGAAATGTTTTCTGATCTCTCGCTGTTTACTCTCGAAACCCACCTGGGCGTCACATTAATGCGTTGTCCACACACCAACCCTGTGACTTGATGTCCGGGCACAGTTAGTTCCCTTCCATTCATAGTGTCCCTATTTACTTGTACGGTCACACTAAAGACCGAGACATTAAGAAGACCATGTAGAGCCAGAGACCGAAACGAAACATTGCTTAGGGCGATGGACATAAGGGGATAATTATAGTGGGACTGAACTGAATGCACTCTCAAGTCTCTAAATCAAAATCATTAGCCTTAAAATTTACAGAAATTTCTACTTCATTATCTAAAAGCATTGAGCTTCGGATTATTGCAAGTGCTCAAGGCTAACATGACCCGTGTGGATATTCAGGGGTTAAAAAAAAGTCCTCTTTATTACTAATATGTAAGCTTTTGTTCATATAAGTCAACTTCTCTTATAAACAATACCGTATATATGCCTTTGTAATAATCGTTATAAAGAAATTATTTTTGAAATTCTAAAAATTTGACTTAATATAGAGACATACACACAGGGCAGGCCCTAACTATTGCGGGCCCTATACAAAACGGAACGGGCGAGGTCCAGTCTGGGTAGGGACAAGGATAATAAGTGAAAATTAAGATTTTGTATAAGAAAATAAATTCGTCTTTGCATTTTATTCATACTTTACCAAGCAGAAAATCACGATTAAATAAACTTTCTTTACGAGCCTTGCGAAGTCATACAGTATACGACCACAGATCATATTTTCTACATAGGTCACGCTCAATTGCAAGAATTACCAATTAGCCAATCTATCTTCATGAATTGTTGACCTCAAGTAATTCTTGATTAGTTTGAGATGCAAGAAGCTTCTTTCACCAGATGCCATAGTTACGGATATTGATATGTCCGATTTTTTATTGTCTCGCGTAGGATTGGCGTTTTCCATTTTGAATGACACCCCAAAATGACAATTTTGTCTAAATTTCAGGAGATTTTTGGCAGTAAACTTTAACTTATTGTTTAAGACATTGCTGAGATACTAGTATTTTTGGAATGTTTTCCCCAGCGACTGAAACTTTATAATTGACATTCTTTTCCAGGTGTTAATAATGAAAAAATATGAAAAAAAATCTTTAAAAAAAAACGTAATTAAAAGGGGAAGAACTCCGCCCTTAAAACTATATCTATAAAAAAAATGTTCAAGTTATTTTGCTTATTCGAAATCGAACAAAATAATTAATTACCAATAATTGATTGAATAATTGGGTATTTTTAAATATTGATTCATGTTTTGTTAGTTGCAATAAATAATTGTTTAAAGCATTAACTTGAATGGAGAGTGCGTGTGGAAGAAATAGCGTCAATAACTTCAGGGAACTAAACCCAACAAATTTAGCTATATCTGTGAATACCGAAGGATTGCTTCCTCTTGTTGGTATCAAACCAAAAAATTATCAGTAATTAACTGAGATGAACCATTTTAGCGGCCCCCGAAAGGGAAGAAGACGCTATTAGTTTTGTGTGGAATGTCTGTCCGTCCGTCCGTCCTGTTTAGATCTCGTAAACTAGAAAAAATAGTGAAATCCGACATCATTATACTTTAGAACATGCAAAGTTCCGATGCAAGGAGTACCTTTTTCTTTTCTGAAAGCGAAAAATCTAATTTATGCAAGCAGTTTTTTCATTAAAATACACCACTATTCACTATACTGTTAATAGTAACAAACACGGGAGGCAATTTAATATGGGAAATATCCATTTACCATATTTTTAACACATTTATGCATACGATTTTGTATTTTTTTGTCAAAAAATATCTATTTTGTGTGCATATAAGTTGGACATAATTTAAAACAACAATTAATAAGTAGTTTTTTAATTATTACGTGAACTGCAGTGCTGTATTGTAACGGTAGAACACTTAGCTTAAGGGAATTTTTTTTTTTTATGGAAATATATATATTTTTTTTGACGAATAAGAGATTGACCCTTTACAAAACAATTAAATCAATCAGATATTCATTATTAGACATCAGTTAGGCCAGGCTTACATCTAACTTTACATTCACTTTCACCTATCCTTTGGTCTGCTGGACCGCTGGTGTACCACACAAGATCTTCTTCCTCCATTCTTCTCTGTCATTTGTCTTTGACAGAATTTCATTCTTTCTGAAAATATTGAAACCTGCCTTTTTACCTGCCTGGGTGGACCACTTCGGGGGCCGATTTTGAGTTTGTGTTTCCGCACAAGCTGTTTTGTAACCTTGTTTTTAGTGATTCATGTCTTGATCCGATAATGAGTATGGGAGAAATAACGTGTACACACTTTTTACCAGACAGACAGACAGAGGGAGTTGATGTAAGCTTTGTAATAAAAGTCAACAAATTTTCCCTATATAGACCTTTCAAGGTAGAAAAGCAGACCCATTGTGTTCTAAGCTCAATTACCTTTTTTTTTTTTTGTGTGGCTCTAAATCAGAACAAAGAAGCTTCAATTGAGCACATCACAATTCTTACCAACGGCAATTTCACAGCTGTCAACATCAATATTTTACCTTACCTTTTTTTTTTTGTTACCTATCCCTTAATCTATTGGACAGTTCTTTTATGTTGTCCTCCCATCGCTTTCTCTGTCTGCCTCTTCTTCTTTTTCCTGGTACTGTTCCCTGAAGGAAGGTCTTTACAGGGTGATTTTTTTTCCCGTTACCTTGTCATTCTGAGTTTCTAGTTTCAACTTTTCAACAAAGGCTAAAGTTGCTTTGCTGTCTCTAAAGAAAAACTTCCTTAAATATTCGAAAGTGTTTGTTCTGAAAGAGCGAATGTCAATATTATATTTTATTTGTATCTACACTATGTCAGTAGGTACAGAAAGTGAGGTGGCTGAGTAGTTCTTTTTTTTTTTTGGTTCCTAAATTAAAAACCGTAGCTGTCATGTGACTTAACAAAAGGTCATGGAAGGTCGTTCAGTTCTGCTTCCGAAATTAAATCTGATGTATCTCTCTTTTGTTTGAGGTTGATGTCATCCAGACCCCAAGCACTGTGTCACATTGTGATTAGATGTGTGCTTAGGTCGAGTGAACCTGACCGGTCTACTTAGGACTTATGTGAATCTCTAGTGATAGCGTGGCAGTAAATCATAGAGGTCTATAGGAGAAGATTGATGAGCTACCGTGAGACATTTATTACACCTGACACTGCTAAGATATATAATGTATAGTAGACACATTTGGGATTTTCGACCGACAGCACGCAACCCCAGACACCTATACTCACAATTGCAGGGAGGACAGTTCAAATCAATTCACTTTACATATACTTGATATACAATCAATCACAATCAACTCATGTTACCCTAAATGTATCAAAGTTCTAGAAAATTCTGATGGCTTGTAGTGCTACATCATAAGTACAAATCCTTGACAAGCTGCTCTAAGAAAGTGAGAAATGTCGCTTCTAAAGTGACATGGACGCATGGTGGTGTGGTATGCGCTCCATACTGTTGTCTCGATGGCTTTGGGGTCAAACCCTGCTCGCCCTAGCAATCGTTGGTCCTGCAAAACGTTTTATAATGTAATTATCATTTCAGAATTGGCACCGGAAACATACAGGTCAATAATAATTGAAATAAATCTCTTTTCTAAGGGAAAGAATCGCACAAATTTCTGGTATTTTTCTCAATACTGCATTTTATTTAAAAAAGAAAGTTAATTTATTACAAATTATTAATTCATTTATTTTTTTTATGTTAGATGCCAGAGAGACGCCGATTAAAACTTAGTTCAAGGCTAAAGCAGGAGAATATAATTTACATAGGTTAAATTAAAAAACAACAGGGTATTGAGATGTCGTGTTTCACTATTCTATGGAAAGATATACAAGGAGTATTAGTAGCTTTGGACGAGGGAGAGGACACATAAGTAGACTTTCAAGTGGCTAGTTTTAAAGTAAATAGCGTTCCTTTCTTAAATCATTATTGCTGTATCCTGTATCTGCTTTATCTATCTAATGTACATACATTTATTGTTTCAAGTTTGAATTTAAAAGAATTAAACTCTAGAAAAACATATCAACACATTGCTGCTTCATTGCCTATTCAAGTGTTTGAACTATAATTAAGGCAACTCCGAACTCACATATGTCAAAAAATTTGTATCATTATCACCATAGAGTCAAATAAACATAATAAACACGTGACACTGTATATCATAAAAATTCTGTTTTCTACATAGATCACCCTCAAATGCAATAGCAAGTAATGCCAAATTGTTCAATCTATCTTCGTGAATTGTTGACCTCAAGTAATTGAATGACACCCCAATATGACAATTTTGCCTTTTTTTTTAATGAGATTTCCATGAGTCGCGGAAAATCAGGACGCCGCGGGAAACCTGTAAAATAAATTATAATGGTTTAATCTAATAATATACACCTAGAATTAGCGCGAAGGCCTATGAAAGTGCGGGGCCCACTGCGGCCGCATAGGTTGCAGTGGCCTAAGACCGGCCCTGTTTGAGGGGATAACCTCCTGGTCCTGTGGTATATGCCTGATAGAATGGTATACGCGAAGTAGATAGGTATACGCCTGATAGATTGGTATGCGCTCAGTAGATAGGTATACACCTGATAGATTTTCTTATACGCGCAGTAGATAGGTATACGCCTGATAGATTGGTATACGCGCAGTAGATAGGTATACGCCTGATAGATTGGTATACGCGCAGTAGATAGGTATACGCCTGATAGAATGGTATACGCGCAGTAGATAGGTATACGCCTGATAGATTGGTATACGCGCAGTAGATAGGTATACGCCTGATAGATTGGTATACGCGCAGTAGATAGGTATACGCCTGATAGATTGGTATACGCGCAGTAGATAGGTATACGCCTGATAGATTGGTATACGCGCAGTAGATAGGTATACGCCTGATAGAATGGTATACGCCTGATAGAATGGTATACGCCTGATAGAATGGTTGGTATATGCCTGATAGATTGGTATACTCTTGGTCGAGTGGTATACGTTACAGACTGTCGTCATAATGGTCCTGTGTTCAAATCCTACCTGCTGTCGTCATCCTCTGTGATCCACTAAGAGGTTCTGGCAAGGATGTAACAATCTTCATTTCCAAAGAAACGTCTGAAATCATGAATTTAAATTAGAAATTAAACCTTTATTGGGCCTCACATCCTCTATCCCAAACAGGGCCCCAACTGAACACTATATGAGACCCTCTGATATTAACAAGTGATGGACCTCACACAAATGTCACGGGTGAGTAAACAAAAGGACAACGGCGATGAATTGATGAATGTGCTAACGAACGAGTCAAAAGTCAGACGATAAATATCACGTGACAAGCGCACCTTGTACTATTTGTTTCATTGACCCGCCCATGACACATTGTGAGGGTTTCCCAATCAGTGTCGGCGCTGATCTGACGTTGAGCTGTGACATTTCATGGCAGGCTATCTAACCGCATTGAGCGCTTTTTGTTCTTTTGTCTGCAATATGTTTTTTTTTTAAATCACCCGGCCCAGCCCAGTATTACGAGCCTGAGTGGTCACTAAATTAGTGATTTAACAAGCAAAATTTAAACAATTCTTAAAAAAATAATGCTTACCTAACGGGAATAACTCAACATTTACAGCCAAATATCTCATTACTGTAACATTTATTTCCTTTTTTCAATACCAAACACAATTAATTAATACTGATTAATTAACTAATTTATTGATGTTTTTATTGATTCATGATTTGTTAGGAAAAGTGAATAATATTGCGAAGTCTCAGCTTGATCCGAGAATGGGAAGTGGGAGAAATAAAGTGTTCATAATTTGTACCAGACAGACAGACAGAGTGAGTTGGCATAAACTTTGTAAACACAACAATGTTGAAATAAACAGTTATCTTATAGTACATGAAATAAGAAACAAGGGTGGCTATTTACAAACATCCACCGTTGAAATTTTACCCCCAAAAAAATATGTCATCAACCAGTAGGGTAGCATCCATGGCTCAAAGCATAAACACGGGCTCTCGATCAATAGGGGCCCACAGCCTAAGGCGTACCAACCATGGCGCAAATGGGTTCATTGAGCATGGGCCCATTATTCGTGTCCACTTTGGGCCCACAAGAGCCCTTGAAAAATATTGTTTGTTTGTAAAAGCCGATTTAAAAAATATAATCTTAAAAGGTACAATATTTGCATTGGGCATTCTTTTGATAAATATACCGATACCTGACTTGTATATCGGCATGTCATTACCAGATTTCTCGATTTTTTTATGTCGCACACTATGTCGCACACTAAGTTGGTCTTATTGGGGAAGGGGGCCCACCAAGATATTCCTGAACCCGGGCCCACGAGTACCTTGCTACGCCACTGTCTTCAACCATTAATCAATAAACTATACCGTGAAAACCTAGAATCAAGTTTGAGAACCACTAATGTTATAAGCTTGCTATGTAGGTTCTATAAAACAAATCATGGAAGGGCGTGTAGTCATTAGGTACGTAAATTAAGCATGACATTGAAGCGTCTTATTTAATTAATTTGAGATGCAACACCTTGTAGGCCAAACAGTAGTTGGCATGTGGCAGCCAAATTATCCGTTTCTGGGTGAAATGCCAACACTGCTAAACTGCTGACACACCGACTAATGGTTTAATAACACTGGCGCATGCAGGCACGAGAGACCCATACAACAAATAACACCATCACACACACACACACACACACAACATCACACACACACACACACAATCACATCCACACACACAAATGTGCACGCTAGATCTCGAGCCCTCAACGTTTGGGAAAGCATTGAAGTTAAAAGGGTTTCCATATTTGTTTTGTTCGCAAATAGGAATTACACTATTGAAGTTCGTGACAAACAGAGAAACTGTTCAGCTTGTTCATAGGTGTCAGAAGTGGGACAGTTTGAAATAACATCATATCTAAAACGGAGTGATTCGGGACAAGTTTAGGATAACATGAGATATTAACTCCAAGGGATTCAAAGCGAGTTTGAACGAAGGTAGAAATCGTTCGCCCCAGTGGAAGGTTTATTGAACGTGTAATTAATACAGAAATTAAGTTGGGTTTGTTTGCCATGTAAACATCACATGGTTGGATTGCAAAACAGCTAAATGGTCGAGTGGTCTGAGCTACACATTCTCTAGTCGGTGGTGCAAAGTGCAGATTCGATTCGTCGTCAAGTCCTGCCAACAAGCAGCACGAAAAGGTCGTCAGACGTAGAACTTTTGAAGTAACGTCTGTAATCTGTAAGACAGGAATAATCCGAGCATGGGTGTTGGAGAAATAACGTGTACAAACTTTTTATCAAGGTGTAGCTTTGAATCCGAATATCCCATACGTTAGATTTTCCTATTTTGAACGTAATTAAACACGCTGGGGCGTTTGGTAATGTAACCGAGGAAATTGAGCTCAAGTCCCCATGGAGACTATGGATTTCTGCCGGAGATTTGACTCTAGTTTGATAAACAACTAATTGAAGCGTAGACACCTTTATCAGATACCTCTCGCGTCATATGTAGACACAAATTGGACACTGGGTAATTAGTAGGGTTACTTAATAGTGGCATTGTGACGAGAGAAAGACAGAGAGACAGTGAGAGAGAAAGAGAGAGATAAAGACAGGCAGGAGATAGAGACAGGCGGACAAAGTGATAGAGAGACAGACAGACAGAGACAGACAGAGAGACAGTGAGAGACAGAGACAGACAGAGAGACAGACAGAGAGAGAGAGGGAGAGAGAGAGAGAGAGTAAAGAGTGTAAATGTATTTTGTATTAATTTGTTCTCGTTATTTTATATCTATTTTTTTTTTATATTTCTATCTCGACACTGTTGCTTGAGTTGTGTCCCTTTTGTTAGTGTGATGTTGCTAGCTGTGTACATGTCATTGTTGCCCTGTTGTTATCTTGTTCCTATAATGAACGTGTATTTGATTGATAGGCACCTCCCACGTGACCATCCTGCGAAAGCCGGGTAAATAATCTAGTACAACCCGCATGCAAATACATTATTTCCTTCACATCAGGGAAACCTCAACCAGAGAATCCACTTAGGGATGCTGGGGCTTGGAGCAAACAGACAAACATGGCGTGGCGTGGCGTGAGGGGGTGACGGGGGGGGGCAGATGACAGCTTTTACCTCCCGGCAAATTGATTAAGTGACGCTGTTAGTGAGTAATGAACTCTATGTCCTGGGGAGTGACTCCCCCCCCCCCCCTCCTTTTCTTTTCTAAACTGTCTTCTGTTTTGATCTTTCTGCGGAAACTGGCGTTCAGATAGTCACGTGACTTCCCCCCCCCCACACATCTCTTCCGGAAGTGAGTAGTTCCACAACCACAACACATCTCCGGAGAACACTGTGTAAGGCGGCTCTCTATAGCAAGTGCAGCGTAATCTCTACAACCTATGTCTCAATGTGCAGCTCTCTATAGCTACTGCGGCGTAATCTCTACAACCTACGTCTCAATGTGCAGCTCTCTATAGTAAGTGCAGCGTAATCTCTACAACCTATGTCTCAATGTGCAGCTCTCTATAGCTAGTGTGGCGTAATCTCTACAACCTAGGTCTCACTGTGCAGCTTTCTATAGCTAGTGCGGCGTAATCTCTACAACCTGCGTCTCACTGTGCGTGCGTGAGTGCTGAGCGGCAAAGCGCTTTGCTTCCGAACCGAGGGGTCCCCGGTTCGAATCCAAGTGGTGACTGGGCTTTTTGAGCTTCATAATTCTTCTGACGGCACCCAACTTTAATGAGAACCTCGCATACGTGCTGGCTACATGACACCCTCATTAACCGTCGGCCATGGAAACATAGATAGATAGATAGATAGATAGATAGATAGATAGATAGAGAGATAGATAGATAGATAGATAGATTGATAGATAGATAGAGAGATAGATAGATAGATAGATAGATAGATTGATAGATATCTCATAAACCTGCTGTCCTTTTAAATTGCCTGCGCCTTGTCTCTCTCTCTCTCTCTCTCTCTCACTTGGCATGTGTTCTTTAATTAACATAGTTATAGCGATCTCCCAATTGGCATTATTTCATCCAGGGGCGTCGATTGGCGAGCACCTAACCTAATTTTGTTCAAACCATTGTTATGGGGGTTGAATGGATTGGAATGAAGGATTTCTGGCGTCCTCGTCTAGTGAGAGGGGTGAGAGGCGGGAGCAGCGTGGCATCCTGGGATATGTTGACCAAACGTGAGTGCGCACATCAAAGCGATGGGAAGGGTAGATCGCTCTGACCAGACAATGACCTCTCCATGTCCCCGATTAGCATCGCTGGACACTTTTCTCTCATACAAGCTAATTACTCGTGAAATCTCCGTTTTTTTTGGCCTGTTCTTCATCGCGATAATGTCTGCTGTCTGTGCCTGCTGTCTGTAGTCAGTGTCTGTTTTTAAGCACACAAACGCAATCAGATTAGTGCGCCCACATGTGGTCACGTAGCTCTACGTCCACAAATGACCATGCAAGAGTTTCCACCTATTTGTTTCCACAGCCTCACAAAGCCTCGCTGAGCCGGCCGTAAGTTTTGACTAATGTAATGAGCTAGCAATCTATTAGTCTTTTTTACAAAATGTGTGTTTCTGGGTTTATTTTAGTTACAGAAGGCGTTGTAGCCTAAACCTTGACGTTTAGCTTTGCAAGTACAAAATTAGCAGCCACAATTTTTTTCCCCGACCAATATAAGCAAACGTCCGATTTTCGAATATTAACGAGACTAAGAATCGTGCATCTCGCGCATGCGCACAAGATATAACTTAGGCTGGTATCGGCTGCTGGACGACAAAAGCACATAGATGTCGAGCATGCTCATTGACTTATAATTCTTGCAAAGTTCGCTTTCACGTCTGCAGTTATTGGAAGATCAACTATGCAGGGGCTACGACGTCATAATAACTACTACAAATCACCCCATCCACACCTCGCCACATTACCACTTCTGTGAATCACCATATCCACACCTCGCCACATTACCACTTCTGTGAATCACCACATCCACACCTCGCCACATTACCACTTCTGTGAATCGCCACATCCACACCTCGCCACATTACCACTTCTGTGAATCACCACATCCACACCTCGCCGCATTACCACTTCTGTGAATCACCACATCCACACCTTGCTAAATTGCCACATCTTCAAATCATTACATCCACACCTCGCTAAATTGCCACATCTTCAAATCACCACATCCCTAAATCTTCTCATCACAATATTCCCCCATGTCACATCTAATTTCAATCTGACTCATGGCAATCTGACGCAGGGCAATCTGACTCAGGGCAATCTGACTCAGGGCAATCTGACTCATGGCAATCTGACACAGAGCAATCTGACACAGGGCAATCTGACACAGAGCAATCTGACACAGGGCAATCGTACGCTCTTTAATCTTTTCCTGCCCGTTAGTGTGTTGGACTTTTAGAGCAAAAATGTCTATCGAACAAATCCTGGAAGACGACGGCCACCCACTCCATCCGAACTACGTCAGGTCGTCGCGAAGTGCTGTCAATCAAGACAAGAACAGAGCGGTACAAAACTCGTTCGTACCTCACTCTGTCAGACTATATCAAAGCCACTCTCGTTGATCAGGGAAAATGAAAAGGACCAAGATGCCTGTGTGTAGTCGCTGAATGAACTCTCTATGTTGTGTCTGTTCTATCTATGTGTATGTTTCTGTTGTGTTGTCTTTATATGAGAAACGAGTCCATGTAATCACAACAAATTTCCACAAGGATCAATAAAGCAGTCTTAGTCTTAGTCAGAAAATCACGACCTATCTGAATAAATTATCGCACCTCTGGAACATGTTCTTGCTATTATTTGCATTTGACTTCGCTACTATTTTGTGATCAAGTAAAGAGTAAAGTTCCCCTTTCAGACCTTGAGATCTATTCTATAGGGAAAATAATGTAAAGCTCATTTGTTTCTTTGGTTGGCTGTTAACGAGAGAGTCAGTCTGTCAAGGGGCGAGCACAACAACCAGTCGCCTTTACTTTCCCCAACTAATGTCAGGTACCCATGGAGAATCGATGGACTCCGGGGCGCCCTGAAAATCCCGAAATTGAAAATCCCAGTCTTCACCGGGATTTGAACGTCCCCTCGGGTAGGAAACCAAACGGGTAGGAAGCCAAAGGGGTAGGAAACCAAACGGGTAGGAAGCCAAACGGGTAGGAAACCAAACGGGTAGGAAGCCAAACGGGTAGGAAACCAAACGGGACGGGTCCTACCAAACGGGTAGGAAACCAAACGGAACGGGTCCTACCAAACGGGTAGGAAACCAAACGGGTAGGAAACCAAACGGGTAGGAAACCAAACGGGTCCTACTAAACGAGTAGGAAACCAAACGGGACCTACCAAACGGGTAGGAACCAAACGGGTAGGAAACCAAACGGGTACTACCAAACGGGTAGGAAACCAAACGGGTAGGAAACCAAACAGGTAGGAAACCAAACGGGTAGGAAACAAAACGGGTAGGAAACCAAACGGGTAGGAAACCAAACAGGTAGGAAAACAAATGGGTAGGAAACCAAACGGGTAGGAAACCAAACAGATAGGAAACCAAACGGGTAGGAAACCAAACGGGTAGGAAACCAAACGGGTAGGAAACCAAACGGAACGAGTCCTACCAAAGGGTAGGAAACCAAACCGGTAGGAAACCAAACGGGTAAGGAACCAAACGGGTAGGAAACCAAACTCTTTTCCACTCAACCCACTACGCCCACTGTTTTGTGTAGAAAGACAAAGAATTGTTTCGTAAATTCCAGATTCAAATCTTTGTTTTCATTTACAATGTACTTCACTAATTAAAGACACTCAAATGTGTAGGCTCTATGTAGATAATGCTCGGGTCTAAGCCAGTGCCTCCATCCTGTTTAATTATTGTATATTTCCAACAATCCTACCAACTGTCTACAACTTCTATTTGGAACCATAGTTTTGAACGCATGGTCTTCTAATTACTCTTGTCTGACCTGTGCTGAGTGGACTGCATACAAACTACTTTATCCAAGCTAGTGGATCTAATGGTCATCGATCTGATTGTTAGGATATTGTTTTTTTTTAATCTCTGATGTGTGTGTGTGTGTGTTTGTGTGTGTGAACTTAATAAAACAAATGTAAAAAAAAAATGTGTAGATTTATCTTTCAACTTAAGAAAACGGGAAAATAGTATTTTCTTATTTCAAGTTTGGGTTTGATTGATGGACATAATTCACAGCAATTATAAATGTTGATTTTTTGTTGTTGTTTTGTTACTTTTAACATTGTTAAATTGATCAACACCTACTGTATAGAATGAGAGAGTGTATAAAGAGAGAGAAAGTGAAAAAGAGAGAAAGAGAAAAAGTGTATGGGAGAGAGAGAGAGTATATAAGAGAGAGAGAGAGAGGAAAGTGTATAAGAGAGAGAGAAAGTGTATAAGAGAGAGAAACAGTGTATAAGAGAGAGAAAGTGTATAAGAGAGAGAGAGGAAAGTGTATAAGAGAGAGAGAGAAAGTGTATAAGAGAGAGAAAAAGGGGATAAGAGAGAGAGAGAGAGAAAGTGTATAAGAGAGCGAGAAAGTGTATAAGAGAGCGAGAAAGTGTATAAGAGAGCGAGAAAGTGTATAAGAGAGCGAGAAAAAGTATAAGAGAGAGAGAGAGGAAAGTGTATAAGAGAGCGAGAAAGTGTATAAGAGAGCGAGAAAGTGTATAAGAGAGAGAGAGAGAGAGAGAATAAAGTGTATAAGAGAGAGAGAGAGAGAGAGAGAGAGGAAAGTGTATAAGAGAGAGAGAGGAAAGTGTATAAGAGAGAGAGAGGAAAGTGTATAAGAGAGAGAGAAAGTGTATAAGAGAGAGGAAAGTATAAGAGAGAGAGAAAGTGTATAAGAGAGAGAGAAAGTGTATAAGAGAGAGAAAGTGTATAAGAGATAGATAGAGAAATAGAAAATGTATGAGAAAAAGAAAGTGTATAAGAGAGAGAGAAGGTGTATAAGAGAGAGAGAAAGTGTATAAGAGAGCGAGAAAGTGTATAAGAGAGAGAGAGAGAAAGTGTATAAGAGATAGATAGAGAAATAGAAAGTGTATGAGAAAGAGAAAGTGTATAAGAGAGAGAAGGTTATGAGAAAGAGAGGAAGTGTACGAGAAAGGAAACTTATGAGAGAAACAGAGAAGGTGTAAGATAATGTGTATTGTAGTGACCTAGATTAGTTTAGAGATTATGTTAATTTTGTCACTAAATATACTGTGCATTGTTTTGTTAGCGACGGTAAAAGTAGTGACGTAGTCAGACAGACGAATGACGTAGCAGAATGCGTGTACATGAAGAACAAGATGGCTAGAGCTTAGAGAAGGTTGACTAGTGCTAGAGATGGATACGAAAAAGGCGGATAGGGAGACAAGACGAGCATCCCATTTGTAAAGAAATACATCAGTGGGAGTCTTCAGAAGTCTTGGTCACGTATGTACGAGAACGGGAAAGTATATGAGAAAGAGAGAGAGAGAGAGAGAGAGAGAAGCATGTGAAAAAAAGAGAAAAGGTAAGAGTGGATAAAATGTAGAAGGAGAGTGAAATTATATGAGAGAAAGTGTATGAGAGAGAAAAAACCCATGAGAGAGAAAGAGAGAGAGAGAGAGAGAAGTTTCTTAATATAGAAAGTGTATAAACGATAGAAAGTGTATCAGAGAGAAAGTGTATCAGAGAGAACGTGTATCAGAGAGAACGTGTATCAGTGAGAAAGTGTATCAGAGAGAAAGTGTTTCAGAGAGAAAATGTATCAGATAGAAAATGTATCAGATAGAAAGTGTATCAGATAGAAAGTGTATCAGAGAGAAAGTGTATCAGAGAGAAAGTGTATCAGAGAGAAAGTGTATCAAAGAGAAAGTGTATCAGAGAGAAAGTGTATCAGAGAGAAAGTGTATCAGAGAGAAAGTGTATCAAAGAGAAAGTGTATCAGAGAGAAAGTGTATCAGAGAGAAAGTGTATCAGAGAGAAAGTATATCAGAGAGAAAGTGTATCAGAGAGAAAGTGTATCAGAGAGAACGTGTATCAGAGAGAACGTGTATCAGAGAGAAAGTGTATCAGAGAGAATGTGTATCAGAGAGAAAGTGTATCAGAGAGAAAGTGTATCAGATAGAAAGTGTATGCAAGTTGTGAGACAAAGTGTATGAGAGAGAGAGAGAGAAATGTATAAAAGAGAAATTGTATGAGTGAATGAGAGAGAAAGAATGAAGTTACTTGAAATAGGAAGTGTAATGAGAGAAAAAATGACAGAAAGTGTATCAGAAGTAAAGTGTATGAAAGCTATGTTTTTTCAACCCATCTGTTATGTTTTTGTTACATTTCCACCCAACTGTTATGTTTCTGTTAGATTTTAACCAATCTAGTTAAGTTTTCGATGATAAAATTGTATAGATTATCAGTTTAGTCAGTACATGTTCTAGGTCCACTGCCCGAAGCAATGTTTCTGTTTGGTTTTATGCTCAATGCCGTATCTCAAAGTTAGAATCTTGGTTTAAAAACTCAGCACAATCGTATGAATGGATTCGACATCAAGTCCCACGACTCTGTGTAGATAACATATTAATGTGGGCTTTGAGAGTAAACAGCGGGAGACCAGGAAACATTACAATGAATGAACTGATGACGTCTTGGGTCACGTGACGAGCGGGGAGGTAAATAACGGGCTAAGGATAGAATTTTTTTTTAAGTTAAGAAAATGACATTCAACAAACGACTACTCTCGCGATCGTTTGCTGAAAATGCCAAGAAAGAGTTATCGGAACAACAAAATTGACATACAATATCAACATAACCAGACTTACAATAACAAAATGACAAATTTGGCATACAAAATAAGCATAGCTAGATCTACAATAAGTACAGCTTACAATAGAATTGGACGAAATCTTGTCTCATTTATATGTTGGAGGGTTGAAACAAGTAGTCCCTTAATCCTGAGATAAACTGCGCAGTGATCTGCAGATCTAGCATATCTCCATATAGTTTTTGTTCAACAGGAGGGTTTGGGAGCCAGCTTCTTGATCGGGTCTCTCGATAGAGTATGCAGCTTTGAAGCACATGGTCGACATTCTCTACTGAGGCTCAACAAGGGCAAATCTCACTAGTCCTTCTCTACGTTTAGCTTCCTGCACATGTGTTGTCTCATTCATTCTGTTGTTTCCGGTTCTGAAACGAAATAGTACATATATTGGTCATGTCGAGACAGCTTGTAATACTTATCGTTTTTCTTGCACTTTGTGGGAGAGCTGACTCCTTTCTCTTATATTATTTATTTATATATAAAGTAAAAGCTAACAAGATCCTCGAAATAAAGAATCACCCGTTGTGTCAGAATTTTGTGATTTTACCATCACAAAAGAGATACAAGACACCGATAGCAAAGACAAACAGACACAAACACTCTTTTGTTCCCCTGGCAATAAAATCATTAAATAAGAACAATCTGGTATCAACTTTGTCACATGTAAATTATGAGTGAGACTGGTGTGAATGTACACTTTGGTTTCTTATAGTTATAATGTTTTTATTTTGTTTGGTGTAATGCACAAATTGTAAGATTATTATTATTATTATACTCTCTATTTTTATTTCTATTTCTTCAGGGTAGAGAGGGATTTAGGATTTTTTTTTTCAATCTTTGGCCAAAAATAGTCTGCTTTTTTCATTGGAGGACTGTTACATGGGACTTAGGCCACTGCAACCTATGCTGTCACAGTGGACCCCTCTCTAATTCTAGGTGTAACTTATTAAATTAAAACATTATAACATATATAATAGCAAAAAATACAGGTTTTTTCGCGGCGTCCTGATTTTCCAGGGGCTCCTGGAAATCTCCTGTAATTGCAAAAAAAGCCTTGGAAATCTCTTAAAATTAAAAATCAAACTCATAAAAATCTCCTGAAAAATAGACAATAGTGTCATTTAAAAGGTGCCAATTTTACGTGCGATTAAAAAAAAGCATTGACAGCTTTCATTTAATAAAAATTTATTGTTAAGACGAATGTATTTTCTAATACAAAATCTTAATTTTGACATTATGCTTATCCATACCCAGACTGGGCACCGCGCAACCCGTTTCGCATAGGGCCCCCGCAATCGCTAGGAACGGCCCTGACCTGGGATTGCACAACATAACGGAACATAGGCTACCGATACAATCAGACGGAACCGTAACCAGACAGACAATACCAGCTTAACTATATTCAAAACTTGAATTTTAATATTCGTAACCAACTCTGAAACCCAAGAAATATTAATTAAAACTAACAAGCCCACCAGCTATTTTCTGATTCGATTTCCCCCCCCCCCCCCCCTTATTTCGCCCTTTATTTTAAAAAGCTTTGGCTCAACCAATTTCTAGGTTATTTAAAACTCAGGAATAAAATAACAAGCTGAGAAAAGGTGATAATGTCAGACTAGGGGAGAGAACTCATCAAAAGACGACGGCACGATCAAGTAGATCAATAACACACTTTTTTTCTTTTCCTAAGGAGGACAAGGGCGTTAACCTAATTTCCTATTCAAGAGAAGTCTAAGTTAGATTATCGTTCCTGTCAGACTTGAAACCACAATTAATAAAGGACTATTTTTATTATGGTGTTAAAATCTCTATGAGACGCGCGATGAAGTCAGCGACGATATCGTAGTGTGTTATTTAAACTCCTACCCACACACGCACAGACGTGATAGACCAGAGACGACTGAAACAGGGAAAAAAAAAAACGCTTATAATGAAAGTAAACAGCTATAAGTAACTCACAGTAAGCAAGGTAAAGGCATATTTGTTTTTTTCGGCACACGGTAAACTAGGATGTCATGTGGCTAGCACAACGATCAACTGTTTTTATTTCCTCTTTGTATGTCAGGTACCTATTAGAGTTGGGGAGCTGGGTGGACTCAGGGGTGCCCTTAAAATTGCGAAATCCAAAATCCCAGTCTTCACCGGGACTCGATATCAAGACCTCTCGGTTCGTAGGCCAATCGCCTAACCAATCTGTCAGCCATGGGTTAGGCACAGGGAAGGATTTAATGATGTAGATGCTGTAAATGTAAAATGTTTGACATGATTTGGATGTTTGACATGTTTCGGATGTTTGACATGTTTCGAATATTTAATATGTTGCGGGTGTTTAACATATTTCGGATGTTTTACATGTTTCGGATGTTTGACATGTTTGGAATGTTCAATATGTTTCGGGTGTTTAACATATTTCGGATGTTTTACATGTTTCGGATGTTTTACATGTTTCGGATGTTTTACATGTTTCGGATGTTTTACATGTTTCGGATGTCCTTTCAAAGTTGAAGATAATCTACTTCCTGGTCCAAATCTCCTTTAACTCAAATGTTAACGCCGTTTTGCCTTATGGAGCCGAGACCTGGAAAAACAACCAAAAACTGCCATTAGGAAAGTGCAAACTTTCATTAGCAGCTACCTACGAAGAATCATTCACATTTTTCAGCCAGACACCATCAGCAACAATGACCTATTGCAAAGAATCAACCAAACTTCTGTACAAGAAGAAATCAGAAAGAGACAATGGGGCTGGATAGGGCGCACTTTGAGCAAATATGAAAGGCATTGAAGTGGAACCCACAAGGCAAGAGAACGAGAGGGCTTCCTAGAAGCACCAGGCGACGCCAACTAGAGGCAGACATTGAAGTGGAACTCACAAGGTAAGAGAACGAGAGGGCTTCATAGAAGCAGCCGGCGACGCGAACTAGAGGTGGACATTGAAGTGAACTCACAAAGGCAACAGAAGGAGAGGGCTTCCTAGAAGCACCCGGCGACGCGAACTAGAGGCAGGCATTGAAGTGGAACTCACAAAGGCAACAGAAGGAGAGGGCATCCTAGAAGCACCCGGCGACGCGAACTAGAGGTAGACATTGAAGTGGAACTCACAAGCAACAGAAGAAGAGGGCTTCCTAAAAGCACACGGCGACGCGAACTAGAGGTAGACATTGAAGTGGAACTCACAAATGCAACAGAACGAGAGGGCTTCCTAGAAGCACCCGGCGACGCGAACTAGAGGCAGGCATTGAAGTGGAACTCACAAGGCAACAGAACGAGAGGGCTTCCTAGAAGCACCCGGCGACGCTAACTAGAGGCAGACATATTAAGTTTGGTTACACCTGGAACAGGATGGAAAGGATGGCCCAGGGGACTATGGAGATCTATTGTTTGCGGCCCATACTCCAATAGGGGAGATGGGCTGTAAGTCCAAACCTCCCACAGGATGACGTGGGATGACCCGTGACCATCGCAACAACCAATAAAGAAACACACGCTGATACGCCGTCGTATCATTGCTGTCAATCAAACGTTGTTAAGAATGAAAATATCAACACCTTTCATTATGTCACTATGAATTTCTACTACAACATAACACATTTTTTACAAAGCTTATATCAACTCACATTGTCTGTCTGTCTGTCCTTCTGGATGGAATCTTGCGCACGTTATTTCTCCACTTCCCATTCTAGGATCAAGTTGAAACTTTGCACAATTATTCATTGTCGATGACAACGCATGAATGAATAAAAAAAATTAACTAATTAGCCAAGAATTAGTTAATTAATAGCTGTAATTAACTAAATTTTTTGTATAGAGACAATAGGGCCAACGCTGGAATTAGATCATACAGTTCAGGAAACGCTGCGTTGAATGATGCGGCATAAAGTGTTGCCAACTTTTACAAGTAGGAGAGGGGAACATCAAAATTGACTAATTAGAATAAAACTGATTATTTACTTGCTTAGGTAAAATACTTACAATTAGAAAATGGGATGCAGAGAAAGGGAGAGAAAAAAAAGAGAGAGAGAAAGATAGATAGAGATAAATAGAAAGAGATATAGAGAGAAAGAGCTATAGAGACGGAGAGATCAAGAGAGAGAATGAGAGCTAGGTAAAAAAGAGAGAGAGAGAGAAAGAGGGTAGAGAGACAGAGGTATAGAGAAAGAGAGATAGAAATAAAGAGAGAAAGAGAGATAGAAATGAAGAGAGAAAGAGAGATAGAAATAAAGAGAGAAAAAGAGATAGAAATAGAGCTAGAGAGAGAGAATGAGAGATAAAGAGAATAAGAGATAAAGAGAAAGAGAGGTAGATAGAAAGCGATTACAATTAAATAAATGAAAATTACCTTCCTGACCTGGGAGGTCTAAAAGGTTTCCATTCTAATATTAATAAATATTTGTCTACCTAATCTTCTTGTAAAACTATACACACCAACCGGTGACGTTCCTACTTTCCAGTTACCTCCCCTTACTGATTCCAAGTAGTAGACTTATAGGCTACAACCTCTTGCATAAACTAAAAGTTGGGCTCAAAGGTCAAAGAGTTGTATCTAATGACAATGCCATCACCTTTGTCATCAGAAACCCTTTTTTTTTTGTTTGGAAAAGTCGCTTGGCGTATTTAATAAATTAGTTATATGTTATACTCTTCCAGCTTCTAACTGTCGGCCATATTTTACTATTGTATCCTCTACCCTCTAGAAAAGAGGTTAGAAAACGAACATTTTATAAGCTACAAACATCAGTTTAAAAGAAATAATTACGACCTAC
Source organism: Biomphalaria pfeifferi (assembly GCA_030265305.1). Classification (NCBI taxonomy): domain Eukaryota; kingdom Metazoa; phylum Mollusca; class Gastropoda; family Planorbidae; genus Biomphalaria; species Biomphalaria pfeifferi. The sequence continues at coordinate 640,983 of JASAOG010000182.1, forward strand.
CCTTATTCGTGTACATGTGAATTAGAGACTGCTAATTCATTGGTTTTCCCGGCTGATTCAGGCAACCCGACTCATGCTCTAAGGCATTAGGAAAGAAAGAGTATTTTTAAGAATTAGTCCTGACACATTCGTAATTATCAAAATCTTAACGTCATTACGTCTCTTGTCCTCAGAGGTCGAAACCAGATGGTCGCAATGGTGGACGTATGATGAAGGCATCTCAGGTTAGTGAGTGAATGAAGCCTCTTGAGGCAAGTGAGTGAATGAAGCCTCTTTGGGGCAAGTGAGTGAATGAAGCCTCTTGGGACAAGTGAGTGAATGGAGCCTCTTGGTGCAGGTGAGTGATTGGAGCCTCTTGGGGCAAGTGAGTGAATCAAGTCTCTTGGGGCAAGTGAGAATGAAGCCTCTTTGGGCTAGTGAGTGAATGAAGCCTCTTGGGGCAAGTGAGTGAATGGAGCCTCTTGGGGCATGTGAGTGAATGAAGCGTTTTTAACACTGGAGCTAGTGATTTAACCAAGTCTCTTTAACATTATATTTAGTGAGTGAATCATTTCTTTTTAACATTGGGGCTAATGTGTTAAGCAAGCCTCTTTAACCTTAGGCTTCGTTATTGAATCTAGTTTAATTAACATTCGGAGAGTCTGTTATTGAGTGAATCAAGACTAACTAATACTGGGGTTGATTGTCGAATTTTCTACTAAGAAACTTTCAAGAAGAAAATCAGAATGAGAGTATTATTAAAGTTGTTGTTAATTAAAAGTCAATAATAATAATAACGGAATACAAATTGATGTTTCTTTTTTTTTCAAATCATTAACAGGACCTAATTATTGGGGGCTGATGAATCCTGGCTGGTCTTTATGCAACAAGGGACATAACCAAAGCCCTGTCAACATTGACCCTAAAAGCTTACTGTTTGACCCGTCATTGTCTCCCTTGGAAATCAACGGTGAAGCGGTAAGTGGTTGAAAGCGAGACCTGTTACTATAAATTAATGTCTCAAAGACATGGCTATAGTGAACATTATGAGTTTGACATAGTAAATTGTTTACTTTTCACTCATCTATAAGTACTCTCGAGGGACTCCTCATCTATACATTTTATCACAAGCGAGTCTTCATCTATAAATTATATAATAAGCGAGTCTTCATCTATAAATTATATAATATGCAGATATTCATTTATAAATTATATAATGAGGTACTCTTCATTTATAAATTATATAATAAGCGAGTCTTCATCTATTAATTATATAATAAGCCCCTTATCATCTATAAATTATATCATAAGCAAGTTTTCATTTATAAATTTTATCATAAGCGAGTCTTCATTTATAAATTTTATCAGAAGTAAAATTTCATCTATAAATTTGCTCACAAGCGAGTCTTCATCTATAGATTTTATCACAAGCGAGTCTTCATTTATAAATTTTATCACAAGTGAGATTTCATCTATAAATTTTATCACAAGCGAATCTGTATCTATAAATATTTTCTCACTAGCGAGTCTTCATCTATAAATTTTATCACAAGCGAGTCTTCATTTATTAATTTTGTCACAAGCGAGTCTTCATTTATAAATTTTATCACAAGCGAGTCTTCATTTATAAATTTTATCACAAGCGAGTCTTCATTTATAAATTTTATCACAAGCGAGTCTTCATTTATAAATTTTATCACAAGTGAGATTTCATCTATACATTTTCTCACTAGCGAGTCTTAATCTCTGAATTCACACCAATGTCTCCTCATCTATAAATTCTTTAAAATGTCTCTTCATCTATATTATCTATATTAATGTGAACATCAGTAATATCTCAGCACTTACTTAAAGTATGTTTCTGCTTTATCTGCGCTCCTATGTGTATATGTGTGTGTGTTCAAACGCAAGTGTTTAGTGTTCATAAAGTAACGAAAGATCAAGGGACATAGTAATGCCGTGATTTCGTGTCTTTGTGTTGCCCTGAAGGGATCAGAGGGATGGGGGACACTATGCTGGACAATTAGTGCGACATTTGAAATATTACTGGCTGAGAGGGACGAGTTTGAACGAGACATGGTCACTACGGAAAGGGGGTGGGGTGAAATATGTTTATAAGATTTCTATATTTAGCACTGCAGGGCAGTATAGAAGGAAAGGGAGATGCTCGTAGATGAAAAGTGAAGAGGAGAGAACAGCGGAGAATATATACCTAGATAGAATAGAAAGACAATATATAGATTTATGTAAGAGAAAGAGAAAGAGAGAGTAAGATATATAAGTAAGAGAGAGAGAGAAAAGTAAGAGAGAGAGAGAGAGAAAGAAAAGAAAGAGAGAGAGAAAGAGAGAGAGAGAAGTAAGAGAGAGGAAGAGAGAGAGAGAAGTAAGAGAGAGAGAGAAAAGTAAGAGAGAGAGAGAAAAGTAAGAGAGAGAAAGAGATAGAGAAAGAGTGAAAGAGAGTGAGAAAGAGAGAGAGAAAGAGAGAGAGAAAGAGAGAGAGAGAAGAGAGAGAGAAAGAGAGAGAGAGAGAGAGAGAGAGAGAGAAAGAGAGAGAGAGAAAGAGAGAGATAGAGAGAGAAAGAGAGAGAGAGAAAGAGAAAGAGAGAGAGAAAGAGAGAGAGAAAGAGAGAGAGAGGTAAGAGAGAGAGGAATAAGAGAGAGAAAGAGAAGTAAGAGAGAGAGAGAAAAAAAAGTAAGAGAAAGAGAGAGCGAGAGAAAAGTAAGAGAGAACGAGAGAGAGAAAAGTAAGAGAGAGAACGAGAGAGAGAAGTAAGAGAGAGAACGAGAGAGAGAAGTAAGAGAGAGAACGAGAGAGAGAAAAGTAAGAGAGAGAACGAGAGAGAGAAGTAAGAGAGAGAACGAGAGAGAGAAGTAAGAGAGAGAACGAGAGAGAGAAAAGTAAGAGAGAGAACGAGAGAGAGAAAAGTAAGAGAGAGAACGAGAGAGAGAAGTAAGAGAGAGAACGAGAGAGAGAAGTAAGAGAGAGAACGAGAGAGAGAAGTAAGAGAGAGAACGAGAGAGAGAAGTAAGAGAGAGAACGAGAGAGAGAAAAGTAAGAGAGAGAACGAGAGAGAGAAGTAAGAGAGAGAACGAGAGAGAGAAGTAAGAGAGAGAACGAGAGAGAGAAAAGTAAGAGAGAGAACGAGAGAGAGAAGTAAGAGAGAGAACGAGAGAGAGAAAAGTAAGAGAGAGAACGAGAGAGAGAAGTAAGAGAGAGAACGAGAGAGAGAAAAGTAAGAGAGAGAACGAGAGAGAGAAGTAAGAGAGAGAACGAGAGAGAGAAAAGTAAGAGAGAGAACGAGAGAGAGAAAAGTAAGAGAGAGAACGAGAGAGAGAAGTAAGAGAGAGAACGAGAGAGAGAAAAGTAAGAGAGAGAACGAGAGAGAGAAGTAAGAGAGAGAACGAGAGAGAGAAAAGTAAGAGAGAGAACGAGAGAGAGAAGTAAGAGAGAGAACGAGAGAGAGAAAAGTAAGAGAGAGAACGAGAGAGAGAAGTAAGAGAGAGAACGAGAGAGAGAAAAGTAAGAGAGAGAACGAGAGAGAGAAAAGTAAGAGAGAGAACGAGAGAGAGAAGTAAGAGAGAGAACGAGAGAGAGAAAAGTAAGAGAGAGAACGAGAGAGAGAAGTAAGAGAGAGAACGAGAGAGAGAAAAGTAAGAGAGAGAACGAGAGAGAGAAGTAAGAGAGAGAACGAGAGAGAGAAAAGTAAGAGAGAGAACGAGAGAGAGAGAGAGAGAAGTAAGAGAGAGAACGAGAGAGAGAAAAGTAAGAGAGAGAACGAGAGAGAGAAGTAAGAGAGAGAACGAGAGAGAGAAAAGTAAGAGAGAGAACGAGAGAGAGAGAGAGAGAAGTAAGAGAGAGAGAAGTAAGAGAGAGAACGAGAGAGAGAAGTAAGAGAGAGAACGAGAGAGAGAAGTAAGAGAGAGAACGAGAGAGAGAAGTAAGAGAGAGAGAGAAAGAAAGAGATAAGAAAGGAAAAAGGAGATTCAGATTTGAGTAAGGGAAAAATTTAGGAGAGAGAGAGAGAGAAATTGAGAAAGAACAAGTTTAAACAAAGAGATTGAGTGCGCGATTGAGTACAGCGATTGGACCCCACAATGACCTGCTATCTATTGTAAAAACAACTAAAACTGTATGGCCATATTAAAAGGTCTTCTGGGCTCGCAAAGACCTTCAACAGTACCAGGAAAAACAAGAAGAGGCAGACAAAGAAAGCGATGGGAAGACAGCATAAAAGAATGTTCAAGGCAAAAGACAGAGAGGAATGGAGGATGATGGTAAATAAATCTTGTGTGGTGCCCCAACGGACTAAAGGATTGGTGAAGACAAAGAAAATGCCAACATCTCCAGTTTTGTTTTGAACACATTTGTGTGTGGGTGTGTAAGGGTGGCAGAAATGATCAAATATTTCCAAGTTCAGCTTCAAATTCTCAATTAGAGAATGCACAACTAACCCATAATCCCATTAATAATTAGTTTGATCGACTGTCTGGTCTTTGTTGACTTCTATAGGTATCAGGGGTTCTCCTCAACCTAGGTCACTTTCTGACGTTAGAGGTCGACCAAACACACCACTGGGCTCCTGGGATCAACATAACTGGAGGACCACTTTCCTACAATTATAGGTAAAACTTTATGTTTTAGGTAAAATATCATCTTTGTGCGTTTTAAATTTAAATATTTTACACAATACGATGCATTTTGCATAGTCTTTACTTTATCACAATATCTACATTAAAGGTTTGAAAACTAGGCTTCAAATTTTAAAGTTTAAGAACTTAACTTATAGTTTTAAAGCTGCTAGACTGGAATTACAATTTTAAAATTTAAAAACTTAACATACAATTTTAAAGTTGCAAGACTAGAATTACGATTTGATTAAACATATCACTTAATCATAGCCAGGACCGGATTTAAACATCTTGAGGCCCTGGAGCAGAATGTTTGTGAAAGCCCGTACACTTTTTCAATAGCTTTAATAAAAATACACTTATAAATTTAAAAAAAAATACTTATATCTAAAATAAAAGAGTGCACTCATAAATTTAATTAAATTTTCCATCGTTATGAAAAAAAAATGTAATATGCATATTTTAGAAACCAAAAATGTACATTTTTAGTTTTTTTTCGCTATATAGTATAAGCGGAGTCTTGTTTTTACGACACTGTTACCGGTAAAAATGTGAAAAACACGTAAAGTAGCTGACCTTAGAAATTATTTTTTTCTATATGGGGAGTGGGGGGAGCTCCTTTCCTGTTTAAAAGATGAGAAAGAAAAAAAATGAATTAGATTGTTTCGATATTATGCCATTTAACTGTTAATACAGAGTAAAAGTAGGACACATTGTTACATTTTAATCACATGCCCTATAGGGTACGTTGACGAAAGAAAGGAAAGAGTCGTAATAATTCTCACTAGATTTGAAGATGCGGGGAAGCTTTTAAGGTTTATGGGAAGGGTCACCATTGTTCAAGGAGGCGCGATGGCTGAGCGGTAAAGCACTTGGCTTCTGAACCGGGGCTCGAAACCTGCTGAAGACTGGGATTGTTAATTTCGGGATCCTCGGGCGCCTTTGATGGGTACCTGACATTAGTTGGAGAAAAGTAAAAGGTGGTTTGTCGTTGTGCTGGTCACATGACACCCTCGTTAACCGTAGGCCACAGAAACAGATGCCCTCTAGACCACAAGGTCTGAAAGGGGAACATCATTGTTCAGACTAGTCCATTGCTTCCGAATCAAGGCCAAGGATGTCAATACAGAACTCTCTTCCCAACAATAAAACGGCAATGCAGCACTGCTCTGTTAGTTCATTTTGAACTATGTTAGTTATGTTAGTAATGTTAGTTCATTTTGAACTAACCACTGAATCGTATCAAAAGTTTTGGGATCCCGCCTCTGCGACAGGCTGGACAGATACTCAATGTAGACTCTAGTTAAGTCAACATACAGTCAAGAAATTTCTAAAAAATTAAATCCTCTTTTATCTGCATGCTTATTTAGACATGCTAGAAATGACTTGAGGTAGAAGAATGAGAATAGAGTTCGTGTACGTTGGATGTTGCAAAATATGTAGGTCACAGATGTGTCTTAGTATCCACTTTAATAAACAAAAATATATTCTCGTCCTTTTAATGTTTGAATAGAAGACAAAGCCTTATTAGGACACCAACCTCTGAAAACACAGGACAAATTAATAAACCAAGATTCTTGGGGTCTGGGTAATCTATGGAGAAATTATTCCTACTTTTTATAATTCCACACATGTATTGTAACATATTTTTTTTTACGATTTTAAACAATATACAGTGACTAGATCTAGTTTTAGGACAAGGTCGCGATGTTAAATTCCTAATCGATACACCCCAATGCTAGAAAAACTTTCCTTGACATTTTTATTTTCAACAGGGTGTCCCAGATGACCATCCATTTCAGCCACTCAGACCAGGACGGGTCCGAGCACACAATAGATGGGCGTGGCTTTAGTGCTGAGGTCAGTCAAACATTGCTTATTGTGTTATCCAAAAAGTGTTTACGTTAGACGATGTCTAGATTGACAGTCAAACAGTGTCTATGTAATCAGTGAAACAGGGTCTATGTAATCAGTGAAACAGTGTCTATTTAGTCAGCCAAACAGTGTCTATGTATTCAGTCAAACAGTGTCTATGTAATCAAACAGTGTTAACATTTTGTTCACCATGCTATGATACAACTACAATAAAATGTCTACAAATTGAGTTCGTGTATCATGTATGCAACGTTTAACAAAAAAAAAAAAAAAAACTATTCGTGATGAAACAAAGTATTAACGGCAGTTTGCAGTCAGAGATGAAAGCCTGGGCATTGTTTATGGTCGGAACGATGTCGCCCACACAGCAATTCCCCCCCTCTCCGCGCAGCTGATGTGACCAAAGGAACGGAATATCCGATACAGTTTGGGATCAGTAGCGCCGCAGGCTCTGCCAGGCTGTGGCACGGTGTGCCACAATCTGCCTAAGGGTCACCAGCTCCTGATTTTTCCTCAGGATTGTCTCCCGAAGCCTTTCCCGTGTTTGGGTATAGCCGCAAGGCAGCAGAGGTTTGGATTCAGAGTTTTTCTTCTCCTATTACCTATAAAATGCTTCCAAGGGCATGCGTCTCAAATAGCCTCTGACAACCAGTCCAACTCCTGGCCTTCACGTGTGGTTCAGTTACTGAGCCTGGTGGAACCGTTACCACAGACGGAAGAAGGGGCAGAAGCGAGCAACTGGCGCCTAAACCAGTAAGCTTCGGGCTGGAAGAGCTCGTTAGCCTTGGTTGGCTAGTTAGAGAGTGAACTTATACCTTAACATTTGTCTTTGGCTGTATCTTACAATTGCTGTCAGCATTTTGTCTCCGATTTTCTTTAGTCAATCAGCTATAGGCCGAGATCACCTAACATTAAGAATGAAGTGAATTGTTCGTAAAAATAAACAAATAAGAATGAGTTTATTTAATTAAATGACTTGGATAGGGTTATAAAAGAATGATGCCATCGAATGCGTTTCCAAAACAGCCGTAGACATAAGTCAGTATGTAATAAAACAAACATAAACATAAATCAATATGTGGTATACCCGAGTTGGATATAGTCAGATGAAAATGTGTAACAAAACAGACATAGACTAAGGTAACATAACACTTTTGGTTGAAACAACTAAAAATTAAGATAGCATTTTTCTACGGAGTAAATAGATCATTCGGGGCGCGATGACTGAGTGGCTTCCGAATCTGGGGTTCTGGGTTCGGATCGGTGAAGACTAGGAGTTTGAATTTCGGGGTTTTTTAGGGCGCCCCTGAGTCCACCCAACTCTAATTGGTTCATGACTTAAGTTGGGGAAAGTAAAGGCGGTTGTGCAGGCCACATGATACCCTGCTTGTTAACCGTTGGCCAAAGAAACAGATGACTTTAACATCATCTGCCCTATAGATCGCAAGTTTCAACAGGCAAACTTTACTTTTATTTAAATTGATAATTGAACGTAGAGCTTTGTTCATTGCAGCTCTAAGCTTTTCTCGTGTCATAAAATTACGTAAGCACCAAAGCATAAATATCAAATTTTCAATGTTTGCGTCTGAATTATTTTTTCATGAGAACCTTTGCTTTTACTATTAATATATGTAAAGAAACAAATCCTTTTAAGTATAAACTGCCTTTTATTGTGTAGCATTCCAACATAACATATATAAAAGGCTAACATTATCTACAGATAACCAACTTCACTAGATGACTTCCTTTCTTCTTGTTTTCAACACACTCGACTTCCCGCAAGTCCGATACCCAACACTTGACCGTGTGTCACGGTTGACCACACGTAGTAACAGTGTCACAATGCACTCATTCATAAAATTACGTATGCACCAAAGCATAAATATCAAATTTTCAATGTTTGCGTCTGAATTATTTTTTTCATGAGAACCTTTGCTTTTACCATTAATACATTTTCATCCGTCTGAGGCGACCACACAGTTTGATCGCTCTTGTGTGAAGCTAACTTAATGAAGTGACAAAAGCAGTGTACCCTCTTAGTAACTCTGTTTCCAGATTCAGATCTACGCCTACAACTCTGACCTGTACACCAACATGTCTAAAGCGATGACGTCCCCTAGGGGTATCCTCTGCCTAGCAGTGTTAGTCAAAGTAAGACTATTACTTGTAAGTCAACCGAGGCCAATCGTTATAGCAGGCCTCAACACTGACCTGCGACGTCATACAGACCTATGACGTGGCGAGCTATGGGCCTGGACTGCCCACAGGTTACGACATTGCAGCCCAGTTCCCGGGCCTTCTTTGACGATCGGTCTCGAGTTAACCTGGATGTATGGTGCATTATTATAAAGAATGTATACATCGTTTTAAAATAGTCGTAAACAATTTGGAGACGAGAGTTTCACTCTCAGACCCAAACAAACAGAGCTTTGATTGTGTGTACAACTTGGTATAAATACTCTCAGACCCAAACAATCTGAGCTTTGATTGTGTGTACAACCTGGTGTAAATACTCTCAGACCCAAACAATCCGAGCTTTGATTGTGTGTACAACCTGGTGTAAATACTCTCAGACCCAAACAATCCGAGCTCTGATTGTGTGTACAACTTGGTATAAATACTCTCAGACTCAAACAATCCGAGCTTTGATTGTTTGTACAATTTGGTGTAAATACTCTCAGACCCAAACATTCCGAGCTTTGATTGTGTGTACAACTTGGTGTAAATACTCTCAGACCCAAACAATCCGAGCTTTGATTGTGTGTACAACTTGGTGTAAATACTCTCAGACCCAAACAATCCGAGCTTTGATTGTGTGTACAACTTGGTGTAAATACTCTCAGACCCAAACAATCCGAGCTTTGATTGTGTGTACAGCTTGGTGTAAATACTCTCAGACCCAAACAAACCGAGCTCTGATTGTGTGTACAACTTGGTGTAAATACTTGAGGCAGTAGTATCTCTTAGACTTGAAGAGTCCCTGTCATCATTTAATTATCATAAAAGTTTGTGATAAAAAAGAATCCTTTTTATTTGGAAAAAGTTTTTTTTAAGAAGTAATAATTCGGTGCAATTGTAAGGCCCCAAAATATTTAACCATTTAAATGAATTAAATGAACCTTAGCTTCTTTTATTGATGAAACATAAAATCATTAAAGAGTTGATGGTTTTGTTTTATTGTTTTGAAAAAATATTGTCTGTGATTCTTTTTATAAAGTGTAATGTTGTATGTTCACAAATCCATATTATGTTATCTTATGAAATACAGACATTACTTCAAAAAAAAAATTATTTCGTCCTACGCGTATCCCTAGGTCAATCTAGCTAGCCATGCTTGTTAATCAATGTCTTGAATTCTGCCAATTCATAGGGTTTTTGGGGGGGCTGACTCATGCAACCCATTCTATGCTTTAATAGCACTTGGGAAGAAGGAACATTTGTACAATTTAGTCTTAGCATATTTAACAAGGAAGGATCATTTATATGTGTGCCTTTCTGAGTATCTTATCAGATTCTGATTAAACAGCACACTATTTATCCTTGGCACAGTCTGCAAAAGAGCTGACAGCTCAGCAGCAAAAAGCTGGCTAGAAGAAGAAGAATCAGATTTTAGTTTTGTATTTGAAAATTATGGTTCAGTGTCTTATGTATTATTGCTTTTTTTACATTATAGTGGCTTGGGTCCTCTATCCTGAAGTGTCTCTAAATTTAGTGATTTTACAAAAGGTGTCGCTCTTATCAAGTGTGAATATTCGTTTTTATATGAATCTCTCTGCTCTATTTAGTGCCTGTTCTAGGCTCTTAATGTTTTCTTGAGTTAAGGGGTTTCAAACAGAGGATGCATATTCTATTATTGGCCTAATCAAAGTTAAATAACAATTAGTTTTACATTCTTTTTTTAATTTGTAGAAATTTCATTTTATGAACCCCAATGATTCGCTTGATGTTTTAATAATTTCATCACTTTGGGGATTCCATGTGAGTAAATGGTTAATTGGGTATATCTCGGAAATAAATCTTAGTATTTCTGATAAGTATAATGACTTTCTGAATGGGAATGACTTCCTAGACTTAATCCGACTCCACAGGTGGGCCAACAGCTTCATCATCACTTTGAGAGAATCCACAGAGTCATTAACGACACTCTTTATAAAGGTGAGAACCTCTGCTCTTTCATAGAGTCACGTGATATCCTGTTTACATTTAGTGTATACACATGATTTTATTTCTGTTATGAATGGTGGAAAAAAATTGTAATAATAGCCATTAATAACAGAGAGCACAATTTTGTGTTGTCTCTAGTAAGCCTGTTGATTAAACAGAGACTTGTACCATGTCAACCTGTTTTACGTAAATAATTTCAGTCTCATCGCTATCAGTTTTTTTCTGGAATGTTCTTTGAGGTTTAATAATGGCCAGGTGTTCCGACTCCATTAACTTTCATCGCTATCTCTCCCCTAGCAAAACGTTTTGGCCCACGGATAGAGAAATAGTCTCTCTGGATGCTCAGTAACTAACACATTTCAAAAATCTATTTTCAATGTATTTTAACTCGAATTTGATTGCTATTTTAGAAATATAAATCTAAACTTTTTTGATACATATGTATCTAAAGAGTTAATCCATTGACAGGTTTCTTTTTACAAAGCTTATATTAATTAACTCTGTCTGTCTGTTTGGGTGGATTCTTTACACTTTTTTTTTCATAATTCACATTCCAAATAAAGTTGAAATTTGCACAATTATTTATTGTCGATGACAGCACATGAATCAACTTAAAAAGACAATTAATTATTCAATTGCTTTCAATTAATTTAATTTTGTTTCATGTAAAAAAGGGGAAATAAAATTGCAAATTTGAAAAGTCTGGTATTCATTTTTTTAAAATTCATTCTTTATTCATTATAAGCTTTGTTTTAATTTTTTTTAAAATATTTACCCGTTTTCAAATGGGCTCCTACTGTGCACACTATCATTGGTCAATTACTTTCAATGACCACTAGTTACAATCTCCTTTTATTTGGTGTGTCTTTTTTCAACAATGTCTACTTTATGTCAGTGTCCTGCTTTTGATAATGCACATCATCCTTGTGGAGGCAAGGTGGCTGGCTGGTAAACTGATTGGCTTCCAAACCAGACGTCCCGAATGCTGGTGAAGACTGGTTGTTTTATTTTTTTTATTTCGGGATCTTTAGGGCACCCAGCTCCAATACGTACCTGACATTAGTTAGGGAAAAGTAAAGGCGGTTGGTCGTTGTGCCGGCCACATGACACCGTCTTTGACAGTGAGGCCACAGAAACGGGTGGCCTTTACATCAGTACTTCATTATCATCATCATCATTCCTTTGGGTTCCTCATGGAACATAGGGCCTCGACAAAAACACGCCACTCTCCACGGTCTCTTGCTAGCTTTTTGATGGTTTCCCAGCTCTTCCCGGTCCTCTCTGCTTCTTCAAGTACACTGCGTCACCATGTTCTTTTTTGGTCTTTCTCTGAGTCTTGTTCCATGGGGGGTTCCACTCTAAGGCCTGCCTAGCTCTGTTGCTGGTATCTTTTTCTAGGGGTGTAACCAAAAATCCATCTCCACTTCCTCTCTAAGAACTTTACTTGCATTTGCATAATCCTCGTGGATGTTTTTCATCTGTAATAAACTTTCACTTGAGCAGGAGACAGGCTGATCCTCTCTTACTTCAACCTGCGCGCCTTACTGCCCGATACCAAGCACTACATGACGTACGAAGGGTCACTCACCAACCCAGCGTGTTATGAGACGGTCACGTGGGTCATCTACAACCGCCCAATCTACATCAGCCAACAGCAGGTCAGTTTAAACAAAATACTAACAAGCTAGAAATTAACAATATTCAAAGCCAGATTTTTAAGTAAATGGAGCCCCATGGAAGTAAGTTACTTGGTAGAGGTTCCTGAACTATTTTAATCAATTGATTGCAATTATGTAATTAACGCTAAAGGAATGACGCAATAGAGCTTTTGGTTTATACATTTAATCCTTTAATTTTCTTTTTGTTGTCATATTTAATTAACATATTATTTTTTTTAGTTTTTGTGGAGACCCTCCAACGAGATTATGATAGCTGCCTGGTGTTTAGTTATTTTGACTGGAATTTCAATGGAATGCTACAGAATTATCCTAGGCATTACGTAGAAAGACCGCATCTCAAACGAAGAGATGAGAGACAGGATAAGTTTAGTGATTGGATCCTACGATCAGGGCCGGCCTTAAGCAACTGCAACCTATGCGACCGCAGTGGGCCTCGCACTTTCATAGGCCCCGCGCTAATTCTAGGTGCATACTATTAAATTAAATCTTATATATAATAACAGGGTTTCCACGGCCTCCTAGAAGTCTCGTGAAATTGCAAAATATACACGAAAAAGTCTTGGAAATCTCCTGAAAAATTTCAGGAAAACTCATAATTAATATACTTAATTATTAATGTATTACTTTAATGAAAGCTTATTGCAAAGACGAGTGTATTTTCTTATACAAAATATCCTTATCGCTACTCAGAATAGAGGGCGGAAGAGTCTTACCCTTATTCTTGAATGCTGGGAAAATAAGAGTCCCATCTATGGGAAGCGTGGTCGAGAGGCTAAGTATGAACTTGGCTTGGCTTGTCTACCTATGAAGGGGGCTCAAGGTTCGACACCCGACTCGAGCTGAGTTGTGTTTACTGAGTGACTGAAGGCAGCACGGAAAAACCTTCTCCCAGATACCCCTTGCCTCCCACTGGTCCACAAATGAGATTGAACCAAAGCGCTCTGAGCCTGCAAAAAGCATGAAAGTAGCGCTGTATAAAAGCTATATTTATTATTATATATTGTTTAGAAAAATCCACTTTCATTGTTGTAAATGTCAACGGTTGTTCTCTCTAACAGATTACAGGGTTGAGGCGCCTAAAACAAGACACAGTTTCCAATCCGGTCCTGCTGATGGCTGGCAACATACGGCCCTTGCAACCGTTGTACCAAAGAACCATCAGGGCGAACATAAACTTTGTGAGTTGAACGAGTGCTTGTGTGGAAAGAAAAAAACCCAACTTAAATAGTCATTAATAGTCAATGCATGTAAAGCTATGTGTCATTAATACGAGTTAGATTACAGACATTAGCGCGCGCAAAGAGAGGGGGGGGGTCTTTTATTGTATACATCACATTAAGAATAATTTATATTTTCAGGTTGAAAGGTCATGCAGTATGGAGAGAGATATGAACTACATAGGTACTAGTAATAACCTCTTTTAATCTAATATAAAGCAGTTGAGAGTCTAATTTAGCACATTTTTAAAAATGCCAACTCGAAGCACAGTTTTAGCAGAATTTTCATCATTCTATAAACTGATACGTATACATTTGATGATATAGGTAACATGGCCTGATTTATTATAGGCATCACAAGCTTTGGCTTCGTAGTAGCCTCAATGAGTATTTTACACTAACATATAAAATCTAGACTTATAAAGGTCGCCAAAAGAGACCCCATTCTTCAAATAACTTAGGCCTTTTCAGGTCTATGTATAGCTCTTCTTTCGTGGTCGAAGATAAGCACATTTCTCATTTCTTACGAGCTCGAAGGTAGAGCCCAATCCTCGCTTTAGAAAGCCGGCCACATAAATGGTATGGATAAGTTGGGTCGACTGCAGATAAGTCTGCTAAAAACGCACCGGTAGCCAATGTTAGGCCAATGTCATTTGCATCTACAGAATCCTCGGGCCTGTACGAGATACTGTTTACATGTGGCTACCATGACTGATCCTCACATGTGGTAGCCAAGGTTAAGCCTATGTCATTAGCATCTACAGAATCGTCGGGCCTGTACGAGATACTGTTTACATGTGGCTACCATGACTGACTGATCTGGTAGCCAAGGTTGGGCCTATGCCAATAGCATCTACAGAATCGTCGGGCCTGTACGAGATACTGTTTACATGTGGCTACCATGACTGATCTGGTAGCCAATGTTGGGCCTATGTCATTAGCATCTACAGAATCGTCGGGCCTGTACGAGATACTGTTTACATGTGGCTACCATGACTGACTGATCTGGTAGCCAAGGTTGGGCCTATGTCATCAGCATCTACAGAATCCTCGGGCCTGAACGAGATACTGTTTACATGTGGCTACCATGACTGATTCCCACATCTGGTAGCCAATGTTGGGCCTATGTCATTTGCATCTACAGAATCGTCGGGCCTGTACGAGATACTGTTTACATGTGGCTACCATGACTGATCCCCACATCTGGTAGCCAATGCATATACAGAATCATCGAGCCTGTACGAGATACTGTTTACATGTGGCTACCATGACTGATCCCCACATCTGGTAGCCAATGTTGGGCCAATGTCATTTGCATCTACAGAATCGTCGGGCCTGTACGAGATACTGTTTACATGTGGCTACCATGACTGATCGCCACATCTCACTCAACTGCATACAATCTCTACATTCGAACCCTAACCCAACGTTGATTTGGTCGAATACGTGCTGTCGTACTACACTCAGGGCCGAATTTAAAGGACGGCAGGCGTGGCTACAGCCACGTGAAACCACACACACAAAAAAGGGGCCTCCACAAAAGGGATAAAAATAAATCTGAATTTCCACGGGTCAGAAACTTTTCATTCTTTTTTGTCGAACATTTTTTATTCGCATTGTTTTCGTGATTAACCCTTAAAACGCGTGCGGCTGTCTAGCCTCTACACATCAGAATCGTGTATGCACTAATTGTAAAACAGTTCAGCACTTTAAGGGTTAAGAAGTGTAGGTTTGTAGCATGCTCGAATAAGTCAATATAACTCTGGATTTACGACAGTGCGACTACCAATGGCTTTACCCTCCATAAACTTAAAAAAAAAAATTTTTTTTTAACTAAAACTAAAATATGCATATTAAATATTTTTTAAAAAGTAAAGTTAGATTAAATGTACAAGAACTATATTTGTTTCATCTAAAATATAGCAAGTTTTTAGATATAAGTATTTTCCTTCTTGCGTGGATCTTTATTAAAGCTTTCGGAAAATTGTACGGGCCTCCACATACTTAAATCCGGCCCTGATTACATTTTTGACCAAAAAGGCATCGATAAAAACTGGTTGGCCAGACATTGTGCTTATTGAGCGGGTGTTTATAAGACGTGAGGGTTCCCTTCCAACTGGTTTCATTTACACCACAAATCTACCAGCGAGATTGTATAAGCAGATCAATACATATATACTTTTTTATATACTTTATTTATTTTTTATTTTATACATTTTCAATGTGTATATGGTTTAATAAAGATAAATTATATGCAGAGCAACATGTTGACATTGTTCTTTTTTTTTTTCTCTTTACAGTCAATTCTGACCTTTTCCATGACTCGCGACATTATTCTGTTCCGTGAAGAGTTACCTTACTTTTGAAAAGGTTCGACAACTAGGACATCATTTTTCGAAAGGTAATACATGATATTTATTGCCCTTGGAGGGTATCTAACAATAATGTAATTTCAACCATAACCGAATGTTTAAAAAAAAAAAAAAAAGGGGAAAATAGAAAAATAGACTGTCGTTCGGACTTGTCGATGGTCCCGGGTTCATACCCTGCCCGCTGCCATCCGACGTCGTCCTGCAGGAGGTTTAGACTATGAAGTAGATTATCTTCAACTCCGTAAAATGTTTGTTGTTTGTAAAATGTTTTTTAATATTTCGGATGTTCCTTCAGAGTTGAAGATAATTACTTCCTAGTCCAAACCTCCCGTAGGGGGATGGGAGCGGGCAGGGTTTGAACCCTGGACCATTGATAAATCTGAACGACAATACAGCGCGCACACCGCACGACCAGGCAGCCATCCTGAAGGAACATCTGAAACATGTCAAACATTTTCTAAGAAAATATAAATGCTCATCTATATCTTATCTTCTTATCTTATAAATTACCGACGTTACTTCAAAAAAAGAGGTAGACCAGGCCGCCTGCAAAGCCGCCAACCCCACCACCCCGCTCCTAACAGAAAAGCAATTTCTTATTTAACAATTTGATATTTAGGAAAAATGTTATTAGCATTTATCTGTAACGTTAAAGTACTGATATACCTATCAATACCACGCCCCTGAAGGCGTTGACAATTGAGATCAAATCACTCTTTGCTTGGTACAGAAAACGTAGGCTGCACATTTGTACTCTTTGAAGATAACAAAAATAATATAAACATATCTTATCTTATCTTATAAAATACAGGCGTTACTTCAAAAAAAGAAGATGGTTACGTCCTACGTGAGTCCAGGGCCGGTTCTAGGCCACTGCAACCTATGCGGTCGCAGTGGGCCCCGCGCTTTCATAGGCCCCGCGATAATTCTAGCTGTAATTATTTAATTGCAAAATATATTAGATAAATTCCAGAAATCTCCTGAATTTATTAAAATCTCCTGAAAACTCATAAAAATCTCATGAAAAATATACAAAATTGTCATTAGTGGGTGCCGTCCTAGGCGCTATAAAAGAAAAAAGGCAATGTCAGCTTTCATGTAATAAAATGTAATTATCAAGCGAATTTTCACCTTAATTGGAAGTTCCTATATTTTTGTTTTACTTTTATAGTCACTGGCATATAAATATGCCATAGATTGCAAGGTTCCTAAAGTACAGTTCATTTGATTGCAGTTTTGTACGTAGTCAAGAATGAATAAAATTCAAAGTCGAATTTATTTTTCTGATACAAAATCTAAATTTTCACTTATTATCCTTATTACCACCCAGACTAGGCCCCGCGCAATCAGTTTCGCATAGGGCCCCGCAATCGCGTGTGTCCCTAGGTCAGTCTAGTCATGCATGTTAATCAAATGACTTAAATCCTGGCTTTTAAATTTAAGTTCAGTTTTTTTTTTAAGAAAAAAGAAATTCGGTGCAATTGTAATGCCTAATAATATTTAGCCATTTAAATGAATTAAATGAACATTGGCTTCTTTTATTGGTGAAACGTAAAATCATTAATAAGTTTTTTTTTGTTTTGTTTTGTTTTGTTTTGTTTTTTTATTGTTTTGTTTTGTTTTTTTTTTTGTTTTGTTTTGTTTTGTTTTTTTGTTTTGTTTTGTTTTGTTTTGTTTTGTTTTGTTTTTTTATTGTTTTGTTTTGTTTTTTTTTTGTTTTGTTTTGTTTTGTTTTGTTTTTTTATTGTTTTTTTTTTTTTTTTTTTTTTTTTGTTTTGTTTTGTTTTGTTTTGTTTTGTTTTGTTTTTTTATTGTTTTGTTTTGTTTTTTTTTTTGTTTTGTTTTGTTTTGTTTTGTTTTGTTTTTTTATTGTTTTGTTTTGTTTTTTTATTGTTTTGAAAATTCTTGTCTGTTTCTTTTTATAAAGTGTTAAGTTTAATTTTCACATGCCCACATTATCTTATCCTATAAAATATAGACGTGACTTTAAAAAAGAAGATTACGTCCTAGCTTAGGTCAATCTAGTCATGCATTTTAATGGATGACTTAAATTCTGCCAAGTCATTAGTCTTCCTGGCTGGCTCAGGCAACCCATTCCATGCTCTAATAGCGCTATGGAAAAAGGAGCATTTGTACAAATTTGTTCTAGCTTATGGGATGAGGAGTGTGAATTTATCTTTCTGTCTTTCTGAGTATTTTGTTAAATTTTGTTTTTGTAATTGAAGATTATGGTTCAGTGTTTTATGTATAATTGCTACTTTACTTTTGAGTCTTCTGTGCTGAAGGCTTTCTAAATTTAGTGATTTTACTATAGGTGTTATTTGAATCAAATGTGAATATTCGTTAATTATGAATCTCACTGCTCTATTTTGTGTCTGCTCCAGTGTCTAAATGTTTTCTTGAGTTGAATCTTAATGTAGGAATGGGAGGTATTTATAATAGGACACTGACTTAGATTGTCACCAAGAAGTACTTATATTATTAAATATATTGAATTGTAAAGTTTCTCATGAATGTCTTCAAATATATTTACATTTGGCCCTCGCTGGCAAAGAGGAAGGCAGCTGGCAGCCTCTAAAAGACGAGAGCTCCAAAAAAGTGTCCTTGCCGAAGACATGCGCAGAAGAGAAAAAGAAAAACTTGAGTAGACCCATCGCGGTCAACGGTTTTGTCTGCATTAGATGTGACAAAATATGCAGGTTATATCTGGATCGGCCTGGTCATGTCATGTATTATACTCTTATGATGCACCCTGAAACGAAGACTTTGTCTTATTATTTTATTATTATTTTTAAGTGTAGTAGTTGCGGTTGTAATATATTTGCGTATTATTGTTCTCATTAGGCCTCACTGAAACATCAAACAAAACCAGAAGTTTGAGGACCTGAACAAGTTACAGGCTAGACTCAAAGGTAACACATGACAATTCTTCCTATTGAGCGTGATCTATGTAGGAAATAAAATTTTCATGATACACTGTATGACTTCGCTACACGCAAGGCTCGTAAAGTTCTTGTCTTATCTTATCTTATCTTATATAATACAGACGTTACTTCAAAAAAGAAGATGATTACGTCCTAAGCGTCATGCCTTTAGTAATGCATATTAACCAATGACCTAAATTCTGCCAAGTCACTGGTTTTCCTGGCTAGCTCAGGCAACCCATTCCATGCTCTAATAGCACTAGGGAAGAAGGAGTATTTGTACAAATTTGTCCTAGCATATGGGACGAGGAATGTGCCTTTATCTTTGTGTCTTTCAGAGTATTTTATTAAATTTTGTTTTTGTATTTGAAGATTATGGTTCAGTGTTTTATTTATAATTGCTACTTTACTTTTGAGTCTTCTGTGCTGAAGGCTTTCTAAATTATCTTATCTTATCTTATATAATACAGACGCTACTTCAAAAAAGAAGATGATTACGTCCTACGCGTCATGCATTTAGTCATGCATATTAACCAATGACTTAAATTCTGCCAAGTCACTGGTTTTTCTGGCTAGCTCAGGCAACTTATTCCATGCTCTAATAGCACTAGGGAAGAAGGAGTATTTGTACAAATTTGTCCTAGCATAGGGGACAAGGAATGTGCCTTTATTTTTGTGTCTTTCAGAGTATTTTATTAAGTTTTGTTTTTGTATTTGAAGATTATGGTTCAGTGTTTTATGTATAATTGCTACTTTACTTTTGAGTCTTCTGTCCTGAAGGCTTTCTAAATTTAGTGATTTTACTAATGGTGTTACCCTAGTCAAATGTGAATATTCGTTTGTTATGAATCTCACTGCTCTATTTTGTGTTTGTTCCAGTTTCTTAATGTTGTCTTGAGTTGAGGGGTCCCACACGGTGGATGCATATTCTATTATTGGCCTAACCAAGGTTAAATAACATTTTAGTTTTATGTTCTTATTTGATTTATAGAAATTTCTTTTAATAAACCCTAATGCTTTGTTTGATTTTTTAATAGTTTCATCAATATGTGGATTCCATGACAGTTTTTCATTTATTTTAACACCTAGGTATTTTGGGTTTTTAGTCTGTGTTACTGGTTTGCCATGAATAAGATAAGTGGAATTAATTTGTTTTAGTTTTTTTGTTACTCTTAACAACTGACATTTTTCTGGGTGGAAAGACATGCTCCAATTTGATTCCCGTTTCTGTAATTCATCTAATTCTCTTTGTAAAATATCTGTGTCTTGTGTTGTTTTTATTGTTCTATATATTATGCAATCGTCTGCAAATAATCTGACTTTTGTTCCTGAAGTAATTTGGTAAATCATTTATGTAAATTAAATATAGTAGTGGACCCAAGACTGTTCGTGGGATAACTCTATCCGCAGAAATAAAAGAGTGATCTTTCCTTTACTTCTTCTTCTCGTCCAAACTCTTGAGCGAAGAAGAAAAGGCATCTATATATATATATATATATATATATATATATATTTATATATATATATATATACATATATATATAATTCTATTGCCTTGAAAAAGAAAATTTTAAAAGTTATTGTTTGAAATATGAAATTGTAGTTCGACAAATTTTCCGCTTTTCTAGCGACTACCCTGTAGTATTCTCGAAATTCGATTAAGCTTCCACCATTTTAAGATGCTAAATTGTGTACATAATTATTTTAACGTGCCGTGGTTGTATGCAGGTCTACGCAGTCATAGCGTATGTAGGTCTCGGCGATGTTTTAAGTTTTAATATCACTGCCTGGCAATCTGCACATAAAAGAAAAAATAACTTCATAGATTCCTAATAGCTGCTGGTAAGGTCAATAGCAAAAAAAAAAACAACATTTGGGCAACTGTTTGAGACAATCATTCATAAGAAAGCTAAAAAGATTTTGAAAATGAAAAATCTGGGTCAGGATTTTGTGATGTTATCATCTCAAGAGAGATACAAGACACCGATAGCAAAGACAAACAGACACAAACACTCTTTTGTTCCTTTGGCAATTATATCATTGAATACAATTTAACTATCTGATATGAACATTGTGCATGTAAATAATGATAGAGTCTGGCATGAATGTATATTTTGGTTTTCTATAGTTATATATATTGTTTT
The DNA here is from genome assembly GCA_030265305.1 of Biomphalaria pfeifferi. Classification (NCBI taxonomy): domain Eukaryota; kingdom Metazoa; phylum Mollusca; class Gastropoda; family Planorbidae; genus Biomphalaria; species Biomphalaria pfeifferi. Next base: position 661,966 of record JASAOG010000182.1, read on the forward strand.
GTTTGATGTAATGTACTCATTGCGAAACAAATTTACTTATAAATAATTTATTTTTTAGAAAGTATTAATGATACTCTGTATAGATTACCATACCTGCTTAAATTGTGTGTTTAGATTTATCAATAATTTATTGTGCAAGAATTAGGTATGTAGGTCTCGTAATTTTTGTTTTAAATTCTGTTCTTTATATTTTTAGTGCGTTGCCTTGTCCACAAGTTGCAAGAAGTCTGAACTGTCTTGAAGTGTCTCTTGGAGCAAGCACGCACTCTACGAGACAGCAAGCTAAACAACGTAGGTGTCCCACTCTTTCCTCTTGCTTCTGGTGCTGGTACAGTGATTCAAGGGAAAGAACCAAAGCGGCATAAATCTAGTCTCTGGAGTTATTTCGTCGGCTAATTTTTACTTTCAAATCGTTTATAATAATGTTGATTATTAATTCAATGTCTCCATTCTCTCGCTTTCTTTCTCTCTCTCTCACTCTCCTCTATATCTCCCTCCCCTTCTTTCTCTCCTCTCTCACTCTTACTCTTTACTCTATATCTCCCTCCCCTATTATAAAAAATACAACAACAAAAAATGAAATTTTAATTTAAATTTAAATTTTAAAACAAAATTAGCAGATGGAAATGTAAAAATTAAAAAAATAAAATCACCGTGTGATACTTATGAATGGCGTGATACACAGCGGGCGTGAACATTTAGCCCACTCCAAAGTTTACCTAAATGGCCAACTCTAGGATCTCCTTTGAAGTCACGTCTGTAATTTATAAGATAAGATGATAAGATATAGACAGCATTGAGATTTTGAACTCTCAAGTGATAGTCATTTTATGTTTTTACGATCGTAGCTAGAATGTTTGTCCACTATGGACATTTATGATTGAATGTGAGATGTGTGACTAGTTTCAATCAATGTGTTCGATGCTATATCATTGGTGCTATCTTTCAACAATGTTCAACTCATTAACATTCGCCTCTTTCATTCTATTTTATTTCACTTACAAATGTGCTGTTAAGAAAAACAGCATGTGGGACCATAGACTCTGTATACATATAGTCTAACTTAGGACATACAATGGTTTTTAAAATTGTTGATTTTGTTATTTAAACTTTAACGTATTCATTCATTTGAATGTCTCAAAACGCACAATAAATAATTACAATAAATAGCGATAAATAGGGGGGGGGGGGGGAGGGGGAGGCGTGTCATTTTGAAAGCTGCCAACTACAAATAAAAATTTCTTTTACAAATCTAACTACTATTTTTTTTTATAAGAAAACGATTTTATTTTATGCAGATCTAAAAAAAAAAAACAATTTGATAAATTATTGTAAATATATATTTTTGTTTTTGTATTTTTATTTCAAGTGCACATTGTTTAGAGTTTTGATCTAGATCTATGTCAAAAATACATATATTTATAGGCCAATATTTATATATATATATATATATAATATGCTCTTATGCTGTGATTGTTTTAGATCTATGTCCAGATTTATTAGATACCTCACCAGTATAAATAATTATTATGTCCTATGTTTTTCTTTAGGCTCTGTTACTCATTTTTTCCAGAATTTTTTTTTTCAGAAATTAAAAAACTTAAAATAGTAAAATACTGTGATCAAATTACAGCCATTGACAAATATAAGAAATAGAGATGTCAATGTTAGTAGAACTTTACCATGACAAGATTTTAGGAGACTTTAAGGATGGAATGTATGATCTATATGTAGGCCTATGTGTGATATATGTGTGATATATATACATATATATTAACATATATATACATATACACATTTATATATTCAGTTTGTCCTGCCCTGTTTGATGCATTGTAAAACATACACAAAGCTATGCATTTTTCAAATAAATTATTGGTACTTGATTGTGGAAATAATAAATATCTTGCCAACATCCCAGCCAGAACAGAGAACAATGTTATCTTTTTTTTCCAAAGATTTATTTTCAACATCTCAACTATGTCGCTATTCCATATTTTTTAAATAAGAAACTTTCTTTTAGAGATGCCTTCATAATAGTCTCTGTGGTGAAAATGTATATTTTTAGTACCTATATGTATCTTATATATGGTCATGGTGTGCATTTGTGTGAATTATATTCACTAGATTCTAGTGATTTAGAGTAAATCAAGACATTAAATGTACCGAGAACATTAAATTGACTAAACTTCAAAGAGTTTTCAGGTAAGGTGAATTTGAATTTGAATACTGAATTTGAACCAAGTAGACAACATAGAAGATATAGTAGTACACGAAAATGGAATTCAAAAACTATTAGCCAACACCAAACCAAATAAAGCGTCTGGACCTGATGGTATTCCAGCTAGATTACTCAAAGAACTAAGCAATGAGCTAGCCCCAGTGTTCAAAATACTCTTTCAGGCTTCACTTAACCAGGGCAGAGTACCAAAGGACTGGAAAGAAGCTAATGTCACCCCCCCTATTTAAAAAAGGAGAAAAATCTGACCCAGGAAACTACAGACCAGAATCACTTACCAGCATCACATGTAAAATCCTAGAACACATAATATGTAGCAACATCATAAACCACTTAGACAAACAAAATGTCCTCACACCATACCAACATGGCTTTAGGAAATATAGATCATGTGAAACACAACTAATAGGATTAATTGATGATTTTTCTAAAGGTTTAGATAATAGTGAACAAATAGATGCTATCTTACTAGATTTTTCTAAGGCTTTTAACAAAATTCACCACCATAGTTTGCTTAAAAAATTACAATATTTTGGCATTAATGGTCCACTGCATCAGTGGATTAAAGATTTTCTGATGGGAAGAGAACAAACTGTAATAATAAATGGCTCTAAATCAACACCGATAACAGTAAACTCAGGTGTACCTCAAGGAACAGTCTTGGGTCCACTACTATTTTTAATTTACATAAATGATTTACCAAATTACTTCAGGAACAAAAGTCAGATTATTTGCAGACGATTGCATAATATATAGAACAATAAAAACAACACAAGACACAGATATTTTACAAAGAGAATTAGATGAATTACAGAAACGGGAATCAAATTGGAGCATGTCTTTCCACCCAGAAAAATGTCAGTTGTTAAGAGTAACAAAAAAACTAAAACAAATTAATTCCACTTATCTTATTCATGGCAAACCAGTAACACAGACTAAAAACCCAAAATACCTAGGTGTTATAAGAAATGAAAAACTGTCATGGAATCCACATATTGATGAAACTATAAAAAAATCAAACAAAGCATTAGGATTTCTTAAAAGAAATTTCTATAAATCAAATAAGAACATAAAACTAAAATGTTATTTAACCTTGGTTAGGCCAATAATAGAATATGCATCCTCTGTTTGGGACCCCTCAACTCAAGAAAACATTAAGAAACTTGAACAGACACAAAATAGAGCAGTGAGATTCATAACAAATGAATATTCACATTTGACTAGAGTAACACATATAGTAAAATCACTAAATTTAGAAAGCCTTCAGCACAGAAGACTCAATAGTAAAGTAGCAATTATACATAAAACATTGAACCATAATCTTCAAATACAAAAACAAAATTTAATAAAATACTCTGAAAGACACAAAGATAAAGGCACATTCCTCGTCCCATATGCTAGGACAAATTTGTACAAATACTCCTTCTTTCCTAGTGCTATTAGAGCATGGAATGGGTTGCCTGAGCTAGCTAGGAAAACCAGTGACTTGGCAGAATTTAAGTCATTGGTTAATATGCATGACTAAATGCATGACGCGTAGGACGTAATCATCTTCTTTTTTGAAGTAACGTCTGTATTATATAAGATAAGATAAGGTGCGAATTATCTTCACTACATCTTAGATCTAAAGGTAGACACTGTCACTAGGTAGTTCTACGGACTGTCCACTGCTACAAGTAGGCCTAGATTTTAGGTGAGGGCAATTTTTAGGAGGATTTTATGAGACTTTTCATTTTTTAGGAGCACTATGAACCTTGGTGCTGTAAATGCAGGGGCGCATTAGCTATATGGGCGTTCAGGCAAATGCCCGGTGGGCCGGCACCAAAATGGACCGGTGGGGCCAAAGGAAAGAGCAAATGGATGCCACTTATGTATCAAATTGTTAAAATGTTTTATAATATATATGCTCTTATAAAAGGGACGCCCCTAATTCTACAGTGTAATACTAATTTAATGTAGGCTCTAACACATTTTTCAAAATAATGTAATAGCCTACATGCGTAGACAGTGCTACTAGTATAGGCTTAATCCTTTTAGGACCTACACACTGAGCGATTAAGATAAGGCCTATATTTATTATAAGGAGTCCAATATTTGCACGCGTACAGTTACCGATACATTATCAAACTTAACCTAATGATTTTGAAGACAGGTAGACCTAGAATTGGAATCTCGTTCTATTATTAGATTAAATTAAATGAAGAAAAATTCAACAACAACAAAATCGAACACTTCAAACACAATGTAAACCATGTGCAATGTTCATATTTATTTTACCATAACATGAAAAATCTTGGAGCTAGGAAATGTCCCAATTTTTTTAAAGTGTCACGTACTATATTAGATCTAGAAATTTTAAATAGGCACATAACATATGCATAGTTCATACACATGCGTGTTAACAAACACGCACACACACAAATATTCCATATATATGTCGTTATAGTACAAACGACAACCAACCTACCAACACCATCAAACCATCCAACCAACCACAACCAACTAGACACATCAAATCAACAACATCCAAACATCAAACAACCAACCATCAAACACCCTAACATAACCATCAAACCAACCAAAACCAACCAGCCACTGACAATCAACCATCCACAGTAAACCAACAATATCCAACCATCAAATAGCCTAACGGAACCATCCAATCAACCAACCACAGCAAACCAACAACATCCAACCATCAAACACCCTAACACAACCATGCAACCAACCATCAATCCAAGCAAATAACCAACCACAAACATCCATCCACCCATCTATCCATCATCAAAATTTACCTTAGTTTCTATAATTAATTACTTTATTTATCTTTAGTACACTTGCAACAGCCTTTAGTAAACAAAATGTGAAAAAAAAAAAAGATCCTTAAAATACTACCAGTTGGCAACACCACTGTACATTACCAACAAACAAAATGGCGGCTTGCAGATCATATTAAAAGTCGCTAATGTACTTTATTCATGTCATTCAAAATGTAAAGGTTCTTTTTTTTTTAATACAAATTTATTTAAAACACTAATTACATGTATTTAATGAAACACACTAAAAAAAATATATGCTACTTATATTGAAATTGTTGCTTACACACTAAAACATGTAAGCTTCTTGTATTGAACTTTTTGCTTACACGCTAGAACATGTAAGCTACTTGTAATGAGATTTTTTGCTTACACACTAGAACAACATTCAATATGCTCCACTTTGACATTTCTATACTCCTGTTAGTCAATCACATTTTTGAGGTGGAAGAATATTGAGCTGTGTCTGCGTCATTTTTTACTGTTTTAATCTTTGGTAATCATGTAGGTCAGTGCCCCAGTTTAACAGCATCCATCTTTTCATCCCATGGATCAGACCAAGGAGGTTATATTTAGATGGAGATAGCGGTTGCTATCAAATGTTCATTATCGGTTGAAGCCAGTGGGCGGAGTCTATTCGCCATATTTTACTCAAAAATTTCCATCCGTTTTCATTGCGATACCAGTTTTTTAATTCTCGTAACGACTCAAATTAGCCTCGTATTTTTTCATCATGTTTTTTTCTAAACTCCTCTAAGGCCCAAGTTCATATCTGGTGGTCTAGATATTCCAATGGATCAATTACAAAGCGCTGTAGAGCATGTAAAGTGATTTATACGATCACCTGATCGAGGCCTACAAAACCGAAATATAATGATTACATCGGAATTAAGCACTATTGTGGGCTGAAAAAAGCACAAAAATGATTTGCAAGAGGTTTGTTATATTTTTGATACTTTTTACCGCACTGAAATCACCACAAAATTGATAAGATTGAAGTGAAAAGAGTACTACTACCTACTACTAATAATAATGTTACAGTAATACTAACTAATCTTTCCCTAATTAAACTCTGGCCTATATCTAAAATGTTTAGTATGTAAAATGTGGGAAGATACATTTTTATACAAACATGAAGACATTATATAAGAACACACTGATAAACCATACTGAATATACAAAGTCAATGAGCTAGTGGGAGATAACTAATTATTTACCACTGAAGAGAATTAGTTTTGTATGCACCTGTCTGCTCACAGCACCTTTTGCATATGATTCCTAAAAGTGTAATGTTTTGCAGCGTAGTGATACCGCACTTGCAGATATTTCTCTGCTATTGCCTTTATGAGTAAAATTACATGGTTTTAGGGTTATGTGAAATATTGTCCAACAAATTTCTCAAAAAAAAAAAAAACAGACTACACGTTTTAATTTGAGTAGACCAAGATGGCTGACTTCAACCTAGTGACGTCACGCCATCTCCATCTAAATATAACCTCCTTGGATCAGACTAAGTCATGGAACTAACGCAAACGAAAAATTGATTGGGGGAATCCCCTTTTTATTTTTCCCGGAAAAAATATCAATTTGACCGTATTGTTTTGTTTTTTTTAACTAAGTGATTTGAGAATTTAAAGCAACTGTTCTGTAAAAGATTTTAAAAATTGTTATATCTAGGAAATGTAATTAACGAATGGGTTTTGAACATATTAGATGAACCAAGCAAGAACATTGCAAATACCTCCACGTCATTCTTATATAGAATCGGAAATATCCGTTGACTTGCCAGCTTAGGTAACAAGATCTAGAATCTAAAGTCAAGATCTAGCTGAATGGTGGACTTTACGAACTAAAGATTTCAGAATGGATTTATATCTAGAAGAATCTATAGACCTGTCTAGATTTATTATTGAACCAGTGGCACAAATCTATGATTACTCGTGCTTGCTTTTAAAACTATATCTTCAAGCCATCCAGTTTGTCATCGTAATATATTTCTGTCACTTCATAGCAGTGTCTTTGTTTACATTGGGGAAAAATGCACTTAGATATGTGCCAGATTTTTCATTCATCGCTGTAAGTTTGTTGTTGTTTTTTTCTCAAAATCACATTATTTTTGTTTAGTTACTCCTTTTTCATAATGATGTTTAATCATCTACATTGAAATAAATGTTGTAATATTTAGATCGAGATCTGTATGGCAATAGTCGGCTTCGCTCCACTCTGAATGTTACGATGTTAAAAATAGCCTTGCGTAAAACAAAAACACAGACAGAGGCGATGAAAAGGTGCATTTTTAAATGACCATAACAAAGTATGGCTTTGATTACGACAATAAAGAATACGAAAAGACTAAAGATTATGGCTGCTTCTGAGAATCTAGAAGCATAGCTCTTAGTTACTCTTAATTCCTAACCTGAGTTAAAGATCAAGAATTAGGACTGGTGATAAAAACAACAACAAAAACCTCTGATTTTTTTTGTTAAACCGTTGCAAATGCATTTTGAAAAAAAAATCTCGATCTATGAATTAAGTATACAATTTAGACAGTCCTTTAAATCAACAGTTGTTGGTTTTTTTCTTGCTTGGTTGTTGTTATTTTTTATTTGAAAACGAGGTCAGGAAAAAAGTATGGTGGTATTGTAAAACGAGGCTGCTATAGGGTGGTGTGATGTGCTACTGGCTTTGACCTAGATCTGCCATCATAGCCTTGGATTTTTTTTTTTTAAATCTTGCGAAAGACAATTAAATAAATAAAAAATTGGGGTGGTACCTGTTTGGCCCGTGGTACCTGTTTGGCCCGGGGTTGGGGGGGGGGGGGGGAGGTGCTGATGAAAAGGTGGGAAGTGATTTTAACAGGCCCTTATAATTACGTTCAATAATTTAAATATAGATGAATATATGTGGGCTAAAGATTTGAGTCTAGTAAAGGTTTAATTAAAAGAAACTTTTAGGAGATTTTTTTAAAATAAGGGTTATAAGCCCTTTTCATGATTACAAGCCCGCACTCTAAACTTATCTTATATAATACAGAGTTGCTTCAAAAAAGAAGATGATTACGTCCTACGCGTCACTTATGTAGTTATGCTAATGACTTATACAGGTATGGGCACACTACACGAAGTAGTAGGCTACAGATGGATCGACATTTAGGACATTATATGTAGTTATTTACTTTAACACTTGTGTATATGATTGACCAATTATCCGCCAACTCGTTGAAAGTTTAATCAATAAATTGATTGTTTCCTTTTTTTAAATTCCAGTCACATAAACAATATCAGCTAAGAACAGAAGAAAGTAAAGATGGCATCTTTAGTCCCGTCTGTCTCCACAATTCGAATACGGTGTGCACGAAAAATCTAAACCACCAAAATTTTATCCCGATGAAAGATTTCAGAATGGCCGACCTGCCAAAAGGTTTTCAGACCATTGATCTGTACAGCTCCATTGTCAACTTTAGCAAGCTAGTGGTCAAGATAGTGGTGACAAGTTTCAGTAAAGACAGATGCCCAGGTCTCAACCTCATGGATCATGACCTTGACCCTAACGACAGGGGAATGAATGGCAGCGGACATTTCTGGGATTTTTCAAAATGTAGGTGGCACGAGTCGCCATGCCCTTGTAGCACGTGCAGAGCGGAAGGGACTCGGAGTCAAGGTTGGGGAGAGTTGCATGTCTTTACGGCTAATCACGTGGTTTGCAACAACGAGGAGGCGTGGCAAACGAAAATCTACTATGGTTATGACGGTAACTGTCAATACTCTCCTGAAATTCTGGTGGGTTACCAAGTGGTGCAGTGTAGCGAGACAGACGACACTTGCGAACTGGTGGTCATCACGCACGACAGAGTTTTCTTGGATAAAGTCAAGTCGCAGATTGACACTTGCATGAAAACCAGCCGCGCCATTTCTGACCTTGAGATGGTGACCCTGCTTCAAAAGGGCAAATACCTGACCATTATTATCTCCCATCCTCACGGCTTCGAGAAACAGGTCAGCATCGGCTTCTCCAAGGGCCGAAGTGTCGTTCAAAATGACAGAGGCTTCACGGTAGGAGTCAAGTACTCCTATGACACGCCCACTTGCCCTGGGAGCAGCGGGGCGCCCGTTTTTGTAGTGGGAAAGGAGAGGTCAACTTTGCGCTACCCACCCCACGTTTCCGGAAACGTCAAGAGGAATCGAAACTTCAGCGGCACCGGTCAGGAGCGGGATGAGCCGATAGGATTCTGGACCAACTTGAAAAACTCGGCTGTGGTTTTTATCCTTAGTAGGCCATTTTCCGTTCGTGAGAAACCTTTGTTGATCGTCAATGTCATTTTTGTGAAGTTGAAACGATGTGTCTATTGGATCAGAAACATATTGTTTTAGAGTCTATACTCTCTAGCTGGATCAAGTTGTTTTTAGACATAACTGACATTTATCATTCATTATGCCAGAATGAATAAAGTAAAAGTTAAGTATCCATTTCAGACCTTGCGATCTGTAGGGCGGACCATGTAAAGGTCATCTGTTTCTATGGCCGACGGTTAACGAGAGTGTCATGAGGCAGGCACAAAACGACCAACTGCCTTTACTTTGCACAATTTATCTCAGGTTCCCTTTTGAGCTGGATGGACTCAGGTGCGTCCTAAAAATCCCGAAATTCAAAATCCTAGTCTGCACCAAGATTCGAACCCGTCTCCCCTCGGTTAGGAAGCCAAGCAATTTATCCCTCAGCCACCATGCCCCTAGTCTACAATATATCTGATATTGAAGATTTTCATACATGAAGGCCAGTACGTTAATAGCAAATTCTGGTAAGGGGGGGGGGGGGGTGTTAAAGTTAAATAATTTTTTTTTCTGTACTTTAATATTAAATTACATTTAGATTCGCCAAGCTCTTCCGTTTAAAAGTTTAATTTAGTTGGCAATTTTTATTAACTTTTTCTTAACGTTATTTAACCCTTTAAACGCATGGGGTAGTTAGCCTCTAAACACTAACATTGTAATTCCATTTTGCATGCACTCATTGTAAAAAAAAACAATTGCACTTTAAGGGTTAATTGATAGTGAATATATTTCAGTAATGAATATCATTGCGATCAGGGACGTCCATAGGAATAAACAGACTAGGCAGCCTAGCACAAGGACTCAAATATTATTTTTTTTAGAGAAACAATTTCGAAACATGAATCAAATCTCGAAAGTAGAAGAACTCTTTGTCTCTATGTCTACTAACCTAGTTCTACTAAGGCCTCTATTATGATTCAAGGTTTATTCGCCAACGTTCAGAACATTGTTTCTTTTGGTGAAATGTCGAAACGAGAAGCACATTAGTGCTATTGGCGCTATCTGAAGTTAACATATTGGCTGATTTAGATCTAGATACAAGACTTTTTTTGTTTCATTGCGTATTTTTCGGTCTTAATATTTTTGTTTTTCTATTGCATTTGGGGCCACCCTGTTCACTTCGCTTAGGGCTTCCAATTACCATAAGGTGGGCTTTTTATTGCGATCTAAGCAGGCGAAAATAACCCTTTTTTTTTCCCCCCAAAGTGCTGTTGTTGTCTGGGTATCACCACAAGTCAAAGAAGAAAACATATACACAGAGGCGTAGTGGGGGGGGGGGGGCGGGGCACGATGTTCCGGGCGCCACACGCAGAGATGCACCAAAAAATAAAAATTATTGTAGATATTTTAGTTAGGTGATACGTACTGAGGTAGTTTGTATTATATCATTATTAAATATTTTTTATTATTTATAAGCCTATATTTCTATGTGGTGTTCATGGGAGGTGGGAGGGCGCCAATAAACTTTCTCGCTCCGGGCGCACGTTTTTTTAACTACACCTCTGCCTATACATGCGAATATTTAAGACTATTTTCTTCATTATAAGAATTGTAATTACTTTATATATATATATATATATATATATATATATATATATATATATATATATATATATATAGGTCTACATTAATAGTTATTGGCATTACATTTTCATAACATGTGAGTTCCTTGTTTGAAATGAAGCTGTCAGCTGCCAACAACGAGCGTTTTAACTCTTTCTCTCCTAACTGACGATACCAGCGTTGATTCCACCAGAATGTGGTAAATAATTACGGAGAGAAAGAGTTAACAATCTCAAGATTAATCAATTTTTTAATGCCTACTTTAAATGTATTTTCATTTCTTAATTTAATAATTCTTTTTTTTTTGTGATATTCTATCAAGCATATGGCATCACTGACTTATATTTCATTTGTTGGTTAAATTAATCAACGTATAATCTTTTTGTGCTTTTACAATTATTTCTCTTTTTACAACAAAAAAAACCAAATCGGTGATACTCAGTTTATGTAAATTTTGACATGCATTAACGTCTTAAATTATTTCACAGGACGTCAAAAGCATTTTAATTTTAGTGAGTGCTTTGTCTCTAGGTCAGAACGTTTGAATCTTGAATCTGTTGTTTCCACTATCACGTGACTTCACTAAGACACACAGAAGTACAAAGCATCGCATTCATAATTTTTTTTTCACGCATCTCATATCAAACGTAACAAAATACTGGAGGTGTTCACGTATAGCAGGAAAACGATAAATAGTTAGCTTTTTGGTGTATCCGGCGTACAAAATCTAGGGTTTGTTGATCAGCTATGTTGGTTTTTTAAAAAGTTATAGCCTATGATAATTGTTATGCACTGTTTAGCACTGCAGAATCAATTTTTTTAATAGCATAAACACAGACCTATATATATTTAATATAGAATGGAAAACGGAAACAAATTCTTATCTGTTAATGATCAGCTCACAGACCTACATATATTTAATATATTGATTTTAGTCATCTTATGTACATTTAAAAAAATTGATTTTTTTTTATGTATCTAAAAATTGCAAAATAATAATTATGAGATCAGAGTGCTCTTTTCGATGTTGTTTACTAGATCTAGATCTAAACATTAAATTATATGTTAAATAGGTTAGGGTTGAAAAAAAAAAACTTTACTTCTAATAATTACTTTACAAAACAACGCCATGTTTAATCTTTTTTAAAGTTTTTCATGACATTTTTGTAGTGTTAAAATATCTGCATGTCCAGTCTAAATATAATATATATATAGGTCCGTGTGTACATGCCGCCAAAATTATCCCGACAGGCACTCCTCACGATCGAGCTGTCTATAGCATTAGCAAAAAAAAAAAAGAAGCTTTTTAAAATGAAAATATCAGATTTAAAAAAAAATTAAAATGATATTTCATGTACAATTTCATTACCCCAGCAATAATGTCCAATAGCATTAAAAATCTTTAACGAGAGTAGACGCCTCCACAGAAATCCTGACCAGAGCTTCCACTTACTTAAATCAGGCACTACTACTAGGCGTCCTCCATGAGGATGGCTGTGGTGTTTACAGAAATTATAACATTGAAGGCATGACAAAGATGGGTAATGAATCAGCTTTAGCTTTTGAGTTTCTTTGCCTCACATACGTGATGATTTACTTATAACTGAAATCTTTTATATTAAATATATATTTACTTTTACACAACAACCATTTTTTAATTTTTTCCTTAGAGGAAACCTCAGAATTTGCGCTATTCAATTTTAGCTTTGTCATCATATGAATCTTTGGGCCTGAGACCTCTTTTCTTTGCCTCTTTTTTTTTTGGGCTTTACATGCCTCTTTTTTTGGGCCCTCCTGCCTCTTTTGTGGGCTTTTTGTTATATTATTTTTATTATTATTATTATTTTATTTATAAGTTCTCACACTTCGCAAGTATCAAATGATAAAGAATTAAAAAGAAAATTTGAAATATGATTCCCCCTGTGCTGCATTCACTAATAGAAGATACAAAGTTCAAGATCAAAGAAAACAAACAAAACTTGATCTGTCTTGTGAAGATTGGTCTCCGGACTTTGTTGTCTGTCGATAAACTTTGGATCCATGTGTTGAATATCTAATGTAGTTAATATTTTAAATGTTCCTTTTCTAGTTAATCTTTGCCACTTTTTTTATTTAACGTAATACAATTAATACCATGAAAGTATAACTAGTGGAAATTTTGTTGCATTGTTTACCAGCCGACAGATCAGCCTAAATTCCCAACGATTTTTTTTTTTAAAAACGATTTGATGTTCTATGAACCTCCATGTTCTTCATAAAACAATAAGAACCCTAAACAAATACAACCTTAATGTTTTGAATTGTGTTCTTAATTTGGTGACTGTTATGTTGCATACTATGCTCAGACATACATACTCTCTAGGACTAGGTCGATATTTTGTTACAACATTGAACCGATATAATGAAAACAAAGCTTTTCTGTGAGTGTCCACTAAGAAATGGACTTGCGCTCTAGATCTATTTCGACCCTTGACATGAGAGAAGGACTTTACTCGGATACCAGAAATGAGAGACTGGCCCCTCACCTCTCTGTCGGGAGGCCTCCCATCAGCTAGATGATAGTGAAGTCAGAAGCCGAGCACACGAGAGATTTATCCGTATTTTCTATAATGTATCGACACTAACCGTGAAAGAGCAGTCACCGCATAGTATGGGCACCGCTGATGTATGACGCGTATGATTAGTGGTTTAGCGAAGCTTGTCTTATATCTATTCCACGGGCAATGGGACGTGCTGTGGAGGCCAACTGGACGAAATGTTTATTTGCAAGGTCTAAGTGAGTGTCCGATTAGGGTCAAGCTTGCGCCCATTTCTAACCCTTAGACCGATGGGAAGGATTTTACTCAGAGGCCAGGAGTGAAAGATTGGCTCTTCACTGACTTTCTGTCCGGAGTCCTTCAATCCACAAGATGATCATGTAATCACATCCCTTTTCATGGAGACACGACTCATTGAACCAAAGTTATGTCTTCCCCTGTACCATGCGAGACTGGAGGCCGAGCTCACAAGGGGTTCCTTCGCCTTCCTATAATATTCCACTAAAAGCCTTGGAGGACTATCACCTCTCGTATGATCACCGTTGGGAAACGACGTCTTTCTTACATGTTCCCCTCGTGCAACGCCTATTCGCTAATACGTACTGTGGGAGCATACTAGAGGCAGTATTCTATTCTAGTGAGCCAACCAGTCTCCGTTAACAGACTTTCCCAGGAGGTGCCACGCTGAGGCATGGAATATATAGTGCTTCCGTGAAGTCTGTGATTTTTTATTTCTTTAGTGCGCCTCTGAGTCCACGCAGCTTTAATGGGTACCTGATATCAGTTGGGAAAAAATTAAGGGCGGTTGGTCGTTTTGCTGTCCACGTGACACCCTTGTTAGCCGTGGGCCACAGAAAGGGATAACCTTTACATCATCTGCCCTAAAATTAAATAATTACGCTCCCTTTTTTGGTTTATAACTTTGGACACCTTCAAAGTTCAAGTACTTCTCTAACAAACATGATGAGTGAGGTAAACATGGCTAGCAACACAGGGACTAAGATAACGCGTGTCCTTCCGAACGTTCGTGAGCCTAACTGCGTAGTTACATCACCGCCCACCCATAGGAAACATTTATCCGATCTCGTAATACTGCTGATATAAAAATTTCCGGACAGAAAACGGATTTTCCCGTTATTACAAAACTAAATGTCAGTATTCAGTGCCAAATTTGCATTGGAATTTATTCCAGTTTACAATGATGAACGAATTAAAGTATGTAATCACAGATTATTTCACCTGTATGGAATATTTACGACATCAGGATGACTTGCTTATAGTTTTAGTGTTCGGAATAGTTTTCATTACATTGGTAAGTTTCTCATGAGCTGTAGAAATAAGGGATCACTATGCATATTTTTATTCTTACTCCTCGAAATTTAATCAATACCTATAACTATAGCCATATAACTAGATCTTTGTAGGCATATACCCCATTACATCCATCGATAAACAAACACTACACAATATCTACACCCATTGATTTGTTCCCAGGTTATATATTGTTTAGTTTGCCATGAACCCCTCCCTATTTTCTAATAACAACAATAATACAATGGCACAAAAGAAAAACGCTATCCCAGCAAATTTTAGTATCTAACAATTTGAATAAGACCAACCCGTGAATTCGAGCATCGATTCTCTCCCCTTCCTCGTTAATAAAAATTATTGCTTATGAAATGCTTTCCATTCTAAAATTTTCATCTCTAATTTGAAATATTTGATAGGTTCTATGATATTATTTTGGTATGGGACCATTTATTTTTTATAGTAATGATGATATTTTTTTCTGCACTTAAAAAAAAAAAAAGCTGCTCTCATATTAAAAACCTCCTTTCGGCTCGTGTATTCTAGTTTAATTGGAATGGCCCTCTTATGAATCGCACTGTGTATATGTGCCTTTCTTATCTTTGCTTATCTAATACAGACGTTACTTCAAAAAAGAAGATGATTACGTCCTACGCGTCATGCATTTTGTCATGCATGCTAACCAAAGACTTAAATTCTGCCAATATATTAGTTTTCCTGGCTGGCTCAGGCAACCCATTCCATGCTCTAATATTGCTAGGGAAGAAGGAGCATTTGTACAAATATGTCCTAGCATATGGACCAAAGAATGTGCCTTTATCTTTGTGTCTTTCTGAGTATTTTATTAGGTTTTGTTTTTGCATTTGAAGATTATGGTTCAATGTTTTATGTATAATTGCTACTTTACTTTTAAGTCTTTTATTCTGAAGCATGAGCGTAGAAAGGATTTTTTTTTCGGGCGGAGATGGGGATGGGGAGAAATCACGAAACCCCTCTTGGCTACGCTCGTAGAATCTGATGAATGGATAGTTGTCACCAACGTGAATTTTCAGACACCATAAATGTCACTGGGGTGGTTTCAGATGTAGGCGTGGTGACACTGGGTTCATATTATTGGATGCTATTTTGCGCGTGTTCTGAGTCTTATAAATGATGACGAACATAGAAATTCACAGATCACTAACACCGTATCAGCAGACAAGAAATTTAGTAAGGCCATAAAAAACTGTCAAGCTTATGTTATTGTTACGAATAACATAGATGTTCTGTTTACAAATGCTGATCTGAGCACCAAGTACCAACAGACAAGAAGCATTTTCAGGACTAAGCCTTATTGGTTTCGTTTTATCTTGTAAGATAAACTCGGGTAACGCCGTGTATTTGTGATAGCAACGTATAAAGGTTTATACATTTTAAAAAATATTCTATTTTTTTTTTGTGACTACACTCTTCTGTTTGAAATAATTACATGACCGAGGTTTACTTAACAACTCAAAGACAATCTGGCTTGTTTGATTAATTACTTTGACCACATTCTAAACACAAAAATCTGGCTTATTCTTATTATTTTATGTGACTTTTTTTTTTTTCAGATAATATTAGCTGTAAAATATAAATGTAGGCCTAACTCAATCAAGCATAATGCAAATTCTGGAGAAACGGTACACGATCTTAACCTTCACGACTCCTGCGTCGTATGCTGTAAAAATCCTGGACATAAAAAATTCAAGCAAGCCAAATTGTTTGAGTTGAAAGATTTACCCGAAGACTACAGGAGACAGGATCTGATCGATTACATCCGGGTTATTACAGGGCTTGTTGTGAAGGTAGAAGTTCACGAAGAGAGTAAGAAAAGACCTCAGAGTCTTGGAAAAGGAAGAGATATTCTGAGAGAAAATGATATTAATGTCGGCTCGGGAATACTCTGGAATGCTCAGCGTTGCTACTGGAGAACGTCTACGCCCTGCCCTTGTCCTGAGTGTAAATTAAGCCCAAACCCTTACAAGCAGTGGGGAAAACTCTGCGTCAGCACCGCGAATCATGTAGTTTACGACATCGTTGAGGCCAGAAGTGTCCGGGTAATTCTTAACTACGACGACCCAAAGGACAGATCAAAAGTAGTTACTCTACGAGGGTACAAAGTTATTAGGAAAAAAATAGAGAGTGACTCCTGCGAACTGGCGGTGGCGACGCACAGCAAGGATGTGTACGACGCCGTGATTCTCGGCATCGAGAGCTGCTACAGAAACACGCGCGAGCCAAGTGAGCAAGAAAAATTGACCGCCATGCAGAGGGGAGACTATCTGACACTTATCATCTCGCATCCCCACGGCCTGGAGAAGAACATCAGCCTCGGTAGGTCAAAACAACGTAAGGTTGACGATGATTCCCGAACCGCTGTCATTCCAGTCACTTACACCTACGACACGCCCACTTGCCCTGGATCTAGTGGGGCGCCGGTGCTTATTATAGGGAACGAAAACGTAACTATCAACTTTCCGCCCCACAGTGGCAATAAACGCTATAACCGCAACATCAGCGGAGAGGGGTGCGAGCTCAATGACAGTTTCATTTCCAAAGATCAACAAAAATCAACCATATTCTTCATCATCCACAGCAAGTCTTTCAATAGAAAGCGAAAGTTGTATAATTTATGGAGATTCTTTATAGTTAAAGGACGCCACCTTTATTACGCTGCAGTCCAACGCGTAAAAAAACTGCCCAAAAAAAGGTTTCGCAAGCCAAATGCAAAAATGTTGAAGAAATTACAAGAAAATCTATTTTGGAATAAACGACGTGAAAAAAGGAAACCCAAAGGCAAGTGTTACAATTTAGGCAACCTTAAGCCCATAGACATAGAAATATATATACATATAGACCCCATATGCTTTTGATGCAAACTAATTACAAATTACATTTAGCGCTTTTAAATGTTAGTAAATGTTAAATGATTGGGTATTGGATGGGTGCCTGGTCGTGCGGTTTGCGCGCTGGACTGTCGTTCGGATTTATAGATGGTCGAGGGTTCAAATCCTGCCAGCTCCCATCCCCAGTCGTCCTGCGGGAGGTTTGGACTAGGAAGTAAACTATCTTCAGCTCTGAAGGAACATGCGAAGCATGTAAAACATTTTACAAAACATTGTTAGAATTCAATTGTTGGTTTTCAGTGACAATGGAGATTTTCATTGACCTCGGAGAAACTCTAAATAGCTAGCTTTTTGTTGTATCCGGTGTACAGAATAGAGAGAAGTGCTGAAAAGCTATTTATTTTTTAAAAAGTGTATGAACATTTTTGTGCCATTTTAAGAACTGAGAAATCAAATTTTCTAAACGATTCCGTTGGTAGCAAAAAAAAATAATAATTAATTTTATTATAGAAGTAGTACACGTTCAATGTATCAATGAGAACAAATGAGCTAATAGCTAGCAGTATTAAGGAGAAGTGATTCGAAGATCAAATGTCACGCGTGGAAATATTATTAAAACTAAAACTCCATTCATTTTCATTTAGTTGGAAAAGGTGGAGCGTCCTTGATGTTGTGAAAGAATCTTGGTGTGTGTGTGTGTGTGTGTATGTCGCGGAGCATGAGTGTCACCCTTAAGTTACGCCCCTGTTCTGTACCTGTCCAGCGGTTGAATGGGTCAGCTTAGCGAAGTAACGAGAGGTCAGGAATGTAGAATTTTAGTGGAGCGGCTAGGCCTGTTGGTGTAGGTTGTGAGGTAGAAACTAGAGAGGAAATATAAAGTGCTCTATTAATAGAAAAGAAAGCTAGTCGAGTTTGTTACTTCCATGTTTTGTGGTTCATTACAATTAGGATGTCGTCACACTTGACATTGTTTAGTTTATCGTGCGGAAGTTTAATTCAGCGTCCTTGACATTGTTTAGTTTATCGTGCGGAAGTTTAATTCAGCGTCCTTGACATTGTTTAGTTTATCGTGCGGAAGTTTAATTCAGCGTCCTTGACATTGTTTAGTTTATGGTGCGACTCTATCGAAATACCTAGGTGTAATAATACCAGGTACGCTGTTCTGCCTCACCGTGGCACCTGGGGGAAACGGCTACTTGAGGGGGTAGCTAGGCTAAATGAATGGCGAAACATAACTCCCGTGGGGATGCCCATGGGTAGACGAGAGTTTACCCCTTGTACGGGCGGGGTTGTAAAAAAGCCCCCACGAACACGTCCCACATTCATGCGCTGTTCCTCAAAGGGACCGTTACATAAATGGCGGGTCCCGCACAGTTAGCTTGGTACAACGAAGGAAAATGGGTCGGGTGCCAAAGGCATTGGAAACAGCAATGCTCTACATAGGCATTGACTCGGGTCTCTCTCAAACAGAACTGTGTTCTCACAGGTTTTTTTTTTTTTTAACTGTTTGGCTGGACGTCCAAACAGGTTTTTTTTCAAACTTAGGACTCGAAGAGCCTTCGGCTCAGCTCTTGGACATCACAAGAAGGTGTAATAAGAAATAAAAAGCTATCATGGAATCCCCATATTGATGAAATTATTAGAAAATTCACAAAACATCAGGGTCTATTAAACATAAAGAAACTAGAACAAATATTCCAATTTGATTAGAGTAACAGCATTAGTAAAATCACTAAACTTAGGAACACTTCTGGGCAGAAGAATAAAAAGTAAAGTAGTTATAATACATAAAACACTGAACCATAATTTTTAAATTAGAAAAACAAAACCTAATGAAATACTCAGAAAGACACAAAGATAGAGGCACATTTCTTATTCCATAAGCTAGAACAAATTCGCACAAATGCTCCTTTTTTCCTGGTGCCGTTATAGAATGGAATGGGTTGCCTGAATCAGCCAGGAAAACCAATGACTTAGCAAAGCCATTGATTTACATTTACTAGATTGACACATGAAATGCGTAGGACGCAATTATCTTCTTTTTTAAAAGTAACAACTTTAATATATAAGATAAGATATAAAAATTTCCATTAAGTTTTATATTATAGCTATCATTATCTAGACGTGATGAAAATATCTCTTGGTTTTTATTTCAGAAAACACTGGCACAATTCCATACTTCTTAAAAGGACTAAAAGGACTAAAACTTTCCTCACAACATTGCATCTATAAAGATGTGCATGCAGAATTTCTACAAGTGAAAGATTTTAACATCAACTTATTACCAAAAAGTGGCCAGGATGATCTTGTAGTGAAAGCAATCACCAACCTCTGTTGCCTGACTGGCTGTCTGAATTTACCCAACGACCAGTTCACGTGTTTTATCATTTATCGAGATTTTAGCAGACGACCGAAAAGGGCTACGTGCCCTTGCCCTGAATGTGTTCAGTCGAAGAAGCCTAAGCCAGAGTGGGCTTCGTTTGCTGCCAGAACGTCCTTGAACTTTGCGAAGAGCAAAAGCACGAAGCTGGCCAAGTGTGTACTTTACTATGATGACGAGAGCCAGCTGGACAAAGCCAACTTTCTCTACGTCTATGACGTCACCAAAACGAACAGGCAGACGAGAACCTGTGACATTTTATTAGCGACTCACGACATAGACGTGTCAAGCAAAATTTTAAAACTAATCGAAGAACTGGGAAAGGTGGAGGCACAGCTGAGAACCAAATTCGACAAAAGTCGGACCGACAGTCTGACAGTTGTACCGTGTCATCCTCACGGGCTGCCTAAATGTCTATGGATTCGACCATTCCGTAATGACAAGGGGGAAACAGACGACAGCTACAATGGGGACACTTGCAGTGGAATAGCTGGAGCACCTGTTTACAAATTTAACGGACAAACATTGGTGAATTGTGAAATTATCCCGGACAAAGTTTCAAAGAATAGCTAAGTGTAAAGTTTGTCGAACAATTATTCTACGCACAGCTGACACTGAAGGCTCTATAACAGGGGTTCTCAACATGTGGGCCGCGGAGCTAAAAAGGTTGAGAACCGCTGCTCTATAATATATGTCGTGTGGTAAGCGTTCCGGAAAGTGTTTTGAGCTAGGACGTCGTTAATCTGCATTTCTGAAGGATCATTCAGAAACATTTTGATACTGTAGGGCCAATTATGTTTAAGGTTTAATGATAATGAAGCCTCAATGATACTGAAGGCTCAGTGATGTTTAAAGCTCAATGATACTGGAGGCTGAATGATACTGAAGGTTCAATGATACTGAAAGCTCAATGATACTGAAGGCCCAGTGATACTGAAAGCTCAATGATACTGAAGCCTGAATGATACTAAAGGCTCAATGATACTGAAGGCTCAATGATACTAAAGCCTGAATGATACTAAAGGCTCAATGGCACTTAAGGCTCAATGATACTTAAGGCTCAATGATACTGAAGGCTCAATGACATTGAAGGCTCAATGATACTGAAGGTTCAATGATACTGAAGGCCAAATGATACTTAAGGATCAATGACACTTAAAGATTAATGATACTGAATGCCCTGTATTACTGGTGTCCCAGTTGTCACCAATGCAAAATAATCAATAGACTTTCTATAGCACTAAGTCTGTATATTAATAATAAACATTGTCTCTCTCTCTCTCTCTCGATCTCTCTATGTCGAGAGAGACAGACAGACAGACAGAGAGAGAGGGGGAAACAGAGAAAGAGAGAGAAGAAGCTTCAGTATTCTCTGAATATATACACCTCTTTTGGTCAGTACTTTTAATTGTGTTCGTCTAATAACATAGTCCTAAGATCAATACAATGTTGGGAAATAAAAATTAAAGGCAATAAATGGCAAGTTGGGCATTGAGCGATCTTCTTGGCTAGAGATCTTTTTAGCGATTCTAAAATCTGTCCCACTCAAAGGGCATTGGGAAGTCTTCTTTCTAAGTGTGCGTTTAAAAACTCTTGGTTTGAAGCATTAATCTCATTCCTTAAATTCATCTCCATAATAATAGACGATTCTAATGACATTAATACATGTATGTGTTTATATTGCAATAAATTGCATTGTGTCACTGTAATTTTTTTAATATTAAAAACCCCTGCCCCATTTTGTTTTGCTCCTTCCCTCCCCCGACTTTTAATGGCTCCAATGAAATTTAACCAAAAAGAGGGTTGAGAGAGGTTAAAACATTGCTATAACGCAGCAAAAAAAAAAAAAAGATAGGCGCGACAACTAGAAATTAACTTGAACACAAACACACAGCTGTGAAATTGCAAAACACCCAACTTATTCACAGCTCAATAGGGGTATAAAGCTCTTCTTTCTGCGATTTGATAAGAAAAAGTAAGTTTCTTTTTGTTTATTTTTAATAACATAGATCTAAAAATACTACACTGAATTAAAATATTTAATAAAAAAATAAATCTAGATCTAAATCAATTTTTATACTATTATAATTAATGGCAAACGTTTGCTTAGTAATAATAATAAGGCTAGTCTTCAAGTCCGAAGATTAGTGAGGAATGCAGTATTTCCCTTAACTGCGCAGCCCCAGCTCAGACCAACATATTTTTACACATCCAGGGCAAACATAACCATTGTCCGTAGGTGGTCGATTTAAACCACAATCACACCGTCTGCGTTTGTCCTCGGCAGCAGATTTTCTTTTGGTCTCAAATGTGTATCCCGCGGCCTTCGTGAGTGACCTCCAGCTGTCTCGTTCTGAGGCCGCATTCAACCAGGTGCTCTCTTCTACGCCAGCCAAGGAAAGTTGACGCCTAAGCTGGTCTTTGAAGCGTTTCTGTGGGACGCCTCTGTTACATCGACCACCTTTTATCTCACCAAAAAAGACTGCCTTGGCATACGTTCGTCTCCCATATGGGATACGCGCCCTACCCATCGTAACTGTCGGACCAAAAGAAGTCCCTCTATACTGTCCATACCGGCGTTCGCAGAGGACATCGCTGTTTGTAGTGCGGTCTTGCCACCGTATGTCCATGATAGAGCGCTAGCATCTTTGGTAGAAGCGCTCAAGAAGTCTTAGATGTTTTCTGTATAGTGTCCATGTCTCAGAGCCATACAGAAGGGTTGAGAGAACCACCTCCTCGTAGACACTGATTTTTGTAGGCAGGCGGAGCGATCTGTTCCGCCAAACTCTCGCCTGAACGCGTCCAAAAGCGCTACTAGCCCTGGCCAGACGGTTATCAACTTCCCTTGAAAGTAAGGCGTTATTTGACACTATACTACCTAGATATGTGAAGTGGTCTACCACATTAAGGGGCTGTCCGTTTACGGTGATCCTTGAGGCTGAGTATGTTTTATTGGGTGACTTCTTGAACATGACTTCTGTTTTCCCGAGGTTTATACATAGACCGAAAGAGGCGGCAGCGTATGCAAATTCGTTTACCGCGTTCTGGAGGTCATGTTCATTGTGAGCTACCAGGGCGCAATCATCGGCATAGAGTAGCTCCGTTATGACCATCTCCTTTGTTTTTGTATGGGATAGTAGACGTCGAAGATTGAACACATTGCCGTCAGAACGAAACCGGATATAGATGCCTTCGTGCAATCGCTGCCTCATTTGACCCAGCATTACGCCAAAGAAGATAGCGAATAGAGTAGGAGCAAGTATAAAGCCCTGCTTCACACCATTTTCTATTGGGAAGTGATAAGAAAGGGCACCATTGTGTCTGATCTGGCCTCTTTGTCCCACGTGAAGCTGCTTGAGAATGTAAAGGAACGTAGGTGGGCATCCCAGCCTAGCTAAAATCCTCCACAAACCATCGCGACTGACTGTGTCGAAAGCCTTGGTGAGGTCCACAAAGGCAGGGTATAGGTTTAAGTTCTGCTCTTTGCATTTTTCTTGTAATTGTCGCAGAACAAATATCATGTCAGATGTACCTCTACCGGCTCTGAAACCACATTGGCTTTCAGATAAGACCTCGTCCAATAAAGAGTGAGTTAGTCGGTCGAGCAACTTAGTATGAAGTCATTAATGATGAAAATTATTACAATAATTACAATATAGCGCTGTCACATCCGATATTTAATGAAAGGAGTTTTATATTTTCAAGCAAGAGCTTTTCACATTAAGTAAGTGCCTCTCTAACCGTTCTACTTTCTCTTGTCTTTTAATGGAATGGGTTGCCTGAGTCAGCCAGGAAAACCAATGATTTAGCATATTTTAAGTCACAGATCAACATACATGACTAGATTGACACATGAAATGCGTAAGACGTAACAATTTAATTTTTTGAAGAAACCTCTGTAATCTGTAAGTAATACCAAAAAGCTTCAAACTCATTAGGCTGCTATTGTATTGTTTATAGTTTTCAGACTACATACATGTATAAATAGAATACATTATGTAATCCTACGAAAACATCCAGTTTTCGATGCGTTATCAAACTTTATTTTGTAGATAATTAAGCTTACACCTATAATATAACAGATGGGCGTAGCCGGGAGGTGAGGGTCTTCAAACCATCACTTGCCTCAGACCTCATTGTCTGAAAGGGAAATTTTACTTACTGCCCAGTGCAGCCAACTTAAGCAAACTACAGTCACCAAATTTCATGAGCGTAGCCAAAAGGGATTTGTGGTTTCCCTTCCCCCTCCAGTACAAAAACTAAAACATTTTACCATTTTCTACCAGTCGCTGGACTCCATAAAATAGCAGATTTGGTTTTTTAATTTTTTTAGCGAAAGAGTAGCAGGCTAATTGCACTGTAGATACCTCAGAATATGCATTTTTAAAGCTTAAAATAACGGAAATAATTCTTTGTTCCGGGGCTTCGCCCCGGACCCCACTTGGAGGAGCTCACAGCGCTCTCCCGGACTTCCTAGCTGCCCTTTGGCGGTGTGTACTGTCTTTCCACT
This sequence comes from Biomphalaria pfeifferi, assembly GCA_030265305.1. Lineage (NCBI taxonomy): Eukaryota > Metazoa > Mollusca > Gastropoda > Planorbidae > Biomphalaria > Biomphalaria pfeifferi. The sequence continues at coordinate 686,517 of JASAOG010000182.1, forward strand.
AATTATAGGAAGAGAGTATTCTAGGCTGGAAAAAAAAAACGTTTGAAAGAATGAAAGATCCGAATGTAATGAAGGTTAATTACATTATACACACACACTAATATATATAGTGCGGAGTGGGGTAAAAATCCCCCCCCCCCACACCGAAAATATATGACATGCCATTTGTGGGCCGGTTTATATGGTAATGCCCGGGCCGATTTGATACCCAGTCCGCCCCTGTATTAGACGGATATATTTATTGACAATGTATGTATTTAATTCATTCACTGTGTCACTGGTGATATATATATATATATATATATATATATATATATATAATTAGAATTTATTAGAATGTATGCGGATATGTCTTCCGTAAGTATATAATGAGGCATTACTATATCCAATTATATATTTTACAAAAGTTAACTCTATTTATAACTAAATTTATTATAAATATATTTATCAATAAATAAATTGGCAATACATTTTTAAATAAAAGACTCTTGATTACAAACTCGTTGAGTATTTTTTTTAAACATTAATATCTCCAATAAAAATACAAAACAACACATGTTACAGTGGAGCAGTGTGGCCAAGACAATCCAAGAATTCACATTTCTTTTATTCAGTGATGTATCAGAAGTTCAGTCCCGTACACGTAGTATCATGCACTAGTGAAATCCGCCATTTTAACTTTCAAAACATGTCTGACATCAACTATCATTTTCTGTTCAGGTTTTGCAATCATGAGCTATATAAAGGAGCTATAATTGTTTGTTCGTTTGTTGGCTTTTTTTATTACAAGACATACAGATGATTTAATAAAGCATAGACCCTATTTTTAATTGACAAACAAGTCTGCAGTTATGTCACATTATTAACCCCAAAGCAGTACCACCACCTGAAAACGGTACTTTAAAAATAATAATAATAATAAGGCTTGTCTTCGAGTCCGAAGATTAGTGAGGAATACAGTATTTCCCGTGGCTGCGCAGCCCCCAGCTGTGACCTACATATTTTGCCACATCCAAGGCAAGCATAACAATTGTCCGCAGGTGGTCGATTTCGTCGTCTGCGTTTGTCATCGGCAGCAGATTTTCTTTTGGTCTCAAATGTGTATCCCGCGGCCTTCGTGAGTGACCTCCAGCTGTCTCGTTCCTTTAAAAAAAAATGTAGGCCTATACACAGAATGAGCGACTATTATTTTCCTAATTATATTGATAATTATTAGTTCTTTATATTTACACACCACGATACGTACACTACTGACTTTTCTTCTTCACAGACGTCAATTAAAGTCCTACGCGCATCAATGTGTGCAGGGGCGTAGCTAGGAATTCGTCATCGTTTGGGGGCTTAACCTCTTTAAGGGCCACCTGCATTTTGCGTAATATTTAGTGTAAAAAACACTCATTTGGGGCCCCCTCAAGTGGGGTCCCGGGGGATTTTCAAATTCTCCCCCTCCCCAGCTACGCCTCTGCATGTGTGAATCTGAGAGCCTAAAGGCACCCCCACTAGTCCACAACTGAGATTGGACCAAAGCGCTCTGAGCATACTATAAGCATGAAAGTAGCGCTATATAAAAGCCATAATTTAATTTAATTTTAATTTAATCCAGTGTAAAATGTTTTCCATGTCTCGATTGTTCCTTCAGGCTTTGTTCAGAGTTGACCTAAGAACACGCTTAGGACGTAATCATTTTTTTTTCTGAAGTAACGTCTGTATTTTATAAGATAAGAAGATAACGACCGGGGATGACAGTAGGCATGGTATAAACCTGGACCATCCAGTCGATTAAATGACATCGTGCATCGTGCATATTAGTCTTAAGCTCTGCAAAGTAAATGGTTTTCCTGGATGATTCAAGTAACCCGTTTCCTGCTGTAATGAAGGGAAGTCGAAGCACATGTAAGAATTTGTCTTAGCATATGGAATAAGAAACTGCATTCTCATTTTTGCCTTTCTGAGTATTTTATTGGTTTGTATTTTTGTATTAGTAAATTATGGTTCAGTGTTTCATGCAGGGGCGGACGGACTGTCGTTCGAGACGGTGGGGCCGCACAATAGCCAAAGTGTAAAATATAATATTATAATTAGTGATGGGAACTAACTTTTAAAAGTTAAACTAAAACTAATTTTCAACTAAAATAAAGTAGTTTAACTGACAGTTTATCAGGGATCCCAAAATATAGTTAAACTATATATAAACCAAAGTAAATTAATTAAACTGTACAAACTTTGCATAACTTTTTTTTGGGGGGGGGGGGGGGGAGGGGGATTGGGTTGAACTAGACCTAATTAGCTGTAATCATCCGACTGTATGCCTACGGTTCGATCTAATTCTTTTAACATTGTAGAAATATTTATCCATAATAAAATCAGTAATAAGGAATATGTTACGTACATAAACATTAATGTACAATAATTTTTTTTAAAAAGATGCCTAAATAAATAGGCCCCTATGTGTGCTTGTATTTTTGTCTTCAAGTAAAACTTTAGAAAAGAATGGTATTCTTTTTTTTTTAATTATATTAACTTATTACATAACGGAAAATCTTACTTATACCGGTAAAGTTTAAAATCTCATTAAATAAGAGATGTAGATTTAGAATTTCACATTTAGATCTAGTGACCAAAGAAATAGAAACAAAATTGTAGGAGTTTTAAGTAACATTTATACCTGTATAACTATTTTATAGTGTAAAGTACATGTTTGACTAACCATGCCAATGTGCTATTTCTTATCTGACCACTAAAAATACAACTAAAACTATTGCATAACCGTTAAAAGCGCAAGGGAAAAAAAACAGGGTGGTCTTGTCATTATGGACAGCACACTCAGTACACTATATAAGCCTACACGTGTATGTCTATTTGGCCAGGTTGTTAAAATCAGTCTATTTACTTGGTGACTCATTCTTTACCAAACAATCCCGGGTTCAAACCCTGCCCGCTCCCATCCCCCGTCGTCCTGCGGGAGGTTTGGACTAGGAAGTAATTATCTTCAACTCTGAAGGAACATCCGAAAACATGTAAAACAATGACATCCAGACCGACACCCAATCATACTTAGAGCACCATCTGTGCAGACGCCACAGATATTTTTCCAAGAGGTCTTTTACTTTTTCAAATTTAGCGAACTTTGTCAGTTACATCACTTGTTGTAGAGGTCGTTTATAAAGATGTTTGCATAGAAACTAATCTTAAAAATCGCCATTATGTATATATTGTAAGTATACCGAACTAGTAATTGTGCACAATTTACAAAGCCTGTGGACTCGTCAAGCTGGATTCTAAATATTGTAAAAGAAGCAGATATCATTTCCTTAGTAGCCTTATCAGAAGACATGTCAATTAATCTCTTGTGAATAGTGTCATTATGTATGGAAATTGCACTAATTTTATGAATAAATTTGGCTCCAATCATAACGAGCAATGTCTTTGGCCGCTGACAAGAACTCCTTGGTAATGGTGTGAGGTTTCAGAACTATGGCGATTCTGAGAGTCACCAAAATAAGAAGCTTCATTTGCTGATGTTTTAATTATGGTACTTTCCATCTGAGTCAAGTCTGTGTTTCATCAGGATTCAAAACTAAACTCGTTATCGGCGAAGCTCAGACGTTTGTTCGGCCTTAATACATAAGACAGGGAGAACTTCATTACAAATGTTGCATCGGGGTCTCTGAATTACTTCTTAAAATATTGAAGTAGAACTATATTTAGAGACAGCTGGATCGCGAAACATCACTGCAACACTACATAGACTATCTAGCTGTAAAATAGGCTAGAACATTGTACAACGGCTATGACAAGGCCTACTGAACAAAGCGCTACAATAACAAAAAAAAAAGTTTCATTATTGCTTTCTGAAATATGTGCGATTTATAAAATATAGTTCAGTGTATCTCAAACTTTTACCTATTAGGCTATATGGTGCCGGCCCAAAAAGAACAAAAAATATTTTGTTGGAACTCCCTTAGCCAGTGGCATCCAAAAGGCTTTTACGAATGTAGGCCTAATGGAAAGAAATCTTGCCAAGATTAAGTGAAGCGAGAAAAAGAATAGGCTTCAAAACAAACAAACAAAAAGTACTTAGTATAAAATAAACAAACAAAAAGTACTTAGTATAAAATAAACAAACAAGCTGGAGACAACTGAATTCCCAGACCAAAGACCATGTTAGGCAAGTAGATAGTTTCATATACTTGGTATCGTCATCTATATGGGTCAGGTGGAACAGATGAAAACATTGTATACAAGTCGAAAAATCTCACAATGAAGATGAAAAAAAAAGGTCTCCGACTTATAATATTTCCATTAAAAAATGATAATAACGTGATCTTTAAATTTACGTGGTTAATATTCAAACTGACTTTAAAACTTCAATGAAAATACCAACATTTTTTGTCCCATGAATCATGAAATACAAATTGAACCGCATCGCACTTCGCACCCCAACCTTTTTATACAAGTCGGTGTTTTCGTGCATTAAAAATATTTTACTTTACTTTTCGGTGATGTCCCTTTAAAATCTTTAGTGCTGTAAAATTAATATTGCTTCTTCTGTTTACAACATGGCAGACATATGGCTTTTATTTGGGGCTGCAACGTTTGCAAAACTTCTATTAATACCTTCTTAGTAAGATATTGAACTAGGCTTTTTTAAAATATTGTTGTTTCTTTACTATTGTCATTAATTTAAGTCATTGGTTAACATGCATGATGCGTAGTACGTAATCAGAGTAGTACTAATCATCTTCTTTTTTTAAACGTCTATTACTAGTATTAGTATCTAATAATCTATTATCTATCTATATGATTATGATTCATTTAATTCATTATTTCATACTATAATGAACTATAAGTATAAAATACCAGATCAGATAGTGTCAGATATTGATATGTGAATCTAGAATAATCTATTCTAGATATAATCTAGATTCTAGATCTAAAATAATCTAAATTCATTTTTCTTCTTAACTCTTTCTCTCCGTAATTATTTACCACATTCTGATGGAATCAACGTTGGTATTGTCTGTTAGGAGAGAAAGAGTTAAATAAAATCATCATGAATCATGTAGATCTATGTATGAATAATATGATTAGTATTAGTATGATCATTTAATTAAACAAATATTTAATCATATGTCATATGATTATAATAAATAATTATAAATGTTATGTCATGGTACAGACAGTGAGTTGTGACAGTCTATAGAGTCTAGATTTCTAGATCTAGAGATCTATATTTTATTATCTACTAATATTAATATAGTATATATATATTCTGTAATCATCTTCTTTTTTGAAGTAACATCTATATTATATAAGATAAGACTGAGATATACTTCACTGACTAATTGATCATAAGTTCTCTTTTAAATCTATCATACATATCCACATCAAATTTTGTACACACAGGTTTCTTTTACATCATAGGTGCTCACTAAGAACTGTTTTTGACAGATTTGCAACCTGATGACTGCTATCCATGAAAAACCACAAGCTCTCTATCAAACCTTTGTATTTTATTTTTGGTATTTCCCCTAAAGGTCGCAGTCTACATAAGATAAGATAATTTTTATTGATCCAATCAAATGGAAATTCAGTTTGACAACAATTGACAACCTCAGCGTTACTGCAACAATAACATTATAGATGCAGATACAAACAACATTCAAACAAGAAACACATACACACTCACAACCAGAGCTTTATGAATTAGACTTCTATGAACTTCTCGATGATGACAGATGATCTTGTAACACTCTGACTGACAGTGGGATGAAGGAGTTTTTAAATCTTTCTGTTTTATTTCTAATGGAAAGGAGACAACCACTTCGTTTAGATCTTATGTAATAGTGGTTTAATGGATGAAAATTATCTATAAGAATTGTGAGTGTTTTGGAAAGGCATCTTTTATGGAAAAGCTATCCAAGAGATGGTAGCTATGTTTTGAGTGATATACAATGCTTTTTTAATTAGTCTATTTAGTCTAAGTCTTTGTGCAAGTAAAGTATTACCATAACAGCAGGTGATGGAAAAGTTAATTAGACTGCTGATGGTTGCTGTATAAAAAAGAAAACATAGAAAACATTCATAGAAATAGTTCACAAATTTCATATATTTGAAGCATTATGTTTTTCTTTTTCTTTAAGTCTACTGATATGATATTTCCACTTTCTTTTAGAAGGGAGGCAATCACAAGAGGACAAACTAAATACTTCAGGAGCCTCTCATGTTAGGTTTAACCCATTAGCTCCTTCTGCAGTTGGAAACGTTTTCCCGTTTTTGTCCTAAAGCATTCAATATACTTGCTTTAAACTTTTTATAATGAAGATTTCTTCTAGTCTCGTTGCAAGCACTATTACAAATCATTTTGGAGATTACAAATTCTATTTTTAATAAAATCGGAAAGATTTTTATTGCTTAAATAATTTTTTAAACAAACAGGCCCATAAAGCCAGTGTATAAAATGAGTATTTTTGAAGCTTTTTTATATTCTAATGGTATTAAAAGTATATATTTTTTTTAACTAGACATATTGTTCTATTTTATAAAGTTGTTTGTTTGTTTATATGTATTAGATCTTAAATTTCATTTTTTTTTTTTTTTCAAAATAAATATTTTTTAGGATTTTTTTTAAATTTGGGGTTATCCCTCTTTGTTTTTTCATAACCGGAAATAGGAGCTATTGGGTTAAGAATAGTAATATAATTTTTATACACTTTGGGATATTTTCATGTAAAACTTCATCTTCTTCTTCGTTCTCATTTTACATGTTGGAGGGTTCAGATCAGTAATCCTATGTATCTGAGATGAACTGCGCAGTGGTTTCCAGATCAGGCAGTTCTCCGTATAGTTTTTGTTCTATGTAAAACCTCATAAAATATATTATTTTCCACCAATCAAATTTAGCAGACAATCGGCAAAAAGCAAAGTGAATTCCATTGAATAGGTAGGCTGCAATAGTTGAAGCATAAAGTGGCGAAGCATCTCTGTACTTAGAGGTTGAACTCATAGTTGGGAGTGATTTGGAAGTATGAATGTATTGTTATAAAGACATTGAAATATCAGGTCCTAACCATTGGTATAAAGACAAGTGAAGAACTGTGTCTACTTTCAAATATAACATAGCCTAACCTTGTCTGGTTGACAAACCTCCATAAATTTCTCAAGGACAATACAATATGTACCTTTTAGAATGTTTAATATTTAAAATACATTTAATTTCAGCCGATCAACAGATTTTGAAGTGCACAGAAATTGGTTGGCCATTACTAACAGTCTTCCATTACGTCAGTGGTATGTCGATGTAAGTAGCATACTCAGTTCAGCTTTTGGTACCTATACATGTCATCCTCCTCTTTAACCAAAGAAAAAAAACATAAGTTCCAACTATTTATTTTTGTTACTATTTTTATATTTATATCTTCAGATATAATTTCTGTTTACATCAAGAAGTTGAAAATATTTTGAAAATATTGTATGGTATTTGATAAAAATATTTTGGTAGTAAAAGTTAAAAAAAATTTAGTCTTACCATTTCCTGTTGTTTTTTTTCCCCCTAGGAAACATCGCAATGGACTTTGGACTACCCTCCGTTGTTTGCCTGGTTTGAAAAGTTATTGTCATTTTTTGCTCAATTTTTTGACCCAAAAATGCTTGAAGTCTCAAACCTCTACTATGCAAGTGAAGAAACTGTATACTTCCAGAGATTGTCTGTTATTGTTACTGATTTCATATTCTTCTATGCAGTTCATGAGTATGTAAAAAATTTATTTGGAAAATTAGATATCTATATATGTAGAAAAGGAATAGAATTGTTTTTTAATACATTCTCATGTTAAGGTGAATTACATTATTTATTGCAAAGATTAATAAATATAACCAAACTTAAGTTTTAAATGTTAACTTTTTAATGCAAAGCTTTTAAAGATATTAAATAAAAGCATTAAAAGTAAAGTTCCCCTTTTAAACCTTGCGATTTATAGGGCAGATGATGTAAAGGTCATTTTTTTATGTGGCCCACGGTTAACAAGCGTGTTATGTTGACCAAAAGCATTTACTTTTCCCCAACTAATGTCAGGTACCCATAGAGCTGGATGGACTCAGAGGTGCCCAAAGATCTTAAAGTTAAAAATCCCAGGTTTAAACCAGAGACCCATAGTTTGGAAGCCAAGCGTTTTACCGCTCAGCCACTGAGTCGCCAAATAAAAGCATAGGCTTTAATAATTTCTAAATTGTAATTAATAATAAATCTGGGAATGAATGTTATAGACCTTCAATAGCCTAATGGAAAGCATATAAGATATAGATAGATAAATAAAGTTCCTGAAGTCCAAGGGCAGGTTATGTACATTATATACATCTGGCCAGGCTGACCTGATAATGGCAGTCTGATTGTGTGTTAATCATTTTTAACTGTCATCTAAGTGACTTTGATATAAAAGCTTATTGGTCAGTACTCCAAGGCTTCCTGTTAGGAAAATGTTGAAAGCTCTGAAACTCTTAAACATCAATTAAAATATTGTACTGTCACTTTTTTTCTTCATGGACAACCACACCCTGTTTTTCATATTGTAGTAATCAAAATTTGTAGCTCTAAACTTATCTAATATATTTCTATATCTTGTTGATGCTATTTTTTCTCTGACAGGTTTAAAGATGTTTCAAGTTTATCGAAAGACATTAAGAAAAAGGGAAGTATTTTTATGCAGTACACCATTCCAGTATTGCTCATATTCAATCTAGGTTTATTTATTGTAGATCGTATCCTTTGAGTCCTTGTGAAAAAATTATTTTAGTTCAAACGTTGAATATTATTTTACAAACTGATTTTTGTCCAACCAATGAGGGCTAATACCACCAACAGTGCAGCCCCTTGAATTTCTGGCAAAAATCCAATGATATAAATGAAAAGATGGTTTGAGTGCTGAGTTCCAAATAACCCTTGGAGTCTGGGAGTGCATGAGGTGCTCTGATCATGCCTCTTTGCGTTGGAGGTTGTCTAGGCCTTAACAAGCTATTATAGCACAGGGCAGGGTGGTTGATTGTTCTGTTGGCTCACTATTTGCATGGTTTGGACCAAAGTACAACTCTTGGTGCTCCTGCTGTTGGGAAGAAGACTGCCACTGACTTGCTGGTTTCTGTCTGGACAGATCTGGGAAGCCACATCACCCACAGCAAGGTTCCCTCTTCACAGAGACTGGTCACAAGAGGCATACATTCCATCATCCGAATTAGTGCCTACCAATTTCAAATCTTATAAGAGGTTGCTAAGCCATGTTAAATATAGAAATTCCTACTTCTGTATTCCTCTTTTTGTCTTCAATGTTAAGACTGATAGGTTTGTTCTTTTTGTCTTCCATGATATGACTAATTTTGGCTTCCATGTTATGACTGATAGTTTTCCTAATTTTGTCTTCCATGTTATGACATAATTTTCCTCTTTTTGGCTTCCATGTTGTGACTGATAGTTTTCCTCTTTTTGTCTTCCATGTTGTGACTGATAGTTTTCCTCTTTTTGGCTTCCATATTATGACTGATAGTTTTCCTAATTTGTCTTCAATGTTATGACTGATAGTTTTTCTCTTTTTGGCTTCCATGTTATGACTGATAGTTTTCCTAATTTTGGCTTCCATATTATGACTGATAGTTTTTCTCTTTTTGGCTTCCATGTTATGACTGATAGTTTTCCTAATTTTGGCTTCCATATTATGACTGATAGTTTTCCTAATTTTGGTTTCCATGTTATGACTGATAGTTTTGCTCTTTTTTTTTCTTATTGATAAAATAGCTATTCTTGAAATATAAAAAATTTATGAATTTGATAACTTGGCAGGTCTGGGAAGCTCCAAGTTTTTGAACAGTATGATGACAAACATACATTACACACAACAGCTGGGTTTTTGTCTGATGCTTTTGGAATAGAGGATTTGTAAATTCAATTGATTTTTTTCATTGTTTTTCTTTAACACACTACTATTCCAGATATACATTTCCAGTACAATGGAATTCTTTTTGGAATCATGCTATTATCCATCATAAGAATATTGCAGGTTTGTGTTTGTTATTGTCAAAGTGTGCACACATGCACAACTTTACAAGTTTAACAACTTCTTTAAGTCCTTTACTTGTCAGGCTTTTAATAGCCTCAATTAAAGACCAATTTTTTTTTTACCCTTTCAAGTATATAGCAGCTTCTCCATACTAGTAAACATCTTAATTTCTGGTGCAGCTCCTTAGAGGACATTGTGCCAAACTGCAAGCAAACAGAAGTAATAGACAGACATTCAGACTCTGCACCAGTGATTTCATGTTTATGAACAACTAGTAGATACAGAATTTATACTTTTTTTTTTTCTTTTTACATTGAAATGATTATGTATTCAGATTTCAAAGAGGCTTTGTACTTAAAACAAAAAACCCTTGATGCAAACCTTTTCAACTCTTGACCATGTACTTTTTTGTATATCTCCAAGTAGTGACATAACTAATGTAAAGGGTAGGGGGTTGAGGAATGCAAGTAGGTCAAGAACTTTGGATCTAATGATAATTTTGTCTCAAACAATGGGTTAATGTTCCTTCTTTTTTTTTCTCTTCAAGGATAGAAATGTTGAAGGTGCTTTTTGGTTTGCAGTGCTGCTGAATATGAAGCACATATATATGTATGTTGCACCAGCATATTTTATCTATTTATTAAGAACTTATTGTTTCCAAGGTAATTTGAAGTCACAAAATTGTTATGTATACTACTTTTATTACCATCGGTCAGCATTAAAAAAAAAGGAAAGATTTTTAACAGGTTTGATTATTGTCCATAAATTACAGATTAATTTTATGATTTCTTTATGTTAATTTCCATTATTAATACATCAATCAAGTCAGATTTTTAAAACTGGTTTGTCTAGTGTCCATATAAATATAGATTAATCTTATGATTCCAATATTAATAAATGATAATATAAACTCCTGATGTTTTAATTTAATTATAAAAAAATGACCACAATAAGAACATAAATTAGCTCAATAATGATTGTACAAACTAATGTTGGCTCCTTAGACATGGAGGAAACTTTCATATGCATGCTTTCTTAGTTGACTGGTATATAGAAAATCAATTTACAAAATGTATCAATGTTAAATCAAATGGCAAATTGCAACATTCTTTTTTATTTAATACAGTCTGACAACAAATATACCACAAAATAGTTTTTAAAAAAAATACAAAACTTTAATGTAAACTAAAGCTGAAAAGAACTAGAAAATCAATGTAGACTAAGAGTTCTGTACTACAGAGTTGTCAAGTCGTTGGTGTCCAAAATTGCTTGGCTTATCTCACTATTTAGTTTTATTCTGAACTTTGAAAAACTACATTTTAAAACCAAATTCCATTGTAAAAATCTGTTATGTGTTTCTGCCTGTATTTTTTTTTTTTTTGTGGTGCCACTAACATCTTTTGACCAATTCTTCTCCTATGACACCATGCTGTGTCATTCATAGGGTCTAACTTACATCAGATTGATTGATTTCTTAACCTTTAGACGCATGTGGCACTAGCATTGTAAATCCATGTTTTTATACACTCATTGTAAAAAAGCTCAGCACTTTAAGGGTTAATGCTGTCATCTCACCTCTTCATTTGCCATGTCTTTTTCATTTGTTAAGAAATGTATACTTGTTTTGATGACTTTACAAAGTCTGAATAAAACAAAGCTGTTTAGTAAAACTAGAGACACGAGGTTTGAGGACACAAAGGTTGTTAATCTGCTTTTATTTCTAGTTGGTCTGACAATCTTTTATGTTCTCCTTCCAATGTATGATAATCAGTTTGAGTGATTATGCATAAAATACTGTACGATAATCTTCAAATAGAAAAACAAAACCTAATAAAATACCCAGAAAGACACAAAGATAAAGGCACATTCCTTGTTCCATATGCTAAAACAAGTTTGTACAAAAGCTCCTTCTTCCCTAGTTCTATTAGAGCATGGAATGAGTTGCCTGAGTCAGCCAGGAAAGCCAATGACTTGGCAGAATTTAAGTCATTGATTAACATACATGATGTGATTGACCTAGAAACACATGTAGGATGTAATCATCTTCTTTTTTGAAGTAATGTTTGTGTTTCATAAGATAAGATTGTTATTAATGTTCATATTTATCTTCCTTTTAGAAGTAAAGTCTGTATTTTATAAGATAAGAAGATAATCAGAAATATTAATCCTACGTTCTATATAAAACTTATTTGATCTATATATACCAATTTTCTTTAGGATTTTCAACAGTTCTTTTTTTCCCTCAACATCCTATGTCACTCTCACCTAAATTAGAGTGCTGTCATCTCTCTTTCTTTTGAAATATTTGAACCTAATTTGATCTATTTATATGACAGCTCACTGTGTAAAGTCAAAATACATTTAATATTAATATTATTTATTTCTTCATTTAGCTGACATGCCAATATCTTGGTCAAGGTTTTCAGTGCGTAACTTTGCTAATTTAACTGCTGTGGTTGGTTCAGTGTTTGTTGTCTCATTTGGGCCTTTCATATATCTTGTAAGTACCAAGAAATAATAATTGAAAAATTTAACCAGGTCAAATTAAATTAAAGAAAATGAAGATTTCATTTGTGATATATTTTTAAAATAATATATAAAATCTTTATATGCTCTGGCTTCAATTTTTTAACAGACAAAAGTTAGAATATAGTCTTTTATCTTACACTTATTAGAAGATATGAATATCTGATTTTATGATAATGTAGTGCTAGTGGCTAGTTATAACAGTAATGAAAACTTACAGATGAACATTTTTCTCATGCACAACTAAACAAACTTTGAGGTTAGAAAGGACTTTGAAACAGAACATACACAAAAATTGAACTCCTGATGACTTGAATGTATTCAAGTTAAATCTTAAGAAGTTTGGCATATATATTGATGACAAGGGTTGATAAACAAGTGTTAGCTGGTAGCTACATGATATGATGTGTCTTAACTGTAAGATGACTTTTTTTAATCCTTGAGCTTTTACGTAGACATATAAAAAGTTGCCTTGTTCCAGTTTAAGATGAAATGGAAGAGCACTAGAGACTTGACTTCTATCCTCCCACACATAGGGAGGTTAGCCCTTACTGCAGAGATCTGCAACATCCATCACCTCAGCCCATGTCATGCCTACAGATTTTAGGTCTTCTTAGAAGGTGTGACACAATGTTAAATGAGGACAGCCCAGCCACTGTTTTCCTTTTTTTATTTTTGGCTTCCACATTATGACTGATAATTGTGCTCTTTTGTCCTAATTCCTTATTGATACAATAACAATGTTTGAAATTAAAAGAAAAAAAAACATCTAGGGAAATTTAGTACTCTTTGATATGAAACCTGTCTTAGTCATCAATTTTGCTTAACTTAGTTATGCTTACTTCACAGAATCAATTTAGCCAGGTTTTGTCACGTTTATTTCCATTCAAGAGAGGACTGCTCCATGCTTACTGGGCACCCAATTTCTGGGCACTTTACAGCGGAGTGGATAAAGTTTTGACCATTGTAGGTATGTTGCACTAATCTATTACCTTTGCACCCATTTATGCTGGTTTACTGTTTCTCAGTTTTTATTATTGTTTTTTGTTTTAAAGTAAAAAAAAAAAATCTTGTTTTGAGATATTTCACTTAACTTTGAGGGGGCTGTTGTGTTCAGATTTTTCACTCATTTTAACAATACTGGTGGCTTATAAAGAAAAATGAAATACATCTAGACATTACTGAAACTGGCTGGCTGCCTGGTCACTGTTTTGATGGTCCAGGGTTCAAATTCTGTCCATTGCCATTACCCACTCCCCTGTGCAAAGTTTGTGCTAGGACTTAATAACTTTCATTACCTAAGGAACATTTCAAAACATGTTAAACAAACAAATTATCAAACTAAACCATGTCATTGTCGACGTGGACACTTAATTTTATCAGAATGGAACATTTTGTATTCTTCTAGGCTCAAAGTTTTCATGTTTATAAGAGTAAGCGCAGCTATGCTTGGTAATAAAGTTAAATCTTTTGTTTTAATCTAAAATCCTTTTTTAACTAAGTTCAGATTCTAAAGAGATCTTTCTTCTCCAACACTAGAACAAATTCGTACAAGTGCTGCTTCTTCCCTAGTGCCATTAGAGAATGGAATGGGTTGCCTGAATCAGCCAGGAAAATCAATGACTTAGCAGAATTTAAGTCGTTTATTAACATGCATGACTAGATTAACACATGAAATGCACAGAACATAATTATCTTCTTTTTTGAAGTAACGTCTGAAATATATAAGATAAGAAAACACGCTGATTTATTTATTCAGTTCTATTTCTGGCAATATGACTTGAGCTCAAAGTGGTCCCAAAGTGCTCTAGAAAAAGTATCAGATCTACTGAATTCCCATTCAAGGTCTAAAGCTTTATATGACAGTTAAAGTTCAAAGTTCAACAACCAATATCCATCCTCCCTTCAAACTGAATCTAGGTGTATATGTGGAACTGAGTGATCTAATGATTTCACTCCAAGATTTAAAGACTTCTTGATTTCTACCCATTGGTTCTTCAATATAAATAGGTGTTGCTGAATTTTTCTAAAGATTAAATAAATCAATTTTCACTTGATACTATGCTTGACACTAAAAGTTATTTTATGATTTTCTTAGGTGTAAAGTCAGGCATCATGACAGCAGATAATGTACAGTCTGGGTCGATGACCTCAGGTCTAGTCCAAGAATATAATCATACGGCACTACCCAGCATACCGCCTGGTTTCTGTTTTTTGTTGGTAATATTTGGGATGCTGGTAGGTACCTTTATGCATATACAATGATTTAATCTGTGCCAAGAAATTAATTTACAGATAATAGTGATATAGCAAAATATGTTTGAAAATGTAACTATATGTTATAGAAATATCATAGCAAGCTGTAGTATTTACAAGTTTTTTTTAAGATAGAGCAGTAAGCTTTTACTAACTATTCCCTCAAAAGTTGTCAAAAGTCTTACATTAAAATGTTGTTTTATTTTACCTTATGGTTTTATCTTTAAACTGACAGTGACATTTATAGATTGTAGTATTAAGAAACAATGGCGTACTCAAGTCTCTGTTTATGGTCAGAATCAAGTATGCAAATGTTATCTAGGTCAATTTCATAGTTAGCATGGGGTAAAACTATAAAGTGGGAAGTGATGAATGAAGTATATGAATAAAAAATAAAATTATGTTTAAAGATGGGCTGTTCATTTTCTAGGAAATCTGTGTTTAAAAGTAAAAGTATAGTTCCCTTTTCAGACCTTGTAGTCTATAGAGCAAATGATGCAAAGGTTCATCTGTGGCCTACAAATTTGTGTAGACTTTTTTTGTTTTTAAATATATTCAGCTCATTATGAAAGTCATGTAGCCTGAAGTGAAATTTGTATAAAAATC
Source organism: Biomphalaria pfeifferi (assembly GCA_030265305.1). Classification (NCBI taxonomy): domain Eukaryota; kingdom Metazoa; phylum Mollusca; class Gastropoda; family Planorbidae; genus Biomphalaria; species Biomphalaria pfeifferi. The sequence continues at coordinate 701,951 of JASAOG010000182.1, forward strand.
CTAATACTGTGCTGTATGTAGATATTTGACAGATCTATGGAAATAACAAAACTCCAGATTTAATTTGTGTATCCAAATTAACTTAGGTAGACTCATGAAGTTGATGAAAATACAATTGGAATACATTATTTTTAAAAATAAGCTTTTTAGATTTAGCTTTCAGTTGAAGCTGCTTGTTTCTGTTTCAGCCAGTACTGCTTAGTTTATGGGACCAAAGAACAAAAGTTTCATTTGTTCGTTCTGTTGTTTTATGCGGGTTAACATCATATCTCTTTGGGTGGCATGTTCATGAGAAAGCTATTCTTCTTGCCATCATTCCTTTGGCGTGAGTTTTAAGTTTTCTACATTTTCAATATTCATTCACAATTAGAATTAAACTACAATAATTTTTTATTTTTTTTTCTTTTAATTCATTCTTTGTTCTGATCATAACACACACATTTATTTCAGCATAAGACTTTCACATTTTCTAGTTTTGATTTCTTTCTACTCTTTCGGCTACTAAGTTTTGATTTAACTTTTTATATTTCACTCGGCTATAATCCACTTCTGGCCATGTTTTTCAACCATTATATTTTTGTTCATTTGACTATTTAAAAATGTATGAGTTTATGTAGTCATGTAAAACACTGCACTCATCCTTAGTCTTCGGACATGAAGACATTGTCATTGAATTATAAATCTTTTGTTATAGGATGTGTCTTTCATTTTTTTTCAGGTTACTGACACTAAATAGCAAGCAGGATGCTAGAATCTACTTGTTTCTCTCCACTGTGGGCTATTATTCTTTATTTCCATTGTTATTTACTCCATTAGGTAAGTGTAGTCGATGAAATTATTTCAGATCCAGATGGTTCCGTTACTTATTGCAAATAAAACTTTATGTATGTTACTTGTCTCTATTGCTAATGGTTAAAAAAAAGTTTCTTGTGGCCAGTACAATGACCTTCTTCTTCTTCTTCATTCTCATTTTACAAGTCAGAGGGCTCAGATCAGTAATTCTATATCTGAGATGAACTGCGCAGTGGTTTCCAGATCAGGCAAATCTCCGTATAGTTTTTGTTCTATAGGAAGGTTTTGGTGCCAGAGTCTTAATGATTACATTTATTTTCTCTTCCAATGTCAATCATATGTTATCAGAGTCTTGGGTTTCTTTTTATGTTTCGGGTGTTCTTTCAGAAACGAACTATTATTTCCTAGCCCAAACTTTCTGCCGGACTGTGGGGAGGGCTATAGGTAGGTTTTGAACACTGAACCATTGAGACAACAATCCAGACTGCATACCACACAATCAGGCAGGCTGTTTTAAATTTCTCAGGAAAAAATTGAACCTAAGACCTTTCAGTGTAGCTGTCAAGAGCTTTACAACTTAGCCACCAGACATTATAAGAGTTTAGAACATTTTTTAAAGCCAAACATAGATCTAGAAATTTTAAAGTTTTACATACAAATTTTTTTTAATGGGCAGTGGTGCAGAGCCTTTTTGTAGATATGAGAATAAATTGTTAGCTAACATAGATTAAGCACCCACATTTTTATTATCTCTATGACAAAAGGTCCTTTAAATTTAATTGTACATTTTCCATAAATTTCTAATTGGCTATTGGGCATTGATAATATATCTTTATTATCCTTGAAAAAAATTAGTCTTACAATCCTGCATCACATATACCAAAGTTTCCCCTTTCAGAACTTGCAATCTATGGGGCAAATGATGTTAAGATTAGAGTTGGGTGGACTCGGGTGCCGTTAATATCCCGAAATTAAAGGCATATTCCTCGTCCCATATGCTAGGACAAATTTGTACAAATGCTCTTTCTTCCCTAGTGCTATTAGAGCATGGAATGGGTTGCCTGAGCTAGCCAGAAAAACCAGTGACTTGGCAGAATTTAAGTCATTGGCTAATATGCATGACTAAAAAATGCATGACGTGTAGGACGTAATCATCTTCTTTTTTGAAGTAACGTCTGTATTATGTAAGATAAGATAAGAAATTCAAAATCTCAGTCTTTATCAAAATTCGATCCCTGGACCCCAGGTTTAGAAACCAAGCACTTAACCACCACACCCCCTTACCTATGCCAAAGCATTATGATAATTACTAATTACCATATTCTACAAACCTCCACTAATCAGAGTTGGAGTTTGTGAGAGCTTGAGATTCTAGGCCTATGAGCCCAGCATACCAGAATTTCTTAACCTTTGGATTACCATGTAGTATAAAATGTGTTGTCTTTCCTTCACAAATGTTGCCAGGCTCCAGATGTAATATTACATTATAATGAAGTGAAAAAAATTATTGTTGTTTTGGGGACATAAATATTTGTTGAGTCTCTTTATTACAGTCTGCACTTGCCTATTACAATGCTTCTATACTTTTGTATTTACAGAGAATATGCTAAAGGTGTTAGCTCTGATTCAAAGTTCTATTTTCTCATTTTGGGCCTTTAGCTTTATATATAGGTGAGTGTAGCTGCTTAATAATTTAAGTCATTGGTTAATATGCATGACTGAATGCATGACGCGTAGGACGTAATCATCTTCTTTTTTGAAGTAATGTCTTCAAATAGATAAGATAATAATAATAATTATAATAATAATATAGCTATACTAGCATTAGGCTATATATTGTTTATTTATAATAAAAAGGCCCACAAGTTAACGCCTCCCATACATTCCTTTGGTTAGCATATTCTAATATCTATTACTTTAAATTGGACCGAGCCACTAATTGGAGTATCACTGCTCCACCCTCCCCCTCTCAACCCTCCTTAATTACACTATCTGACATATCCTCTGCTTTTCAGTTCTTATTTAAAATATTTAATAGGTTTTATGATATTTTTTGGCCTGGACCCTTTTTTCATATTATATCCTTCAAATTGTAATGCTCACATAATTCTTTGGCTGTATCCCCCATATTTTTTTGCACTTTAAATAAAACCGCCAAAATTTCAACAATCCCTTTTTGGCCCATGTATTCTAGAGTATGTAAGGATTAATTGTATCGACCTACTTTAAAGGGCCCTCCCAAAATACACTCACTTCTGTGAATTTGATTTCAGTCCACCCCATCCCCATTTAAAAAAATTAAATATTAGTGTCTGTTACATCTAACTAGCACAGCAGCTTCTTTATAATGCACCCCCACCCCACCCCCCGTTATGGAGTGGGTGTTTGTTTCTATGGTGACTGTGGGAAGATGTTAATAGTTGGTTGTAAATTAAGCAAGATAGATGGTTTGTTGTCAGTGGTCTTACTTAGGACAAATGTTGTTCACAAAGAAGTTATTCAAGTCATTTCAAGTTTTATAAGTTAATATGTAACACGCGATTTAGTTGTCTACTAGCTGTTTGGTGCTACAAGTTAATGACTGTCACAAACCCCCTCCTAATCATATAATTATATGCTCAACAAAGAGTGAAATTTATGAACAGATTATCAAATTCAAACCTTTGGTTGCATAGAGTAAATCCAATAATTTTTTATTGTTATTAGAATAGGTAAATTTCTTATGTATTTTTTTAGGTACTTTTTTAAACAAATTTTTATAAAACTTTTTATTAAGTGAAAAATCAAGAGATGATGATGACACTCAAAAAAATACTTTGGTAGCATAGAGTAAATCCTATAATTTTGTATTGTTATTAGAATAGGTAAATTTTTTATTTTTTTTTTGGTACTATTTTCAACTAATTTTTATAAAAAAATTTTTAAGTGAAAAATCAAGAAAAGAAGATGACACACCAATTCTTCTACAGTTACCATTGCTGAATCTTTCTGAAAGTGTATTCATTCTTGGGTTGATTCCCCTTGGCCTCTTCAACAGCCTGGGATTCTGGCTCCTCAACATAGGAGAGAGGCTTCCCTTCTTGCCACTTTTGTTGACATCTGTGTATTGTTCACTTGGAATTGTATACTGTTGGTTAGAGTTTTACCGTTTATGTTTAACAGACAGCGAGGTTGGTATATTTAGCATCTTCCAAAGTGTATCTAGGTTTTCAGTTGTTGGTTACAATAATCACAATTCTGATGTTGATCAAATTCCAAGTAAAAAAAAGTAAAAAAAAGAAAACTAAACGAAAATGAATGTACATTTTGATTAAATTTAATAATCATTCTAAAAAATGAGTGTGTTTGTTTTGTCTTAGAATTGCAAAATTTAAGAAAAAGTGTTTATTTACCTAGTTTTCATCTGAATTAGAGAGAGCTGCAGGTTTAAGATTTCAAAACATTAATTTATAGTCAATTATTTATTATTCATTGTAGTTCAATACATGTTCAAGAATTTTAGACATGATTAAATAGATGCTAAAGCATTAAGCTATCAAACACAATTATTGCCATTAAATTGTTAGACAATTCTTGATTAAAATACTTTGCTTGGATTGCTGAAGTATATGACTGGATAACTATAAATAGCCAAGGTGATGTAATATTGGGCGGATAAGCTACATTTTAATAGGACAATTCGTACACTTTTTTTTTTAACCCCTTGCAGTACAAAATACAATGAATATAAGTATTAGAGGTTTACTGATAGTGGCACTCCCATGACAAGGCAGCAATAATAACTGGGTTAACTAACTAGCAGTGTAAGAAAAATTGATACAAAGATATTTAGTTGGCAAAGGTAATCCAGTTTAACATTGACATTGATCATTATATTTTTATAATCGCCCTAACATTTTATGTTACAGTATTCGTTGCTAAAAGAAGATTCAAAGATTAAATGACCACTCCAATGGCTATCAAATGTGCAACATTGAAAAACTGCCAAAATTTATATTTTTTTTCAAATAGTGATGTAATTTACCAATTTTTTATTTAAAAAAACAAACAAACTAGAATTATAGAGATCATGTCTTGTTTCTCAATATATAGAAACTTTCCTTTCATTATTAAGTCTATTTTATTTCACTGGAAACCAGTTAGAAAGAAATGTTCTGAATGAAGCATTAATTATTTGCATGTGCAGAATTGTATTAGGCCCAAATACATACAATCAACTTTCAGAGAATTACAATGAAATCTAATTTAATAAATGTATTATTAGAGAAGGTTATGTTATTCTTTATTCGATTCTCCAAATGTCTCATTAATTAGGGACTTAAGATTGATCCGATTGGCTTTGTTTATGGGCCTTGCTTGTTCACTGTATTTTATTATGAGCAGCGTGTGCCTTTATGTTAAGCCATCACGTTCACCGAAATAGTAATTAATGTAACATTTTCTGTTTTCTCTAATTGCCATTCTTTTGTTTTTTTGATGTGTTAGCTGTTGTTTCTTTCCTATTACTTGCAGCTAAAACTTCCTTTCAAATTTAACATATTTCCTTGAGTTGCAAAACATTAAGTAGAATGCAATGAACAAATTGTAAAATTCAAATATTTAATTATCAAACATTCAATTTGAACAAAAAAAATTGATACAAAATTAAGCAAGCAGATTATAAAATTCACAACCATAGTAATTTTGTAGAAGCCAAAATATTAAATGAAAAACTAATACTGAAACAACTGGTTCTACAATAGAGTTTGGTTATGTACAAGATGATGAACATTTAAGAATCAACTACTTAAAAGTAACAGGAATGGATATTTCCTTTGGTTCTTCTGGAGACTTTTTCTGGACTTTGATACTTAGAATACCATGAGCATTCATTGCTGAAGTAACAGATTTAGGATCAACATCCTGAAAGGAAAAGAGATGAAACAAAATGAATAACTTAAAGATGTTCTGCATTTTCAAAAATTGTTACTTTTGAAAAAGAAAACTGCCAATTAAGAACAGTTTACAATTACTAAGCAGTCTTTTTTTTTTATGTCATTATTGAGCAAATACTATTATTATGTTATTTTAAATGAAATAATGATCAGACAGAACAAATTATTTTTGAAGAGTCTATTGTAACGTATACTAGTTCTCTCCTTTACTTTCGAAAGGGGAACATATTTGTAGCGAAGGACAACTTTGGCATTCAAAAAGTTGACAATGTAAGTTGGGAAATGTAAAAGAGGAAGTAAAAATATATAGGCTTACCTCTGGTAATTTGTATATTCTTGTTATCTCCCTTGAGACAAAGCCATGGTTGTCTTGTTTCTCTTCATGCTTGGCATTTATAGTTATCTTGGTGTTGTCTGAGGTTATCTTTACTTCTTCAGGTCTGTAGTGATGGAGATCCATTCGAATGCGGAATTCTTTGTCAGTGTTATGAACCTGAATATGTATAATAAAATGGTTTAAGATATGATTTAGAAAAACATTCTAATTCACGCTTATGTCTGCTAATTTATGTTTATTGACAAATTAAGACAAAGAATGTTAACTATTCCAACATATCTTGTTGCATAAAAGGATTAAATTCTAAGAAGTGGCATGACATCACTATTTAGTTCCTTAAGATTGATAAACCCGACATTCTACAGTGCCAACCAAGTATTTGCAGGCAGACAATGACAACAAAAATGTGCCCAAATGCCTCTTCATATTATCCATTTAGAAGAGACAAAATGCAATAACACTAATTTTTTATAGTTAAATCTCATGAAACAAGAAAAACTTGGAAAAAAAACTACCTCATTTATACAACTTATAGAGGGATTATTTTTCTCTTAAAACTAATGGAACATTTTTTACTCCTGACAAGAAAGAATTATCCCGGCTAAGCGAATATATAATCTACCAGACTTAATAAATATTCCAATAATAGAAGACGATGCACAATATGTTCCTGAACATTAATTTATAAACTCTTGAAAGAATAATGGATAATGGCTACATGCAGAAATACCTAATAAAGAAATAATAAATATATTTCATTCTCTAGCCAAATTTAGATTTCTTTTTTTTACTTAGAAAAGTTATAAAAACAGTCAAAACTAGTTTTCCCAAAGCAGTCAACAAGCTAGCAATGATATACAGCAACTGTTAAATTTCTAGAAATATCAGAAACCTTCTTGAGACCTATTATAAACAAGAAAGCTAGTCATTGAGATTTATAAAACGAATGCATTCAATTCATGACTGTTTTTTTAAGTTGTCCTATTATGGAAAAAAAAAAAAATTATTCTAATATTATACCAGTCCCATATTTATATTATGGCATATAGAGTAACTTACATCTATCGAACACCTTCATTTTAGGGTACTTATCGAACACCCCATTGTATTTTTTAAAATTCTTTATTTCGATGATTATGACGAAACTAGTCCATTCCTATTGTGCATCGTCCATTTCTTTATAGTTAAGTTATATTTAGTTTCAATTTCACCAGAGGATAATTTTTTTCTTAGATTCAAAGTGCATTGGTAATATTGGTATAAAAATTTCACTTTTCTTGACCTCTTGGGAAGAGTGAAGCGAGTCTCGGGTTAAGGGTATTTTTTAATGCCAATGATGCTTCAGCGCAACAAAACCTATATAATATGCTTCTAATTAGGCTGAGAAATATTTGCAACTATTTTTTTTAAAGTGTCCATTGCTACCTAAACATGAAAATTGAGGTTTAAAAAGGGGGTGTTCGATAATAGCTGTTTTTATATAAGCAATCTCAGCTTCGTAAGATATCGAACACCATTTTAATGTTAAAAATAAACATCAAAGGGATATAACCCAAAGAAGACAAAATATTTAAATTGTATATTTTTTGTTATTTTTTAAAATAATGTAGTGCAAAGTACATATATAAATTACCCATGTGTTACAATTTGTATCAGCTATTTGTGGTTTACCGTAAATGTGCTATATTTTTCTAAGTAAATAGATTTACATCGATATGCACTAATTGTACCCAGCTTGATTTTATGACACACATAGTTTGATGCTATTATCATCGTAGTGTTATCACACAAACAAAAATTTAAAATATATTCAGTTGTGTTCTTTTTTTCAGATGCCCCATTCTAATAACTTCTGAATTATGTGTTATAAACAAATACCTAGCGCATGCGCTTGATGTGAAGAGATTAATAAAACGAAAGGGCTAAGGGGGAGGTATAGAATGTAGATATGGTATTTTGAAATAAAAATGTCTTTGGTAGGTAAAAAAAAAAAAGGGGGAGGGGGGGGGGGGGAGATAAACAGTCAAGACACTGTATCCAGAGATCAAATATTGATCGACCATTAAAATGTTACGTCAGCCTCAAATATATAGTCAGTTGTGCTTCTCGATCTAGACGTGTGGCGCAGAGTCTATAAAATTATATATATATATATCTTACCATAAAGTATGATAAAGCTCATAATGCGCTACAAAGACAATCCTTTGAAACATCACAAATAAAATAATAACAATAACATTTAACCACTCACTTATTCTGCCTACACCCCCTTACCAGCGCTTTCTTCTTACACAATTCCACTCTCCAACATTCACACTTTTTCAGTGCAAAGTAACTATGTAAATTTCAAGACTCAATCCAAATGCAGCCACCAGACTAACACACAACAAAAAAAAATGGTCAGTGATAGCCCAACACAGGTGTAAACCAGGCCACCAACACAGCCCCAAAACATTGTTCAAGTTGTAAGAACAATGTTAAGGGGGAGGAGCCATCATTGAGTACCTACGGTCAAGCCGCTAATTAGGTCACAAACACTAGGCGTGATAGATATATAGATATGTTGTTTGTGTGTGTGTGACAAATATAGATATGTTGTTTGTGTGTGTGTGACAAATACTAAGCGTGCTCTAAAATACGGTGGTTTTTTTATTGGTCAACCAGATAGTTTAGGGAGGGCGGATCTATCTACATCTATAGGTAACACAGCTCACAAGCTAACATAATTTTTCAGCAGCCCCCCCCCTTCCCCGCCCAGATCGAAAAATATCTAGCATTGACTTTTGGGCTGTTACATACACTGAGCGTGCTAGATCGGCGGCTAGTTACGTAGGGCCGGGTACCGTATGTTTTGTTTTTAGGTCAACCAAGTAAACTGTTGTGTCCTGCAATGACTTGGGGAGGTCAGGATTACCTATTGGCTACCAAAGCTTATTAGGCTCTCCCTCAAATAAATAATATCTGGATTTATTAATGGCCTTATGTCTCAAAATAGCTTAGACATAAGTACTACGGTAATGCGTTACTGGGCTTAGCACCGTCAGTTTCTAAGCAGAGCTGATCAGTGATAGATTCCTTTGATGTGGACCATGTGAAAATGAAAATCTGTCTTGACATGGCATAAAAAGAAAATGATATAATAAAAAAAAATATAGATAACACTTTTGAAACACCATACTTTTCACAAAATTTTAAGATTACAACACTTTTAAAACACCATACTTCTCGTGTGTTCGATAAGTTCTTAATATGTTCGATAAGATAAGATAAAGGTAAAACAGTGTTCGATAATTTAAGCTTTTGAAATCATTGACCTGACCCACTTTAACATCAAATATAAGTTTAACTTTGAGTAGTAATAGAATAAAACATGTCTCATTTCAAGAAAAATGGATGAGGAGTTCATAGATACAATCAGTTTTTTTCTAGGTCTAATTTTTACGGAGATACACAAATTCAAACATAAAATGTCGGCGACTGAGCTAAACTTGTTCGATAAACGTAAGTTACTCTATATGCCCAGATATATTAGAGCTAATCTATCATTGATAGTCATACCTGAACCGGTATCTAGATGATCATTCATTGATCTATTGTAGACTCTAAATTCAATAATATTAAATTAAGACAACCGACGTGTATATCTAGAATAATTAAATTAGACTCTAGATCTAGAATATAGATAGATCTATTCTACCTCCGATTCTCCATGTCTGCGAGCTACTGTTCTGTCACCACCAGAAGAAACGTTGTAGCCAGGATCAAAACTTGTCAGTTCGTCTGCTAAGCGGAATAATGGCAATACTTCGTCATAATAGCTGGGTTGGCGAGCAATTCTGTACATTTTCAGATGTCAAACTAATTTAACGATGCCAGATGATAACAAAAATGCTTGAATCAAATCTTTTATCAATTATATCTACGATTTCCGAGACAAACACTAGATCTACACTGTTCAAACGAACACAGCGACGCGATTTTATATCGTCGCTTGTCATAGGCTAATGGCCTTGCCCTAATCGAGAAATTTCCGGAGATTACCAAAAACATTCGATTTCCATATTTAGCTAACCGGTGAACACAGTTCAGTCATAAATAATTTCTAATTTCGCGAAGATTCTTGACTGTAACTTCCTAAAGTCTTCCTTTGTCAGATATATTTATTTTACTGTTAAAACTATTTAGATCTATTTATTATTATTATCTTTGCAAATCAGTGATATATATCAATTTGAAAAAAAGCATTAAATTTTGTCATGTCTCATACTTTTAATAGCCTATACTCATAAATTTATTCGATTCTAGGGAACGAGGAAGAAGAATTCTAGGTGACTATGATAAATCCTTTTTTTTTTTTTTTGTGGCCGCCTGACCAAGACTGGTTGTGTTGCTTTTATAATAATTTAAAGGCATACGAATATTTGTATCATTATATTTACTGGGATTATATTATAGATCTATAAACGAAAAGGGGTCTTCAATAGTTATACTATGATTACACGATCCCTAAAAAAGTAATCGATTATAATCGATTTTTTCAAATATTAAATTATTATAGCTATAATATACAATATACCAAGGTGCACTTCATAAAGAAAACGTAGCTAGTCATTTCGGAATTCATAATTCAAGTTGTAATAGAACTAATTTCTTTAATCTAAGAAAAGTATCGAAATCTACATCTAGAACTTTCGTGCAAATTTCCACATGAACGTTTATTTTTGTGTGAATCTCCGGAAAATTCTAGCACAATCAACCAGACTGTATATATTGCCAGCCATTCCTAGCGGACTAAACAAGACTTCAAAGTGTAACAATAAACAAAGTGCTCGAAGTATCAGTTACAACTCACATATAATAGCATTGCTCTGTGTATTATTATTTACATCCAGGATTTAGATCTAGACTAATCTACACAGAGAAAATGATTCGAATTGTTCGACAACCAAATTACTGTGATGAAGCTTAGCCTTAGCTGACGAACTCTCGGTAATCCTGTATATCAGCGTCCCGCGTTCATAAAATGCCGATAATTAGCCAGGATAAAATTTAATTCATTAAATACATGTAATTAGTGTTTTAAATAAATTTGTATTTTAAAAAAAGAACCTTTACATTTTGAATGACATGAATAAAGTACGCCATTTTGTTTGTTGGTAATGTACAGTGGTGTTGCCAACTGGTAGTATTTTAAGCATCTTTTTTTTTTCACATTTTGTTTACTAAAGGCTGTTGCAAGTGTACTAAAGATAAATAAAGTAATTAATTATAGAAACTAAGGTAAATTTTGATGATGAGTGGATGGATGTTTGTGGTTGGTTATTTGCTTGGATTGATGGTTGGTTGAATGGTTGTGTTAGGGTGTTTGATGGTTGAATGTTCTTGGTTTGCTGTGGTTGGTTGGATGGATTGTTGTGTTAGGATGTTTGATGGTTGGATGTTGTTATTTTGCTGTGGTTTTTCGGTTGGCAGTGGTTGGATGGTGTTGGTAGGTTGATTGTAGTTGATTGGATGGATAGTTTGTTGGTTGATTTGATTGATGGTTGGTTGGCAGTGGTTTTTTGGTTGTGGTTGAATGGATAGATGGTTGGCTGGAAGGTTGTGTTAAGGTGTCTGATGGTTGGATGTTGATTTTATGTGGTTTTGGTTGGTTGGATGGATGGTTTAATGGTTGTAAGTGGTTTGTTGTTTTTTGGTTGATTGGCAGTGGTTGGTTGGTTTGATGGTGTTGCTAAGTTGGTTTGATGGTATTGGTAGGTTAGTTGGATATTGTTGGTTTGCTGTGGATGGTTGGTTGGATGGTTTGATGGGGTTGGTAAGTTTGTTGGTTGTGGATGGTTTGATGGGGTTGGTTGTGGTTGGTTTGATGGTATTAGTAGGTTTGTTGGTTGGATGGTTTGATGGGGTTGGTTGGTTGTGGTTGGTTTAATGGTGTTGGGTGTGGTTGGTTTGATGGTATTGGTAGGTTTTTTGGTTGGTTGGATATTGTTGGTTTGATGGGGTTGGATGGCAGTGGTTGGTTGAATGGTTTGATGGTGTTGGCATGTTGGTTGGTTGGTTGTGGTTGGTTTGATGGTGTTCTTACATTTGTTGGTTGGTTGGATATTATAGGTTTGCTGTGGATGGTTGGTTGGTTGTATGGTTTGATGGTGTTGGTTGGTTAGCAGTGAATGGTTGGATGGCTTGATGGTGTTGGTTGGTCAGTTGTGGTTGGTTTGATGGTGTTGGTAGGTTGGTTGGTATGATATTGTTGGTTGTTTGATGTTTGGATGTTGTTGATTTGATGTGGATAGTTGGTTGTGGTTGGTTGGATGGTTTGATGGTGTTGGTAGGTTGGTTGTCGTTTCTACTATATCGACATATATATGGAATATTTGTGTGTGTGCGTGTTTGTTAACACGCATGTGTATGAACTATGCATATGTTATGTGCCAATTTAAAATTTCTAGATCTAATATAGTACGTGACATTTTAAAAAAATTGGGACATTGCCTAGCTCCAAGATTTTTCATGTTATGGTTAAATAAATATTAACATTGCATATGGTTTACATTGTGTTTTAAGTGTTCCATTTTGTTATTGTTGAATATTTCTTGATTTTATTTAATCTAATAATAGAACGAGATTCCAATTCTAGGTCTACCTGTCTTCAAAATTATTAGGTTAAGTTTGATAATGTATCGGTAACTGTACGCGTGCAAATATTGGACTCCTTATAATAAATATAGGCCTTATCTTAATCGCTCAGTGTGTAGGTCCTAAAAGGATTAAGCCTATACTAGTAGCACTGTCTACGCATGTAGGCTATTACATTATTTTGAAAAATGTGTTAGAGCCTACATTAAATTAGTATTACACTGTAGAATTAGGGGCGTCCCTTTTATAAGAGCATATATATCATAAAACATTTTAACAATTTGATACATAAGTGGCATCCATTTGCTCATTCCTGTGGCCCCACCGGTCCATTTTGGTGCCGGCCCACCGGGCATTTGCCCGAACGCCCATATAGCCAATGCGCCCCTGCATTTACAGCACCAAGGTTCATAGTGCTCCTAAAAAATGAAAAGTCTCATAAAATCCTCCTAAAAATTGCCCTCACCTAAAATCTAGGCCAACTTGTAGCAGTGGACAGTCCGTAGATCTACCTAGTGACAGTGTCTACCTTTAGATCTAAGATGTAGTGAAGATAATTCGCACCTTATCTTATCTTATATAATACAGACGTTACTTCAAAAAAGAAGATGATTACGTCCTACGCGACATGCATATTAACCAATGACTTAAAATCTGCCAAGTCACTGGTTTTCCTAGCTAGCTCAGGCAACCCATTCCATGCTCTAATAGCACTAGGGAAGAAGGAGTATTTGTACAAATTTGTCCTAGCATATGGGACGAGGAATGTGCCTTTATCTTTGTGTCTTTCAGAGTATTTTATTAAATTTTGTTTTTGTATTTGAAGATTATGGTTCAGTGTTTTATGTATAATTGCGACTTTACTTTTGAGTCTTCTGTCCTGAAGGCTTTCTAAATTTAGTGATTTTACTATAGGTGTTACTCTAGTCAAATGTGAATATTCATTTGTTATGAATCTCACTACTCTATTTTGTGTCTGTTCCAGTTTCTTAATGTTTTCTTGAGTTGAGGGGTCCCAAACGGAGTATGCATATTCTATTATTGGCCCAACCAAGGTTAAATAACATTTTAGTTTTATGTTCTAATTTGATTTATAGAAATTTCTTTTAATAAATCCTAATGCTTTGTTTGATTTTTTTATAGTTTCATCAATATGTGGATTCCATGACAGTTTTTCATTTATTATAACACCTAGGTATTTTGCGTTTTTAGTCTGTGTTACTGGTTTGCCATGAATAAGATAAGTGGAATTAATTTGTTTTAGTTTTTTTGTTACTCTTAACAACTGACATTTTTCTGGGTGGAAAGACATGCTCCAATTTGATTCCCGTTTCTGTAATTCATCTAATTCTCTTTGTAAAATATCTGTGTCTTGTGTTGTTTTTATTGTTCTATATATTATGCAATCGTCTGCAAATAATCTGACTTTTGTTCCTGAACTAATGCAATTTGGTAAATCATTTATGTAAATTAAAAATAGTAGTTCACCCAAGACTGTTCCTTGAGGTACACCTGAGTTTACTGTTATCGGTGTTGATTTAGAGCCATTTATTATTACAGTTTGTTCTCTCCCTATCAGAAAATCTTGAATCCACTGATGCAGTGAAATCTTTTTGGACCACTAAGGGGAAGGACTTGTGGGCCCCAACAGGGCCATAGATACTTGGCCCTTTAGGGGGGGAATTAATGAAAGCCCAAATGGGGCCCTTAAGGGTCAAGTCTGGGTGAAATCAGAAGGCCAATATGACGCTCTGATGGAAACCTCATGGGGACAGTTCGAGTAAAACATTGAGGGGCCTGAAAGGGCTTAACACATAGGCCCCATTTGGGGGATGAACGTTCACCCAAACGGGGGACTTTAGGGCTGAGTCTGGGCTAATTTTGGGGGCCAAGATGAAGCCCTGATGGGGCCAGTACGGGGGAAAACATTGAGGGGCCTGAAAGGGCTAAACACATGGGCCCCATTTGGTGGATGAACGTTTTAGCTTATAATAATATCATTCATCATTATTTTTTTAGAGAATGTTCAGATTATGTGACAGGAAAAAGGGGTGTATACAAATTTGTTACCGTACATAATAAAACAAAAAAATATTCAAATGAAATAACAAAAACTTTTTTTTTAGATCAGTTTGTCATTTTAACTCTCCTGTTTATGTTAGTTATCATAGCACCTTAAATAGAGCCTTTATTAACAGTGCTGTAAAAATTATTTATAAACAGGTGCATTCAAGTTTTGTTATGACAGGAGGGGGCAGGGTAAATCATGATTTTTGTAGTTAACGTCTGAACTTTCGCTTATAAAAAAAATATTTTATACATATCATTTCAAGATGGTATATTATCATTATAAAAAGATGGTTGAAAATGATCAACTTTAATTTCAACTAATTGAATTCCTTTCTAAGGGTTGGGTTCCAACAATAGATCTATTACTCAGCCATATTTTCCATCTTGTTTCCGGTGTATCCAAACATTGATGTGTCCTCCTCTAGTTTGTGTCACATATTTTTTATGTTCTCATTAATAAATATTTGTACTTTAAACTCTGTTATTTTGTTTTTTCAGAATGTTGACCCTTCATCTATTTCATCAACAATGAATGCACATGGTATTCTCAACATCAGAGTCCAGAAAAAAACTTTAGAAGAATCAAAGGAAACAGTCATTCCAGTTACTTTTAAGTAGTTTCCAAGTGATTATTAGTTTCTTAATAAAAAATTATTTTTTTTTATAATTTAAAATGTAAAAGTTAACAAAATGTTTACTAGTTATATCAGTTAGTACATAAAAAAATGTGTACGTTTTGTTTCTGTCAGTTTGATTGTTAGCAATGCATCATTTGATATTGTCTTATTCAATTATTGGTATTCATTGATTGTTTTGTTTTTTTACTGTAGTAAATGTTAACATTGCATATTTGTACGGTGATTGTATTATTTATTGAAAACATTTTTTAGCGTTTCTTAAAACTGTTTAATTATAGTATGTTTGAATATACATTTAAAAAAAGAACATTGTTCAAATTGTTATAATAAAATATTAAAAATTGTTTTGCTGTCTGTTTATTCAGTTTTAGAAAGGCTGCATTATTTCACTGGTACATTTTCTACACTAATACTGTATAATACCAGCTGCTAGTACTGAAAAAAAAATGTGATGTGAAATATTTAAATTCAGATGTTTAAAAATTTAAAGAATGTTACTATAAAACATAATTTAGTATTGCACTAATAGTTATTTAAGTGGTAGACCAGGTATTTTGTTCTATATATTGTCAAAGTAAATAAATTTTCCCTGTCATATTGTCAACTGCAAGCCTGAGGAGAGGCTACAGATTACTATTCCTCTTCAAGAGTGTTATGGAGAACTGCCTAATATGGAAACTATATCTCCAGCTATATAAATACCACCCAGTTTAGACATTTAACTTGTGGTGACATAGTATTGCCAATATACCACCATTTTAGACCTTACTTAATAGCACTCCTTTAAAATTAATTCTGGCTTATGTGAAAGTTTTGAACTCAAGAAGTACATCTTTAGTCTAAAGGTATTTACTTACGACTCCCTCATAAACAAAATTTTTTTTCAAATTGATAGGCTGGTAATAAAGGAGAAAAATGCTAAGATATTAATGTCTTACGTTTTGAAAGTTGAAACATGGGGATTAGTAAGTAAACCGTGTCTTCTTGCCCTAACAACCTGACCTTAAAACACCCTTAAGTAACTGTATAGAGAGTTCCCTGATATGAAAACCATTGGCAGTTCATCCACAAAATCTAGGACTGGTTATCAGAACCCTTAAATTGACATGTCGAGATAAGACTTGTTTCCTCTTCCACGCAGCGGTGCCCAGCAGGGGCACGTGAATCAAAATTTGGCCATAGTCCTGGGAATACGAGCCAACAGGACAGTGGTCTGTCCTGCACTGGGCTATAATAGCTTGCTCAGGCCTGGACAGCCTCCACCACATGGAAGTGCGGTCAGGCGCCTCATGTGCTCCCAGACTCCACTGGCTTTTTGGGACTTGTCGCAGCACTCAAACCACTTTTTCTATCTCTGTTTTTTTTTTTTTTATTATAGCCGGAGCATGATATGAAGACTCACAGCCTGTTCAGTGGTTGGTGTTTGCCCTCCCTGGTGGGCCAAGGAGACTGAATAGTGTTTCCAGTCATACTCAAGTGACTCATTAACCACTGCATAGTACAGGGATACCATAGCAGTTTTTTTATGTTGTGTGAAGCCCAAAGCTTGTAGTACGTTTCGAGTCAGTGACCACAACGCAATTGTCCCTCGCTGAGTTGAAAGGCTTTCGAGACTGTCATGGCCTCCGCATCAAAACTGCAAACACTACCACATGGTCAAAAGATATTGACTGAGTCAGAGCCAAGAAACTATACAGAATCTATCGATGCCATATGCAAAAATGGCACTAGGCTTGAAGGCATTAATGGTCTCAAGTGCTAGAATATAAAGGTCGTTAGATCGACTTAGCTTATTGGCATTATGGTCTACTAGCTTCAAGCGTTGGCTATGTCGGGGGCGACACCAAAGGATAGGTGATGAAAAGGAATGTTTGGTCATTTGGTGGAGAGGTTAGCTTTATCGAGTCTAGTGCCATGATGCATAAAAGACTGCATCTCCAACCATCCATCTAGCTGAGAGCTATTCATCCAGCCTTTTATACCACTCAAAGGTCAGTATGGACCTTTCCCTCCTAAGGTTTAGTGGACATAGATTGGCCATTACTTTAGATGCAAATTTTTATTTTAAATGGTATATTTTGTTAGTTTTAATAGCAGGAATTTTTTAAATATTTATTTTATTATTATATATAAAAAAAATTACACGCAGAATAAACTGAAAATAAATAACTGAAACTAGTTCAGCTTAAGTTTATTAATTTAACATGTATAATGTAAAATGGCAATATCTTAGTCAAAATAAATTATAAATACAAAGATTGTGTAACAATATGAAAATAAAAACAAAATGTAAGAACATTTTTCTTACAAAACTTATTTATAGAATCAATAACTTTGGAATAATACTGGAACAATTGTCAATAAACAAAGAACATTGGAAGCACAGATCAGAAAACACTGCACTCAGTCCTAATTACTTAAAGGTGACAGGAATGGCAGTCTCTTTTGGTGGTTCTAGAGCCTTTTTTTGAACCTTAATGTTGAGAATACCATTGGAATTCATTGTTGAAGAAACAGATGATGGATCAACATCCTGAAAAATACAAGACAGCAAATTAGTTATAGTGAACATAACATACACAGCAAATAGAAAATTTAGGAAGAACTAAAAGTATTTGGTGGCCCAATGGCTAAGTGGTAAAGTGATTGGCTTCCAACTGGGGGTCTCATTTTTTAATTCTGGGATCATCTGCCTCATAGATTAAAATTTTTTTTTAACACTTAACACAATAAAAACTATTCATCTATATCAAGAGAAGACTTTTTTTCTTTAATAATTCTATCTTGTGGACTCTAAGCAATTTTACCGCCTTGCTTTTTGATCAACCTCTGCTTAGAAGATCAGTACTGAATATTCACCAGCAAAATTTGTAGGATTACACAGCCATCCCCTAAAGACATAAATAACTTTCATTATCAGACTTACTATTTACATTATTGAAATACCCATATATGTTTTAATTATCAATATATTTAAATTACAAATATTCAACAATACAAAACACCTATATTATATTTATATACCAGTGTCACATCTTGATGGTGTGAGAATGTTGTTTGAATTGTATTAGGGCCTCTTCTGGCCTTGATGTAGTATTCTTGTATTATCAATTAAATCACAACACATATTATGGATAAAATAATCACAAACTCCTCTCTGGCAGATGAATATTTATTACATCAAATAATAGCTCACAAAATAGGCAATCTCAGCCATAGAATATCATCACAAATTACTTCATATAGAATACAAATTACATCCATAGAAAATCTCCACATAGATATCCATAATATTCATTACATTTTCTTAAAACCAGAGACACCTCCGTCTCTCGATGCATCATGGCGCTAACTAACTAAAACATCTGGTCATGTGATCAGGTACCCCCTTTCTCAACAATGTACAAGTCCCCATTCTCACATGAACTGAAATCATCTCGTGCATCTCACTCTAATTATAGTTTTACAACCAGTATTACAAAAATTTAAATTAAAAAAAAATCACAATACTGGTACCTCTGGTAATTTGTATATTCTTGTAATCTCCCTTGAGACAAAGCCATGGTTGTCTTGTTTCTCTTCATGCTTAGCATTAATAGTTATCTTGGTGTTGTCTGAGGTTATCTTCACTTCTTCAGGTTTGTAGTGATGTAGATCCATTCGAACACGGAATTCCTTGTCAGTGTTGTGAACCTGAATTTGTATAATAAAAGAAAGAAGGCATTAACCAATATTTTAATCCAATTCACCTGTTGCAAAAAGATGCATGAATTACGAAATAAGCCTAATGCAGTTGAATGCTATAGGGTGTATTGGGAAGAAAAGAAACCTAAAATAATAAAGATGTATCTATTTTTTAAATCAGTGCACAAGTGTTTCAATGCAACAGTGAAAATAATCTTCAAATAAACTAATTATGTGCTGATTGGATATTCTTAGCCGTCTTAGGTTTTTATAATTTTGCTTGTGTACGGCTTCAATATACACGTTTACATACTTTTATTGTTTTTTATTCAGAAGAAATAAAACTTTAACTTAAGTTTAAGACTTTTAATAATAATAGTTATTTATACAGTAACAGTTATTTTTATACTAGATCTAGTTATACACTATAGACAATCTCTTCTAGATCCCACTTTTTGTTTAACCCCAGATTAAAATTAAATATTTACATCTAAAATTAGATATAAACTAAGACTCTCTAAATGCTTTTTTTTTAATTTTAAAATAAATATAATCTAGTTCTAGATCTAATATTTTTCTTACCTCTGACTCCCCATAACGACGTGCTACTGCTCTACTATCACCTGCAGAAGCGCTGTAGTTATAGCCAGGATCATGATAAGCACTTGCAAGTTCGTCTGCTAGGCGCACTAGAGGTAAAACATCATCAAAATAACTTGGTTGTTGAACAAGCCTCAACATTTTCACGTCACAGCAATGCTGGATGCAGATTAAATGAATAGATCTAAGTAGGCTAGATTATTCAGAAGGCAAACAGTTCGTCGAGAATAGTTACAAAGGTTTAGAAAAAAGAACTGAGAATCAACAGCACAGTGGCATTTATAGTCCAATAAAGCGTTTGATACGGTTATGAACTTGACCTCTTTCTAGAAATACTAACGGACAAACTAGAAATTTCCGGAGATTCCCACTCTAAGATTTGTATTTGTGCGCGATAATAATGAGGACATTTAAATGTACATGTTTTGGTCCCAACAGTTTTTTCGATATATGTCTGTATCTAATTTTATATTTAAAAAAAAAAACTAGAATATAGACGTAGGAGTTAATATTTGAGTGTGTATTAAATGTTCAAAATAATAAAATTCTATGGCGATATCGAAATTTCCAGAGACAGTTGTGGGACTTGACTAAAAATAAATACCTTCATGTTTTGCCCGATACTTTAAAGAAAAAAGATTTTCATATTATTTTTTTAAAAAGCAATCTTTATTTTTATTAAACGACTTAAAATTACAGGATTTGATTTATAATTAACTTATGCTGGACAACAGCTTCAACTTACTTTTTTTTTACATAACTTTCATTATTTGAAAAATGGTATCGATTATCTATTTATCTATAAGGTTCGTAACAATGGGAAATCTAGCTTTTGACCTTTTTGAGACGTCAAATGTCAAACAATACCAATATGATTCAACCTTGAATTTAAAAAAAAAGTAACTAAAATAAAGCACCTTTTTAAATATTATTTTATTAATCGACATAATATACTTCGTTCATTTTTTTTCTTCACATTTTTGAATGGTAGTGTCGTTAGATCTCTGCTGCTAGTCTACATTCTAGATCTGGATTGTCCTAGATTTCCTAGATCTTATTGAAAGTTGTAAATAAGGTGAAAGGTCACATAACAAAAACTACGCATCTCACCTGCTATGATTATCATTTCTTGTCTTCTCTAGATTGCCAGAATATTCTTGTTAAAGTAATGGAGTATATAAAAGAATGCACACTCAATAACAGTTTAAAAGACTTAAGCAGCACCACCAGTGATTGTGTGAAAAAAAAATACGCTGATAATTCCATCGCATCATTAATCATTTGAATTTCCACTACTACAAATCTACTACCAATAAAGTAGATTTCTAAATCGATAGACAGATAACTTGACTTGATAACTAATTTGCTACGTAAACTTTTGAAAAATGTATAAATCTGGCCGACTATTTCAATTAATGCCAAGACTCCTTGATGACATGTCATCACAGATGGCATCAATGTTACGTCTTTCAGAAGAGCTAAATCGTTTGTCTGACTTCAGATTTACGCCAAGACATCTTAGACAAAGTATTGCAGATGGGGAGCCAGAAGTAAGTAGAATTTAGATTTGATTTTTATCTAACTAGACTATATTTAGGTTCCAATCTATATTTTTAAAATCATAAACCAAGTCTATAATTAAAATATTAGAGTAATGTCAGAAATTAATTAGGACTGGAAGCCATTACAAATTTTCTGAAATTCACATATATATATATATATATTATATATGTTATTATAGCTCCCCCCCCCCCCCACCCTTTTCCCTGCACTGTGTCAAAGAGTTTAAGCTTATTTCAATTTGGCTAAATTTGAACAATATAAAAAAAGAGACAATCCCAAATTTAAGTGAATTGCGGTATGAATTGAGTAAATTGATTTATATTTTAGTCTTGTAATTTGAAGATTGACAAAGGTAGGTTTAATTATAAGGTAGCCTTAAATTGATTGCATCTCAGTATCTTCTGCAGACTATGAATGTTATAATATAGACTTATAGTGTTTGTAGTTATTGTTTAGTTTGACATGTTTCAGAAATGTTCTTTAGAATTTGAGATAATTACATCCTAGCCCAAACCTTCTGCTGGAGTTGTATTATACCTAAAATCATCAAGTTGTCAGTCCAGAGAGCAAAGCAATTGACCATTATTATTATCATTATTATCTCTTGAATTTGACACAGAAATTTGACTGACGTAGAACTGAACTGAATACTGTTTGTTTGTTTGTTTTACATGTTTTGGATGTTCCTTCAGAGTTGAAGATAGTTTACTTCCTAGTCCAAACCTCCCACAGGATGACAGGAGATGGGAGCAGGTTTGAACCCGGGACAATAGGTAAATCCAAACGACAGTCCAGCATGCAAACCGCAAGACCAGGCACTTTAGTCTTTCTTTTATAGTAATTGAAAAAATAATTCCTGAACCATGACTGCTTTCATTAACCCTTTCTTCAAATATTAAATTCTTTCTAGCCAGCCAGTTGGACTTGTCAAGATGCCAAGGTCTTAAATTAGACTTTAAAGTTTCTGTGTTAATCTAGAACACATTTTTTTCTCCTTTTGCTTAACTGCTACTTTCTTAGATCTCACCATGTTGACCAAATGTGCATATGGACATGATAATTTAAATATTCTAGAATAGTTTATGCAAAATGTAACAAATTAATTCTAGTTACTAATTTCAATATGATTCCGTCCTTCATTTTCTACAAACTTCTTATCAACAATTAAACAAAATAATTCTAGATCTGTATCAAATTTGTCATCAGATTATAGCTTGGATTATAGTTAGAAAAAAAACTTGTTTTTGCACAATTACTTTTGTCTAATGTTAGGTCGTTGTCTAGGGGGTTGGATCACTGGCAAGCAACTCAAAGCCTTAGTTTAGTCTTTTAATGACAGTAAACCAGGAACGTCAGTGGAGCACTAGCACACTCTCCAAGGAGACTCAACTCATTCATATAATTAATAAATAATTATACTATTGAACTTATAATATATACATAAAATTAATGTGTATCATCAGATCAATCCAAAACAAAAATAGTTAATTAGATTGCACACCTCTCAATTAGCTCTCTCAATCTCCATCTCCCGTCACCAAGTAACTTAAAAATGACACACCTCATGCAATACCCCTTTTACCATTTATGTGGACCTGTTGACCAGGATCTCACCCCTTGTGATAGCCATGCTCAACCTTTCAATAACTGAGGTTGAGTATCCCTACCATGAATATAACCTAACATGGTTTGTAACACAGACTTGTTTCCATTTTCCTTGTTTTGTCTGCCATGTTATTTTTTCATGAGAAATATGCTTAACCTTGTATTAGAACATGTCCCATGCATCTCTTTTGACATTCTGTCACAAAGGATTTCTTTGTTAAGTATAATAACTCTTTTCCTGTCATCCATCACTGTTGAGCCACACTCATCATCTCTCATCTTATCTCTGCATGTGGTCCCTTCTGGGGCATAGGCCACCAACCAGCTTCCTCCAGGCATCTCTGTTCAGGGCAAGTCTCTCCAACTGTCCCCACGTCTTGCCATACACAGCTACAAATAAATTATTTAATGTATATTTTATACTTCACTAGATTCATAATACAGACAAAGAGTTCAATATCAACCTGGAACTTCCAGATTTCAAGCCTGAAGATGTGAAAATTACTTCTGATAATAACAGAATAACGATTAACGCAAAGCGTGAAGAAAAGCTTGAAAACAATGGATACGTTTGTAGTGAGATTACACGCACATACTCACTCCCAGAGGTAAGGAGATCAATTGTACTGAACTATTTTATATTTTGGAAAAAACATTTTTTTTAACCGTTCTAAAAATTTATACCTCATTTATTTTTTGAAACGTGTGTTGTTGTTTTTTTATGTTTATATTTAATTCTGTTCCCTCTCTTTGCTTAGGTGGTAAATTGAACTTTGAAAAATTAAAAATGAAAATATGAATGAATTAAAAAAATGTTTGACAAATTTTTAAAAAGTACTTGTTTGGGGAGAGTATTTAGGGAGTTGACTATTTAAACAAAAAAAAATTAAAATTTTGTTTTCTTTGTCATAGATCAAAGAGAGTCTGCCATTCTTAATATTTTTTTCATTATGATATATGTGTAGTATAGATTATTCTGATCATTAACATTCATCGTATCCAGCTAGATCTATAACATTCTTCAAAATAAGCCTACATTTTAAAAAGTTACCAGTGTTGTGCCAAAGAAGTAAACCTAAATAGATAAATATTAGATTGTAAATAATGAAGTTTTGCTTGTGGCTTTAATTTTTTTGTTTTTTTCTATTAATAGGATGTTGACCCAAAGACAATTGTCTCAGCAATGAACAGAAATGGAATTCTTAAAATTGTTTCTCAGAAGAAAGATGTCCCTCAAGAAACTCCAATCCCAATTGACTTCAAGAGTCAGACCCAAACATAAAAATTCCACTTGTGTTCTGCCTGTATATAGCTTACTCAAGATTTTATCTTAAATATTTATTAAGCAACAAAATTGTTAGTTTTGTAGGATAAAAAATACAGTGAAGAAAATATAATAAAAATTATAAATATAATTTGATAGGTTTTTTGTTTATATATATTATTGAGATTTATAGGTTTTTTGTTTATATATATTATTGAGATTTATGTAATAAAATGCATAAATTAATTTGTGTTACTAAGTCATTTTTATATGAATTAGATTTAAACAATGTATAGTTCTATAAGAAGCATATTACAGTATTAATTGATTCATTTCAATTATGTGATTAAAATGTAGTTTTTTAATTTTGTCTTAAATCCAGAGAGTGTAATTGTTATTTGTTTTATTTTCATTATTTTCTTAATATTTTTGTTTAATCGTTTTGTTTATCAAATTAAAATTCGGTCAAAATTTACGTGCATTGTGGGTTTATTTCTAGGCCACTATTTCTTAGCTTTATGATATTTGATATTTTATAGAAAATAACATACTATACACTTTTGTTATATAAAAGCTATAGGATCTCATTTCTAGGGCTCACTTTCTATCCCATAAACATTATTGTAAACATTATTTTAGCCCTAGGCTGTGTGAATACTTATAAGAGGTTGATTTATTGAAATGCACAAATTTGAGTTAATCACAAAATTGAGTTACTCAAGGTTGCTGTTTTTCTAATGCTACATTTGATTCAAATATCATCACTATGGATTAATTTTAATCTTACACAGGGTTAAGAATTCACCACACAGCTATTTGTACCAGTAATATTAATACACTGCTTAAAAAAAAAAAGCCCCAACCTCTAGTGATTTTAACCAGTAGGCCTACTACTTGCAAATATGTTGAAGTCGCTTGTAAAGCTTCATATTCCAAGCAATCATTAATATTTAAAATAAAATAATTGTAAGAATAAGCCTTCTGCAAGAGAACAAAGTACTTTAAATTTTTGCCGGGCTTCACTTAAGTTTAATAAAGGAAAATTGTGTAACCATAATATTAATTAGTTCTCCTTTCTTTACATTTTTATCTATCAAACATTTAATATTAACACATTGATATTTAAAATTAAACTGGATTTTTAGTCTTAATAGTAAATAAATAATGGAAAAACATTTACTTTGAAATATAATAGAATTTAATATCTAACAATAAAAAACAAAAATATTTTTTCATTTCCTTAAAATAAAATTGCAAAGTGTTTCATTACTATCAAAAAATTATTAATCATAAAAAGTAAAATAAGGTTGGATTAGATGTACTTAAATCCAAATTCCAATTGGTACAGTATAGGACCTATAAGTAAAATCAACAAAAAATAATCGTTTGGACTCAATGTATAGTATCATTGTTTATTGACAAAATAATACACAAGTGGCAAATCTCAATTCATATAACCTCATGTTGTGCTTTAAGAGCAGCAAAGGCTTCTCCAATGGATCAATGCTGTCAAGTATTTTTTTACTCCATAGGAAATAATGTCAATAAATGCAACCTAATGAGAGATGTGGATGTATATAGGCCTATGGATTTAATCCCCTTGCTATACATTTTGTCACTTTTTTCTACCCCTTCCCATTGTTGGATCAAGTTGAAATATCACTTAATTATTCATAGTTGATGACAATAGACCAATCAATCCAAAAATTAACCAATTAGTTAATAGATTAGTTCATTTTAATTTATGTAGCAGAAAGGGAGCTAAACCCTGCCATTTTCAGATAAATGGCAGTAATTGACGTTTTTTTTCTCTTATATATATACATATTATAAAGCTTTGTTTTTAAAAAGTATTCTGTTTTCTTTTGCTTGTTTTATTTTATTCTTGAATTAGCAGCAAAGAAAACTATAATTATTTAACTGCTTGGTTGTTAATTGATGACCAGTACTGGTACATTCATTAATTTTAATACACAATATGCAACTTGCCCAACTTGGAGCTAGAGGATGACAGCAATTAAAGTGAATAAGAGCATTATTTGCTTGGATGTATGTCCTCTAAAGCTGAATCAGCCTCTGTGCTAAATGGTGTACAGAGGGTATTGAAAACTGGTTCCTAGTCCTTGTCTTGAAATTTGCTTTCAAATTTCACAATCAATGAATCCAAATAAGTCTTTTTAACCATTTCACTAGAAACAGTTTCACCTTTTAGCAAAGAAAAATGACAAAGCATGTATTCATTTGCTTTCCTAGAGAAATGGGATAGCTATGTTTGAAAAGATTTAACATGCACATTACATTTCATGTGCAAATAACCCATTGCAATGATGTTTGTGGCAAACATGAAGTCTGTCCTCTACTCTTCATTAGAAATATTATTACCAAAGTCACAGTTCATGCCATTCAATGAATATAACAATATCTTCTTTAAGATCCCATACTCTTCTCAATACCTAGCTTATGTTCAGCCATCGAATACTACGTTGTGGTATTGCAGAACATCTAAATGTTTAGTTTCCAAATCTTCAAGTACTTCTCGGAACTGCCTGTGGTTAAAACTCCTACCTCTGATAAGTTTGATCACTGAAATAATTGAGTCAATAGCATATATGTTTGATATTCAATGCAACTTTGCAAAAATATTCACCTGTAGAGGCAAGAGTTATTGGTTGAGATGTTGCTCTTTACTTTTATTATCAAATCCAAGTTTTTCCTAGTCAAAGCACGGAAACCATAGTTGCTACTCTCATCATCTTGTTCTATGTCAATCCAAGACTTTCAACATAGATCTTCATAGCATGAGTAAATAATGGTCAAAGTTTGTATCTTAGACTAAATGTTTCAAAATATTGCCAATTAAAATACTTTTGTTTCCTTTAAACTTTTTAGAATGACATGTTATAGATACTTTTTTAAGCATCTTTATCATAAGCAAGCTCAAAATCTATGCCGTAATTACAAGATCTTCTGGGCTCGCAAAGACCTTCCTTCAGGAAACAGTACCAGGAAAAAGAAGAAGAGGCAGAGAGAGAAAGTGATGGGAGGACAACATTAAAGAATGGACGGGCATGCTATTTAAAGAGGTTCTAACTAAGGCAAAAGACAGGGAGGAATGGAGAAAGACAGTCAAGGAGTTTTGCTTGGCGCCCCAACGGTCCAACAGCCTAAGACAGTGATAGGTAAAGATAAAGTAATCATAAGAATCAGGAATTTCAAATAATCTGCGGGTGAACTTATATATGTAGGTGTCCGCGGGCGCATATAACGCTAAGGCCCGCGGCTCGTAATTTGCCCACCCCTGAGCTAGATTGTGTAGAACTGTAGATCTAGTCTAAATTCTATATAGGCTAGTGTTTTTTATTTTTTGTTTTCATTCATCCAAGATTCAAGATGTCGGGTGTTTACGATGTAGGTCTAGGTTTTCTTCTACAATTTCCAATTTATGGTAGCTTTAGTGACACTCTAGTCTAGACTCTTGATAACATATAGTTTTTTTAATTTATAGATCTAGATTAAATAACTATATAAATTGTTTTATCTCTAGATCTATATAGATCTAATTATAATATAGAGGGACCCGTCAGCTCAAGAAAAACATTAATAATTAAATTAATGATTAAGTCTGATTAAGATACGACTAAGAATAATTATATAAATATAATAAAGAAATGGAACAGACACAAAATAGAGCAGTTAGATTCATAACAAACGAATTTAATATTCACATTTGACTAGAGTAACACCTTTGGTAAAATCACTAAATTTAGAAAGCCTTCAGGACAGAAGACTCAAAAGTAAAGTAGCAATTATACATAAAACACTGAAGCATAATCTTCAAATACAAAATTTAATAAAATACTCTGAAAGACACAAAGATAAAGCCACATTCCTCGTCCCATATGCTAGGACAAATTTGCACAAATACTCCTTCTTCCCTAGTGCTATTAGAGCATGGAATGGGTTGCCTGAGCTAGCCAGGAAAACCAGTGACTTGGGATTAATCTGATTAGATCTAAGACATTCTAAGAGTTAGATTTAGATTACAGCAGATGCGCAGAATCAGGTTTCTCTTTTACTTATAATATCTAGTTATATAGATTCTAATAAGTTATAGATCTACTTTAAGAATTTTATATGCAGAAAAAAAATATCTAAAAAGAGTGTAGACTGTAGATCACTATATCTAGAATCTAGAGATCTAGGACATAAAAAATCTGTGACTATGATTAACATACTATACTGCAAAAAAAAATCTTTAAATAATCAAATCAGTGCTACTTACCTAACTTGGACAGGAACCAAAATTATTGTCTTATTGATATTGTACATGAATCAGAATAGTTCTTTTTTTCTCTGTTATGTAAATATGCTATTAAACATTTAAAAAGCAACTTTTAAAAATAATTTCGTTTTTCTTCTTCTAAAAGGCACCGGTACCTGATCACAGGAGAAAATGGGACAAAGAAGTGTACGAAAAGTTGGCGCAGGAAAGACTGAAGGAGCTAGAGG
The DNA here is from genome assembly GCA_030265305.1 of Biomphalaria pfeifferi. Lineage (NCBI taxonomy): Eukaryota > Metazoa > Mollusca > Gastropoda > Planorbidae > Biomphalaria > Biomphalaria pfeifferi. The sequence continues at coordinate 730,583 of JASAOG010000182.1, forward strand.
ATGACAGCAGTGAAAGTGAGGAAGAGCATACAATACCAGTGAAAAGAGAGCTGCTAAAACCTAGAGATTACAAAGTGAGTAAAAGTAAACTTAAGATCAAAGACTGCTTTTTAAAGAAAAATGTATTCCTTTCTAAATAGTAGTATATTGGGTATTTGTTTTTAGATTATGCACATTTTGTTTGTTAAACACCTTTTTTTTACAGTCATAAATCAGAATGCAAATTCTTTGTGGGTAGAATAAGGTGGTTAGCATGGATCTCAAAAATGACTCTTAAAGATTTTCCTAGAAATTTGACATTTTATGTGTGTATCTTTGGGAAAAGAATTACCAGCTAATTGGTCTCACAGGGAAAACTCAGGTTTGGCTGTTATAATTTTAAAAAAATATTATCTTGTAAAATTAAATTCGGTCTGGATGTCTAGAAAACTGTTTATCTTAAACACACATGTATTTATTTAAGAGTAAAAGTAAAAAAAAGTAAAGTTCTCCTTTCAGACCTAGTGGTCTATAGGGCAGATGATGTAAAGGTCATCTGATTCTGTGGCCTATGGTTAACGAGGGTGTCATGTGGCCAGCACAATGACCAACCACCTTTTTATTTCCCTAACTAATGTCAGGTACCCATTAGAGCTGGGTGGACTCAGAGGTGCCCAAGGATCCCGAAATTAAAAATACCAGGACTTGAACCCTGGACCCCCAATTAAGAAGCCAAGCGCTTTACCGCTCAGCCACCACGCCCCCTTATTTAAGAGTAAACTAAACAAATAGACCAGGAACATTTTGGGAAACATCTTCTAAGTGTGAATCTATAGGCCTATCACTAGAACTAGAATCTTGTATTCCATATGTCTAGATCCAGTCTAGAATACTGTTTTATAATGTTGCCATGTCTGGATCTATATCACCAGAATAGACTTTTATATACTCTGAGTAGACTTATACCTGCACTATCATTCATTAGTTATTAAGAGTGAAGTAATTGCATTTACAAAAAGTCATTAGCTTCATAATGGAAGAAATGCATTAAAAAAAAAGTGTTTTTAATATTTTACTTGTTGTTTTTTTTATTACCAAATCTTTTGCAAAAATGTTAATTCATAAGATGTTCAAGTGGATTCTCTTAAGATAATTTTCAAATATTTCAATTAAAAAGAATTCTGTCTCTGGCCTCTACTATTTGGATGAATTCATGTAAATGATTGTTATTTTATTGTTAATATAGTGACAGATATTTAATTTTTAATTTAGTGACATATGTAATGTCTAGGTTGATTTGGACTCCAAACTTGGCAAATCTCAAGTGATAACAAAAACAACACCAGCATCTCAACAAGGAGGGTAAGTCACTTCCTTTCATTGTTATAATTGTCAAATGAAAAAAAAAAATTCACATAAATGTAATGCTTATGGCTTCTTAATTGTGTGGTATGCTTCCTGGTCTGTCATCTTGATGTTCCCAGTTTCAACCCCTGCTTGCATCCAACCCTTCCTGTCTTGCAATTATCTTTGATTTTTAAAAATACATTCTGCACTTAGATATTTTAGTTAAGCAGACTATTTTAGTATGTGTACCTAAAACATAAGTTATCATTTTGTTAGGAAAAAAAATAATTAGGCTTCATTATTGACTTGCAGATACTATTGCAATGTGTGTGATTGTGTTGTTAAAGATTCCATCAACTTTCTTGATCACATCAATGGCAAAAAACGTAAGTTGATTAATATTTTTGCAAGACAATCTTACTAGTTTCAAAGTTCAATATAGTCGTATATTTTTCTTTTAGTTGTCCATCACTGGATTCAAGATAACCAAAATTGGCTTTTTTTTTTTTTTATATTTTTAATAGATCAGAGAAATTTGGGGATGTCCATGAAAATTGAGAGATCATCTCTAGATCAAGTCAAAGCCAGATTTGAACTAAATAAGAAGAAGAAAGAGGAAAAGAAAAAAGACTATGACTTTGAAGAAAGAGTCAAAGAATTACAAGAAGAGGTAATATCTCACTAACTCTTTTAAAACAAAAGTTAGTAGAAACTATAGCATGCATAATATGCTTTAGCTGAAACTCAGTTGTGGACCAAGGAGGGGAGAAGGGGGGGTGGCGTCTGAGAGAAGGTTTCCATGCTGCTTTTAGGTGCTCAGCAAAAATAAATATAACTGGAGCCTCCGTATTAAATAGCCAAGCTGTTTATGCCTATAAGCCACACATTTGAAAAAGATTATTTGGCCAATGGAATAGTTTCTTAATTTACTCCATTGAGCTATTACAGTAGAATGTCATAAGCAACATAAGGGGATAACATACTTTGTAACTCATCCTTTTAAGCAAAGATATGTCTATAACCATGATCACCTATTATTTAGTCTGTTGAACTGAGGGCACCACACATAATCTGTTGACTGTCTTCCTCCATTCCTCTGTCTTGGTCTTAAGTAGAATCTCCTCTAGTGACAGGCTTGTCCACTCTTTGATGTTGTCTTACCATCGCTTTCTTTGTCTGCCTCTTCTTTTTCCTGGAACTGTTTCTTGAAGGAAGGACTTTGTGACATGGCCATACAAAGTTAGTTTGCGCTTTTTTATAGTGGTCAGCAGGTCATTGTGCAGATCTGTTGCTATTATGATCCTTTTCCGAATCTCCTTTGTGATGCGGTTTTAGCAGTTGATACCTAGGACTCTTCTATAGCATCTCAATTCCATTGCTAGGATCTTCTTCTCTGGTTCTGCAGATAGCATCCAAAATTCAAAAGTATACAACAATGTTTTTCATATGCAGCATTACAGTTCTGGGGCTGAACTAATTTTTCATAACATGTAATTCAAATGATCAAAAAATAAATATAGAAAAAATCAGAAGTTTTATGTTGAATTTATTGTGATTAGATGAAACATTTATTTCTTTTTCAATATTTATTTTTCAGGAAGAAAAACAGAAAGCATATAAAAAAGAGAAGAGGAAAGATAGAAAAAGAAAAGCTAATGACAGCATTGATGATATAGATCCTGACATGTCTGCTGTTATGGGTTTTTCTGGGTTTGGGGGATCATCCAAAAACAATTGATATTGTTAAAGTTTAGCTTTTTTATCATGAGATGACATTGTTTTTTTTTTCATTTCACAAAATATGTATATAATTATTCCTTTTTTTTAAAAGTATTTGTCAAGTCTCCATGTCTTGAAAATAAACACAAATTAACACATTGCTTTATTTTTTTATAATCCATTATTATGCTTTGACTTATAATTGATTTTATCACACAAAAAAACAAACATATTATTTAGAAGACTTGCTTATTAATTAGGGCATTCTAAATAAATTGTATTTACATTTTTTTAAAAGTCAAAAATCTTTAAACATATTCATTATTAACCAAAATTATCAATTTTAAGGGAGCACAGTGGCTTCATAATAATCTAAAAATAATGGGGTTACCATGGGGAAAAAAATAAACTAACTCAACTCATAAATCAATAGTTGGACCATCTAAATTTGACCACCCCTATATTTTAATATTATTATGAAGAGGTACTTATGAATTGTGGTGTGTTCCTGTCTCAGTGTCTGAGACATTCATATCTTGGAAATAAAAATAGCACTAAAAAATATGGCTTTTGATAAGGGTGCATTTTTTTCCTTGTAAGTAGTATAAAACTTACAACATTATTTTTATGGATCTCTGTTTTTTTAAATCAATAGGTTTACATAATTTACATGTAGCTAAGATATGACATGAAATTTCAGCAATTTATATTTTAACATTGAGTTAACAAAAACAACACTGAACAGTTCAACTTTTAAAAAATTAACTAACAAAATCCAAAAATGTCTTCCTCATCAAACAGCATCATCTTAAAATTACTTGGAGTCTGGAATCGACTGCTAGCCAAAAGCCTAAAGAGAAACAAAAATGTATTGAAATATTTGTAACTTCTATAATCATTTGTTAGACATCCATTACTAATTTATATGTGGCTACATATGGGAATGTCTGGGTCAGTCACTTAAGTGCATAAAAGGAATAGAAACGTGAAACATTTATTTTTATTTTTTTACTAACTAATTATTTTCACAAGTCTGCATATTTCCCTAAAGAATGCATGTCTACCAAACACAGCCCTTTAAGAATGATTTCTATGTAAAATGCTTGACTTCAATTATGGGCATAAAATGTCAAGACATAAATAACTTTCTGGTGAATTGCTATTTGAACAGTAAAGAGCAATGCTTTTTATTCAAAGATAAGGTATCCAAACCATATGTAGGATGATTGCAGATCTTTGGCAAATTTTTTCTGTGAGCTCAGTAGTGGAAGGCAGGGACATCAAAATACTTTATAGGCTATTTTAAGGCCAAGAGAAACTTATACAGGTTCATTAAAGAGGACATTTACATTTCTGGCAGACACGGCTGAGTCTTCATAACCACATGAAATCTTTCTTGATTTTCAGAATTCCAGAAAATGACTTATAATTAGCTATTAATACTCAAAATTAAAAAAATTGACCAAAAACTACAAGTGTCCTTGAATATGCACATATTTGCCTACACTTTAAAATCATTAATTGTTAAGTAAAAAAAATGGCTTTAAAAAAAAGAATATTAAAATTAATGATTTGATTGATTACAAAAACTGTTTGAAAGAAAAATATTGGAGCTAATTTCAAAGTACCATGATTTTTACATGTTATATTTTGTGCTGTTGATTTCTGTTTTAAACAAACATTTAAATGTCAAATTCTTGCTAGTTAGACTGGCTTTTCCTAACAATCTGAAATAGGAGATTAAAAAAAAAAAAGAGAAAGCCTAATAATATTCTTGGAGGAGTTTAAAGTCATGTGATGTACACACCTTCTTCTGGAGGGAGTCGATATGCTGTTCATTCTCTTCGCTTCAGCCTCTTCAAACATGTGGCTGATGACGGAGGTTCTTTTGATCTCTATATCAGTGTCTTCCTGCGGAGTGATTGGACTCATGGTAAATGTATGTATTAACAATATACATTGGCTAAGTTTCAATCTAATATATTTCCAAAGCTGATATCCCATTTAAAGTTCATTTAATGAAAATGCAAATTTTTATTTTGTTTACATTATAACAGACTTAAAAGAAACTTAAGTGTGAATGTTTGGATCAAATTTTTTTATGTACAAATTGTTCATGTCCTGCAACAATGAATATTGTTAGCATAAATATAGGCCACTTGACAAAGTTACTGAGAAATTTAATGCTTAGTACATTAAATATTTTGTTTATTAAAAGTCAAAGACCAAAATTGCAAATTGATGCTATTTAAACAAAAGTATTTCACAAATTTATAAAGTTTATGTTTTAAAAGGATAAAAGTAACGTATAATAAATTATATAATGCTTAAATAAACTAATTGTTTCATTAAATTTGAAACTTAACTGTATTGTCATGGTAGCTATAAAAGATGCTCTCTGTGGACCCTTCATTGATCGTTGAGGAACTGGTAGCAGAGTTAGGGGACACCTTCACATCCTAATAAGAAAATTTAAAATGAAATTTTTGTTAAAAAATTTACCTATAGGTCAGCACTCCCTCAAACTGGGGTCTTCTTCACTTTTGTAGTTTATCAAGAAACAAGCTATTTTCCATTTCACTGGATTCTTTATGGCAAATTTTTTTTTTTTTTTTTTGTGGTGGCTGAAGACCTTTAAGAAAAACATGTATAAATGTTGGAGAACATCCTGTTGTTTATACTTCTTCTTTATTTAACTTAAGCAGTATTCGACATTAATCAGTTATGAATACTGTCAATTACTAATCAGTCACCAACCCCCTCAATTATTAATCATTTATTAATACTCTTCAGTGGCATAGCTAGAGGGGGGGGGGGGGGGTCCAAATTAGAAAATCCCCCCCCAAATGATGGTCCGAAATGTGCTTTTACATTAAATATTATGCCATTATCTCATGTCAAGATGTTGAATGTCAAGCCCCCTGGGCCCCAAAATTCCTAGCTACGCCACTGAAACTCTTACTTGCTAAACAGTTACCAATGCCAGGGAACAAAAAAAAAGTATAACACAAAATACTTACCGATAAGCTGTTTGGCTTTGATTCTTCAGTCAAATGAAACAACCTTTCAGTCATACGTTCTACTTTTTCTTCCGATGTAGAAATATTTTCTTGCTTTGCAGATTGACTATAATTTTCAGTAGAATTTGTTTCAGTTGGTAGCATTGTGCTTTGGAAAATATTGTCTCTAGCCTGAGCTTTTAAGGATTCTCTTCTTAAAGTCATTGAGTGTTTGGTGTTGGCAGAATCTGCTGTATTATTTGAGCTTTCAGTTTCTAATAAACAATTATTTTTCTCACCTGTGATGTCAGATTGATATTTAGTTAGCATTATGTCTTCAGTTACAATATTGTCATTTTCATGAGGACTGTTTGCATCATGATTGAAGCTCCCAAGATTTTGATCAAAGAATTGTGTAAGACAATTGTCTTTGCGAATCAGCAAGACAGCATTTTCATCATCATCTTCATCATAACTGTTTAAGTTGTCATTATCATAATCCTCAAACAGCTCATCCTCAGACACTGGTGTTTCTTGTTTTGTTTGAGAAACTGTTTCATCCTTTGAATATGTTCGGTTACAGTACAGACTGGTTTTGCTTTGTACATTTAATTCTGTTGATACTCCATGTCTTTCCCCACCTAAAAATGGTTGACTAGATTGTTTGTCTTTTAACTTTTTTAAAGGTGTTTTTTTTCTTTCACATTCTGAAAACTTTTTTTCAAGAAAAGATTGTTCCTCAATATCTTGAGGCTCCATATTTTTATTTCTTGCTTTTTTAAGAGGGTCAATTTCTACATTGTCATATTCATTAAGATCAACACCCAAATCATACATATTTTCTTGTACTAAAGAAGATTTGCTCCCTTGCTCAGATTTGATTTGAAGACCTGGGCTCCTGCAATAAAATGTTTTTAGATTGGACCATAAAGATTATTCTTAACCTTGATATAACTTTACAATTCAACACAAGAACTGAGGAAGTGCAAAATGTAAAAAAAAAAAAAGGTTCCCCTTTCAGACCTTGTGGTCTATAGGGCAGATGATGTGAAGGTCATCTGTTTCTGTGGCCTACAGTTAACGAGGTTGTCATGTGGCCAGCACAACGACCTACCGCATTTACTTTTCCCCAACTAATGTCAGGTACCCATTAGAGCTGGGTGGACTCAAAAGCGCCTAAAGATCCCGAAATTAAAAATCCCAGTCTTCACCAGGATTCAAACCCGGGACCCCCATTCAGAAGTCAAGTGCAAAATGTAGTTGTATCATAAATGTATAGAAATGTCTGTAAAAAAATATATTTTTTTTGTAAACTAAATCTTAACTTACTAGAGGTAGGCCTAACCATGCGAAGTCTATTCTATATTTAGTATAATGGCCTCTTTGAGAAAATAGCTATGTACTGGTCTTAAGTAATTGATGCATGGTTTGAATGCACAGCCATTAAGTTATGAGCTGTTTCAGCCTAAGGCTCTTAAGCAAAGGAGAAATAATAGATTACAATTTTTTAATAAACTTAAAAAAATGTCTTGGATTTTTACAAGGAAGATTTTAGTTAATGAAATCTAGCAAAAAGTGGAAAAAATTATCTAGATTTTGAGTTGACAGGAGCTGCATACATCTAGCGATATTTTAAAATATCTTAACTAATATTAATAATATATACAGAGTGGGCAATAAAAACTTAAGTTGGGTTACAGTTACTTTATTGTTTCTCCTGAACAATTATGTTTAATTATACATGAAAATTGTTTTTAGCAGTTGAGAGATTAAATTTTTAATGTGAAATGCTAAATATGTCAATATAAATATGTAGATCTACATCTTAGTAGGCCAAAATGTCTAATTTTCTAACGTATCAATGTTTAAGTGTTGAATGTAGCCCTACTTTTGGTCCACCTTGTTAGGGCTATATAGAATGTTATATATATAACTAATAAATCTAGTATTGAACAGTCTAACATAGTGGTGCTCAAAATACGGCCCGCGGGCCAGATCCGGCTCGTAACGAGGTTCCATCCGGCCCGCCGAAACGTCGGTATAAAGTGTAGAAAATCTCTCCACCCCTTTAAAAAATATAAAGGTTGAAAAATGTATCTTTACCTACGTTAAATTGGTACCAAG